>OZ024937.1:78411806-79022637 GCA_964017235.1 Sabellastarte sp. h YS-2021
ACTCGGAACATGTCTAATGTCTTATGACTTATGCCTTATAAATTGGATGGTGTGCCTTAGAATCCGTTGATACGGAGATTATGCACGTGGACAACTGATTGATTGACAAAAGAAGCCATCCTGATCTGATGGTGTGCAATGGAAACGATTAAGATGAGATTACAAAGATGGGTTTGGGATAGCTTTACAATAGTATCTGGATGGAATTAAAAAGATTATATTGAAACTATATGATAGCATTTACATGCTTCCTGACTCAGACCACAACATTCATTTCATACCAAGCAATCTAGGAGAGAACGCACTAGGACGACCAAATAGGACATATTTGGGTGGGACTTAATGCTCTCTTGTTGTCCATTTTCCTGAGTGGATTTTTTATAGGGTGTTTAAAAGTTTTTTAGCAAAAGGCCACCAAAAAGAAGTAAAAGGGAAAGCCTGCTAGTACAGACAGACAGAAACTATTCCAAGAGAGTGATACTGGCAGTGTGGCAGGGACTCGGGAGGATTCTGGGGGAAGGTTGAGACTACACAGGAGCCTAAGCAGGAGGCTACTGGGGGAAAGGTTGAGGCTACACAGGGTATGACTGAGGAAGGTTATACTGAGAAAGGGGACAGAAAGGCAAGAGATCAAGTGTTATGTTTAAAAAAGAGCAGGAGATGGACCTCATCAATTTTCTTGAGAACAACAAACTCATATATAACAAGAGGCTCATGGACTATAAAGATACCAATGAGCCGGAGGCCATATGGGACAAATTGTGTAGAGAGAATAAGATGGACAAGGCTGTGAAAGGGGTGGTTCCAGAGCTAGAGGAAAATCTACAGCAAGATAATGCATATGAAATGTAGGCAATTTTTTTTTACAATAGTGCCTTCAAGTGAGTCTGTAAATCCACAATTTTCCCAGTCCACTCACAACTGCACCCTGAGAGGAGTCTGAGCAACCCACAGGCAGTGTATTTCAGTGGACTTGATACCACTTATAGCAGTTGACCTGGATCTACAGAGAAGCTTATTCTATTGTCATCTTTCCCACCCTCTCCTCAAACTCCCAAGCAGCTCAGCATGTGCCACCCCACCGCGAGTGAGTCCAAGTTCCATCTTGAAACCCAGGAAAGGTAAATTGAAAGCACTGGAAGAGAAACAAGAACACATGATCTTCCAGAAGACGCATGCAGCAGGAGATGAAGCTACCCAAGCAACAGTAGATGCAACAGCCAGTTCATACTATGAACTTCATAGCAAATACAGCAGCCTATTCCACAGCAAACGTAGCCAGTACAGGGCCATAGTAAAAACCACCTGTCATCACCAGAGGCTGGTTTCATGAGGCCTCCTTAATATAAATATCACCTTAAATTTAAAGATTTGCTTGAATTGCTCCCTCATTTCTCAGTTTCATAAAGCTTTCTTACTTAAAGGAGACCTTGAAATTCCGAGGATATTAGTGAAAGATATTGGACACTTTTAACAGAAGAAAAACTCGCGTGTGTAATTTAAGAAATGATACATTGCAACAAACATCAGGGAAGGGAGGGGTAATGTGTGTTCTGCCTTCAGAAATTTCATAATGACCATAATATGATGCGAGATCTACAAAGTTAACTTTTGCAGAAAGCCATGTGGGTAATTTGTAAACAACTCACATAGTTTGTATTGGTAAACTCCATGCCACAAATAACCTTGCTGTGTCTTGCAAGTACATATGGTACATCAAAAAAGCAAAGCTAAAAGATTTAACCAGTAAAGAAATTTAAAGACTAGTTAACACTTGTTTTATAGTGAAATGTGTTGTGAACCAACCACAATAAAATTGCCATCGTGGATGACTGCATCCATATTTAGCCTTAGCCTCTGAATGGAAAGGGAACTGTAGTGTCATCACAATCACATGTTTGTCAAATAGGGACAGACTTTCAACAAATCCTAGCATTTCATGAAATGGATTAGAACCAGCGACCACAAAGACTTGAAGCAAGAGATTAAATATCAAGAGTGCTCCTTTGGTCACTGCTATGTTTATTTGTTTATTTGGGTTTTACCATCGTTTTCAACACATTGAATGGGTCATATCACAATGAGTAGTTGGAAGGGCAGAGGAAACCAGTACATATAGTTGGTCATGGTTCCCGACCAACATCAACCAATGGAAAGCAGCTACCAGCTTTCCCATTTAAGGTCAGGCCAGACAGAACCCCGACCACAGAGGTGGGAGGCAAGATTGTTACCATTCTGCCACTGTGGTCCCTAGTTCACTGCTATGCTACTGCAGCTTATTTTTGATGTATTCTTTTCTTTTATGTCAGAGCCATGGAGAACTACATACAATTTTGATGAAAAACCTTCAGATTTTGAAAACTATAGTATCTTAGTAACATATTGCATTTCTTATCAAGAAATGTAATGATATACTGCACCTATCAATTACAAATTTAGTCAACTGCTCTCCTATTGAGGGACGTGTCTCTGGAGGTTTCAAAACTGCTGTGGTTACTCTTCTTATTCAGAGAGCTTCACTTCAAGATTATGCTCTAAAATAATAATCATGTATCTGGCCTTAGTTTCACATTGAACTGGTTGAATGTGTTGTTGCTAATCAATTGTTAGAACATACTCATGTCCATGACTTAGACAATTCTCCCCCTGTGGGTCTGGGGAAGTAGAATAGGTCCAACGTGTCCTGCATGTAGTAAGAAGAGACTAACTGGAGTAGGTATGACTATCACAGTACAATACTAAGCTTGCCTTGATTTTACTGAAGTTTTGTTTATTTTACTTAATTTATGGTTTGTACCAGTTTATTGTTTCTGTAACTTTTGTTGTATATTCTAGTAATTTTTAAAATCTTATTTTGTTATTCCTTTTCTGCATATATTCTATTTAAATATTGTTTAATGTCTTTTTAAAATTTGATTCTGTATGTCTAGTCATGAGATTTTTTCACCCAGATTGGTTCGCTTCCTACTTAACTGTGCATTATCAGTCCATAAAACTTGGAAATACATTACCCAAGTATCTGCTTTGGGTCTGTTGTTGTTTTCATTGAACATAAAACCTGTCATTTTGGTGATTTGTAAACACAATGGTGTAAAATTTTCATTTTTTATGCAGACAACACACAAACTTATGTGCAATGATACAATAAATATATATATATGTATATATCTGCTGCCCTTGGAAAAGTTGGAAAGGTGCCTTGATGATATAATGGAGTCAATGTCAACTAGCAAACTGAAAGTGAGTCCCAACAAGACTGAGTTTATACTCTTTGCTTCAAAAACACAAAGGGATAAGTTGAAAGCATGGTTCCCAAATGACATCTTACAAAGTCCTCTCTGCCCATCCAAGGCGATCATGATCTTCAGCATATGGTTAAACTCTGACTTCTTGTCTAAACAGGTTGTGATTGTCTGCAAAAGTTGCTTTTTCTAACTTCATGAACACTCAGGCAGTTTCTTAATTATGATGATTCTATACTTGTGGCAAATGCTCTTGTTAGTAGTCAGTTGGATTATTGTAAGTCACCATTCAGGGGGTCTCTTCAAGTTCAATCTACATCAATTACAACGTATCTAAAAGAGTGCAGCTAGAACTATATTAAACACCAGTAGATACACCAGTATAATTCCTGTTCTTAAAAAATTATGAAAATTCAACAGAGTGGTCGAAATTTGGTTGTTGTTCCAGAGTCCTACCCTTCTACTCATATGTCTATCAAAGAATATGGTTATAGTTTTGCTTTTTTTAGCTCCTGTTGCCTGGAATGCTCTTCCCGGTGAGATTCCTGCACCCCACTCCCTAGACTCTTTTGGAAAGCAACATCTTTATTATTTCCTGCCATTCTCTGTGGTGCTCGCCCTCTCCTCTGTTCCTGGATACTAAAACTGGTTGCCTGTCTTGGTGCTGTTACACCTTAGAAGCCCCTTTTATTAAGGGAAGATTAAGTATTATAAAAGTCCAATCTTATTTAGAATTAGAATTATGATCGACATTATATGATAATTTTAACTAATTGTGCTAATACTTATTACAGATACAGTATGCAATAATCTACAGATGATGTTTTTGTGTCGTACCTTATACCCAGTGTTATCGGATGAATTGAAATATTGGATTGTTTACTTGTAGTTTATAAACATTTAGCAAAGTTTGACATGAACTCTTTTTAAATTTCAGTTTAAATTTCAAGTAATGATCACTTATATTCATCCACAACTCTTAGTACTTAACACTACTTAGATGGTTCAATTTGTACATAGTAATTTGTTTGCTGATGTAAGAACTAAAACATACTGTAACATCCTCACATATATTGATTCTGTTAATACCTGGGCTTCTGGGAATTCCCCTTTAACTAATATGGTTTAAGAGTTAGACTTGTGTTTATATCTGTGTGTAATCAAAAGCCTGTGGGTTGACTCCCATCAGAACCAATCAACAATTTCTCTTCTGCACACATGGTGGAATGTCTGTTATTCTCCCCTCTCACAGCCAAACAAGTTGAAGTGTAATAATGTAGTCATATAGGACCCCTTTTACTGGAGGGATGGTATGTGATATCCTCATGTATATCAGTTCTGTTAACACCTGGGTTTCTTCGGATTTCCCTTTAGCTCAGCTGGTTAAAGAGGTAGACTTGTGTTTATATCTGTGTGTAATCCAAAGTCCATGGGATTGACTCCCAGCAGAACCAATAAATAACCTTTCTTTGTATTTAGATGTGTTTTTTATTTGTTGTTTCATGTCGCATTCAACAGCAGGGTCATATTGCGATGAGTAGTTTACAGGTTGAGGAAACCTGTGCACATTGCACTGTAAACCACTGGGCATCAGCAAGTAACTACCAACTTTCCAACATGAAGCACCCGGCCTGAGATTCAAACGGGCAGCCTCAGAGGTTGGAGGCGAGAACTCTAACCACTACACCACCGTGTCCCCATAACCTCTCTTCAAAACACAATACTAATAAAGTTTGCCCGATCTGTGTTCTTGTGTGTTTGTTTACTATTTTGTAATATGTTGACACTAAATCTTGTAATTGAGTTGTAGCTTTCAACTGATTACCTTAGAACTTGGATTTATAAATTCCTTTGCAATATCGCACCATAAAACTTCATGCTTGTTTCTGTCATGTTTAAGTCTTTAAAGAAATATCTTGTCATGTTGCTACTTGTACTTTTGTCATCCCATTTAGCATTTCTTGGGTTGGTCAAAAGGTGCTCGGGTCATAAAACAGGAATTACATTTCTCAGATCTATATCTTGGTTGTAGATAATTTGCATATCTTTTGCACACCTCGATATTCTCACCTGACAAATTAAATCAGAATTATTATCAATTCATATTTCAACAAGCTGTATGTGTACTGTACTTTTGACATATTCTTTTTTAAAACAAATGATTTGGTCCCGATTTCACATTTTTGGCACTCTGGCATCAAGAGGTTCCCTTGTAGACCACCTTAAAGCCTTCTATTCAGTCCCATTACACTTGAATGACATAATTAGTTTAACCCTCTTTTGACTGGTCCTGCTGGTTCCTCACCTTGTCGCTCTAGGGCTGTGTTGTCAATTTGACTTTGAACTTCAGATAGTGAGCATCAAAAACATATTTTCACTCTACATGATTTTTATCCTTTACATTGGTTTTAGTCTTTTGCTATTTCCTCAGTTTTAACTCATAGCTATCCGGTATGAGCGACAGAAGATGTAATTTGAGGTCTGGCAGATGGGAATTGTACTTTCCCATTACACTTTATTTGGCGGGTGATGAGGGTCATCTAATGGGGGAAATTTTCTTTGTCTCTTTGTCGTAATTGTTCAGGAAAGAGGGTTAAGTGTTGTTTGTGTTGACAGGTGCCCGGAAGGAATGCACCACCTTTAACGTTCATTGGATGGCTGTTTTTTCAGAACCGTCAAAGATGAAGCCAACATAGAAACTTGAAACAATATGCTACTAGATTATGTTAATAGATGAAGCTCAAAAGCTTTCAGGGTCTTCTGCAAATGCCAGCCATACAGTCTTATTATGTAGGATGGAACAGGGTGAAGTTTCCAGATGGTCATATCCAGACATGAGTGGCCCGATTTGCAGCACCCATTCCCAAAGACATAGATTAATGCCCCGGCGACCTCTCAAACAAGCACAGAGAAACCAAAGTAACACCTTACGTTTACTTTAATATAACTTTTGTCTTAAAAAGCAAACTCTGGAGACACAAGGGGTGCTTTAGAAGCACATTTCTGCAGCATCTTGGGCTTTAGGTTATAAAATCTTCCCACATTCAAAATTCGATTGTAGGAAGAAGTAAAAAAACAAATAGATTTGAGAATGGCTTCTTGTCGTATAAGCAAAGTCCAACCTGCTAGAATGTTTTCCGATTCATCTGTAAAACGACAGCAACTTGACAGCTGTTTGCCAAGAAAGCTGTGTTTTCAGCTATTCTAATGTGATAAATGGTCGACTCTACATTCAAGTTGTGGCTTGTTCAAGCCAAAAAAATGTCTTTTGAATGGTATTGGTGGTAAAACATCAAGCAAACAGGTGCATAAGTTCTGTACTTTTGGTTCTTATTTTAAGGTTTATCCTGTTCATGGCACAGTCAGTTCCTTGTAGTTGTAGTTCTTCCATGTATTCTACAACTGCCAGGTGACCATATTTTGTCGATATGTCTGAGGGATTATCAAACAGGACCTAAGTGAAAATGCACCTATCTGTCAACAGAAATACATTCAGACTTGGATTAACTTCAAAGTTTGGAACTGCCGCTGCTCACATCACCCAGAGGATGCAGTTGTTAGCATCTATAAGGACCAATAAAACTATAGTGTGGAAGCCCTTGTAGCTGAAATACAGCCTTCCGTGTCCTGTGGAATATCTGATAGCCACTTGCTAGCCATTGATTGCTCCGATGGCATTATACACGTTCATCTGGTGCAGAAGACACCATCTATCTCTCTTCAGGCATCTGGGGTGGGGCACATCAACCACGCATCTTGTTATTTGTCTATAATTCCCCGGTACACTCCCTCAATCTTAGTCTTACTCACTGGAGCATCTCACCCTGAAATTGTTGGCTAGTTTCCAGTGGCCAGAAACCTCAACACCAGTACCAGATTTAGTCCAGACTTTTAGGAGGTGATATACATCCTAGTCCTCTGCAGCCTGCCTTCTAAAGACTAGATTATTTCATTTAAAAGTGGGGTTCCATGTGGGTATATTTTCCGAATGCCTGTATACCCTTAGTTGCCAGGTTAGGCACTAGTGACTATGTGTCTGTCTCTCTTGAACCTGGGTCAATTTACACTCCTGTGGAGCTTTGCATCTCCAGAGGACTGGACCAGTCCCATCACTGGTCCTGGTCCTGATCCTCCTTTAAGTATGACCCAGGATTGCAACCTCTGCTTTCTTTTGCTGCTATGAAAGTTATGGTCATATTTTCAGCTAAAAATAGCAGATATGGATACTGAAATGCTCTATTCTACATAAGCTGTCTATCTTATCCCAAAGCTGCCATTTTCTACTGTCATTGTTAAAAAGGTGTGATACTATTGACCACCACAACAGGTTTCAACCTGAGTAGCCTGTGTTTCTCCCCAACTTTCCTTAGAAACCATACTTCTGACCTTTAGCCCCTGGGGGCAGCTAAAGGTGACTGTGGAAAATGCAGGATATCCTGGGCCCCAAGACTGCTGTGGTGAAGAACCTGCAAAGAAAATGAGCTGATGCCTATAGGTAACTAGAATAAGACTAGTGTGCAGTTTGAACCAACAGGTGCATTGAAAAACAAATCTAGCATTTCCTCTCATCTCTGGTCACAACAAATGTTTTTCCGGAACCAGTGGGGGTTCTCCACAAATACAAGATAACTAGGCTACTCCTTGGTGATAGTTTATTATGGAACATAGGTGTTTTTAAAAAATGTTGATATGTCCTGATCTGTAAATTGTCTGCTAGGTCGATTGAGGACTATATGCATAGCACAAAACAGAATATAGAATGTGAAACATCTGTTTCTGCCATTGTTAATACACACATTTTTTCCAGTAATGCATCAAACTATATCAGATGAAGGTGATGGCAGTCAAAGTGACAACAGAAGTAAAATAAACAAGCTTTGGAATCTCTAAATGTATATTTCGAGCTTTGTGACAATGTGGGGATTTTTTGTGGAAATTTGACTTATGTAGAAATTGTATTTTCACCCCTCAAAATCTGTAAGAGACTAATAATACAGCATATTTTTGGGGTTAAAGTATATTTGGTTAATGCAAAAATGGTAGTCAAAAAATCTTCTTTAGTTCACACAAAATAACACTAATACTGATTTTGTGCTAAAATTGTGTCAGGCAGTAAAGAAATGAGGAGAAAAAAGATTACACAAAGTAATCTCAAGGCTTCAAAGTGTCGAACAGAAATATTCTTTATTTTTTTATCTCTATCTACAAAACGGAATAAACAGTTTAAAACCTTTAAAATTTTATGAGGTAATAAAGATTGTTAACATAGATTATATGAATCTATTATTGATTTGGGAATATTTCAGTACCATTGACAATAGAATATGGTGTTACATTGGACATCATACTTGTCACTCATCCATACTGACAGTTACTTACCAGTGCCCAATGGTTTCCCATGCAGAAACTTGCCTTACTAGTGTGAACAGCTTTCCCCCATTCCTTCCTTTATATGGTCTTGATATGGCCCAAATGTTGTCTTGAAAGCAGAGGCCAAACTGCCCACAAGATAACTGACCCTGTAACCAACTCTCTTACTCTTTGCATATGTCGGGGAATCAGGGTCGAAAATCAGAAAACACACTAAAAAATGGTGGTTACATCTAACAGGACGTAGCACATCCAGGCTTGTCTGGATCAGGATCCCGATCTGACTTGGGGTCAGAATGATTTTCTCCATGACAAGACAAGAAACAACTGCCACAAGCCATAAACCCCAAACAAAAGAGCTGTATCAAGCCCTGACAAGTTGTACTGACAAACAGAATCAGCTTTGTGACTCACCAGTACTAGACAGATTAAATCCTGGAGATGGGATCCAGAGTCGAGATTGGACCAAAACTATATATGTCATAAACCATCATTTGTCACTGCAAAGATGTAAGCTACAAATCAGAGACTTTCTACATAAGCTAAGGGTATTGCTGTTTTTCATTGAGTTTAATATTTGTGACCAAATCAGGTCAGTTATGTTTATGAGAGGCCTGTTTGCTTTCAAGTACGGTCGGTTTGTCTCTACAGTCTGTCTGGAGGTGGAATCCTGGTACTAAAAAGGACAGCAAGCTCTTCAAGACAAGCCGTTTACAGTATAGGAGAAGATGGAACGTGTAACTGACAAGCTGTAGAGGTCCACGACAGGACAGTTTCCAGGTGGGCAGAGTCACAGTCCAGATACAGAGTCATGGAGGGTTGTTGAAATATCAAACATGTTTGATATTTTGCCGATCCACCACGACAAGCCAGAAAACTACAACCAACTGTAACTGTCTCTGTAAACATTGCTCCCGACCCTCCAAAAGTCCATAGTTACTGACAAGTCGGCTCCGGTGGAACTGCCACCATAACTTGAGATTTGGACTGTACTTGTGCAGTCAGGTGAGTAATACAGTGATTTGAATCCCATGGTATATGGACATATTTGCTGAATATAAGTACAATACAACAAATGTTGTTCGCTACTGCTGCCATAAAATCTCCATGCCAATGACAATAATTGCCTGGTGGGCAGTAAAAAGAACAAAATAAAGGGATATGTTTATTTCATTTTTAAAGAAAATCATCACTTTGCCATACAAAGGACTTGAGTGAAAGAATTCTCAAAAGTTGTCAGAAATATTAATCAAGTGGTGGCTTAATAGGTCAATTATCCATTTTCATGATAAAAACATGCAGACTCACAATACACACTGGCATTCAGAAAGGGTAATCTTTGTCAAGCTAGTGCTACAAACACAACCTCTGGTAAAGTACATTAGCATTACATTTCCTCAAGTTCAGGCCAAAGCGGAGGATAACCAGGTGACCTTAAAGGTCAAAATTAGAGATGCATTGCGGGTAAATATATATTTATTATCACTTAACAGTAATAAAGCCACACTACTAGGTATTTAGAATCCATACAGAACATTTAAGTCTGGCACAGGGCCACCTTAGATTAAGGAGGTAAAAGAACCTCATACAGATTGGAAAATAATAAGATTACATAATGAAGGGGGGCCTGTGCCAGAACTAAATGAAATATTTAAAATGTTAAAGTGATGACATGGTAATTTTTAAGTTTTACAGAAATAAATTTAACCAGCCAGACACAAAATTTAGGAGTAGAATTAAGATGTAAATAACTTGGTTTTAAACACTGCAGCTACTTGATCCCCTGCATTAGCATCATCTGTGATATACCTCCACACACAGTTAGACATCCAGGTGCCATGTCTATATATGTTCTGCAAATCAGCATTATTGTTGAAAGCAAAAGTGGCACTTGAACGCTGGAGGGTATGCAGAGTATAGCCAGACCCCTGCAAGTCCAACCTTGAAAAAAGAAAAATACCTCCTGACTTTTGTGTCAGTGAGAGGTACCAAATTAGAATTTTGCTTGTACTGAAACAAGGGAAGGTTCGAACCCTTGGGAGTTAATGCTAAAAGGTTGGAAATGGCACTGACTGGACACAGTGCAGAGCCAGCAATTCTAGGTACAGAAATAACTTTGACTTGATTGTAATTTTGCATGATCTAATACCATTTTACAAGCACCAAAATTTTCCCTGGTATAAAAATAATGTCCCCTCTAGCCAAGTGCTTCAGTGGGGAAAACCCATTACATGAATGCGGAACTAGATTAGACAATTGCAGAAAAGAGAAAAAACTAAGTAAATATACAGCTTTGAAAATTTGACCCATGTATGTGAGGTCACAGTGTAATATAATCCTCTTAAGCAGATCAACATTAATTATTTTATTAAGCTTCACCTGAAGTGGGGCATGCAACTGAACTGCCCTCTGATAATATTTAAGCCTGTGATCATTAAAGCAGGCCACATCCAGACCAAAAATTAGAAATTTACACTTAATGGCTGACAAGTAATTAGCCATTTGTGAATGCTTGACCCCATTGTAATGCAGACACTCCAAGAAACACAGGAGGTTGAATACATTCCCCTGAGATAAAGGCCATCCCATGAATACTGTGAAGACCAGTGGAGAACAGGGTAGCATAGGCCCTCTTGGTGGAATTTGTGAAGGCATTTCACAGTCTGGAGGTGGCAAGCTTGGTAAGATAAGTCTCAGCAGGTGAGCAATCTGAAATCTACATAAGACAAGAAACTAAATGGACTCATCAGTATACAGTAAGTACTCATTTACAATAATCCATGTGACAGGGTGGACCAATTGCTGCAATTTCTGAAAATTATTACATGTAATAAACCACCTAGACAGCAAATCAGCCACTGTGTTAGACTTTTCTGGAACAGGTACCACCTGCAAATCAATGTTACATGCACTTAACCACATAAAAATGCTCCTAGCAATTTTACTCAACAAAGCATCCCTTGATCTACCAGTATTAAGTACTAAAACCACAGCTTGATTATCACAATGAATCAACACTCTGTGACCAGACCATTGTAAATGCCAAACTTTAAGTGCTATCAATATGTTAATCATTTTGAATGAGGCAATATTAACAGCTCTCCAATGTTCTGACAAAAGCAAGGCATACACCCGTTTTTCATAAATAGCACCTAAACCAGTAGTGTAAGCATCCAAATACACATTTCTAGTAGGAATATACTTGAAAAAGGTAACAACATTGTATACCGGAAGGAGGTGTTAAACCAAGTAAGATCACGTTTAAAAGACTCATTAAGAATAATTTTGTTATTATCACAATTTTCTCTAGAAGGAAGGTACTTGCAGATTTCCTACTCACCACAAAACAGCAGGCCAATTTTATAGGCATGTATGTGAGAACTGTAATGGTACCCATACCACAAAGAATTGCACACAAAAGATGGCAGCAAAAAACTAAGTAACCACTGCAGTGGTTAAGAAAGTTACTAGAAAAACTGTATATAATGAAAGATGTGTGTATAATTCTGACTTTCATAATGCACACTTGTTAAATGTAGAAAATGTACAGAAACTAGTTTCAGTGTGTAGATTTACTAAACCAAATGTATTGTTTTCTGATGTTGTCAAAAAGACTGCACTGAGATTCCACCTCCAGACAGACTGTAGAGACAAACCGACCGTACTTGAAAGCAAACAGGCCTCTCATGAACATTTTTTTTGTAAGTTTTATTTTATTTATTCCAAAATATATTTACATAAAAAATAACAAACTAAAAGATCAAGAAAACAAAGAAAAAAAAGGTGAGTTGACATTTCAAATGGTGTACAAGAAAGTACAGGTTACACATTGAATTACATCAGTTTACATAATTTAAGAAAAAAATATTTAGCAGTGGTAAACTATACAACTACATTATGTTCAATTGATTCACCTATTTTAGTTCACTCATAGCAAAGTAATACAACTGGTTAATTTACAATACCATAATACATTGAAAATACATTTTTTTCAAAATACATTTTTCATTTATTGCCATTGTTTTAGAAATTTATCACTTTGGAATTCTAGAGAAGCAAGCAACTTTTGCTCATCATATATAGTTTTACATTTGATAAGTGCTCCATCAATACTAATATTGAAGCCTTTCCTGGAGTATGTATATATATAGCATTTTATAACCATCATTAATGTATTTATTGCCGCAGAATCTGAATTGAATGTAAAATCCAGTTTTATTGAAAATTATATTTTCTAATGGATGCCATAATTGGTTAGCTTTTGTGCAAGAAAAAAATAGATGAAGGAGAGTTTCCTCTGATGTGGATCTACATAGTAAGCATTTATTAGAGTCTGCCACACCCATTTTATGAAGAATTATCTGTGTTCTGAGTATTCTATGCATTATTCTGTACTGAAACCATTTAAAATGTGGATCTTATATAGTTTTAAAGCAAATTCTGAATAACTGTCTCCAAATATCGTCTTTTAAGTCCACTTTTAGATCATCATGCCATTTTTGCTTAAATGTTAAGGTAAGATGTCTCCAGTTTTATGTTCCTTAATGAATTTATCGATTACAATTTTTAAACGATAGTAATCTAAAAAATTGATTCTTTGGATATTAAAAGCTCTTGGAATCACTTGTTGAGATAGAACACAGCCATTATTATTCACTATATCACGCACCGTTATAATCCCTTTTTTAAACCAATCTGGAACAAAAAGTGTATTTGATGAGATCATTGGATTGTACCAGATTGGAGATGCCAGAATATCATCATTACTCTCAATTTTAATTTTCTCACATAATTTTATATAAGAATGAAAAACATCATTCCAAAACATTTCCAGTCCTTTAAATCAATATTTTTGGCCAATCTGAACCAAACTTAAGAAGCTTATCAACTGGAGATATGGATTGTTCAAAAACTGGGATAAAAGCACTTTGTTCACCTCTAAAGAGTCTGTATATCCAAGATAGTTTCAAAGCATGGATAAAGTTATCTAAATTTACCATTCTGAGTCCAGCATCTTGGTAATCCTGCATAATATATAAACGTTTTATTTTATCCGGCTTATTACTCCATATATAACTAAAAAACATTCTGTTTAATGTATTTATAAAATATTTGAAAAGAGATGAATGAACTGTGAAAGAATAAAAGTCTTTATTACTGTGATTTTACCTAAAGGAGTTAAAGTTTGTTTGTTCCAATTTAGTATGAGTTTCTCTGCTTTTTCCAAGGCGGATGTATAATTCATAGATGGGATTTTTTCCAAGTCAACTGAAAACTGCAGGCTAGTAGCTTAAAGCTGTTTGTTCCCCATTCTAATTTCGAGGTTACGTTTAGTTTATCTCTAGAATGCTTTTTCCTGCCAATCCATACCACTTTAGTTTTTGTAGTATTCATTTTCAACCCCGAGAAAGAGCCAAAAATTTCGATTGTATTTAGTGCAGCTTGTAAGGATTGGTCAGATCCATTTAATATAAGGGTGGTATCATCAGCAAACTGGCAGAGTTTAATATTATGATTTGCAATGATTAATCCTTTTATTTCTTTGTTTTGGGTGATCATATAGGTCATTATTTGAGTACATAAAATGAATAAATATGCAGCTATTGGATTACCCTGCTTGCAGCCTCTTTCAATTTTAAAAAATTCAGACTTTACACCTGCTTGTATAACTGAAGCAGTTATATTTTTATTTAAAATTTTGATCCATTCTATGAATCCTTGGCCAAAACCAATTTTTTCTAAAACATTAAACATAAAACTCCATGATATTAAGTCAAAGGCCTTCTCAAAGTCTATCAGCTTCAACAATCCATCTATTTTGTTTTTTTTTCAGTGTAATTCATGATATCATAAATGAATCTTGTTACTTCACCTATATATCGGCCTTGCATAAAACCACACTGAGATTCCGAAATTAAATAATGAAGAACTGTTTTTAATCTATTTGTAACAACAGTGGATATTAATTTGTACAAGACACAAAGTAATGAAATTGGTCTCCAGTTCTTTAGGAAATGCCTTGGTTTATCTCCTTTTGGTATACAATTTATAACTGATTGTCGTAGTGTAACTGACAATGTCTTCTTTTGGTAGGATAAGTTAAAAGCTTTTAAAATTAAAGATTTCAGTTTACACCAGAACACCTTAAAAATTCGGATGGAAAACCATCTATGCCTGGCATTTTGTTGCTTTTCATACTTTTTAATGCATTTCCCAGTTCTGTCAAAGTAACTGGTCCTTCTAATTGCAATGCTTGAGAATGGGTTAATTTTTTAATTTGGGATAGATCAATGACTTCAGAAAGTTTAGTAGTATCCAGCTCTGAATCTTTGTTTTTGAATAATTTGACATAATATTCCTTAACTTGGTGTAATATTTTTTTGTTCTGCTATTATTTCTCCATTATCACAGCAAATCTTTCTGATAGTTTTATCCACATAGTGTTTATGCTCAAGGGAACAAAAATACTGAGATGGCTTTTCACCAAATTGCAGCCATTGTAACCGTGAGCATACAAAATTGCCTTTTAATTTTGATTCTCTTAGACTTTGTAATTTTTTCTTGAGAATATCAATTTCAAATGTTGAATTTTTTAAAGCTTCATCTTTTTCAAAAGGGCCAATCTTATTAATTCTAATGACCTTTCAGCTTTCCTCAGTGTTGATGCAAATTTTATAGTTTTAGCTCTAAGTTTAAAAAGTATTATTTCAAGAAGGAGGTCTTCTTCAATTGTAAAAAATAAATCAAAAGCAGAAGTAGAATTAAGAAAATCTATGCTGTAAACTGGAATAGCATACTGTAATTTCACTTCCTGGATGGTATTGTTGACTAAATTCACATAGTCAGCATTTGTAAGCAAATTACAGTTCAGCTTCCATAATCCCTTACCTCTTTCAAATTTACTGATTTCCATATTTAACTCAAGAATTGAATGATCAGATCTATATCCTGGGAGAATGTTGCATTCACTAAGAAGGTCAGTAAAAGCATTAGAAACAATGAAATAGTCTAGGGGGGGCTTGTTTTATCAGATTTTTGCGATGCCATGTGTATCTTCTCTTATTAGGATGAAAGTGTCTAAAAGCATCTTTTAAGTTATGCAAATTTATTGTGTCTAGTAGAACCTCTCTTGATCTTGGATTGTTAATGCTGACATAATTTGAGCTATCCATCTCAGGACTCAACACTAAGTTGAAATCTCCGCACAATAGGAGATGATCCAAGGTATTTTCTTTAATTAAACTACTGATATCTTGAAAAAAGGATGGTGTGTCTGTATTAGGAGCATATAAGTTTATAACTCGCAATCAGATCCATGGTCTATTAGCTTATATTCAAAATTGTGTTGAAATAAGATGGCAACACCTCTTGAATTTGTTTTCTTGCCACTTATAAGACCTTCACACTTTGACAGAGATCTAAGGCTGTTTATATCTTTAGAGATCAAATGTGTGTCTTGTAGACATATAATATTGGCTTTTTCTGTTGCAGGTAGTTTAAAACATCCACCGTTTTTGAGCTATCTCTGAAACCCTGACAATTTGCTGAGATTATTTTAATTTGATCACTTAACATTTTGAAAAAGTTTTGAAAATTTTAGCAGTCCCCATTCTTGCGAAGGATAGATAAAATTTTTGATAGAATTAAACATTAAACTTTGAGCTTTAAATGAGTGGATGAACAAAAATTGTGCTTTTTTACTAAGATTATTCAAAATATATATGACTATAAAAGTACAAAAGTATATGACTTGTACAAGTATTGCCCTGGACAAAGAATTGGAGCATTTTGAGTGAACAACATTACAACATTTATGTACAGCATAAACTATGTACAGATTTGATACAAGACAACAAGACAAACACAGCATGCTGAATATTCTATCGCTGGAAAGTAAAAGGTTATTTAGAGAGGATATGTAGAGAAATCAAAAACAAATGTGTAGAACTAA
The DNA here is from genome assembly GCA_964017235.1 of Sabellastarte sp. h YS-2021. NCBI lineage: Eukaryota > Metazoa > Annelida > Polychaeta > Sabellida > Sabellidae > Sabellastarte > Sabellastarte sp. h YS-2021. The sequence continues at coordinate 78,428,370 of OZ024937.1, forward strand.
ATACATAGATGGAAACATCAATGTAATATCAATTAAATTTCTTTATAAATTACAATACAGTATTTTTTCAAAAGTAAAAAAAAAATCCATTATGTATAATATACACAAAAATATAATGATTTTACACATACACAGGAGCAGAAAGATAATGAAACTACATAATCATACTTTATAGGATTTACCGTACTCTAACAATAAGTATTCACACAATCCTGATGTATTACAAGTTTTAGGCCAAGTTATATACAAGAAGGAAATTTCATAAAGTTTTAGGAATATACAGTAAGTGAGACTTTTTATCTAGGATAGTCTACCTTAGATCTAAATATTGGTTCACGTTAAAAAGATCATCATTGAAAAGAAAAATTGATGTGTTCCCATCTCATTAAAAATGGAAATATTTGGACCATTGCACAAAAACTGAGTACACAACTTAGGTGTTTGGGTCATTGTATAATAAGCATATTTATTTTATTAATCGATTCAGTTTGACATTTTGCTGACAAAATCAGAGTGAACAATTTCAGACCGTCCCTTGAAATTTGGACAAAATGGTATTGTTATCCCTCAGACAGGAGTCATGAGATATGAAAAATTTGTATACTCTGTTGGCAGAAGCAATTAAAAACTATATATATTTTTTCTGACATTTTTGAACTCAACTTTCTAGTACAGAGAATGTGTGATCATTTTACTTAAATAATGAATTTTGAAATAGTATTCAATATATATACAGCATCCTTAACACACACAAGCTAACTGAAAAAAAAACAGTTTTTCTTGGGAAAAAATGCCTCAATAAGAAAACATTTAACAAGGAAAAAGACTTTCCATTTTCAAGACTAGATAATTATGTTTCAACACAAAATTCAAGACACAAAAAATAGCATCAGAGATCTAATCTAATCTACTGCTTTACAGGCACAATATCTTCCCCACTAAGGGGAACTCAGTGCACTAGTTAACAAAAATCATTTCTTATAAGAAGAGTCGAGGGGCGTTCAAGGTCAGTGTACCAGGTTTGTGGGTGGGACCGAGAGGGAAGGAGACTAAGTTGGGAAGCTAGAGTTAAAAAGGTGGGTTTTGAGGTGTTTCCTGAAAGATGTGACAGACGGACTGTTTCTTATTTGGAAGGGGCGAGAGTTCCAAAGAACTGGAGCATAGTGACTAAAAGAATTTGAGAAGTGTTTAATTGATTTATAAACTCTACGGTCAAAAGTGGGGGTATAAAGGAACTTGAGTTTAGGGGTACTTCGTCTAGTATTTCTAAAGGAAGTGTAGGGGTGGATTAGTTCTCTTAGGTAAACAGGCTGACCTTGGTTGAGGATTTTGTATGTAATGAGGCCTATTTTGAATTGTACCCTATACCTAACTGGAAGCCAATGGAGTTTTTTCAGTTGAGGGGTGATGTGAGAAAATTTTGAGGAACGGGTGACAACCCTGCAGAGTGAGTTTTGCACTATTTGCAATCTTCTTAGCTCAAAGTTTGTGAGTGATAGAAACAGAGAATTGCAGTAGTCCAATCTGCTGCTGACCAAGGCATTGGCTAAAAGAACTGATGTTTTAAGGTCTAGAAGGGGGTGTATTCTGTAGAGGTCTCTTGCATGAGCTCTAGTGGACTTTATGACCTGTGACACATGGTCGGAGAAAGTGAAATTGGAGTCAAACACCACTCCGAGGTTCTTGACACTTTGAGCTGGTGAGACCTGATTACCAAGAATATTGATTGGAAAGTGAGGAAGGAGTTGTTTACGGTTGTTTTTCAAACCTATCAAAATGAACTTGGTTTTATCAGGGCTGAGTTTTAATTTATATGTGAACATAAAGTTTTGGCTGTCGTTTAGGCAATTTTTTAGTTTTTGTACAGAGTGAGAAAAATTTGCTGGAGAGAGTGAAATGTATAGCTGAGTGTCATCGGTGTAGAAATGGTAATTGATGCTACTGTGAGATTGAATGATGGAGCTGATTGGGTTGGTGTAAAGGGAAAAAAGAATTGGACCAAGGACGGAGCCCTGGGAGACCCCATGCTGAAGGGCAACAGGATTTGAGAGTGTGCTGCCTACCTTGACCAAGTGTATCCTTCCCGACAGGTATGATTTGAACCAGCCGAGTGCCAGTTCACTGATTCCATAGTAACCATTAAGTCTGTCCAGGAGTATAGTGTGATCAATGGTATCGAAAGCGGCGGAGAGATCTAGAAGGGTGAGGGCTGTAACAGACCCTTTGGCCATATTGAGAAGAATATCATTATGAATGTTAAGGAGGGCACTTTCAGTAGAATGGTGTTTTCTATAAGCCGACTGGAAGGCAGTCATCAGGCCAGCTTCATCAAGGTGAGTTTGTAGCTGTGCTGCTACTACCCTTTCAAGTATCTTTGAAATAAAGTTTAGATTGGAAACAGGCCTGTAATTTTTGAAAACTTCCTTGTCTAAGAGAGAGGCATTGATTATTGAGGTGATGGGGGTAATAAGAATATCCAGGAATTCAAGAACAAGAAAAGTGGGCCAAGGGTCAAGGGAACATGATTTAGTGGGAGAGTCTTGAATGATTTTGGTGACCTGCTCTTCAGTTACAGCAGAGAAAGAGGCAAATGTGGGTGGAGGAGAGTCTGGGGTGATGTGTCAGAAATTGAGTGAGGTAGAGAAAATTGAGTGTATTTTTTCAATTTTTTCTGTAAAGAACTCGAAAAATCTGTCAGCCAAAAGCTTTGGGGGGTTTTTAGATGGGAGAATCTTTGCTGGGATTCTGTGTAACACATCACCCAAGACTCGCCATAGTTTTGTGGGTTGTGCTGATTGTCCCGAATTTTTTCTTTGAGGAATTCAGATTTGGCCTGCATGCAGATTTTATTGTACTGGTGGACTTTCTGCATGTATTGGGATCTATTGAAGGTAGATTTATTTTGGCGCCAAATACATTCAAACAAACAAAGAGATGCCCGTGCCCCACAGCTGGGGTCAAAAGGTTTTCAATACCATGAGATATAGAAGTAGTAAAACAAATAGTACAGTAGTACACAAATTGGGATGCTTTCAGAGAAGTATCAGTGTCCAAATAATGTTTAATTAGCGAAAATAACAAACTGCATGAAAAAATTAAGTATCAAAACAGGACAATTCAGTAAACTAAAAATTATAAAGCTTTAAGACAACATTTCCCACTTTGGTGTTCATTTGTATGGCCAAAATATGGTTTAAATGTTTTGAATATTACACAGACATACAGATGTGGCAATACATGCTTTTATGTGGAGTTGGGGCAAAACCTGTGGCTCACTTGATGCAATACCATGTGTTACAATGGGAAGTTGCAAAAGTAAAATGGTTAATAAATTCTAATATAACTTTAACAGGGTTTAGTCTACATCAAAAGACACCCGCCTACTTCAAGTAACAAGATGTAAGAGAGATCTAAGGAAATAAAACAGTTCAGATTTCCCCATAGAGAGATAAAAATCGCATTACCTCATCAAGGAACACCAGACGTAGCAGTCCAAAATACAAATTCCTTCAAGTTCCTTCTTTTGACTCTAAAATACATAAGTCTGATAAGTATCTTACCAAATCTTTCAGGCATCATGCACCTACTTTCTGGAACTCACTTCCTGTCCATGTAAGAACCAGTCCATCTGTTACATCCTTCAGGAAGCACCTGAAAACTCACCTTTTTAAATCTGCTTTTCCGACCTAGTTTCTTCCCCACGTTCACACCCACAACCATCGGAATACAGACCTGGACTCGTCCCCCACTATGACTTGGAAATTATACATGATTAGTTAGCGCACTGAGTTCCCCTTGGGGAAGATATTGCGCCTGCAAAGCAGTAGATTTAGATTTTAGATTAGATATGCAAAATCAAAGGTCAAATCCAGGTCACACCATAATGTTGGACGCATATAACCCCCGATCAGTGTCCCTACTAAATATCAACTTCATACACCATATGGTTTCCGAAATATAACCCAGACAAGGCATAGTAGGTCAAGTTTCACTTTATTGAGGTCAAAGGTCAAATCAAGGTCACCCCATGAAGTTTTATATCTACACACCCTAGCCAAAGTCCCTAGCCAGTATCAACTTCCTACACCATACGGTTTCCAAGATACATCCTAGGCAAGATTTTATAGGTCATAGTTATTATAGGAAGGTCAGAGGTCAAATCAAGGTTATGACATGACGTTGCAAACCTACACTGTGTAACCAATGTTCCCACTAAGTACCAACTTCCTACACCTAATAGTTGCCGAGATATAGCCTGGAGAAGAATTTTTAGGTCAAGGTCACTACAGCAAGGTCAAAGGTCAAATCGAGGTCACACCATGATATTGCACACATACAACCCCTAACCTTTAAAGTCCCTACCAAGCACCAACCTCCCCACACCTTGCGGTTTCTGAGATATAGCCTGGACAAGTTTTTATAGGTCAGGGTCATTACGGCAAGGTCAAATGTCAAATCAAGGTCACACCATGAAGTTGCGCACCTACACCCCCTGACCAATGTCCCTAAAAGTATAACTTTCAACAACTTACGGTTTCTGAGATACAGGGCGGACAAGATTTTATAGGTCAAGGTCACCACGACATGGTCGAAAGTCAAATCAAGGTCACAACATGATGCTGGACACCTACACCTCCCAACCAATGTCCTTACCAAGTATCAACTTCCTATACCTTATGGCTTGACCATTCAAAAGCAGGGTATTAAAAAAAGTAACTATAACAAAACAGTTACTTGAAATGCAATTGAAGTAGAATGTTTTTAAAGCAAAACTTTAAACTCAGGCAAAGGGATACATTTGAAAAATAACATGTGAAATTTACTCTTAACCATTCAAATGTAGGGTATAGAAAAACAAAAGTAACTGAAGTACACCATTTTTAAAACAATCTTTAAACTTCTACAAAAGTAACTCAAGTACAACATTTTTAAAACAATCTTTAAACTTCTTCAAAAAGATACACTTTTTAAAATAACATTTGAATTTTACTCTTGACTATTCAGATATATGGTGTAGAAAACACAAATAACTCGCAGAAAAACAATTACTTGGAGTTCAATTAAAATACAAGATTTTTAATGTAATCTTTAAACCACTACAAAACATAACTGACCTGATTTGGTCACAAATATTAAACTCAATGAAAAACAGCAATACCCTTAGCTTATGTAGAAAGTCTCTCTGATGTGTAGCTTACATCTTTGCAGTGACAAATGATGGTTTATGACATATATAGTTTTGGTCCAAACTCGACTCTGGATCCCATCTCCAGGATTTAATCTGTCCAGTACTGGTGAGTCACAAAGGTGATTCTGTTGTCAGTACAACTTGTCAGGGTTTGATACAGCTCTTTTGTTTGGGGTTTATGGCTTGTGGCGGTTGTTTCTCGTCATGGAGAAAATCATTCTGACCCCAAGTCAGATCAGGATCCTGATCCAAACAAGCCTGGATGTGCTACGTCCTGTTAGGGAGATGTAACCACCATTTTTTTGGTGTGTGTTTTCTGATTTTCGACCCTGATTCCTCGACATTTGCAAAGAGTAAGAGAGTTGGTTATAGGGTCAGTTGCCTTGTGGGCAGTTTGGCCTCTGCTTTCAAGACAACATTTGGGCCATATCAAGACCATATAAAGGAAGGAATGGGGAAAGCTGTTCACACTAGTAAGGCAAGTTTCTGCATTGGAAACCATTGGGCACTGGTAAGTAACTGTCAATACAGATGAGTGACAAGTATGATGTCCAATGTAACATCATATTCTATCCTCAATGGTAAGGAAATATTCTCAAATTAATAATACATATAATCTATGTTAACAACCTTTATTACTTCATAAAATTTTAAAGGTTTTAAACTGTTTATTCTGTTTTGTAGATAGAGATAAAAAAAACAAAGAATATTTCTGTTCGACACTTGGAAGCCTTGATTACTTTGTGTAATATTTTTTCTCCTCATTTCTTTACCGCTTGACACAATTTCAGCAAAAAATCAGTATTAGTGTTATTTTGTGTAAACTAAGGAGGATTTTATTACTACCATTTTTGCATTGAGCAAATATACTTTAACCTATACTTTTAAGTCTCTTACAGATTTTGAGGGGTGAAAATACAATTTCTACATAAGTCAAATTGCCACAAAAAATCCCCACATTGTCACAAAGCTCGAAATATACACTAGAGATTCTAAAGCTTATTTATTTTACTTCTGTTGTCACTTTGACTGCCATCACCTTCATCTGATATTGTTTGATGCATTACTGGAAAAAATGTGTGTATTAACAATGGCAGAAACAGATGTTTCACATTCTATATTCTGTTTTGTGCTATGCATATAGTCCTCAATCGACCTAGCAGACAATTTACAGATCAGGACATATCAACATTTTTTTTAAAAACACCTATGTTCCATAATAGAGGATCACCAGAGAGTAGCCTAGTTATCTTGTATTTGTGGAGAACCCCCACTGGTTCCGGAAAAACATTTGTTGTGATCAGAGATGAGAGGAAATGCTAGATTTCTTTTTCAATGCACCTGTTGGTTCAAAATGCACCCTAGTCTTATTCTAGTTACCTATAGGCATCAGCTCATTTTCTTTGCAGGTTCTTCACCACAGCAGTCTTGAGGCCCAGGATATCCTGCATTTTTCCACAGTCACCTTTAGCTGCCCCCAGGGGCTAAAGGTCAGAAGTATGGTTTCTAAGGAAAGTTGGGGAGAAACACAGGCTACTCAGGTTGAAACCTGTTGTGGTGGTCAATAGTATCACACCTTTTTAACAATGACAGTAGAAAATGGCAGCTTTGGGATAAATCTAGACAGCTTATGTAGAATAGAGTGTTTCAGTATTCATATCTGCTATTTTTAGTTGAAAATATGACCATAACTTTCATAGCAGCAAAAGAAAGCAGAGGTTGCAATCCTGGGTCATACTTAAAGGATGATCAGGACCAGGACTAGTAATGGGACTGGTCCAGTCCTCTGGAGACACAAAGCTCCACAGGAGCGTAAATTGACCCAGGTTCAAGAGAAACAGACACATAGTCACTAATGCCTGACCTGGCAACTAAGGGTATACAGGCATTCAGGAACTATACCCAAATGGAAGCCGACTTTTAAATGAAATAATCTAGTCTTTAGAAGGCAGGCGGCAGAGGACTAGGACGTATTATCACCCCCTTAAAATCTGGGCTAAATCTGGTACTGGTGTTGAGGTTTCTGGCCACTGGACACTAGCCAACAATTTCAGGGTGAGATGCTCCCTAAGATTGAGGGAGTGTACCGGGGAATTAGAGACAAATAACAAGATGCGTGGTTGATGTGCCCCACCCCAGATGCCTGAAGAGAGATAGATGGTGTCTTCTGCACCAGATGAACGTGTATAATGCCATCGAAGCAATCAATGGCTGGCAAGTGGCTATCAGATATCAGATATTCCACAGGATGTGGAAGGCTGTATTTCAGCTACAAGGGCTTCCACACTATAGTTTTATTGGCCCTTATAGATGCTAACAACTGCATCCTCTGGGTGATGTGAGCAGCGGCAGTTCCAAACTTTGAAGTTAATCCGAGTCCGAATGTATTTCTGTTGACAGATAGGTGCATTTTCACTTAGGTCCTGTTTGATAATCCCTCAGACATATTGACAAAATATGGTCACCTGGCAATTGTAGAATACATGGAAGAACTACAACTACAAGGAACTGACTGTGCCATGAACATGATAAACCTTAAAATAAGAACCAAAAGTACAGAACTTATGCACCTGTTTGCTTGATGTTTTACCACCAATACCATTCAAAAGGCATTCTTCAGTTGAACAAGCCACAACTTGACTGTTGAGTTGGCCATTTATCACTTTAGAATAGCTGAAAACACAGCTTTCTTGGCAAACAACCATCAAGTTGCTGTCATTTTACAGATGAATCGTCAAAAATTCTAGCAGGTTGGACTTGGCTTATACGACAAGAAGCCATTCTCAAATCTATTTGTTTTTTTACTTCTTCCTACAATCGAATTTTGAATGTGGGAAGACTTTATAACCTCAATCCCAAGATGCTACACAAATGTGCTTCTAAAGCACCCCTTGTGTCTCCAGAGTTTGCTTTTTAAGACAACAGTTATATTAAAGTAAACGTAAGGTGTTACTTTGGTTTCTCTGTGCTTGTTTGAGAGGTCGCCCGGGAGCTAATCTATGTCTTTGGGAAAGGGTGCTGCAAATCGGGCCACTCATGTCTGTATATGACCATCTGGAAACTTCACCCTGTTTCATCCTACATAATAAGACTGTATGGCTGGCATTTGCAGAAGACCCTGAAAGCTTTTGAGCTTCATCTAGTAACATAATCTAGCATATTGCTTCAAATTTCTATGTTGGCTTCATCTTTGATGGTTCTGAAAAAACAGCCATCCAATGAACAGGGGATAACTGGTTAAAGGTGGTGCATTCCTTCCGGGCACCTGTCAACACAAACAACACTTAACCCTCTTTCTGGAACAATCAGGACAAAGGGACAAAGGAAATTTAGATCAGAACAATTCCTCTACATTAACGCCAGAACCAATTTCCCCTGTTAGATGACCCTCATCACCCTCCAACTAAAGTGTAATAGGAAAGTACAATTCCCATCTGCCAGACCTCAAATTACATCTTCTGTCACTCATACCGGATAGCTATGAGTAAAAACTGAGGAAATAGCAAAAGACTAAAACAAATGTAAAGCATGAAAATCATGTAGAGTGAAAATGTGTTTTTGATGCTCACTATCTGAAGTTCAAAGTCAAATTGACAACTCAGCCTTAGAGCGACAAGGTGAGGCACCAGCAGGACCACTCAAAAGAGGGTTAAACTAATTATGTCATTCAAGTGTAATGGGACTGAATAGAAGGCTTTAAGGTGATCTACAAGGGAACCTCTTGATGCCTGAGTGCCAAAAATGCGAAATCGGGACCAAATTATTTTTTGCACAAATCATTTGTTTCAAAAAAGAATATGTCAAAAGTACAGCAAACATACAGCTTGTTGAAATATGAATTATAATAATTCTAATTTAATTTGGCAGGTGAGAATATCGAGGTGTGCAAAAGATATGCAAATTATCTACAACCAAGATATAGACCTGAGAAATGTAATTCCTGTTTTATGACCCGAGCACCTTTTGACCAACCCAAGAAATGTTAAATGGGATGAGAAAAGTACAAGTAGCAAAATGATAAGATGTTTCTTTAAAGACTTAAACCTGAAAGAAACAAGCATGAAGTTTGATGGTGCGATATTGCAAAGGAATTTATAAAACCAAGTTCTAAGGTAATCAGTTGGTAGCTACAACCCAATTACAAGATTTAGTGTCAACATATTACAAACTAGTAAACTAAAACACAAGAACACAGATTGGGCAAACTTTATTAGTATTGTGTTTTGAAGAGAGGTTATGGGGGCTCGGTGGTGTAGTGTTTAGAGTTCTCGCCTCCAACCTCTGAGGCTGCCGGTTTGAATCTCGGGCCGGGCCCTTCATGTTGGAAAGTTGGTAGTTACTTGCTGATGCCCAGTGGTTTACAGTGCAATGTGCACTGGTTTCATCCACCTGTAAACTACCCATCGCAATATGACCCTGGCTGTTGAATCCGACATAAAACAACAAATAAATCTAAATCTGAAGAGAGGTTATTTATTGGTTCTGCTGGGAGTCAATCCCATGGACTTTGGATTACACACAGATATAAACACAAGTCTACCTCTTTAACCAGCTGAGCTAAAGGGAAATCCCAAGAAGCCCAGGTGTTAACAGAACTGATATACATGAGGATATTACATACCATCCCTCAAGTGAAAGGGGTCCTATATGACTACATTATTACACTTCAACTTGTTTGGCTGTGAGAGGGGAGAATAACAGACATTCCACCATGTGTGCAGAAGAGAAATTGTTGATTGGTTCTGATGGGTCAACCCACAGAGAAATTGTTGATTGTTTCTGATGAGTCAACCCACAGGCTTTTGATTACACACAGATATAAACACAAGTTTAACTCTTAAACCATATTAGTTAAAGGGGAATTCCCAGAAGCCCAGGTATTAACAGAATTGATATATGTGAGGATGTTGCAGTATGTTTTAGTTCTTACATTAGCAAACAAATTACTATGATTAATTGAACCATCTAAGTAGTGTTAAGTACTCCCATGGAGAGTTGTGGATGAATATAAGTGATCATTACTTGAAATTTAAACTGAAATTTAAAAAGAGTCCATGTCAAACTTTTCTAATGGTTTATAAACTACAAGTAAACAATCCAATATTTCAATTCATCCGATGATAACACTGTTTATGAGGTACAACACAAAAACATCATCTGTAGATTATTGCATACTGTATCTGTAATAAGTATTAGCACAATTAGCTAAAATTATCATATAATGTCGATCATAATTCTAATTCTAAATAAGATTGGACTTTTATAATACTTAATCTTCCCTTAATAAAAGGGGATTGCAGGAAATAATAAAGATGCTGCTTTCCAAAAGGGTCTAGGGAGGGGGGTGCTGGAATCTCACCGGGAAAAGCATTTCAGGCAACACTAGCTAAAAAAGCGAAACTATAACCATATTCTTTGATAGACATATGAGTAGAAATTTTGACCACTCTGTTGAATTTTCTTAATTATTTAAGAACAGGAATTATACTGGTGTATCTACTGGTGTTTAATATAGTTCTAGCTGCACTCTTTTAAATACATTGTAATTGATGTAGATTGAACTTGAAGAGACCCCCTGAATGGTGACTTGCAATAATCCAACCGACTACTAACAAGAGCATTTGCCACAAGTATAGAATCATCATAATTAAGAAACTGCCTGAGAGTTCATGAAGTTAGACAAAGCAACTTTAGCAGACAATCACAACCTGTTTAGACAAGAAGTCAGAGTTTAACCATATGCTGAAGATCATGATCGACTTGGATGGGCAGAGAGGACTTTGTAAGGTGTCAATTGGGAACCATGCTTTCAACTTATCCCTTTGTGTTTTTGAAGCAAAGAGTATAAACTCAGTCTTGTTGGGACTCACTTTAAGTTTGCTAGTTGAGATTGACTCCATTACATCATCAAGGCACCATTTCAACTATTCCAAGGCAGCAGATATATATATATATATTTATTGTATCATTGCACATAAGTTTGTGTGTTGTCTGCATAAAAAATGAAATTTTACACCATTGTGTTTACAAATCACCAAAATGACAGGTTTTGTGTTCAATGAAAACAACAACAGACCCAAAGCAGATACTTGGGTAATGTATTTCCAAGTTTTATGGACTGATAATGCACAGTTAAGTAGGAAGCAAACCAATCTTAGTGAAAAAAGCTCATGACTATATATACAGAATCAAATTTTAAAAAGACATTAAACAATATTTAAATAGAATATATGCAGAAAAGGAATAACAAGGTCTTAAAAATTACTAGAATATACAACAAACTTTACAGAAACAATAAACTGGTACAAACCATAAATTAAGTAAAATAAACAAAACTTCAGTAAAATCAAGGCAAGCTTAGTATTGTACTGTGATAGTCATACCTACTCCAGTTAGTCTCTTCTTACAACATGCAGGAGGACACGTTGGACCTATTTTACTTCCCCAGACCCACAGGGGGAGAATTGTCTAAGTCATGGACATGAGTATGTTCTAACAATTGATTAGCAACAACACATTCAACCAGTTCAATATGAAACTAAGGCCAGATACATGATTATTATTTTAGAGCATAATCTTGAAGTGAAGCTCTCCGAATAAGAAGAGTAACCACAGCAGTTTTGAAACCTCCAGAGACACGTCCCTCAATGGGAGAGCAGTTGACTTAATTTGTAATTGATAGGTCAAGTATATCACTACATTTCTTGATAAGAAATGCAATATGTTACTAAGACACTATAGTTTTCAAAATCTGAAGGTTTTTCATCAAAATTGTATGTAGTTCTCCATGGCTCTGACATAAAAGAATAGAATACATCAAAAATAAGCTGCAGTAGCATAGCAGTGAACTAGGGACCACGGTGGCAGAATGGTAACAATCTCGCCTACCACCTTTGTGGTTGGGGTTCTGTCTGGCCCGACCTTAAATGGGTAAGTTGGTAGCTGCTTTCCAACGGTTGGTGTTGGTCGGGAACCTTGACCAACTATATGTACTGGTTTCCTCTGCACTTCCAACTACTCATTGTGATATGACCCATACAATGTGTTGAAAGTGATGTTAAAACCCAAATAAACATAGCAGTGAACAAAGGAGCACTCTTGATATTTAATCTCTTGCCTCAAGTCTTTGTGTTCGCTGGTTCTAATCCATTTCATGATATGCTAGGATTTATTGCAAGTCTGTCCCTATTTGACAAACATGTGAGTGTAATGACACTACAGTTCCCCTCTCCTTCACAGGCTAAGGCTAAATATGGATGCAGTCATCCACGATGGCAATTTTATTGTGGTTGGTTCACAACACATTTCACTATAAAACAAGTGTTAAATAGTCTTTAAATTTCTTTCCTGGTTAAATCTTTTAGCTTTGCTTTTTTGATGTACCATATGTACTTGCAAGACACAGCAAGGTTATTTGTGGCATGGAGTTTACCAATACAAACTATGTGAGTTGTTTAAAAATTACCCATGTGGCTTTCTGCAAAAGTTAACTTTGTAAATCTCGCATTATATTATGGTCATTGTGAAATTTCTGAAGGCAGAACACACATTAGCCCTCCCTTCCCTGATGTTTGTTACAATGTATCATTTCTTAAATTACACATGCGAGTTTTTCTTCTGCTAAAAGTGTCCAATATCTTTCACTAATATCCTCGGAATTTCAAGGTCTCCTTTAAGTTAGGAAGCTTTATGAAACTGAAAAATGAGGGAGCAATTCAAGCAAATCTTTAAATTTAAGGTGATATTTATATTAAGGAGGCCTCATGAAACCAGCCTCTGGTGATGACAGGTGGTTTTAACTATCGCTCTGTATTGGCTACGTTTGCTGCGGAATAGGCTGCTGTATTTGCTATGAAGTTCATAGTAAGAACTGGCTGTTGCATCTACAGTTGCTTGGGTAGCTTCATCTCCTGCTGCATGCATCTTCTGGAAGATCATGTGTTCTAGTTTCTCTTTCCTGGGTTTCAAGATGGAACTTGGACTCACTCGCAGTGGGGTGGCACATGCTAAACTGCTTGGGAGTTTGAGGAAAGGATGGGAAAGATGACAATAGAATAAGCTTCTCTGTAGATCCAGGTCAACTGCTATAAGTGGTATCAAGTCCACTGAAATACACTGCCTGTGGGTTGCTCAGACTCCTCTCAGGATGCAGTTGTGAGTGGACTGGAAAACTTGTGGATTTACAGACTCGCTTGAAGGCACTTTTGTAAAAAAAATTGCCTAGATTTCATATGCATTATCTTGCTGTAGATTTTCCTCTAGCTCTGAAACCACCCCTTTACTGGTAGCCTTGACCATGTTATTCTCTCTACACAAAATGTCCCATATGGCCTCAGGCTCGTTGGGATCTTTATAGTCCATGAGCCTCTTGTTATATATGAGTTTGTTGTTCTCAAGAAAATTGATGAGCTCCATCTCCTGCTCTTTTTTAAACATAACACTTGATCTCTTGCCTTTCTGTCCCCTTCCTCAGTATAACCTTCCTCAGTCATATCCTGTGTAGCCTCAACCTTCCCCCCAGTAGCCTCCTGCTTAGGCTCCTGTGTAGTCTCAACCTTCCCCCAGTATCCTCCCGAGTCCCTGCCACACTGCCAGTATCACTCTCTTGGAATAGTTTCTGTCTGTCTGTACTAGCAGGCTTTCCTTTTACTTCTTTTTGGTGGCCTTTTGCAAAAAAAACTTTTAAACACCCTATAAAAATCCACTCACGAAAATGGACAACAAGAGAGTATTAAGTCCCACCCAAATATGTCCTATTTGATCGTCCTAGTGTGTTCTGTCCTAGATTGCTTGGTATGAAATGAATGTTGTGGTCTGAGTCAGGAAGTATGTAAACGCTATCATATAGTTTTAATATGATCTTTTTAATTCTATCCAGATACTATAGTAAACCTACCCCAAACCCATCTCTGTAATCCCATCTTAATCTTTTCTATCGCACACCCCAGTCTATTAGATCAGGATGGCTTGTTTTGTCATCATATAGTTTTATTAGATTTAGAGAGACATTTGTATTGGCTGTTTTCCAATGCTGCCAACAACAAAACAGGTTTATGATAGGTATTCTATCCAAAAGTTGCCTACAGGTGTACTTCTGCTTTTAAAATCAACATATGACCAAAAAGATGGATTTACGATCAGTGCAATAGGTTTGCAATAGGTTTACAATAGGTATACAACAAGGTGTATGAATGTATGATCAGATAAAAATCAGGAAGGTTAAAACAATTTAAAACTGTTTGAAATTATCAGGAAGGAATGCGATAGCTACCCAGTATAGTTTTTACATTGTAATCATTCCTACCTAGGGTAGTACACTGACCTATATGTGATGTTACGGTCATGGGCAAGCGCGGTAGCAATTACCGGTTGTCTTTAAGTTGTAACAGAAAAAAAAACGCAAAAAGCTTAACTTAACAAATTTATTTAACGATTAACAATAATGATTGCAGTCAACTGATATGCTCTTAACCAAACACATTAATACAATAATGAAACCTATCTGACCTGATAACTGTGACTAACAGTTAAGTTTATCAGCCATATCCAGCAATCTGTCCTGTAATCCGTCTTGTGGTCTGTCCTGTGATCTGTCCAATGTCCAATGACACAAAATGTTCTTGTCCTGCTATCCTTTGTATATCCAATCACACAGAATGTCTGTCTGGAGATATTCAGATTTTGTTTATTTGGGGTTTTACGTCGCTTTCAACACTGTACAGGTCATATCACGATGGGTAGTTGGAAGGGCAGAGGAAACCAGTACATATAGTTCGCTAGGGTTCTGTACTGTAAACTGCTGACCAACGGCAAGCAACTACCAGCTTTCCCACTTACGGCCATAATGGGGATCAAACCCCGGCCGCAGAGGTGGGAGGCGAGAGTGTTACCACTCTGCCACCATGGCCCCCGGAGATATTCAGAGAGTTAGCACAACTGTACAGTCTGCTCCAAGATATGGACAATGTCAAAAATGCAGTAAATCCACCCTCACTAATATGAGTGTACAATATCCAAAAACATCCAAAGTACAGTAAATCTATCCAGACAATGTATCCAGTTCACTCCAGTGAAAGATCACAGCAACACAAGCAATATTATATTTCAAGACACAGTAGCCCTCCTTATAGCCAGCGAATACAAAGTTCACTTGTGGTCAGATGTACATTCCTTATATATGTTCACAGAAGAATCTAGAGTAACTAGATCAAGTGAGGAAGTTCTAGAACCTATAGGCTTCCCCCAAATCTATAAATAGTATCATTGAGGTTAGTCTAGGGGATTCCCCCAGTCCATAAATGGATCAATAAACACTATAATACATAACACAAAAATCAATAACTCCCTACTTTAAATGTTAACACACAAAAAGAATCAGTAACACAATTTCCTTATATGGGATTATAAAGACATAAAGCTTAGATTAAGCAATGCACTTATATAGTGCCCATATATGTAACAGTAAATTACCAATGAATTCATTTAACAGGCATGTGGGTGGAGCTTGAAGTAACCATCAAGGGTAGTATGGGTGGTCAACAGTGTACAAGGGGAGTTTAAGCTCATTAAGGAAGAAAATTTTAATATGAACCCATTATGTTGGAGGGATGAAGGACTTAGTACACATTTCCCAAACAACAGGGCCAAATATGACTGGTGTACTCCACCCTGATGACTTTTCAGCATGTTATGTAGTATAACACATGTTAACACAATATCTCACACCACCTCTGGACTTTGCTCCATGGTTTTCAGTAGTGTCCTAAACCTTCCTACTAATATTCCAAAAGCATTCTCATCCACCCTCCTTCCCCTGGACATCCTGTAGTTGGCTATTCTCTCTTCCCTGGTCAATTGTCTTCTGTTGTAGGGCTTGACAAGCCAAGGCATGAGGGCAAAGGCAACATCACCCGACAGGAAGTAGTGTAGGTTTGGCCCTCCAGGTCCTAGTGGTTCTGGTGGTGGTAGTCCCAAGGTGCCATTCTCAATTTTCTTCTCAGTTTGCTACGTTTGAATATCTGTGCATCAGATGAAGAACCACTGGACCCCGTATTGACCCACAGGAACATGCACTTTTTCATAGCTATATGTTTCCCATCTAGTGCCCCTATAGCATGGGGGACTTTCCATCTGTTTCTAAATTTCTCCTCAATCCTTCTCCACTCTTCAGGATCTGTTGGGCAGATCAAATACTTTTGCTGAAAATCTACAAGGATGGCTTTGCACAACTTTGGGACAAATTGTAGTTCGGCCAACCCTCCAATGGTACTGCAGTGAAGTGTAGCTTTCTCCTGTGGACAAGTGCCTCAGTGTAACTGCCAGTTTCAAATTAAATTGCAGTGGCTCTCTGACATTTGTGGGTGAGGCGGTGGTAAATTGTTTCTTCAATTAAGTTTTAAAAGGCAGGTGGCATCCTAATGAAATTCTGGTAACCTGGTATGTCAGTTGTTATTAGCTCCACCAAGTGTGTTCTGTAGCATCCTCTCCTATCTCTTTAAAGTATCCAGGGCATAACCCATGGATTCTGTGGCTTCCTCCTCCTACCTGGTGGGAGCTGGGGAGTGGTGATGGTGCTGGCTGGGCAGGTGCTGGGTTCTGTTGTTTTCTTTGTCTGGAAATTATGATCAAAAATAACATATTCAACACAATAAAACCCAAAGGACCCTAAACTTGTCAAATAGTTCATCTTGATGTGTAGCTGCCATCTTTGCAGTTACAAATAAGTGGGTTATCACAGGTGATGGGGGTTTATATATTTAGATATGGATCCCGACTCTTTATCCCAACTATGGATACCGACCCCCAAACTCAGTCTTGTCTTGATGGGTCATGGACATGGTCCCGGCTTGTCTATTTGTGTTTATGGCTTGTCAGTTTGCAATGTGGCTTGTCTGTCAGGGGGTTAGGGCTTGTCATACTACTTTTCCTACTGATCGTGCAAAAATGTCCCAAACCCTACATCTTATCTGAATACTCTTTACGTCCTGTGAGGAATTCTACTGTCTTGTTGGGGGATTCTTACCCACTAAGCTTTTTTTCTACGTTCCTGCAACCCACCCTAGAGTCTTAGGGTCAGTTGCAGAGCTGGCTCCAGTGGAACACCGCATTCAAGAATATTTAATTATGGTTGTAACAGTCCTTTAGAAAGTCATTGTCAAAGTGAGCGAAAAAAGAAGAAAGTAGATCTTCATAAATATGCATAAACACTCCCACTAACTTATCTTGATGGCTCACTTTAAATAAGCTGATGATAGAGCATTCATCACTGTCGAGTTTTTATGGACACAAAAAATGGGGTTTAAGTGAAGCTTGTACATATATCTTGAATGTTTGCTCCTAGTTGAGGTTTCTTCAGAGAACTATACTTTGAAAGAAGTTTGATAATTTACTATTTCATTAATGTCGGCCCAACTGACTTGTTCATGATTGTCCTAAATTTATGAAATCATACAATTTATGTAAATTTATTTATGTACTTCCTTTGGTATGCCCAAAGAAGTGGTAATAGTATCAATACCTCGCCAATACAATTTCTAGTCGATTCACAGTGTTTTTGAGTAAAGCATGCTCTTTCGAGCCATTATCTGAGTATGACATTCTCAAAATTCTAAAATCTTCTACCAAATCATGTGATCTGGACCTAATACCAATTTCAGTGGTTAAAGATTCATAAATTGCCAAACTGCTTCAAAACCGCATATGTTCCTCCCACCCCCCGCCCCCCGACTCCCGTCTCATTAAACCTAGTCTAGATAGAAATTTTCTGGATAATTACAAACTGGTTTCCAACCTTAGTTTCATCTCCAAATTGACTGACAAAGCAGTGGCTAATCAGTTAAATAGTTACATTAACAAAGAGGGTTTCTCCAATGTCAACCAATCTGCTTACATCAGATCGCATTCCACAGAAACAGTACTCCTTCAAATCCAAAATGACATTACTGCTTCTACAGACTCAGGTTAGGCTGTGGCTCTCACATTGCTGGACCTCTCACCAGTATTTGATAATATTGACCACCAAATTCCTTGTGACTGCCTGGTTCGGCGTTGATGGCTCTGTGTTGATGTGGATTCAATCCTATCTCAAAACCATAGACAAAAGGTTAAACTCGGTAATAGCTTTTCAGATGTATTCTCGCCCCTTTATGGAGTCCCAAAAAATTTGGTCCTGGGTCCCCTCCTTTTTACCCTATACACTATCCCCCTCATGCCCATAAACA
This sequence comes from Sabellastarte sp. h YS-2021, assembly GCA_964017235.1. Lineage (NCBI taxonomy): Eukaryota > Metazoa > Annelida > Polychaeta > Sabellida > Sabellidae > Sabellastarte > Sabellastarte sp. h YS-2021. The sequence goes on from OZ024937.1 coordinate 78,446,778, forward strand.
TCAAGGGCATATTTTTTATGGAGCCGCAATATCCTATGACCAACATGTCTAAGTAATGTCCAATCGTATTTAAGTCCTGTACATCTGGCTAAAAGACCTGGGGACTCCATGTTTATCAAGGATATGTCAAAATTCGTTTCCAGATAAATTGAGTAGTTCCTGGGTTAATTGAAGGGGTTAGAATGCATTTTCTCAGGGTTTTATTGGTATTTTACCCTATTCAGCCCGACTATGAGAAATTAGTTGTGCCAGCAAACCTTAAAAAAATATCTGATGTAAGGTAATGGTTATGTTCTGCGCACACAAAAATGTTAACAGACTTTTACGGTGCCATTATTTGCATAATGTACTCAAGAAACACTGTTTGCACAAGCACATACTTCATCATTTTGGCTACACAGGAACAATGTTTTATGCACTCGTGAAGAATATTTCAGAGGAAAATTGCTATGGATTTAAAATTCACGTAAAAGTAAAATTTATGATTGGTTCAAACAAATAAATGATACAAAACACTTCAACTGAAATGGTTATAACTAATATTATTTTTAAATAGACTCCTGATGCAGAACATGTTAATTGCAATTGTTATCAGTAATATGATTTGCAAAATATATGTGACGCAGAGCACTTGGAGTGCTATCAATAATATGATTTTCAAATGAACACCTGAAGTAGAGTACTTTAATTGTTATCAGTTATATGATTTTCAAATTGATGTTATAGAGAGAGAGAGAGAGAGTATTTTATTATAGTGCCACCTGCACAAATTAAGTAATATAGTAGTACAGAAACACCAAACTTTGGCAGCCAGCCCAGACATGAGCTTATGAGGCACTCTGATCACATTTATCACAGTAACATTAAACACCAAATTATTGCAGAATACAAGTTTTTCGTATTTCAAATATTTGTCGAAGATAGTTACTGAAAATTATGACATTGGATTTATTCATACAAAACTCTAACTTTTCATATATAGATAAAATTTCCCACTGTACACCCTTTTCTACCAGTTTATTTACAAATGTCTTTCTGGTATCTTTGTATTTTGGACAATCAAGAACAAAATGTATTTCATTTTCTATTTCTTGTTTACAAAGTTTACATAATCTACTTTCTAAAGGGGTATTGTACCAACGACCTATTTCATTTTGTAGTGGCAGGACACCTGCTCTGAATTTTGCCAGAATCGATCTCTGTTGTCTGTTTTTGATTTTTAAAACATATGGTTCAACACAGGGTAGTATCTTATACTTTCGATAATGCTGCAATTTTGAGCTTTTGATTATATTCTGTTGCCATGTATTTTGATTCAGAGTTTTAATCTCATCTTTGACCAAATTTAAGTTTACAGGCAAAAAATGTTCAAATTCATTTTCAAACTTAAGTTTTAATAATATCTGTTTTACTTCCCATGACCAGGTAAATCTCTTACTTGAATTTTTGTCCCATTTGTATACCTTGGAGATCAGTCTGGAATCATCTACTTGACAAATTTTGTTCCAATAATTTAATATACGAATTATTCTCCTATCCTTACCCAATCTAAATCTCCTTGTATCGCATCAGATGGAGTGAATTTATTTACTCCCAGATAAAATTTCATTGCCCTGTTTTGGACCGTGTCAATTTTACTTACGTCTTTAAAGCCCCATGCACCTGATCCATAATCTAAAACAGGAGCTACACACATGTCAAATAATGTTTTGTAACTTTTGTACCCTAGTCCATTTAAAAACCTGCATTTGTGTATAATACTCCCCAGGGCCCTAGATCCTGACTCTGCTAAGACAGTTGCCATTTTTCCAATGTCTACAAACTCATTTAAGAATATTCCCAGATATCTATATTCAGAGACAATATCTAATATAGTTGGCCCCAGAGAAAAATTGTAACCTGTGGCATTAACTGCTTTTTTTCTAAAGTGTATGACTTTTGTTTTATCACAGTTAAAATTTATTCCCCAGTTTTGACCCCAATTGTATGCTGTTTCTAACATCTTCTGGAGATCATTCTCAGATGAAGCAATTAGCACTATGTCATCTGCATATAGTAAGATTGATAAATATTCACCATCTCCAATAGGGACTCCAAGTCCCAGACTGTTAATTTCTTGTGGTAGATCATTTGTAAAAGTATTGAACATAGTTGGTGATAATGTATCACCTTGTCTAACACCCACATTGCTTATAAACTTATATATAGATATATATAGATCTTCCAATTGCAGGTTCTGTCGACAGCATTTCAAACTGTGTCAATATTTATTGACAGAACTTCCAACCTCAGAGCAATACACCGAAAGGTTTGATATTCAATTCATAAGCCCTGGTGTTTCATTTCTGAATTAATTTAGCTTTAGCTACACTATTTGATCATGTATTTTTCAATTGTTTTTTACATACTTCTTCTCTTGAATAAAATAATTGTACAACCCAAGAACCAAATACAACCAAATTTAAAAATTTGTACAACCCTCAAATGGATGCTGATAAAATAAATATTAAATTTGCTCATGAGGTACTTACATTAAAAGCTGACATTGAGAATGACATTTGATTGAGGAGAATTATAGTTTAAATAATCCTTTAAGCTTTGAAGAAGTAACACGTGTGTGTAGAAAATTAAAAAATAAAAAAAACACCGGGGTTTGATAAAATTCCTAATGAAATACTTAAACATAAGGAAATACATGAGGCACTATTGAAATTATTTTCAATTTGTTTCGAAAATGGAATTGTTCCTGACATATGATCAAAGGCCATTATTAAACCAATTCCTAAAAATTCTAACAAAGACCCGTATGTTCCTTTGTATTTTTGAGGAATAAGCTTACTATCTTGCGCAGGAAAGCTGTATACATCACTGTTAAGCCACTGTATAAATCGATAGATGTGTTGGGAATTATTGTTGAAGGACAAAATGGATTCTGATCAAAACGAAGATCATGTTTTCAGTTTAACATCAATTATTCAGCACAGGAAAGCAAGCAAACTATATACATTTGCAGCCTTTATTGACATGAACAAGGCATTTGATAGTATCACAATATCACTGTAATTGTATTTCACAGTGACTTATAAGCCCTTCAGGGGCTGGGTGATGTGTATATTGTTTTGTATATTTACATAATGAAATTTTATATCACGTGTCACTACAATTAATTAATTAATTTTTTTTTGAATTAATTAATTAAAAGGATTGGAAGTTCTGTCAGATATGAAGTTCTGTCACAACATATGCACAAAACATCACACTTAATCATCTCGGCTCCCAAAGCGGATTGACAATGGTATTGTAATGGATTTCCATATGCATAACTGAAAGCCAAACATCAGATGCTTACCATATTTTCACGAAGTCCACTACGAAGTTGACTCGGATGTCTATAGAGTGTCCAGATTTTTTTGTGTTTTTATTTCAGCACTACCAACGTGTTTTTGTATTCTCAGGTACTGTACATGGCAGTTGTTATCGAGTTTCATCCTTGCAATTTCTTCTAAACTCGACAATTAAGATTCAGATTGAGTATTTGCCTCAATCGTTAAATTCTGTCATGGTAGGATAATAATCTCAATCCATACTTTCAAGTGAGGGATGCATTAAGTATATATGTAACTGGGAGGTAGCTCCTACAAAGTGATTGTAAAATGCTATTAGAGTTTAAAAATATTACTCTGCTATTGCTGAATAAATCTGATAATTTACTTTGATAGTGACAGCAAATTAAAATTAAATAAAGATTAATAAAATTGGCCTTGTACCCTCATAATTTAGTTTTATTATGTTATTTAACCACTCACACTCATACTCTTTTTTGTAAAACATCTATATAAAATTTATCAAAAAAGAAAAATCTTCTTTGAATCTAAGTAAACTACCTTGTAATTTTATTTTGTTCAAGTATAATATAATGTACGTTCTATTACTAGTGTCTTTATTTTAAATATGATGTGATGTTAAGTTTAATCTTATTGTACAATGTAATTCTGGTTTGTTTTTGTTTTTTTGTTCTTAACATTTTGATCTAATGTGTGACATTTAAATATAATTCTCTTTTTGTTTACAGTGCCTCATAAGCCCTAGTAATAACTCATTTTTTGGAACAAATACCTTCTCTATATTGTCATTTACAACCTCATTTATAATTCAGGTCGGATATGACCTCACTTTGACCTTAACCTTGTCATTCAAGGTCATTCTTTTTCACTGTATCACAGTCTCCTGTACTGGTATTCTGTTCCATCTAGTACAACTCTTCTAAATTCTAATTCTAATTCATCTTCTCACAGGTCGCCTATGACCTGTCATATGACCTTTACCTTGTCATTCAAGGTCACTATATTTTACTTTCACCTTACCTTGTCATTCAAGGTCAATTCCTTTCCAATGTATTATGCAGTGTTCTGTAATGGAATTTTGTTCCATCTGCCACAACTCTTTAAAATTCATTCTAATTCCTCTTCTCAGAGGTCGGGTATGACCTGTCTTATGACCTTACCTTGTCATTCAAGGTCAGTATTATTTCTCTTATTTGTTATAAGAAATTTTACCAGGGTGGTGTAATGCTCAATTAATCTTTTATATCTTATGTTGTAAATTTTCATGCTATTCGCTTTGACAGTAATTTCTGCCTTATTAGTATATGCTGTCAATGGGTAATTTGAATTTATATTCATCTAAAGTATTATTTTACTAATTATAATAATGTCTTTATAATGTTGTTCAGAGTTACTTATGTCTGTAATAACACCATATTAAAAGCCTAGTAGATAATAAATATATATATTCCCAACTGCTGTCTTTTGTTGGGCTTGGATCCCCTGGGGAATGAAATATAATTCTCTTTTTGTTTACAGTGCCTCATAAGCCCTAGTAATAAGGGCTGGCTGTTTTGTGATTTTGCTGTTTGTTCATAATACCATTTCATGCTACTGCAGGTGGCACTTTAATAAAAAAATCTCTCTCTCTCTTTATCATGTATAAAGTGACATATAAACCCAACAGAAGGCTGGTCATATTGTGAAAATTATGTGATTATGTACATGGTATAGATACATGTCACTATAATAAACAAATAAAATAAATAAATATTATAATGCATATTAGTTTAAGAAATGAATAAATATCATATCTTAGAATAATTAGCAGGATTTTGTTGGATGAAAAATTACAGAATCAGGCATTTCCATGATATATAACATATCCATGGTATACACAGATACATGTTTATAATTTAAAGAAATCAATACAGTTATTTTAATTGAGCATATGTTAGTCTTAGTATGAGAATCTGTGTTCCATCTCTATAAAAGTCAACAAAGTAATGTGGCTTCAGTTTTACTTACAATTTTTTCCAATACATGGAATGAGTTCCATCCACTCTGCAACTTCTTTCCTACTATTCAGGAAGAAACTGAAAGCTTATCTCTTCACAAAAGCCTACCCACCCTTAATCCATTGTATTCTTCCAGTTGTTTCTGTGATCCGACTCACATTCCTCCACCCCAAGAAAAGTTACAGATGATATCCAGAATCTCAGTACAAAGAAGCACTGAGAGGATTCGAACCCATGATCACCAAAGCCAGACATGACCGAAGTTAAAGATGCAAGCAGGAACAAAGGTCAAATACCAAGTTCAACCAAAGGTGAAGGGGAAAGGTCAAAGGCAGATAAGTTACTGGATGTTTTTACACAACTTTACCAAATAAAGTGAACCACACTCAATTGCAAATGAAATGAATTCACCATCTGGGATCAACCGAAATTACACTATGAGGGGAAAACAGGGTCAAAGAAAGGTCATCCCTGGATGTTGTTTCAGAACAAAAAAAAATTTTATACAATAAAATCTACCACAGACCCCAGTGCATATCCAACCGATCTGCAATCTGGGGTCAGTCAGATTTGACATTAAGGTGAAAACAAAGAAAGGTCAACCCTGCACGCCAGGGAGAAGTGCAAGAGCAAGGAAGGATTTTTTATTGTTTTATATTTTATTAACATTTTTACATACACATCTACAGAACTAAAATTTATTTGCAAGTTCATAGAACTAGTAGTAATAATACTTCAATGACTAAATATTATAGCGAATATCCATAATGTACCCATACAGTATGGCAGCAGGCAAGGCTGACCCTAGCCTTGAACTATTATAAAATGTAATTCATAAAATAATAAGAAAGAACTGCCACACATATTATGCAACAATAATCCGCACCAGCAGATTACTGTAAATATATTAATATAAGAACTCTGAGTTCATTATCAGTACAGACCCCAAACAGTGGGTTATTTCCAAGTAATGGACAAAATCTCACCCAATGTTAGAAATAGATGAACATAAGCGAAGCCTGGTAAGATACTAAAACAGTTAAAATAACCAGTAATAGTGGTATGCTCCAAATAATAGTAATGAGGATAGCAGTGGCTGCCATGAGTAAATTAATCTTTCTCAGCAGACAGAAAGTAACTATACAAATATTTTTACATGCCAAAATACCCAGAAGGGGTTGAGCCTACACTTTTGGAGCAAGCAACCTATGCTCCAAAATGCAGAATGAAATAAGTTTCATAAAAACCCAATGGATAATAAAATGGTTAATGGTCTGCTAATGGTTAAATATCACCAGACAGACGCCCCTGCAAATTAGACACTCAAATATCATTAACATTTAGGCAACAACACTGGAGTAGAGTTAACGAAGTCTCTGAATAACCCTGGAAGCCACCATCGAAGTCAAGCAGAATTCAAACCCACTATGGGCCACCTCCCTCAAAGCTCCAGTACCTGAAAAGCAGTCTCCAACAGACAAAGAATGGTCGCGGTGGACCAGCCAGCCTACCACATCAACTATCTTCACACCGAGTGCACCCTGCATGCTACAACTAGAAACACTTAACAGAAGCACATGTACATAGTAATACGGGTGGGTAAAGGGTGGGAAAATAAATTTTGTAAAATATTTGGTCTTGTCATGTCGACTGCCAGTTCAGATCTGACCATTATACCCTTGGTCAACCAAAGGGTCAAACTGTTGACCAATCAGAAACTGCCAAGCAGAAAAATCAGAAAATTTACAGAATGTATGGATTAATCGGTTATAGTGGGGTGAAGGAGTGATTAAGGTTGACACCTAAATGTCAACCCCCAACACCTCCCCCCCCCCTTCCTTTATGTCTCTAGACTATTGAATCTTTGAATTTTTCAATTTTTGGCTTTTCAGCCGAAGGGTCTTTTTATGAAGATTAAGAGGTATAAAATAATATTAGAATTATTAGAATCTGATTGGCAAGGAGCTTCAGGCAAACTTTTGCATTTATTAATATGTCCCAGCCTCCTCCCTATGTCTGGGGAAAAAGACTGTAAAAAGAGTAAATACCTGTACTTACCAACGACAACACAACCCTCTGCCAGTCTGCTCATATATCTTGGTATATCGCGATCTTGGATACCTGATACCTAAATGCTTTTAGAGGTTAAGCACTTGGATATCTGATACCTTGAATATACTCAGCGACCTTGGTGGTGAAGTGGTAACACACTCACCTCCCACCTCTGAGGTGGGTGGTTGAAGCCCGGACCTTATATGGGAATGTTGATTGGTACTTACCAACGGTCGGCAGTTTACAGTATAGAGTCTTGAGCAACTTATATATGCTGATTTCCTCGGTCCCCAAATATACCCATTGTGATATGACCTGTGTAGTGTTGAAAGCAATGTATAATTCCAAATAAATAATAATATACCCAACTCCTGGTTGGAAAAAAACTGTGAATCAGACACATAGCTCCTGATTCAGGGAGATTTAATTAACAATAAACATGTGTCCAAGTGCTCCTTGAGTGAAAATGAGGGTGTTAGCGATCAGATAGCTTTCCAAGTGGCTTTGTAATTGAGTTCGAAATCCTGCGATTCTGGATACAGCCGCTGAATTATACAAGCATTGGTTTACGAAAGGATGAGTCACTTGACCAAATTGAATACATAAGAGGACTGTTCCATAATGGTGATATGATCATATACCTTGCCGGTAATTGAAAAAATTGTAATTGGTGATTATCTATGGAGGAAAATAGACAGATATTGTAGTCTAAAAATGTAGCTTTCCAAGTGATGTTGCAATTGATTGTCAAAGCCTTCCAATTGGTTTCAGAAAACATTCACTTGACTCCAGTTTTACAGATGAGTGAACAAGACAGGTAAGATAGCATACAGCTAACAGAATCATATCAGATAGGTTGCAGCCCTCTTCTGATCAGTTGCGATAGTCTTACAAATGAAGAATTAAAATTAGTTTACTAAAATTAGTTGCGACTACTTGGAAGAGAAATACTCCCTAACAAAAGGTTTTCAAACATATTAAACATTTTAACAAGTATCTTCAATCACTGCAATAATGGTCCCCACCAACACCAATGTAAAGTTGTTTGAACAATAAGTTTGTGTTCAGTGACCGGTTTTACAAAGCTCTCTTTGGGAAGGCCCTCTTTTATTAAGAGAAGGTCATTTTTTTCCTTTGGGAAGGCCACCTTAAAATTCAATTTCACAAAACCTCCTTTAACACTCCTTGCCAAAGGTCTTACTTGAAACTTAAGGCTGAGCAAATGTTCTTTAAAGTGATTAAACTTTCCTCGAAGGACACTTCCTTAAATTTAAGGTAGGTCTTCAGTTTCCTTGAAATTTTAGGGATTTTTCAAGGTCTCCTGTAAGGAAGGGGGCTTTGTGAAACTGAGATGTTTTAAAGGAGGGAGAAGTTCAAGGGAATCTTTGAATTTAAGATGACCTTTATTTTAAGGAGGCTTCATGAAACCGGCGCCAGGACTGTACAATTGGGGCACGAAGACAAACTCACGAAAGTGGAATAGGGTATTGCTTTCAAATTTGTATGGTATTTGTAAATAATGACAAATTATAATGGATTATGAAACTGATAATTTCTGACCCAAACATAACATTCTTTGCAAAATATATTGACATATTAAGGACACTTGAGTTGTTTCCTTTTAGTAATACCAGTATATGTATTATCCAAGTCGTGTGTTCAGCAATGTTTTTTTTAAATTTAAGATTCATGGTTCTTTGTTAGGTTAATATTTATCAATAAACTCTTTTTACTCAATGAAGATGGTAAATAAACTATAAATTAATCCTTTATAAGGTCAAAAAGCAGCCACCCAAACTTCAATCAAAGTAATGAAACAGAAACCCAATTCATCATGAAAGTTTTTCAACCTTATGCACGAAGTTAACAAAAATGTAAAAAAAATCCAATCTGAAGCAGTTTTCACACCTGGCGGAAGAATAAATGCATTCTGAATTACAGAATATTATACCTGTTTGGTAGAATAGATCAAATAAAACAGACTATAAAATGGCCTATAGTTTTTACGTGCTTGAGGTTTCTGCCAGTTTTATGCAGTTCTACATCGTTCTGACATACTTCAGTGTATCATCACAAAAACTATAGAGGTTCTCAGTGGCCTGGTGGGTTAGCAGGTTTGGCATCTAATCACAGGCTGTCAGCTGAGTGTGAGGGACCACGATGGCAGAGTGGTAACACTCTCACCTCCCACCTCTGAGGCTGGGCTTTGGTTCCGGCACGGCCTTAAGTGGGAAAGCTGGTAGTTGCTTGCCAATGGTCGCCAGTTTACAGTACAGAACCGTGACCAACTGTATGTACTGGTTTCCTCTGCCCTTCCAACTACCCGTCGTGATATGACCTGTACAGTGTTGAAAGTGACGTAAACCCCCAAATAAATAAATAAATAAAAAGTCACCTGTGTGTGGGTTTGACTCTGACAAGTGACAAAGCTGAGCACTTGTCCCCATTTGACCCTGGCTGTTGAATGAAACTTAAAACCCTAACTTTGACTTTATGTAAAGTGGAGCCACGTATAAAGTGACCGAGTGAGCAAGCTTTGCATTTAATCACTTGTCTCTTAACTTTGTGGTCTTCAGTTCAAATGTATCTCATGTCATGATTCACTGAGAAGATGCCCCCTATTTGACAGACATACAGAAAGAGAGACAAACAGATGGACATGGATACTATAACCTCTCCCCTCTCCTGCTGAAGACGAGGGTAAACAGGGACACCCTTATCCATGATAGCTATTTTACATATTTTTGCACACCTTGATCTCATCTGCCAGATTATAACCATGTCAGAATTGTAGCCGATTTATTTTTCAACAAATCTGTATATTCTGCAAATAACCCACTCCCCATGAAAGGTCAGTTTGTCTGATTATCATGCACATAACTTGAAAAACTGTTCATGTTGATCAATTTTATAGTTGTGTTCCATGTGGGGTCTTCTTGTGTCCCGGGAACAGGTGAGTTGTTCTGGTGTGGACCCAATTTGAAGAATCTAGATATTTCGGTGTTTTTTTTCAACACTGCACCTGTAGGCGACTGTTTCTTCGTTCTCAGGGACTGCTTGCAGATTATTGCATATTTGGCATTTATTTTTCACTTTTTTGCATTTTCTATATTTCATTAAAACAAATGATTTTTACTAACAAGGCTGAAAAGGGTTTCAATCTACTAGCGCAAGCCACAAAACCATCAGACACACAAGCAGTGCACCAAAGCGGTCACACATCCCAGCAGTAACTTAAGGGGCGTTCCCACTACGAAATGAATTCGGGTTGACACAGATGGAACCAGATTAGAGACAAGTCTAAACGCTCACAATCCGGGTTGACAAAGGTCAATCTCAACCCCACTCAAGAGGTGGATTGATGCAGATTTGTTCAACCCCCTTTGTAGTGTGAACCCTCTCAATCCGGGTTGACAAGGGTTGAATGGACAGGCAATGTAAACAATTGATTTATTGCTTTGCAGCAATTGCTTAACCTTATACCAATCTATCAGTATATCAAGTTGGGCGCGAAGTACCGATCCGCGCGATCTCGAGATGGTACTTGCGCGATCTCGGCATCAAAAGATCGCGCGCCCATCTCGAGATTGCTCAAGCAATCTCGAGATGGAGCTGCTCCAACTCATAATGATATTTATTTCTCGATTTTCAAAAAGAATTTGATTTTGTATAGCAGTTAAAATTGTCCAGTACATGAAAAGTGATTTAGAATGCCTAACCTTGAAGGTTCAGCCTACTCAACAGCAAGAAAATGGGTATCACTGTGGTGTGTGATGGCAATGCATGTGGGATCTCTTTGGCTTACAGCCCGGACCCTTCAAAGATCACATACATAAATCCCAGAGACCATTCACTTAAATGTCTCTCACTAAATAGGATTACACCTTTCCCATCACATGCTGCAGACCATGGGGGCCCATTACATGTTGAAACAGGGAATCTTAGATGTTTTTGTAGAGGAATAATGAAAGACTTACCTGTGGTTAGATGTAACATGTGTAGTCTGTTGTGCCATGTCAAATGTGTCTCGAGTGGGCAAATTCCTAGGATTAGGGTCTGGCAATGCTGTAGTAACTTTAAGTGACTTTAAGTAATACTTAAAGGGCTGGACAATATTGGACAATAAAGCACTTGTTGAACTGATCCGATATACTGATGTATGTGTATAATATGTTTGCAATATGTAATATGTTTGTTTAATGTTCTGTAATATGATTGTTTCCTCTTTTATAATCACTCAAATGTCATAATAAAGTGTGATTTAAAAATCAACCAATGAGATTTAATGTTCTGTTATATGATTGTTTCCTCTTTTATATGCACTCAAATGTCACAATAAATTGTGATTTAAAAATCAACCAATCATTGATCACCCCCCAAATAAATACAACCAATCATATCTCACGATTGTATGATAAAAATCATTGTGAGTTGGAGCAGCTCCATCTCGAGATTGCTTGAGCAATCTCGAGATGAGCGCGCGATCTTTTGATGCCGAGATCGCGCAAGTACCATCTCGAGATCGCGCAAATCGATACTTCGCGCCCAACATCTACCCTAATCCTTTGTTAGAAAGAGGAATTAAATAAAATGACACCCAAATTAATTGTGTGATTTATTCTGAATGATTGCAATTCAGCATAAAATGTAAATTTATAAATAACATGATTATGCGTTGATCAAATATATTCCAAATAATTACAATTAATCAGTTCCTAAAAAGTTAAGCAATCTTTAAAAATATTTAGGTTTTTGGTTTAAAAGAATTACTTAATAAATTAATTAATTGTGTGATGAACAATGTGAAGTTGGAATATTTCATACATCTTTAAACATTTGAAAAATAATTGTAATTAAAGAATTTTACACACATATTATTAATTCAGAGGCTTTACTGTACTCAGTTTTTGACCCTTTTCAATCCAGATTAAACTCTGTAGTGCGGACACTGAAACTCGGATTAAGATGAATCTGCTTCAATCTGCTTCAACCCCTAATCCTTGTCAACCCGGATAGTAGTGTGAACAGGGTAATAGCCCATTGCCGCTTAACTTCAGAGAACAGACACATACTCATCACGCTGTGTCACAATTCATAAAGGTCCGGAGCTCCCCCCCCCCCCCCCCCCCCCCCCCCCCCAATGAAAAAAGTTATTCTTAGAAGCTCGAGCCTTGCTAAAGCTCGCGCGTAAAAACATATTGGTCTAATTTGTATATTATCAGACATGATAGACCTGAACCAGTGTGAACTTAGTTATAGTGACAAAGTGACCTTTCTCTAAGACACAAGATACTGTGTTCTTTCCAATCTTCTTTAGTAACACCCCACCCATTGTATGGAGCAAATGTCCTCATTTTGTCGGAGATTACTTGGTAAATATTTCTCATCTGGCGAGGATGTTGTGTGGTCTTATGGAGAAGCTAGGCCTATTCAGCCCTTTTACACATGTAATCAACGGGTTTCATTGGTTGCCAAATGAAGTACCTAATCTTGTAAACAACAGTGTCCCCCCTTCCAACCCTCCCTTCTATAAAAATCCTTTCCCTGAAATCTTCCGATCTTAGATCCCAATACACACATGATGACAGAAAGGTTTTTTTCTTTACTGTATTCAGTTTCTGTTAGACATAGGGTTAGTCCTACACTTGGCCCAAATGGGATATGTTCCACAGTGCTTTGACTTGCTAATTCAGCATGAATCATAATGTGGCAGAAACGGGAAGTACATATACAAAATATACACTTAAAGCAGTCAGCGTCAGTCATGGAAAAATAAAATTTGATAAGCCAAATGCTGACTGGATGTGTGTTTATTTGGGGCACTGATTTAATGAAGAAATTGTATCACTTAATAAGCCAATAAGCCATTTAGCTCAATTTATAAGGGTTTTTGTTTGTGTGTTTAAAGTATGTTGATAATTTTTTTTTTCATGCTGTGCTAAATTATGATGCGATGAAGAGGAGGTTCACTGTAAAAAATCCGTCTTCAATATTTCAAGTAACAATGTTGCCTTTAACATACAGCAAACCACTGAGCTGGGGTTGTTTGTAGTGGTTACAAACTCACCTTTTGACTCTATTGTTATGAGTTTGATCCATGGCATTAGAAACAAAAAGTTTGTAGTTGTCTGTCAATGACTATTAGTTAACTCACAATAATATTGACTAACCACTATTGCCTTCAAACAAATGTAACCCATTCTATAGTGCACCAATCTTAAAAACACAGAAGAGCCTAAGAAAGGCTATCCTTTAACGGGAGAGTCAGGCCAACTATACATTAGACCCCCAGACTATTCATTCCACCCAATTTAGCCGTGACAAATTTGGACACATTTCCTTATCTAATGGAACTCCCATTTTGTGTGGAAACCACCTTAAACCCATCTATTTACTGTAAGATTTCCGGGAGACATTAAACTGGGAGGGGGCAGATTCAGGGGGGTTATTAAAGACAGTAAAAGTGAGATGGGAAAATCTTTCAGACAACCTCAATTTGCCCAAAATGATATTTATGAATATTTGTGATATATTGTGATTTATAGGTGCATTCTTTAATAGCAGATAGAATGTTAAATAAACAAATTGTACAGATAGTTGATGACATTATTCCATTATGCAGCATATGAGAGCTGGCTTAAGCAATTAGTGATGACGTCACTGGGGTAACCTTGAACTTGTCAAAAAAGTCGTCTGCCAATGAACTAACGGCGGGGCAGACATGAAGTCACATACATGTTGTGGATTAAAGAGGAAAATGGCAGATTCAGACAGTTTTTTCCCAAGGTTAACTACGGGAAATGTTTATCCAATAATGGTCACCAATTTGTTAAGGAAAATGTGAGATAATTATTTTGAGGGACAGATTTTAGCTAAGCTCTACTTAGGACACATATATATTTCCATTTAGAGAGCAGATACTGTGATTTTTTTTTTGTAAAAAAAAATATTTTTTCTGTGTATTTTACCACACATGTGACTGTGCGTATCAAGATGTTAAAAGTTTCCACAAGAAATGTTCTGAGCAATAGATCATTTAGATCTCACCACTACATTAACCAATAACGACAACAAACGTGGTTATCGCCACATATGTTATATATATTTAAACTCACGACAATATTTCCTGGTATTACAGGGTTGGTATTCATAAAATATCAAGCTCAGGTTGAGCCAAAAATCAGCTCAAATTTACTGTTGTTAATACTAAACTTGAGCTAATTTTTGGCTCAACTTGAGCTTGATCCCTTTTGTGAATACCGCCCCCACAGACTTAGTTGAGACTTTGTTCGTAAATCTGGGTCTTTTTGCTCAGCTAAGTTTGGTCTTAAATGGGGTCTTTTTGCTCAGCTAAATTTTTGTCTCACAGGAGGGGTCTCAGCTGAGACCAAGCTTATCAAATGACCATAGTCGTTTTTTTCTATCATACGAATCCTCATTTCTACTCAAAATAATCTGCTGAATACATATATCCTTTGTTTGACAAAAAGATAAAATTTTATTTTGGCAATGAAAAACTTTGTAACTACAAGAGACTGGACTAAGTCCATTCGAGAAACTGTGAAACTGCCCCCGGGATTCAAAGTGCTATTTGTGCCCACCCTGGCTGCACAGGGTCTCTATTGACTGATATAACCTAACTAAAAGACAGAGGCTCAATGATAACTATTTATCAACATCCTTGAGATTCATTAGCCTGCTACTTGAGATGGGTACCTTTGACAGAACACCGACATTTTAATTGGCCATCTAAGCCACTATATATCTGCCTGTACTTGGGTTCAAACCCCCTTCCTCTGTGTTTCTGGGTGTGTTACCCACCAGGTCACATTTGTAGATGGTAACCGCAACTTACTTTGTAATCCAAATATTATCTGGTGATCACCAGATAATGTAATACTGAGATAATATGATGATCACACCAAAATAAATAGTGAGCACCAGACGATTTCCAAAGTGAGTGCCAGATCAACAAGACATATTAACAAGACATATTAGCATTGAGACAAGACAAATCAACAAGACATATTAGACAGATCAACAAGACATATTAGACAGATCAACAAGACAGATCAACAAGACATATTAGCATTGAGAAAGACATAACAAGTCATGCTCGCAAGATGTTGACATGCCCACAAAACCTTCTGGTGATAATAACGCAACATGTAAGTAACTTGATACATGTAAAATGTATCAAATATGTTGAAAATTGCTGGAGTAAGATTTCTTAAATATTACTCTGGATTAAAAATCAAAATTTTTATACAGTAGAAGATTATTATAGTTATTGCTAAATAGAGCTTATTATTTACATGTAACAGTGAATCAAAAGTAAATTAAGGTTTAAAATTTGTGTTGTACTCTTATAATTTTGACTTTTGCTTGTGTGATTAAACCACTCACATTTGTTTCTTAATAATGAAAAAGTGACATATAAGCCCAACAGAGGGCTGGGTATATTGTAAGAAATATTTGATTATGTACATTTTATAAATACATGTCACTATAATAAATAAATAAATAATAAATATAATAAAAATAATAATAAAAATAAATGCAAACTATAATAATACTAATAATAAAATTTTAAAAAACTTGTGTTCAATTTATGGCAAACTACTGGGACAAACAGTAAATACTTGTAAATTTCCCTTGTACCGAAGGATTTTTGCCTATAAATTCTTTTTTATTTTGATAAAAAAATATGTTAAATTTTTTCAAAGCTCAACAGTCTTTAATTACAGAAATTAAAATCAATTTTGTTTCCTGAGCCCTGAGAAGCATTACAATATTCCTTTGATGTTGATTTGTTTGTCTATATTGGGATGATTTCTTAATTGGATTTGTGGCTATTGTTTCAACATTCTATTGATGTTGATTTGTTTCACTTGGGATGGGTGAAGTGCACAATAGGAAAACCTCAATCATAAAGTGAAACAAATCATCATCAAAGTAATGTCAAACACAAAGAGGCTTAATCTTCTCAAACCTTTATGGGGGACAACCCATATGTGATTTTATGGGTGAGTCATATTATAAAATTTAGTCAAGTTTTATAAACAGCACTTTATTTTCACAAAAAAAAAAATGCAAATTACCTTTTTCAAATTACACTAATTATTACTAAAATGTAATTTAATCAAACAAGTTAATCTTATGTATTCGGTTAAACAGCAGTAATTGTGTACTTAAAAACCTAGCTTTGCTTTTAACAATTATGATTATGTTAATTGTTTTCCTTAAACATGTAAAATACCTTAAAAGAATCTTAGAACAATACCGATTTAATCCTGTCAGCTAGTCACTCAAGCACAAATGAAACAAATGAAGTTCAAAAGTAATACTGGGACAAAAGGTAAATCTACTTAATACTAATCCACTTAACAAGTCACACACATAGTCAAACAAATCAACATAAAAGAGTCTTGGATAATATTAAATTTTAGATTCAAAAACCTTCTTAAATTTTATTATCCTAAGTTGGGCTAATATGTTCTAGCCTATCTTAAGATGGGCTAAGCCCATCTTAAGATAGGCTACCCAACTTAGGATCCTAAGTTGGGCTATAGCCCATCTTAAGATGGGCTGACTCCTAAGTTGGGCTCCAACATAGGTATGAGAGTTATTGAAGCTCGAAATCAATAGTTGGTACAGATCTCAATTTGGCCAAAAATAAAAACTCTACCACTGGACACTTGGTTGTCATTGGGAATGCTCACATATTTTCCAGAATGAACCATACCATATAAAGGTGAAGGTAGTAGAATTTCTGGTGGAAATAAAATGAATATATTCATTAATCTCCTTGTGATTTTTTCCCAATTTTCTCATGCGAATTTGGAGCTGTACATTCACTTAGAAATTGCATTATTATCTTTTAACACTGTAACAGCTTACTTAACTTGATTTTTTGTGGTCAAAGAACATTTTATATCTTTGTCAAAAGCAACCAAGTTTCTTACTCTTAACTTGATTTTTTGTGGTCAAAGAACATTTTATATATTTATCAAAAGCAATCAAGCTTCTAACTCTTAAGACAAACACAAATAATAACTTTGTGGCGAGGTTGTCCAGTAACTTAAATATATTTTTTTCACAAGGAAAAGAGTAAAGCACAAGTCATTGGAAGGAATTTTGTTGTTGTTAGTATTGGCTGTTATGGAACAAAGTGCTGACTCTTGATGTTATACCACAAAGACAACATAACACAATGAGAATCCTAGAGCACAAACAATCTGAAAAGAAATTGTTTACAAAAGCCCTTCTAGGCATGACAAATCTCTGACATGGACAGAGAGACCCGGATGTTAAATAACTGTGAATTGTAGAGGGGGACAGTGACAGCAGAACTAAAACTCTAAACCAAGACAGGACCTCCAGAACAAATACAGTCACTCAGTCAATAACAGCAATGAAGAAAAAAACAGGTGACTAAACGGAAAAAAATGGGAATCTCATATAATCAAACCACTTGTTCCAATTGACATTTCTGAAGAGTTTGAGACTGTTAATTAAACACCTTTATAACTAAACTACTCCTTGGTAATTTAGCACAACTTGCAAGAAGCTTGACCAATCAGCATACAGTTTACAAATCATCATATTTATGTCAGTGGTCCTATTTGGCTACATATTGAATTATTGTAGCAAGCCCGGCAGCAATATTTTAGTCACCTAATTTCGGGGGGAGCTTTGAGAAAGGCTAGAAAAATCAGGTCACGTTTGTATTTGGTCAAACAGAGTTTATTTGAGGAAGCCACTTAGACCCCAGGATATCAGGCGTCCTGTCTACTTAGTGGGGAGCATGTGTTAATCCAAGCCTAAAAGCTCCAGAGCTGACAGGATTAATGCAGTCTGACAGATCCCATTTACTTCCAGAAATACTTGTAGCTTTAGATTCCACCTAGATTTTCCTGGTTAAGGATGTACTGAACATATTAATCTGTACACATGTGCAATAGGTATATGTAACACACCAGCGAAAAATAATGGGGCTACAGGGATGTTTGTGCAGAGTTCTGCATGCCCACTTCATGTCGTATCTTTTTAAAACATAACCTCCTCACTTTTAAGGCAATAAATTTCTTCCAACCTCCCTGTTTGCTATCTTTATCAAGTCTTGCCATCTCACCCTTGGAAACAGGCTATCAGGTTCTTCAGTCCACCCCAAAAAGGCTATAGACGGGCATGGTTTTGCCATGACCTGCCACTTGAATGGTACAGGATTCCACTAATTGTCAGATTCCAACAGACAACAATAACCATCTCCAGTTTCAGATGCAAACTCAAGAAATACCTGTTCAGACTATCATACCCAACATTATAGCCATCCTTCTCTGGCAGACACTTACTGGATTGTGAGCTCTCTCTGGTTTTGAAGCGTGAACTGTAGTGAGGCTCGCTCTTCTAGGGATCACTTTTTTCATTTTCTTTTGTCTCCAGACTTTCATGAATTGTTGCGTTAGTGTGATGAGTCCCTGCCTCTTCACTGAAGTTAAGCGGCAATTAGCTATGTTAGTACTGGGATGGGTGACTGTTTCCGTGCACTGCTAGTGTCTTTGATTTCTTTGTGCTTGCGCTAGTAGGACCGAAACCCCTTTCAGCCTTGTTGACTGTCCGTTATTAAGCACGAGCTCTAGGGATCACTTTTTTTGTCTCCGGACTTTGTTGAATTGTGGTGTAGTGTGATGACAGTTCCCAGCAAGTTGAAAGAAAGAGGACATGGGATTTAAAATTTTATTCTTTAACTTTGTAAAACTACTTAATGTATTTAGAAAGCACATAATAAAATTTACAGTTTATATTAATATTCATGTGTGACCTAGGCTGGCCAAGCAACCTGCCAAACTAAGCTGAGGATGAAAGGTCACATCCAAGTAACAATGACCTACAGATCAGAGCAAGGTCAAGCCAAGCAAGACAATGCAAAGGAAAGGCAGACAGATTGGGCAGCAATGTATAACTGATTTTTAGAGTTCATTGATTAGATTAATTTACTCTGTCCAATCTACCTGCCAACCCAATAATAAGCCGTACCAGGCCAGAAATGAAATTAACCCGAAAGGTCATAGATGAAGGACCTGCAAGGTCAAAGTCAGATCAAAGTCAAACCGACGACCCCGAAGTAAGGGAGGAAAGTTGGCCAGCAAATAGTCAGTGTATTCCAATAAACTGTTAACACACTGAGATAATGTATAAGATCTTTAAAAAGTTTGATATTAAAATTTATATGTCTAATCTTTTATTCAGTGTGTATACAAGATCTAGCAATAAAGAAGCACCCAAACCCCAGTAGTACTAGGGAAGTAGGTCACATTGAAAGACAAGGGATACAGGGTTGGTAGCAGACACAGAGGAGGAAAGATAGGTCCATACTGAATCTGATTTCCAGGTACCATGCTTCATGATGTTTTCAAGCGGGACCCCTTGATGGAAAGCCCAAGAGGCCCCAGCCCTCCTAAAATCGTGAAAGGTTAAGGCCTTATGAAGGCTCAAGGCCTTACAAATGTCTTTTAAGTGCTTACAGGCCACCGAATCAGTTAGTGGTACCCACTTTTTCTGTCTTGGGATCACAAATACAGGGGAATTAGAAACCCCAGGGGATACTTGCAAAAGGGTCCTAAGGGCAGTAACAGGACAGAGGGAACCCCCTTGAAGATCTGGTAAGGGTATTGTAGTAAATTCTTATCTATTTTGCATGATCTTAGACCAAGTAACTACCAGTACTGCTCCCTGTTGACCAAAAATAACATCCCCTTTTGCCAATTGCCTAGTATGATCAAAAGAACTTACAGAATGTGGCAACAAATTGGACAATCTCACAAATGAGTATATACTTGTAAAGGAGCTTTAAGTATGAAGCCAAAGGTATTTACAACTGGCCTGCCAATATCCGGCTTCCCATCTGTGTGAGACATAACTTCATTTTCACTGGTAATACAAGACTCAATAATAGGGTCTATATATTGCGGTTCAGAGTTTCTGGATAGTATTTGTTCACCAATTGACCTGTGCATGCTAAATTTTCCCACAAGTGCAGCCTGGCAGACATTTGTACTCTCTGAGTGATTTTTTGTATAACAGTCTTCAGATATTACCTTTGCCAAAAGCCCTGTTTTTCCCCCACCAATGATTTGTTTTCTTGAGAAGCCAACAAGGGCTTAACATTTGGCTGTATACTTTTTGCATTAACAACTTTTATACCGCTGTGCCTATCATTGTTCTGGCCTTGCAAAACTTCCTCCAAATTGGTATCAATATGGTGATCCACCATTAACATTTGCAAGGGCTGAAATCTGAAGCCCCACATGGGCTGGCCCCGGTCACAGTGACACCAGCATTTTCCCTACTATCTGTTTTTGCTACATTTGTTTGCAATTTTCTATTGGAGCAAAGATCAGGACAGGAACGTGGAACAGTATTCGTAATAGCCAAACTTGTGTCAATGGGACTAAAAATTTTATCATCCCTCTTACTGACCTTAGCTGCAACTGGAGAAGTTTTCTGTATAACATCCCCACTAAAATTTTTTGAAAATCTTTGTTATATGCAAACCACTTGAATGCTGTAGTTTTACTAGCATTTATTTCAGACTGAGACATTGAAAATTTGTCTATATATATACACTCGCGACCAAATATTTTGGGTGGGAACAACCTTTTGTCCCCCCCCCCCCCCCAAGTTATTCGTTTTTTTTTGACATTGTCTTTTTAGTATTTTTATTCCTACAATTTTGTTCAGAGTGTTGTTATTTTTCCCAGTTTGTTGAAAACAATAGTTGCAAATATGCCTATACATAGTACCTTTGGTGTCATGTGATCTTTGGTGGACACATATACCCTGATTGAAGTATGAGGAAGTGAGAACCTTACTACTTTTTGACTTCTTTTGAGAATTTTGAGCCTCACGTGATGAGGTGGTCACATGTCTTTGAGCATTAGCTCTGCGAATTCTATCCAACTTATCAATCTCACTATAACCTTTGACCTCTCCTTGCTCCATCCTACAAAGCAGGAATGCGTGGCTGGCTCTTGCCGCATCCCAAGAGAAGTCATTAGCATCCTCCATTAACGCTATCAGATAATCTAGCATATTTTCCCTAAGTTGAGGATCTTTTTCTTCTCTTAGGATCCAGCAAAAGCCAGCCACCCATTGTACAACAGAAAGGTGATCATATTGTATTTGTTCTTTCTTGGATCCAGATAAGACAAACTCTTGTGGCCACTTAACCCGATTTGGGACCACAACCTCAATGGGACCCCCCCCCCAAAGATTTAATTTTTGTACCTGAGTTCTCATTGTTAGCAAGATCCCTGAGTCTCTGGTCCACCTGACTTTGAATATACGCATCTTGTCTGATTCTATATAAATCTGGCAATTCAACCTGTGTTGGTGGCACTGTGAACTGGTTTTCTCTTTGGAAGCTCCTTTTATTTTTTTTTCGGATCCGAATGTTTCTTAACATTACTCTTTTCCAGAACTTGCAATCTGTCACTAATAGATGAAAGTTGAGACAAAATTTGGACATTAATCGCCTGCTGAACGGCAACATCTGACAGTGAAGTATGTGTATCAGAAGTACTGCAAGAAGTACTCAAAGTACTTTGTGTGTTTTGTTTATCTACCTGTTCATTGTCGGAGTTTTCAACGACAGCACTGCAATTTAAATCCGAATCACAGGATTCACCTGAATCGGAATCCCGGTCATTTTGAATCACTTTGTTCAAAAATTCTGAATCATTTGATATTTGTATATGAACCGGGAGCTTAACCGTATCATTACCAGAATGCAGGTTGTAGTGTTTCTTTTCAATCTATGCCATTTGTACACCAATAAAATATAAACTAAAATGATAAAATACTAAAACCACTTAAAGTTGTCATGTGCAAATCTTCTTCAAAAATTAGTTTTCTAGATGTGATCCCATGTGCCTCCAACTTCAAAATGACAGAGTGAAGAGGAGTTTACAACCACTGACCAGAGAGTGACCAATCAGAAAATGCCACATGTACAATCGATGATCAGTACCGAAAAAACAATTTGTCAGTAACAAAAATTTTTAAGGTAACATCAACTTCCCCAGAACTGACCTCACCCACACCCACATGTGGGCACGAAGTACCTGTCTCATCAATGAAATTAAGCAGCAATGGGCTACATTAGTACTTGGATGGGTGACCACCTCAGTGCACCAGTCATGTCTCTGATGCCTTTGCATCTAGAGCTAGTAGACCAATACCCATTTCGGTTGCATTTGTTTTGGATAGAGGATCCTTATCAATTTTGCGATGTATACAAGTTTCTATTATTTTTAATATAAAGACCATCAGGGGGATTGAGAGGTCATTCAGCAGTGTTGCTGACTGTTTCCGGAAATAGTTTGGTTATGTAAACAGCAAGTGGAAGCAGTTTTATTATGGTGCCACTTGCATTGCCTTCCTCTTAGATTCCTATGTTGTTCGTAACAAGTTCCTTTGATGAAGTTTTTTTTTCTATTTTTTGATTGCAAGGTATCTTTAGTCTTCCTTAGCAATTCTGTGAGGGTTTGTTCCCTGAATTAAAATACCAAGTTATTCAGAATTGCTATGAATCACTGTCAAATATTACAAGATAACCTTTAGATCAATTCATTCAATTGTGTATGAATCCTGGACTCATTCCTTATCTTTCTGAATTGGTCTTTAGTTGGACCGGACGTTGGGAGTAGTTTCCAGAAAAAGAGGAATTTGGACTTCTTCTATGCAAGTGTTGTAAAATTTTGCTTCAGAATATCCAGGAAAGGTATTATATACTCATTCAGAGAGATTTTGCTGTTACAGAGGCCTTATTTGTGGAGTGGCTCTATAGCTTGCCATGTAATCACCAATCTTTTGCTAATGTGGTTGCTGTTTCAAATCCAACTTATATCAACACATCTCATTCATTGAGTTTACATCCTGATTTGGTTTTTGGTGATAAACAGGATAAAAAACAATAACCTTTGTTTATTATTGTAAAACCAGTAGATTTCTTAGTTTGTTTTATTTCTGTATTCTATTTGGTTCTTTATCCAATGTAGATCTTTCAATTGATCATTTGAGTGATCTCAAGAGCAATTTATCTTAATATGTCTTGGTATATTAAATTAGAACAAAACTAAGCTTTGGCAAAAATAATATCACAGTTATTGATAGCTTTGTCAATGAACTTTGCAAACAAAACAAATTTCCAACCTTCTGAATGTCCCTGATATTTATTTATATTTGAATGTTTCATGGATAAACAACCACTTTATACATATAATTACTGTCATGATAAATGTCACTTCCTTTGGTTCTCTTTATGTCTCTGCTTAAACAGGGAACATAAAAATGGGCCATTACCTGAAGTTATTATGTTTTAACAAAGAGATACTGTTATAGGCGTGTTATGATGTTCATTTTTACATCTGAAATAATTGGAAAAGGTATAATATTGAAGTAACAGGTTACTTTCTTAAGGTAATAAGTTACTTCCTTAAATATGGGTCCCATATGCAAGGCGTCACATTAACGTATGAACCTTGTCAATTATGGAGTTGATGGTGGCTTTATAAGGTCTATGGAGGGCGAGGGCTCTTGTATAGTACTTAATCCTGGGGTCAGTGAAGAGGTGGGTGGGAAATGCATATAAAATGAAGGAAGTCTTTATGGCATAGGAGACTTTCTTGTAGTGTAGAAATTCCTTAAATGTGACTCTAAAATGGTAGGCTGCGCAGTGAACGTGGACACGTCTTTTGCGCAATGTTGGAATCGCGAATATGGAACGGTAAATAAAACAACGCTGTTGAATTCTGCATGCATAGTCCCTTTCGCATACAAATATAAACAAGAAGTCGCGGTAAAATAAAACATAAATTATATGCAGCAAATATAAAGTCACATAATTCAGCGAAGATTTTTATCAATATTGTATTTAAAGATCGACTAATCATTAATATTTATGAGATCATGGTGGGGGATTTCCTAACAATATTTTAATCAAAAGGATGTTTGCACATCCATCACCATGCATGCTGAATTGATGGAACAGTCAACATGGCGATAGATTTGTTTTAATATTTGCGTAAGATTTACCCCTTATTTTTACTAAAATATTTATGTAACCATATTAGAATAGGAATAAAAGACAAATTTTCGTGCTTTATGATGGTTTTAAACTATCGATCGGCTGTGTTAAAGCACTCAGTCCTTCGGGCTTCGTGGCTTTAATACAGCAGCTCATTAGTTTAAAACCATCATAAAGCACTTGAATATGTCTTTTATTCCTAGAGTGTGGATGAGGGTATTATTTCAGATATAAGTTTATTTTCAAACACCACAAATATTTAGAATGTATGGAATTTTATTCGCCAGATAAGACATTAGTTTCAGTTATTAATAACATATTTTTAAGGTAACAAGATTGTGAAAAGATCTCCTTCCTTACTATGTCACAAATCACAAGGGGCTCAGTATATTCCTTCCAAGGTGTGAGATACAAGTGTTGTACTATTGTAATGGTAACTGTCACAACATACATTGTATAACACATTGAGTGCTGTTAAACAAATATATAAAGTTTGTGTGCTACCTTAAACCCATGTGATGTGAGACACAAGTGTTGTACTATGTAATGATAACTGTCACAACATACATTGTATAGCATATTTAGTGTTGTTATACAAATACATAAAGTTAGTGTGATACCTTAAACCCATGTGATGTGAGACACAAGTATTGTACTATGTAATGATAACTGTCATAACCTTGTACAGAATATTGAGTGCTGTTATATAAATGTATAAAGTTTGTGTGCTACCTTAAACACATGCACTGGTAGCTTTACTCGTTGTTTCTCCAGCTCTAATTCAGAAGGACACGTCTTGTCACTTCCAATGAATACTAATTACCCAGTATTTACTCAGCAAACATGGGTGTCTGCCAACTCAATCCTTTACTGTGATTTCTCGCTACCTTAAAACCCCACTTTCGTCTATACAGCCTGGCGAAGACTCAGTTGGTTAAAGAGCCAATGTAATTTTCCTCTTTCAGCAGACATAATCTCGGGTGTGAACAGCTGAATAGAATAGACATGAACATAGAAGGAACATGACATATTGTATATATTATATCTTGGTCTCAGCTTTCCACGCTGGAGTTGGGGCCACAGTGGCAGAGTGGTAACACTCTCGCCTCCCACCTCTGAGATTGGGGTTCGCTTCTCAGGCCAACCTCAATTTGGAAAGCTGGTAGTTGCTTGCCGTTGGTCGGCAGTTTACAGTACAGAACATTGACCAACTGTATGTACTGCTTTCCTCTGCCCTCCCAACTACCCGTTGTGATATGGCCTGTACAGTGTTGAAAGAGACATAAAAACCCAAAAAATAAATCCACACTGGAGTCATGAGGTATATCTGAACGGGCTCGTGTACTTTTGTTTCTTCATTCCTCAGAGGGAACCAAATAAATCCAATAATTGGAGTTTATATATAATATTTATTCTACTATTCTTTGATTGTCAATCATATAACATATAATATACATAATAATCTTTACAAAACATGTTAATAACATCTATGTACGAGTTACCATTACTGTTTAGCATGTTATAACATTACTTTACTCATGATATATTGATATTACAAATAACTCAAGTGAACAGGGTTTGGGATACCCTGACAGTTAAAAAGTACTGTTTAGCATGTTATACCATTACTTTATTCATGATATATTTACATTACAGATAGCCCAAGTAAACAGGGTTTGGGACACCCTGACAGTTGCAACGTGAGAAATTGGGTGATTGAATTTCTCAAGGTCATATGTCATGCCAAAGGTGACATATTACTAGGACCTGGTGGGACTATGACAACTTTGTCAGAAAAGGGGGAAAGGTTTAACTTATAAACTGTGGTTATAAATGAATTTTACATACAATGATTGACTGAGAAAGAGAAAATATGTGATTGAAGATGCACAGAGGCACCCAAACAGCCAAAAAACACTAGGGATGTAAAAAGCGCTGGAAGGTAGAGGAGACAGGTGAGGAAAGTTGGGGTGTGGATTTGATGTATTTCCATACAGAATCCGATTTCCAGGTTCCATGGAACATAATGTCCTGTAGGGGAACTCCATTATGAAAGGCCCAAGTGGCACCAGAACGCCTGAAATCATGAAATTTCAAGGGTGGGGAAATATTCAATGTTGTAGAAATAGAATGCAAATGTCGTCTGGCCACTGAATCAGTTAAAGGAACTGAACCATGGGACCTGGAAATTAGAAATAATGGTTGGTTTGAAGAACCAGGGGTGTGATCCAACAATGACTTGAGTGCTTTATATGGGCAAAGTATGGAGTCGCCTAATATTGGAATTGGAATGGTATGTATATCAGTTCTATTCTGGATTGTTTTTGACCATTTTACTATAACATTTGCTCCCTGATCTGTAAGTATAATGTCCCCACGGGCTAACTGCCTAGTGGCGTCGAAGGCCTTGATGGAATGTGGAAGAATATTGGAAATCCTAAGGAAGGAAAAAAATGCTAAGGAATATAATGCAGTAAATTGTATGGGAAATTGGAACGCCTGCGTGGTCAGGAGAATTTGTTGGAGCAAATCAGTGGATATAATATTTGTCGATTTTGGTTGTAGAGGTCGATCTAGCTTTAATGCTTTAGAAAACAACTGAATTTGTTCATGTCTAAATGGGTTTGTGTCAAGGTTGTAAATTATGAACTGTGCTCTAATACCAGCCATATAATTGGCTATATTAGCTGCTGTAAGGCCATTTTCAGACAAGAACTGCATGAACATTAACAAGAATGAATGGTTTACCTGATGGTGGCACAGTCCAGTTGCCACCAGGAAGCCCAGGAAGTCAGAGAACATTCTATGATATGTCCTAGCTGTGGCTGGTCGAAAAGCCATCTGTAACCTCTGCCTGGCCCTGGTGGCAAGCTGGGCTGTGAGTGTGTCACCATCTGTAAAATAAAAAGTTATATGTCATAGTTAAGTTTCATGAGATCAACATGTGTGTTAATCCATATAAACTGTGGTAAAAGCTGATAAAGTTTAATTAATGGATCTTTTGTAACATTCCATCTAGAAAGTAAATCAGCAATATTGTTTGATTTGCCAGGGATATGATGAACACGAATATTTATATTAAATATTGCACAAAGCAACCAGATATTTCTGGCGCAAGTAGCTAAGAAAGTATCTTTAGTTTTGCCAGAGGCAAGTACTTCAACTACTGCCAAGTTATCACATTTTATATCGATAGTTTTATTAGACCATGCAGAAGCCCAAACCTTCAGTGCAACAACCACATTTAACATTTCAAGTTGTGTTATATGTAGGTGATGAAACTGGGGAGGGATGGGCAATGCATATACCATATTTGCAAAAGTAGCTCCCATACCCATTAGGGATGCATCTAAATGAACTACATGACTAGGTATCCTGTTATCGAAGTAAGTAACACCATTATATTGGTGCAAAAAGGTATTGAACCAACATAAATCTTGGAAGAATTGAGGTGTTAACTTGAATCTAGTGGAATCATGATGTGACCTCAAAACCTGAAGCATACGATTCAAGAAGATACGAGCCGGTTTGATACATTTAGAGATATACAACAATGACCCTAATAGGGACTGATATTGTTGTTTAGTAACTACTGTTTTATGTGTCCATTCTTGGCATAAAGTTTTGATTTCCCGAAGCTTTTCTTCAGGAATAGATAGTGTTTTATTCACTGTATCAACTTGTATGCCTAAACATGTGACACATGTAGAGGGAGGAACCAATTTTGAATCACTCACCTCTAGTCCTAGGTCCTTAAGCAAGGACAATAAAAATTGATAAGATTGATGAATTTTTGACGGTAATCCGATATATATGAGGTCATCAATGTAATTTAAGAGTGCATTATGATTATGTTTTTTCATAATGAACCGGATTGCGTCCGAGCACCTCTCAAAAAATCCGGATCCGAGCCGAAATCCGAACGGCAGAGATCCGTCCAGGAATAGATCCTTATGAAGTATTCCTAGCAGATCAATGTCGCCCGGATCTATACGCAAGTGACGAAAGGCCCTACTGATATCTACCTTGTACAACAATGAACCTGGACCCAACTTCTTTACTTCTTGGACAATATGGTCAATAGATGGATAAGACAATGAGAAATAAGTATCCAAATATCTAAATTTATGAATGGAACTATTAACAGAAGCCCCTTTGGGCCAACTTAGGTCCATTATTGTACGTCTTTTATCAGTATTTTGCTTTGGGCGAGTCATCAATGGAGAAATGTGAACAGGAAATGGCAGTTGTTGAAAAGGGCCATATATTGCTCCATAATTAACTTCTTCAGTTATATACTTTTCAATTTGATCCATATGTTGTGTGGCCGAGGTATGATTTTGGTATGTTGGTTGAAGTATGGAATTCCTATCAAAGTCAAGAGGAAATCCATAATTAATAAGATCTGGGAGTTGTTTATCCCAATAATCTTGGAGATGGAAATACCATCTTTCGGGATTGAGTTGAGTTGGTACTGGTATTCTGGAATTTAAGAAATTTGGCACTCCACTATTACGTATTATTTTATGAGCCTCTATGATATCAGGTACTTTTTCCCAGAAAATGTCTGGACCTTGATATACTTTCAAGTCATTTAGTGGAATATATCCAAAGTCGCCTCCATTTTGTGCTATACAGGCCATGTGATCTTTACTTAAATGTTTATTTTGCCACACATATAAGGGGATTTGTTGTAATGTTTCATCTGAGTGACAATCTATATGTTTGGCTACATGTTTCTGTGTTTTTTGAAGAAAATTTGCAGCCAAAGTATGATTTTGATTATTGCTTGACTCCTGAATGACGTTAGACATGTCTAAGATATCAGTTTCTTCGTTAGCAATATCAGTACTCTTATTAGCCTGACAAGATGGAGTATTAAAGTTGTTATTCTGGCCAGCAACATGGAAGCGACTTGATTTGCCATTAATCGGTTTGTCAGATGCTTTGGCAGAGCAAGCTTGCAAACATGCACGGTGTGCTTTAGTTATTTTATCATCAAAAGGCTGCAATTCTACCTCAGAGTCCCCAGTATCATTGTAACGATTCGATGACGAATCATCAAGATCAGTTAAAATTTGAAACCTATTCTTAAGAAACCCCTGTTGATGAGCATGTGAACTGACTTCAGTGGTTTGAACCCTTGTCTTGACATATGAGGGTCTGTTAGGGGAAGTACAGCCTTTTGCATTTACACTCACCTTGGAAGGGGTAACTGTTTTAGGTTTGACCTTGTCGTTATTGACAGTGACGATGCGGGGATCTGAATTAACATGGTTACAGACCATGTTTGGTTTTGAATTACAGTTTGAATTTTTAGCAACTTGGGCGTATGTCCTATGATCCCTTGTGTTGTTGACAGCTTTGGAAGAATGAAACCACCGAAAAGCTGTTTGTTTGTCTACATTCAATTCAGAGGAGATAAAATTTTTAGCATTCTTTGTATTCCAAACCATTCTAGTTTTGAAGTGACACAAGGTGCGAGGACCCACGCCCAAGTTTATTCGTTTTTTGCATTTTTTGATTTGTTCTTACATTCTGTTTCAGAATGTGGGAAAGATTTGCCATTTTTGGTAAAGCAATGATTGCAAACATGTTTGTAAATGACACCTTTAGTTTCATGGGTAGCTTGATGCATACATGAGCCTTGGTTGAAAAATTGACAAATCATTGTCCTAGCAGTTTTGTCACGTTTGGTAGAATTTTTTGCAAAATTTTGAGTGGAAGGGGTATGACGTTGAGCATGGGCTCGTCTGATACGATCAATGAGATCAGTTTGAGTGTAATTTTTGATCTCCCCCTGTTCCATACGACAAAGTAACACTGCATGGCAGGCCTTTGCAGAACTCCAAGAAAAATCGTTGGAATCATCCAGTAACAAAATAAGATAATCTAGCATAGCATTTTTGTTTTGAATACAATTTTCATCCCTCATTGTTCTGCAAAAGCCTGCCATCCACTGACCCATGGTTAATTGGTCGTATGAAACTCTTTCTTTCTGGGAACCAGCCAAAACATGTTCATGGGGCCATTTCACTCTATGTTTAACAAAAACATCAACCGCCCCACCCCTTTGGGACTTGATTTTATTTTCTGACATACCTGACTTTGCTAATTGTTGTAATTCTTTAATTCTTTCTTCAACACTACGCTGTATTTGGTTATTTGCTCTGATATATTCTAATGAGGGAATCTGTGCAGTATCAGACTGGGAAGACGATTCAGTATTGACAGTGGGAGTACTTCTTTCCGCATGAGTACTGTTTGTTTTGTTAACACTAGTACTTTTATGGGTTTTTGGTACACGGCTGCCCTTGACTTTGGATTTATCAGCTGTTTTCTTGACAGGTTTGTCCTCTAATTTTGAAAGTCTATCACTAATTGCAGTAAGCTGTGACAAAATTTGTTGGTTAACCAACGTTTGTGTTTCTTGAAAATCAGAGTCACGGGCAACCTTATCCGATTTTTCAACATGTAACCGGTTAAACGAACGCCCACTTGGGCCCGCACCGTCACTGTCAGAATCATGCATAATTTGCCCACAGTCTAATTCACTATCTGATGCTGAAGAATCTGAATCTTGGTGAGACATATTGTGATTTTGTCCCAACAAGTTCGTTACAAATTCGTTATCATCCGACAAATGCAAACCAAACTGTACCTGAGATATATCAGACTTTTGTGAACGCAAATTATATTTTTTCTTCTCCATGTACTATAGGTTGAAAGACTAAGATAATAAAATGTACTAAAAACAACAACCAGTAGTACACGAAGAAGAAAAACAAGAATAAATTAAAATGTCCTTGAGGTGTTACCCCTTCCAAGTGTGAGCTGTAAATGGAAGAAGGGTTCAAATTTTTTCGCTAAAGAAGGCATGGGGAGCCAATCAGAAGCCAGTTCACAACCAGCATGGTCATGCATACTAAATGACAGTTTAAGGTACCCTCTCAGGAATGATCTACCTGACACCAAGGTGTCATCCCGTAGTTCCATCTACCTTGTATTTATGCATGATGCCTTAGCTGGATTTGGTGGGATTCACATTTGGGTATTATGATTTTATCCCAGCTTGGAACATATTTTATGGCTTGGGGCTACTTTTTAAAGATGTTTGAAGTAGCCGTAGCGACCCGTCATAAGATGTATTAATGCTGGAAGGGTGAAGGAAGCACACAGGATGAATATACAGGGTGGATCACTCTTCATCGTTTACTACCCAGATGCAAGATTTCTTATCGAAGGCATAAGGACATGGTCATTGATGGGAAAGCAAATATGCACAGACACAAATGTAAGGAAATAAGTGACTTTATATACATATAAACATATAGAAATCAACCATAATATTTGGGGTAGTGCTGAATAGCTGAAGAGTAACTATGACTTTCTTTTCTTTAAAACTTCCATGTTGTGTGTTTTCGAAAAACTCATCCCAACAGATAGTGATGGAAGGTTTTCAATATGTATGGAGTAGACTTCCAAAAGGCATTACAGTATATCCGTCAAATAGGCATGTGGAAACTCGAATCCGGGAAAAAATGCCTCCTGGAAAAAATGCCTCCTAGAACATATGCCTCCTAGAAAAAAATGCCTCCTAGAAAGAATGCCTCCTGAATATTTTGTGACTATGAAAAATGCCTCCTGATAAAAAAAATATTTCGACTTGTAAACATGTTATATATCAAAACTATAACATAAAATATCAAAAAGATGTTATATTTCAAATATATAGTCAAAACCACAACATACAATATCACAAAGTAAAAATTACACATTTCTTTTGGAAAGGGTATCCTTTCAACTATACTCAGGAGCAGTTTCAAAGCAGAATTTATGGCTGCAATGTTTGTTGATGAAATAGTTGTGACCTTTGTGGCTTAGAATATGTATTTTCATCAAATTACAGTATAGGCAATCCCATCTGTAGGGAGTTGATTGCAGTTAGACACAATAAGAGGGACAGAAATATTATAAAGGAGAAACAAGACAACTGCAATAATGGAAGCCAGGGGTGAGCAGCCAGCCAAAAAGTGAGAAAACTAGCAAAACCTTGCAAGAGAAACTTAAGTACCTCTTCACAGCTAGGCAAAATGGCCAACCGTCTGCGAATGTTTGACAGGCATTGGCCACTATAAGACTCAAGTGAAAAAATGAAAATGCCTCTCAAGTTGTTATGTGAGCCTGTAGTGTTGTAATACTTTGTGATGTTGTATATTGTAGCTTTGACTGTTTATTTGAAGCATAACATTTTTACAAGTAATAATGTTTTTTTTTTCTCGGGGGGCATTTTTTCCTGGTCACAAAACATTCAGGAGGTATTCTTTCCAGGAGGCATTTTTCTAGGAGGCATGTTTTCTAGGAGGCATTTTTTTCAGGAGGCATTTTTCCGTGCACCTGGAAACTCTACCCATGCCACCTTTGGTAGATCCAATTTTTCAATAATTTACCCTCACCTCCCAAACAGTAGAGTCAAGGGTAGTGCAATTGAGTTCATCTGTTTGTCTGTTTCTGTCGCTACTTTTCTGCACATAGGACTGAAATATAAATCAGATGGGTTTCATATCTTTACAGAATCTGTGGTTCATCTGCCTCTGTAGTCTAGTAGGTAACACACTCACCTAGGAACACAGAGGACGTGGGTAGATACATAGTGGCTCAGATGATCACTTAAAATAGCGACCCTCTGTCATTGGGTCCTATCTCCAGTGGCAGGCTTATGCCCCTGTTCCACCAAAGGACTAAGGCCCGATCCTGTCGGCGACCCTTAATCGTGGACAGTCGGTGAAGAAAATGGTAAAATGGGCGGGAATACTGAATCGGTATCAAAGCCTGGGATTAAGTACAGATCGGCCTCAGGAAGCCTGAGGAGGCCCCAGGCGGCCCCAGACAGTCCCCGACTGGTCTGGGACTAAGAACTGATTAAGCCCGTTTTCTGGTCAGTTTCAACCATGATCCTGTCGTACACATACCGACTAGGTCCCAGGACGCCTCAGGCCTCCTGGGACTAACCCCCAATTAAGTCCCAGCGTCCTCAGGCATCCTCAGGCCTCCTCAGTCTTCCCCAGACCAATGTGGCCAATTTTTGTTTTGCAGAAAACCAGGATTTTCTGGGTATATATATATTAATTCCACGATCTAATTATCATTACTTTTATAGCAACACAGCAGGATGCCACCTTTTAATGGAAGACAGCTTCAGCAACAACTTAGGGTTTTTTAGTTTTTATTCAGTTACAAATAATGATGTATTTGCTATTTCTACGTCGACCACAGCAACCACCACCAGCACCTCCACCACCACCACCACCACCAGCCATACAGAGACCTAGAAGAAGGCACAATATGTGGGTCAGGCCATGGCTACTGCAGAGAGAGGAGAGGGGGGCCTACCACAACATTATGGCTGAACTGTATGCCACAGACATTCCAGGATTCACCAACTACATGAGGATGACCCCAGAATTCTTTGAAATGATAAAGACCAGACTGGAACCACGTGTAGCCAGGCAGGCCACCAACTACAGAGCTCCAATCAGTGTTGGGTAGAAGTTAGCCCTCACCATCAGATATCTGGCCACTGGAGAGTCATACACATCATTATCCTGTCAGTTCAGGGTTGGTAGATCCACCATTTCCAAGTTTCTACCAGAGGTCTGCAGGGCCATCCAGGATGAGTTCACCAGAGAGTACCTCAGATGTCCTACTACTCCAGATGAGTGGAAAGAAGTGGAAAGGGACTTCAGGATCAGGTGGAATGTTCCACATGCCCTGGGTACCCTTGATGGCAAGCATGTGGCCCTGAAGAAACCCAAGAACTCTGGAGCCCTGTACCACAACTACAAGGGGTTCTTTTCCATAGTAATGTTGGCCTTGGTAGATGGGCAGTACAAATTCAGATAGGTGGATGTGGGTACAGCTAGATCTTGCTCAGATGCCCAGATTTTTAATACCTCTCAGCTGAAGAGGAGGATTGAGGATGGCAGGATAGGCTTCCCTGACCCAGCTCCTATAACACAGGGTGGTAGAGATGTCCCCTACTTCATTCTGGCAGATGATGCCTTTGCTCTGAAGACCTGGCTGATGAAACCCTATGGTAGAAAGATGTTAACCAGAGAAGAAAGGATTGCCAACTACAGAATATCAAGGGCCAGGAGAGTTGTTGAGAATGCTTTTGGCATCCGGGTCTCAAGATTCAGAGTGATGTTGACTACCATTGACTTACCTCCAGAAACAGTCAGGGATGTGGTCATGACCTGTGTGGTTCTGCACAACATACTGAGAAGCCAGTATCAAGGTCAACATGGTGGTCAAGAGCCTGGAGATGATGAAGATGATGATGTGCCTGATGATTGTTGACTGATTGGTGGTGCTGCTGGTGGTGGTCCAGACAGAAACCCTGGTAGAAAAGCCAAAAGACAGAGGGATTACCTCAAGGACTACTTCAATAATGAGGGAGCAGTGGCCTGGCAAGATGGCAGAATATAACTCCTGCTGCAGTAACCAGTCCTTTTCAGGACTAATAACCAGTCCTTTTCAGGACCAAATATTCCAAAAACAATTAATCAGCTATGCTTGTTCAAAATAACCCAAACATTACCAAACATAAGTCATGCCACCAACAAACAGACAAACCCCATGCCTAACATAATTCACCCACCCAACAAACAGACAAACCCAATGCCCAACATAATTCACCCACCCAACAAAGAGACAAACCCAATGCCCGACAGAAGTCACGCAACCAACAAACAGACAGACCCCATGCCCAACATAATTCACCCACCCAACAAACAGACAGAAATAAATGCCAGTCGCCCAACTGACAAACAGACAAACCCAGTGCTAAACATAATTTTCAAAAGAAACTCACAAAGCCAAACATAACTTCCTAAATGGAATAAATATTGCATATATTTTGAAAGCTACACCCTAATTTTACTTACATTTGGTTTTTTTGGGGAAAAATATTTGAAACAGAAATGTTTTCCTGGAAATCTTAAAATTAAAATCTTTTACTCCACTTCACAAATATTTAGGAAATATAACCACCAAACTGTTTTTTTACAATGATGGGGGTTATGTTTGTAAAATAGTTTGTCAGTTCTTTGGTTTGGGTTCTGTTTGCTATTGGGTTTGTCTGTTTCTTGGTTGGTGGTTATGTTTGGGATTTGGTTTGTGTGTTTCTTGGTTGGTGGTTAGGTTTGTCATTGGGTTTGTGTGTTTGTGGGTTGGTAAGTATGTGATAATGCCTTTTAACTCTAGGGATGATGTAAGTGTTGGACTTTTTTATTAAAGATTTTAACCAATCCCATGGATTTTAAGCTAAAAATGGGCTGATTATTGGCCATATTGGGAGTTTATTTTAATTCTTTTTTCTATGTGGCCTTTTTTGGTTATGTTTGGTACCATGGGTTATTTGTTTCATGTTTGGGGTGGTGTAGGTGTTGGACTTTTTTTTGTGATAAGTATTTGTACTGAACTGTTATGTTTTGGGAGAGGAATTGGAATAACTTGCAGCTAAATAATTGTTTTTGGAATATTCGGGTGGCCCTGAAAAGGGCCTGGCAGGTCAAAGACCCGCCCTGACTGGATGGCTACTGAGGAAGCTGCTGCTGTTGAGGCGGTGCTGTAGTGGTGATAGTGAAGAGTTGCGGCTGCTGCTGCTGAGGCTGCTCAATGATCTGTGTAGATGTCAGATCTGGTAACTGGCTTAGTATTCCACTTAAGTTGTGTCTACTTCCCTCGTCCTGTACTGTTAGAACTGATGGAGGGTTGCCAAAGCCAAGGGGGCTTGGTGTGTAGTAGACGTAACTGCTGCTAGCTGCTGCTTGGCTGGAAGTAGACGCCTGTTGAGTGGTTGTTGGCAGTATCCCGACCCTCTGGGACTCCATGGTAATAGTGCCTGATCTTCTGGCTAGTGGTTGACGTCTACGGTTGCTCTTAATGCTTTCAATATCTCTAAAAATTCTGCCCTTAAGGTCCTCAAATTCCTCTTGTGTCATCTTTTCAGCCTCTGATGCCACGTAGTCAAAGAAGGGCTGCCTGTCTGACTTCTGCTGCAGGAAACCTGAGATCAATGTCCTCATCTGGTCAAAGTGCTCGAGTAGCTTGAAGTCTGTTGAAACTGGTGTAGATGTGAACATAGGTTGATCTTGGAGTCTGTTGAAACTGGTGTAGATGTGAACATAGGTTGACTCCTGCTCTCCCTGAGGACACTGGACTCAAGGTGTTCTGTATCAGTAGTAGATCCACGAGATTCGTCCTGCTTGCTGGTGTTGGGACTGGCCTCAAACCCTGAACTTCTGCTGGCCCCCTTTTGTCTGATGTGGGTGTTAAGGAAACCCATCTGCTGGTAGACCCAGGACTGTCTCTTGGTCATCTCCCTTGGGGCTTGGCCAGATTGTAGTTTTGACAGATTGCCATAATGCGTTCGCTTCGATTCGAACCATCTTCTGACATCAAAGGGCTGGAGCTTCAGTTCTGCAGAGATTTCTGCCCAGAGAGCCTCCTTCTTCTGTCTGTCATGGAAACGTGCATGCTCCTTGTCGTAGAGCTCTGGATGCTCCTTTACAAACTCCACAATTGCAGTTTCTTGGCTGTCAGTGAAAGTTGAACAGACCCTGGCTCTCTTGGCTGCCGAGTGACTCTCTAAATCCTCCTCACACCTCTCTTCTTCTTCGCAAGCTTCCTCAGTAAGTTCCAATTGCTCCTCAGTCTCTTGTGTACCCTCCTCTGTACCCTCCTCCGTCCTTTCCTCAATCCTTTCATCCACCTCTCCACTTTCCTTCTGCCTCTCCTCTTGCCTCTCATCCATCTTCTTCTTTCCTCTCTTCCCTCCTTGCTCTTTCCTCATAACTCCAATCAATAGCAATAAAAAAGTAAAAAACTAAAATGTGTCTCCTAACTGTAAAATTTGCCTTAAGCTCAAGTATTATATGATATTTAAAAAACTAAAAACCCCTACAAAACAGTGACACACATCTCTCAGTAGCCAAACAGTCAGTAACAACGAGAATGTGTGCGTGGTCACTTATGCCCCTGTTCCACCAAAAGATTAAGCCCCGATCCTGTCGGCGACCCTTAATCGTGGACAGTCGGGAAAAAAACAAAAATGGGCGGGAATACTGGGTCAGTATTGAAGTCTGGGATTAAGAACAGATCATCCCCAGGAGGCCTCAGGCGGCCGCAGACAATCCCCAACTGGTCTGGGACTAAGAACCGACTAAGCCAGTTTTCTGGTCGGTTTCAACCACGATCCTGTCGCACACAAACCGACTGGGTCCCAGGACGCCTCAGGCCTCCTGGGACTAAGCCCCGACTAACCCACGATTAATTCCCGGCGTCCTCAGGCCTCCTCAGTCTTCCCCAGACCAGGATCGCCGATTATTGTTTTGCAAAGTTGCTGGATTTTCTGGGTATATATATATAAAATTCGCGATCTAATCACCATTGCTTTTCTAGGAACACAGCAGGATGCCACCTTTTAATGGAAGACAGATTCAACAACAACTTAGGGCTTTTTTGGTTTTTATTCAGTTACAAATAATCATGTATTTCCATTTTTTTACGTCAAGCACAGCAACCACCACAACCACCACCAGCACCACCAGCACCCATACAGAGACCTAGAAGAAGGCACAACATGTGGGTCAGGCCATGGCTACTGCAGAGAGAGGAGAGGGGGGCCTACCACAACATTATGGCTGATCTGTATGCCACAGACATTCCAGGATTCACCAACTACATGAGGATGACCCCAGAATTCTTTGAAATGATAAAGACCAGACTGGAACCACGTCTAGCCAGGCAGGCCACCAACTACAGAGCTCCAGTCAGTGTTTGGGAGAAGTTAGCCCTCACCATCAGATATCTGGCCACTGGAGAGTCATACACATCATTATCCTGTCAGTTCAGGGTTGGCAGATCCACCATTTCCAAGTTTCTACCAGAGGTCTGCAGGGCCATCCAGGATGAGTTCACCAGAGAGTACCTGAAATGTCCTACTACTCCAGATGAGTGGAAAGAACTGGAGAGGAAATTCAGGATCAGGTGAAATGTTCCTCATGCCCTGGGAGCCCTGGATGGGAAGCATGTGGCCCTGAAGAAACACAAGAACACTGGAGCCCTGTACCACAACTACAAGGGGTTCTTTTCCATTGTCATGTTGGCCCTGGTAGATGGACAGTACAAGTTCAGATGGGTGGATGTGGGTACAGCTGGATCTTGCTCAGATGCCCAGATATTTAATGCCTCTCAGCTGAAGAGGAGGATTGAAGATGGCAGGATAGGCTTCCCTGACCCAGCTCCTATAACACAGGGTGGTAGAGATGTCTCCTACTTCATTCTGGCAGACGATGCCTTTGCCCTGAAGACCTGGCTCATGAAACCCTATGGCAGAAGGCTGTTAACAAGAGAGGAAAGGATTGCCAACTATAGAATATCAAGGGGCAGGAGAGTTGTGGAGAACGCTTTTGGCATCCTGGTTTCAAGATTCAGAGTGATGAGGACCACCATTGAACTACCCCCAGAAACATTTAGAGAAGTGGTCATGACCTGTGTGGTTCTGCACAACATACTCAGAAGCCAGTATCAAGGTCAACATGGTGGTCAGCAGCCTGGGGAGGATGATTATGATGATGTGCCTGGTGATTGTGGATTGATTGGTGGTGCTGCTGGTGGTGGCCAAGACAGAAACCCTGCTAGAGAGGCCAAAAGACAGAGGGATTACCTGAAGGACTACTTCAATAATGAGGGAGCAGTGGCCTGGCAAGATGGCAGAATATAAGTCCTGTTGCAGTAAACAGTCCTTTTCAGGACTAACTATAACAGTCCTTTTCAGGACTACCAAATCTTCCAAAAACAATTAATCAGCTATGCTTGCTACAGACAGACAAACCCCATGCCAAACATAACTTGTTTAGACGGACAAACAGACAACCACAACTTACTCACCCAACAAACATACAAACCCAGTGTTGAACAAAAGCCAGACACAAAGCCACACATAATATCCTAAATTGAATTATTTTTTTATATATTTTGAAATCCACATCCTAATTTCACCATTTTTTTTTGTTCATGGGTTGGAAATTTATTGGAGCAGAAATGTTTTTATGAAAATTTTCAATTTTAAATCTTCACTTCTATTCACCAAAATGAGGAAAATATAACCATGGAACTAGTTTTGTTTTCAATAATGGGGGATTGTGTTTGCAAAATAGTTTGTCAGTTCGTTGGCATGGGTTCTATTTACTTTTGGGTTTGTGTGTTTCTTAGTTGGTGGTCACTGGGGTTGGGTTTATTTTTGGTAGTTGGGTGTTAGGTTTGGTACTGGGTTTGTTATTTGGGGGTTATGTTTGGTATTGGGTTTGTCTGTGGGTTGGTAAGTATGTAATAATGCCTTTTAGCTCTAGGGAAGGTGTAAGTGTTGGACTTTCCAATTACAGATTTTAAACTATCCCATGGATTTTAATCTAAAAATGGGCTGATTAATGGCCACATTGGGAGTTATTTTTAATTTTTTTTTATGTGGCCTTTTTTGTTATGTGTGGTACCATGGGTTATTTATTTCATGTTTGGGGTGGTGTGGGTGTTGGACTTTAATTATTTTTTTTTTCTTGTGATAAGTATTTGTACTGAACTTTGTTGTTTTGGGAGGGGAATTGGAATAACTTGCAGCTAAATAATTGTTTTTGGAAGATTTGGTGGCCCTGAAAAGGGCCTGGCAGGTCAAAGACACGCCCTGACTGGATGGCTACTGAGGAGGCTGCTGCTGCTGTTGAGGCGGTGCTGAAGTGGTGATAGTAAAGAGCTGCTGCTGCGGTTGCTGCTGCTGCTGCTGCTGAGGCTGCTCAATGATCTGTGTTGATGTCAGATCTGGTAGCTGGCTTAAGATTCCACTCAGATTGTGTCTGCTCCCTTCGTCCTGTACAGTTAGGACAGATGTCAGGTTGCTGAAGCCAATGGGGCTTGGTGTATAGTACACAAAACTGCTGCTAGCTGCTGCTTGAGTGGAACTAGATGCCTGTGGAGTGGTTGTTGGCAGTAGGCCGACCCTCTGGGACTCCGTGGTAACAGTGGCTGATCTTCTGGGCAATGGCTGACGTCTACGGTTGCTCTTAATACTTTCGATGTCTCTAAATATCTTGCCCTTTAATTCTTCAAATTCTTCTTGAGTCATCTTTTCGGCCTCTGATGCCACGTAGTCAAAGAAGGTCTGCCTGTCTGACTTCTGATGCAGAAAACCTGAGATAAGTGTCCTCATCTGCTCAAAGTGTTTGAGAAGCTTGGAGTCTGTAGTTGAAACGGGTGTTGATGTAATGATGGACTGACTCCTCTCCCTCAGGACACTAGACTCGAGGTGTTCTGTGTCAGTAGTTGACCCACGTGATTCGTCCTGCCTGCTGGTATTTGGACTGGCCTCAAAACCTGAACTTCTGTTGGCCCCCTTTCTTCTGATGTGGGTTTTAAGAAAACCCATCTGTTGGTAGACCCAGGACTGTCTCTTGGTCATCTCCCTCGGGGCTTGGCCAGATTGGAGCTTAGACAGCTTTCCATAACGGGTTCGCTGGGACTCGAACCAACGTCTCACATCAAAGGGCTGGAGCTTGAGTTTTGCAGATATTTCTGCCCATAGAGCCTCTCTTCTGGTTCTGTCGTGGAAACGTGAATGTTCCTTGTCATACAGTTCAGGGTGCAGATTTACAAATTCCACAATGGAAACTTCCTGACTGTCTGTAAAAGTGGCACACACCCTGGCTCTCTTGGCTGAAGAATGGCACTCCGGATCTTCTTCACACCTCTCTTCTTCTTCTGCCACAGCTTCCCCAATAGCTCGACCTTCCTCAATCTCCTCCTCTCTCCTCTCAGTTCCTTCTTCTGTAATAACTTCACTCCTCTCCACTACTTGACTTTCCTTCTCCCTCTCATCCATCTTTTTCCTTCCTCTCTTCCCTCCTTTTTCTTTCCTCATGATCCAGTCGACAAAATAACAAAAAAATAGTAAAATGTGTCTCCTTACTGTGAAATTTGCCTTAAGCTCAAGTATAATATATATAAAATAAAAACTGAAAACCCCTACAAATCAGTGACACACGTCTCTCAGTAGCCAAACAGTCAGTAACAATGACAAAGTGTGCGTGGTCACTTATATAGTCCCAGACCTGCTCATTGCCTCGTTTTAATTTCCGACGCACGGAAAACAGTCGGTTCTTAATCGGTTGTTAGTCCCAGGCCTCCTGGGGCGTCCTCAGACCGTCGCAGACTAAATTTGTGCTGTCCAAGGCATCCTGGGGAGGCCGGTTTGGATCGGTTAGGGTCGGTTACCCTTAGTCGGGGCTTAGTCCCAGACCTTGATTTTTGGGTCCCAGGACACCGCAGACGGTCTGAGGCTTCCGGGGACTAATGCAACCAACCCACTTTCACATGCATGAAATTCATACGCATCATATTTGAGGCTGGGATTAACAACCGGCCTCCTGGGACTACGCTACGGAGGTCTGGGACTAAGGGTCGCCGGCGGCCTGGGACAACACACGACTGTGTAAATTTGGGTCTGAGGAGGCCTGAGGACGCCTGGGACTGGACATTTAATATGAATCGGTTGTAGTCATGAGAAATATTAAACATGTTTGGTTTTTCACACGGCCCCAACCGACAACAACCGACCCTTACAGAATGTCTGGGACTAAGCAAATATTTCGAACCGACCCTCAAAAAACCTTAATCGGGAGCCTTAGTCGTGTGGTGGAACACCCACATTATATATTCCCAGACCCCCTCATTGCCTCGTTTTAATTTCCGACGCGCGGAAAACAGTCGGCTCTTAATCGGTTCTTAGTCCCAGGCCTCCTGGGGCCTCCTCAGACCGTCGCGGACTAAATTTTTTTTGTCCCTGGCGGCCTGAGGACGCCGGCTTGGATCGGTTAGGGTCGGCTTCTCTTAGTCGGGGCTTAGTCCCAGACCCAGATTTCTTAGTCCCACGACACCTGAGACGGTCTGAGGCTTCCCGGGACTAATAAAACCGATTCCCTTTCACACGCATGAAACTTCAAAGATCTGTTATGAGTTGGGGACTGCCAAACAGGCTTCCTGGGACTAAGCTATGGAGGTCTGGGACTAAGGGTTGCAGGACACCTGGGACAACATAGGACTGTGTTAATTTGGGTCTGAGGAGGCCTGAGGAAGCCTGTCGGCGGGAAATGAGAATCAGTTTGAGCCGTGAGAAATATCAAACATGTTTGATTTCTCTAACGGCCACAACCGACAACTACCAGCCCTTACAGGACGTCTGGGCCTAAGCAAATATTTGAAACCGACTCCCAAAAACCCTTAATCGGGAAGCTTAGTCGTGTGGTGGAACACCCACATAAAGAACCTCAAAGATGTTGATAAATGGTCATCCTTGTGCCTCTGTCTTTCAGTTAGGGGAATATCAGTAACTTGAGAGTTCGGCTGTACTTGTACACTCAGAATGGGTCAAAAATCACTAGGAGTCCTTTAGCACATAAAGATATTGTGCTGCGTATAAATACAATACAATTACCTATGGCTCAATCCTCCTCACAGATCATCTGGATGTGCAGTATGAATGCAGAATAGTTTTTTGTCATTTCTATGAGAGTATGTGCTTGTATAACTCCAAGCTATTGATTGGATCAGGGTTATATTTTCAAATAAAGTGGTGACTACTCTTGGCTCTGTCCTGCTCGAAGTTGATTCAGATTCGTATCTGGATCAATAATCTATTTGTTTCTGTCTCAGCGCCCCCTGCAGAAGGGTGTTTTGTGTGTTCTCTGACACTGCCTTTCCATATAACAACAACTGTATTCTCCACTGGTGTGAATCCAAATTAGTTGTTACATAACTTTGCTTTAACTTTGACCTGTATTGACCTTGTGTGGATGAGGTGTCACCATTACTATGGTTTGGTAACATCATCCAGTCTTGAGGTTCAGTATCTGGGATCATATTCTCCAAACTATTAGTTATTTATATCACCATGTCTGATTAACCCTTTGGCATCTTTCTTTTGCATTTAATTCAAAGATTTAAGCAGAGTTGGGTTGGGGTTCGAGACTGACCAAGAACATATAGGACTGGCAGTTCCTGGTTAAAATCAGCATAAACTTCCATTGTAAAAGTGTTGATCATTGTGGCTGTCCGAGTAATAACCCCTTGCAAAATAAAATGAATGAAACAGAATGTTGTTTGTCATTAAAATGTGAGTGATAACAGTATTTAAAATGTTTCAGGAAGTTGTCAGAATAGAAATAAAAAATTCCAGTATAAGGGTTGTAAGAGATGTTTACAACTCATAGCTTGCTAGAATGATTCAGGCTTTCCCTTCACTCATCATGGGATATTTCTACATTATCGCCCCTTAAAAAGTCCTGGGTGTTCATTAGTGTGATATTTTACTGTAGTGTGGTGATGTTAGTAGAAGTTTGACCTTTCGCCCGATAACTTTCCTGAAAATGAAGTTCAGTTCAACCACTTCAGCACTGGACACTACAAAACATTCAGAAATCACCAACATGGCTCAAAAGATGCCATTTCTGCCGAAGTATAAGAAACATTCTACAGAGAATACGGTAACCTTTATCCAAAAATTCTAGAGGCATGTTTTTGTTATGTTTACATATTTTACAAGATTTTGCAGTAACAAGATCCCTAACAAATATCCCCAACATAAGTACATTTTTTCTGAAAATAACCCCCAAAAACGCGGCTTCTGCCCTGTTATCTTCACATTAAGTCAAATTACTAAACCAGGCAGTGGCAGTATAAATCACAACGTCCCAACAAGTAATATATGTGAGTGCATTATGCTTCCATATACCTAAAAAGACTGGGGAAAATGATCGAACAACCGCATTTATAAATTGATAAATGTTTTTAACAGAGCTGCTACCGATGTGGGGGTAATTTAACAAATTACAAGCAAAAAATTATCAGCTAAGGCTAAAATTGATTATTTTTATTTATGTACCACATATATATTTAAGCTATTAATGAGATATATCCTATTTTGAACACTAGCTCAGAATATCTCTGCACAAATTGTATATTTTTTGAGCTAAATGAAGATAGATAAGCTATTACACCAATAGCATTATTTGCCTAATGTTGAAATAATAAATCATCTAAATTTATACTGTAGTGATAATAAGGAGTTTATTATTGGACTTTCTCACCCAGTAGCAGGAAACAACATCCATATATAAATGGACAAATAATGACAAATAATATACATCCATATATGGTATATATTGTTCATTAATAC
This sequence comes from Sabellastarte sp. h YS-2021, assembly GCA_964017235.1. Taxonomy (NCBI): domain Eukaryota; kingdom Metazoa; phylum Annelida; class Polychaeta; order Sabellida; family Sabellidae; genus Sabellastarte; species Sabellastarte sp. h YS-2021. The sequence continues at coordinate 78,491,547 of OZ024937.1, forward strand.
TCATTATTCTTGAGCTCTCGGTAGAAAATGACAAAATGAAGCAAACGTTATATGGGACTGATAACAAAGTGCAGCACTGGTTATAGGACTAGATTATTCGAGCTATAAAATAAAAATTATGATGGCTATTGCACATCAAACTATGATATGCACATTATGATGGCTATAGCAAATCAGTAAAAATACATTACACAATGTACTTTGTGGTTCTGTTTTACATATAAAAATCCTTACTTTTTTATCAACAGTAGAAAATACAAATATATAATGGGAGTGAAGTGCTACTTCCGATTTGCATGTAAATTGAGTCAAAACAGACTTTTTGGTTTGTAAAAGAAAACTTCCTTCTGATTATTCAAAATTCATTCAATATGAATTATAGTTAGGGCCTGTATTTCTTTGGAAACAAATATAGTTGTGCTACTGTTTTCACATAGAATATCTCATTGTTTTAGGATTTCTTGATTATGTTGTTTATCTTTATAAGTAAAATGTGGAAGAGGTGTGTAATCAAACAATTTGGCAATAGATTTGCTTTCAATGCTCCTAAGATTCGGAATGACCCTCCTTGCAATGTATGCAATGAGACATCTGTTGCCTCCTTCAGAAAAAAGTTCATAACTTTACCTGTTTGCAAAAGTCTATCTGCCATAGTCATCCCGTCACCCCTGCACCTTGTCCATTATGGCCTGGCTATGTCCCCCACAACTATTCATTATGTTTATATTTAGCTGTGCCTTATGGTCTGTCAATTGATGGAGATTAAGCACTATAAAAGTTCACATTAGATTAGATCGGTATATAACTCCCATTATCATCTAATGATCATAATAAATCATGTAGGGTGGATGTTTGTTCTGTCATTGTATGTGTGATTCGAAAATAGATATCAACAAGGCCGAAAAGGGTTTTGGTCTACTAGCGCAAGCTGCAAAGCCATCAGAGAAACGAGTAGTGCACTGAGGTGGTCACCCATCCAAGTACTAACGTAGCTCATTGTTGCTTAACTCCAGTGATGAGACAGGTACACATCACACTACGCCACATTTCATGAAAGTCTGGAGACAAAAAAAAACAATGGTATAGCCTCGCTAGAGCTCATTCTTAGAAATACAAAACCTGCCAGGAAGTAAATAGAATGAAATCCAAACATCCATTTTTCTTGGTCGTTGGCCGGGGTCCTGCGGCCTCTCGAGTTAGCATTCAGTCCCACATGGTAAGCTATTGTAGCGCAATAAAATATATATATATTGCAGATATTAAAGACATTAAAGATATCATGAGAGTGATGTTGAGGTGATTCTCAATCACTCTATCACACTCGCCTGTGCAGATGCTAGTAACTAATGAAGTATTATATTGCAAATTTAATTTGCTCCGTGGTCATAAACCTCCAGGACTTACATCTGTATGTGTGTTAATGATTCTAGCATGCATTATTACTAAAATAAGTCTGTGTGGCTATATTATGAAGGACTATGTGGTCTCCCAGCCATCCTGTTTAAGAATTCAACACACCGTGTCACGTTAAAAAGGGCCGCAATTAGAAGGCGTGCTACCGCAAATGGGTTCTAATTATGGCTGACCTGTTGTCACGACATCTTTTTGTCATGTGACTTGACAAGGCGACAGAGAACTGGACCCAGTGTTGTAACACAAGCTTGTATGGCCCTGGAATGCCTACGTGAGTAGACTGGATGATCGGGATTGGATTGTGGAGGGGTTTTAAAGGATGTCCCATTTGGGGTATTTTTGGGTAAATAAAAATTATTTTTAGATGGTTACTGATAATTGTCAGTATGACTTGATGATAATGTATATTTATTTATTACTTACTTACTCGCTTATTTATTGATTTATTTGCCTGTTTATAAACACCAACCTTACTTATTTCTACAGTTATACATTTAGTATTACTATCTATTTAAACCCATTATACAGGTAGCAGGAAGAAGTACATAGCAGCTGGTCACGAGTCTCTAACATGGGGTTCTGGGTTCAATATGGGTCCAAACTATAGTGGCAAAGTCAGTAGTTGCTCACTGCTGGTTTTTAGTACAGAACATTGACCAAAAGGTAGGCATTACTTTCCTCCACCCATTCAACTTCCTTCAATGGTCGGACCCTCTACAGTATGTTCAAAGGGCAGTTAACATAAATAGATGGATACGTTTTCAAAAGGAACTATATTGAAATATAACAGGTATTAGTTCAATAAAGCTACAGCATGGAGGGATTACATTGTCAATACATAAGACAAAATCCAAATATATTCAATTTTTTATGATACACTGTCAGCTTTTAATAACCCTGCACCCATTTAACCAATCTTGAAGGATATCAAAGGCTTTTTAATTGGCTCAAATTGGCATATAAAACAGGAAATATTTTCAATGCCAGATGACATAATCTTATGGAAACACATTTCCTGTCAAACACACAATTTATACAGGATGTTTAAAAACCACTGTTCATAACAATTAGATCAGAATTTGGTTACTGATTAAATTTATCAACACTTAAACATACATACAAAACACTCATATTGTCAACATTATCAAGTCTCTTTTTTTTCTCCAAACAACTCTGGAGGCAATTCCTTTATAAGGTCTGAATCAAGTCAAATATACAAGAGGTATAAACAAATATATCCAATGTGTCATTGCATTTCCAATAACTTCCATTAGAATGCTAGCCTTATAGAGGCTATAAGATTTCTATCATAAATTTATTTTAATTTCACAAACAAATAAGGTTCGAGTAACCTGGCTGGCAGTCTGGATCCATAGTTCAACAAAACAGATTCGTCAAGGCTGAGTAAACAAAGTCGAAAGGGGTTTTTCGGTCTACTAGCAAAAGCTGCAAAGTCTTCAGAGACATGAGTAGTGCACTGACATGTTTACCCATCCATGTACTAATGTAGCCCATTGCTTCTTAACTTCAGTGGTGAGACAGGTACTCGTCACGCTATGCCACAATTCATAAAAGTCCGGAGACCAAAAAAAAACTCCTCACTTGAGATCATGCTTAAAAATCAGCTTACAGGTGATCTAAAATTGGAGCAGGTATTTCTTCACAAAGAAACTGACCTATTTCTTGCCTTAACTCTTGTATTAACCTTGATCCACTTATTCAAGTGGTTTAAAAATTGATCAAATATAGCATTATCGTCTGTATTTTATAAAATAAGTCAGCTTAACTTGCTGAATACAGCTATAAGACAAAAATGAGCTAAGTCATTTATGTAAAGTTTAATTCAGATTTTGGATCAGTTTGATTTTTTATTGGGAATTCGGCCCATATTAGGCAGCACTGACAACAAATATTAGCTGAGATAGTAAACGTTTAAACAAAAACAATTGATTTAAAACTCCGTCCATTTGTTGATCTCCCTTCAAGGTCAATACAATGTTCCACAGTGTTTCACAGGTGGGGCAAATCAGTGCATAATTGGGTCTTTTCCCAAGTTTAGTTAAGGGAATGCCAGACAGTAGAGAGTATGTGATGTACTTGTAAAGTCGGCATAGATCAAAGTAGTGCTTTAAGTTTTGTAGTAAAGAAGATATCTGCTGAGTATAAATATACGACACGCTTTCACTGGAGATACTACTTAAAATCAAACAATATGCTCTACAGGCGCCTTAGAAAGACTAACTCTATATTACATTCATGTTGACATGTACCTTATTAACCCCATTTCAGTAAGCCGTACACAGATATATATGGAATCAGCTCTGTTTGCCGTAGTTCTTAATTTCCCGCCATTATGTACTCCAAGCAGACGACATTTTGACCGCGGTTGGTCTTATCAGCTGAAAACATTTTCCCCATCTGTGTTATGGCTAGTTGTGTGTGGGTTTATTAGATGAGAAATTATTACAGCTACACATATAATTTTTCTATTCCTTATATCCTGTAACATGTTTCCCAAGACCATAAATGTAAGATACACAATAAATAACCCGTTTATACGTTTAGCAATCAATCGGTTCTGCTTGTCGAAGGTTTGCAATATTACGGTGTACAACATATTCATTTTGTATTTAAAATTCTAAAATAATCCCAAGATAATCTTAACAGGTTTGTAAGTCAAATGGAAATATCAGTATCACCCAATATATAAAATATACATTATTTTGCAACATTTTGTTGTTTAGGAAAAGTTTTTGTTATGTGAAACGGAACGTTAAAACGTGTGCAAACTGTGAAGATTAAAAATCCTTCGTTTCAGTAAGTTTTTACAGAAATCAACTTTCCAAAAAATATGTTTTAAATATATTACATTCTTTTAGAGTGATGCATGTTTCTTAATGGTCATATAGTTACCAGGGTAGCACGCTTTTGTGACAGTTTTAAGTACACTGATTAACACATGATGTTATAAACATGAGGTTATGATATTTAACACAGGTGTGCTATCAAAAATATACAAGAGAAACCAATATGTGACTTTATCAGAATCTGTGGTAAATTAACACTGCTTTATGGTCGTTATGCATGCTGCTTTGTAAACATATAAACAAAAGCCTGGATGTTTATTCTGCTGTTTCCCTTTTAGCAAAGGTAAACAAATGTATATCTTGACGATAAGCTTCTAAATTCTCTGAGGTTTTTATACATCTCCTGTGCACTTATTAAAACCTTCCCGTTTCTAAAACTCAAAAAAGTTAGAAATAAATTCCCCTCTGAAAAGTCTGCGGAAGATTGCAATCGTCGATTTCCGACCCTGTACGGAGTCACCCTTCGTCGATTTAAGCCACACCCAGCGGGAGTCCCTCAGCCAATCAGATCTCGTGGAAAGTTGGACGGTCAAAACTTCCCGTGGAAAATGTAAACAACTAGATAGAGAATCCACGTGGTTGACTCAATGTCTTGGCTTGAGCTATTGATAAAACCACAGCTCACTGTAATTTCACACTTCTGTCATTTAAAGACTGCTAGCAAGTAATGGGGGAATTGTGTTTGTGTGTGCGCCTCTAATTATACATCTGGGATACAACTTGTGGGTTATATGATAAAGAAGTATAATAAAAAAGGATATATGATATATTACTGTATAGTGCAGATTATAGACTTATAGTAATATCAGTAGAATTCATATTCTATTTTGTGTGTCATTCAATTGCATTTAGCAAATGTGGATTTTATGTGTTTCACAAAAGTGGTTCCTTGGTAGATAAGTATCTCACGTCAAACATGAAGGATATCTGTCACAGTTGGATAGCTGCATTTACTGTGTTATGCCTTATAAGGAATATTCATTGTTTTCTACAAAATAATGATTGGGAAAAAGTAGTTAATGCTGCTAGATGTCGCGTGAAATGTCTTTCCAGTTTACAGGTAAGTGTTACCGTGTGTGTAACTTAGAGGCAAGGATTGACTTACTTGAAGGTATATGCCCTTGCAAAGAAACAACATTTGGTTTTAAGGAGATACATGGCTGGAATTTTGGTGTAGAAAACTTTATATTAATAGAACCAGTTGGAAATATGCAGTGCCTAAAAACACGAATCCTTGCCTGAGGTTTGTACTAAAAACAAAATTCTGGATTTTTGATCCAGATCTGAATGAGGGGGACTCACTCAGTCATGGTCAGTCCTAACCTTGGGTAATAAAATGCCCCTCTCTCGTATATAGTTTTCAGGTCTTGTGTGCGGACAAACAAACAGATGTGATTGCAATACTCTTCTAGGGGAGGAGGGGTAGTGAAGGGTAATTTGATATGAGTGAGATCAACATAAGAAAATCGACTGTTGGTAAAATCGAGAGATAGCATGAAACAGGAACCAAAGTCTCTGGAAATTGGAGGTGCTAGTAATACAGAGTCTATTTCACTGGTTGGACAAAAAAATTTTATAATGCCTAAAAATTATATTTTGTTGAAGATATTTTGAAACTTAATTTCAGAAACTTAATTATGAATGACTTAATACTCATTTAGAAATCTCATTGAAATCTGAATTACATTTGCAAGCAATGGACAAACAAAGGTTGCTAAAAATATGCACACAGATATATGAAGAGAAGATTTATACTAACTGATAAATCCTTATCAGTTTATTACATTTCATAATCTGTAAAGCTTGGAACTGAATACACTACTGCACTGGGAATGTAGCAAGTTATATTCACATTTGAAATTATCTATTAGTTAATGAATAAAAACATATACATATGCTGGTGCTAAACTGAGTAGCTAAGAAATGAAAAAGGAAATTTAATTGAAAAAATTGACAACTGAATTTCTACAATGAAACCCTTTATACAAAGAACATGTCTTGTAAATCAATAGATTAAAAGACCTCCAGCCATCTCAAAATAATTCCAAGTCACCAGGATTCACTAAGTGGTTAAGTCAATAGGTTTTGTCATTTAAGATGTGTACATAAGTCTATATTACACATAAAAGGCATTCTGGGTAATATTTAAACAATAGAGTTAAGTCATACAAATAAATCTGACTGCATTTTACTTAATTTTACCAATATTTTTTCTTCAATGAGGTATTTATTAATTAGCTTGCATAAAAGATATATTTCTTCTGTATAAATTATTATAGGATAAGATAGAAGAAATTGCTACAGTTTCATTAAGCAATCAGTAAGGAATGTTAGACTGGTGACAATTTTCAAAGAAAAGAACCATTGCCTCATATAGATACATCATCAGATTCTATTAAAGGTGGCATATGTCATATAATAGAGTGTTATATATGTACATACACCCCAACTTATATAAACAGGCAGGTGTCTTAATCTCACGACAAAGGCATATTGAAGATTTTGGGAACTATTCCTAGATATAGGCCATGTTTAATTATACGCAGGTGTGTCTATTTATATTAAACATATCAAAAACATAACTCGTGTAAAGCATGTAAAAAATAGGCTCATGAAATTGAATATTTTGACAAACAATTTCGGATTTTGTATTTGATAAGTAAATGGTGCACCACTTCCATCTCAATCTACTTGTTGCTCTTAAATAGGTCGATAGTTCTCAGATTATCAATATTAATTAATTTAATTAGAGAGTTTGCGAACAATGTTTGAAGCCCGTATCTGTTTTCCGCTACGTTACACGTCACTGATTTCACAACATCGGAACTGCCAGCCGTTACGTTTTTCACGTGAGTTTCAAGAGCCTTGCAACGTTGATCTCCGCCGGGATCTTGTTTTAATTTATGTTGAGTTTTTGTGCTACGTTTTCAATAAAACGCTGTTCTAAAAAGCAATGTAAGGAAAAAAAAGCAAATGTAAGAATACAACATGTTAAAAGTGCTGTGTGGACAAGAATATCTCAGTTTTTTTCAATTTTCTATCGGAATAAAGCTTATAGTGATTTTGCAATCAACAGTTTAAAGGGTTCTGACAGTCTTTTGACAGTCAGTTGCACAGCCTTGGAGCTGAGAGCAGAAAGTGATCTGAAACCAATTTCAGTGCACAGATCTTTATGACCACTCGAATTAGTCTACATACACATCTGACGGCCGATTTGCGATAGCGATTTTTTCCCTCCTTCTCCTTTATGTTTGGTTGTTTACATGTATCCGACTCTGATTTGCGACATCCGACGTCCGATGTGCGATGGCGATTTTTTCGCTCTGGGACCCAAAAAATCGGATGACAAGTGAATTTAGATGAATGTTGACAGAATATTGGGAAGGTTGAAAAAAATTCGCCATCGCAAATCGGCCGTCGGGTGTCGTGAGCCGCATACATGTGTACGTACACTAATACAAATCAAAAGCTAGAAGATACGGCTTGAGTAAAAAGAAATTATCTCTTACTTGTAAAATTCTTAAATTAGAAAGTCACTAATAACATACTGTAAAGAAAGAATTGATAACGTTGACAAAGCAACTAACAATGCTAGACAGTTGTTATCACCGTAATTATTAACTGCATTAATCTATAAGTTACTTATGTACAGTTGGTATGTTTTTAAAATGTATTTTATTGCATATTTTGTACCTGCATAACTAATGTAATCAATATCTTATATTTACAGAAGATATCAGTGTTGTATTCACCAAGTTATAATTACATGTAAGCCATCTGGGGCTTGGCACTAACTAGTGCCACGTTTTTATATATCACTAAACCTATATCATATTCCCATATGGGACTACCATACGCATAAATAATTAGACAATATATAATATTAAACTGTATAACACAACATATACTGTTTTCATCAATCAAATGCTATACATACCTTTGTATACAAAAATTTGCACTCTGTCTGAAATAGCTGAAACAATCCCATAATGCCCTGATTCAAATGCAATTAACTGAAATATAAGGACTCTTGGATCCAGTGACCTTTTCTGACTTATTTATGAGTTACCTTATGTTACATTTCAAATCAGGCAAGTCATTCTGTTTGCTTTGAAGCAAACATTTTGACGCCAGTTTGGCTTGGTATTTAAGATAGTCCTTTTTTTCTTAAAGAAACATTTATCTTAAATGTTTATACACCCAAGCAGACTAAAATCAAGTTAATCCTTAGAAATGAGTTACTGATAGTATCATATGACATTAGGAATTTCACGAGAAACTCTAATAAGTTAAACTTTTAAGATGAATTATTTAATTTATTTTGGAGAAAAGTAGGTCAGGTGGGTGTACGGGTGACAGTACACCTTTCCTCCCCCAGACAAAGGGAGTGATACATTGTAGCTTAAATTTAATTCTAACATTGATTGATTGATTCATTCATTGATTCATTCATTCATTCATTCGTTCATCCATCCATTGGGGTTGTATGTATAGGTTAATGACCAAGTAAGTGTCCAGAAGGGACCGAGTCAACAGTCCATTATTTTCCAATATTGGACACTTACGAGGCTATTAACCTATTTAAATTACACCTTTTCTTTAATTTATAATTTTTAAGATATTGTTTAACATCATTACTTTTCATTTCAATATTCCTGTTGTGTACTTTTTTGGTTTTTATGATCATTTTAGTTGAAATACATGTGAAAGGGTTTCTTTGGAAATGTGCTAAAAAGACTTCTATATATGGTCAAAATCAGAAAGTGGCCAATAGTGAAAGATATTAGACACTTTTAACAAAAGAAAAACTCTCAGGTGTAATTTAACATTAGTTTCAACACATTGTATCGGTCCCATTACAATATGTCTTTGAGGGGGTGGATGAAAGCAGTACATGTATATATTAGTTGGTCTAGAAACTGCAGTGAAAACCATTGGTCACCAGCTAGTAACTACCAGCTTTCCGACTTCAGTAGGGAGGTGCGTGACTTACCCATGATGACACTGTGGTCCCCAATTCTAAATCATACATGTTGATAAGATCCTTGATAGCTTCATAGAGTATTTATCATCAGAGTTCTTCCTTAAGAAAAAATCCCTCTCAGAGACTTCAGTACCTACATTGTTCACCTAAGCACTACCATATTTAATATTCCTACTTGTATAATAATAATAATACTCCTTGACAAGTAGTTCTTACTCTCAGATTCTAAATGTTTTCAATGGCATGTTTAACTATATGCCAGTTAACAGTACAATTAAAATTATGGTATCTTCAAGATTGTACAATGTTTAGCCATTATAAATTTGACGCTTATATGAAATTTTATAATTTTGAAAGGTCTAAGATTAATACATTATAGGGTAAAATCTATAGAGTGATTCTACTAAGACTAGATATCTTACTGTAGAAGAAAGCATAACTTTTTTACACTATTTACATTTCAATAACCTCTCTCCAATATAAATCACACATGTGTTGAAACATAGAAGACAAATAGACACAAAAAAAATCAATTAAAAATCCCATTAAAATGGGCACCAGAAACTGAGCATATTATGTCAAGGACTTTTTGCATGTATTTAGAAAAAAAAAAGTCAAACTCAGCTGTGAACAGTTGAGTTATTATTAATGACACTTTTTGTTTTTTGTCTTTCACTCAAAAAGGCAAGAGTGTTGGGCCAATTTGTATAACAGATTGCATTTATAGCTCAAAAGCTGAGGAGAAAAAGACAAAACGGTTCATAAATTACAAGCATTCAAACCCTACAGTTTTTGAGTACAGAAAATGGTTGCCAAGAACAACAAAAAAAAAAGTGTAACCAGAATTTAATGATAGAAAATTGTGTCTGTCAGTAAATATTTAATTTTCTCATATTGCTAGAAACAAATATAAACCTAGTTTGGCAGAATCACATTTCAAAAAGACAAAAACACTTTCAATGTTAACACATGAGTGTAAATTAAATTCTTTTCACATTTAGAACTATTATGTCTCAGACGGCACATCGTTTGTATGTTATCGTTTGTTTACAAATTTCCTTGTAATATATATTTTGTCACGGAAGCTTTGATTCAACTGAATATTTAATGGTTTGAGACCTTTCCCTCTTAAACGAAAATGAAAATTGCTCACATACTTTTGGGGCATAAATATTTTTACAAATGCGGTCTGTAAACTGGGCGATAATAGGTGATCTTGGTTAAAAAAGGCGCTAAAACATTGCCTAGAACGAACATATCTTATATCAATGGATATATAACTTTATATCTCATGCAAACACACAAAATCGCGGGAATACTGGCATAAAGTCGCAACAATTGTGAGTAATTGTAATGTTTACATACAAATTTACACTTCAAAGGCTCCTTATTGCTCTGTCTAATTACACAAACATTCAGCCCTTATTTCCACACCTGTAAAATGGGCAATATAGTTACATTTGTGATTATACACTGATCCCTACAGTCAGTGTATATATGTGAGTTTATATTATTGTCATCTCTTTTCATAATATTTCCGCCTGGGAGTCTTAAAGACTGTTTACAGTTCTTCCGGTCGAATTAATCCGCGGGTTTGCATAAGTATTAATGAATTTCACAGCCTTTTAATGTCGCACATTTAAATAGATCTCAGTATGTCTGTGCCCAATACAGTAAAGTATGAGTTATTTAGAGAAGTTTCTCATTTCACCTTCAAGGATATCTAATTTGCTTCATAAAGAAAATTAGTATGACCCTATTGTCGAAATCGTGTTTTTGGTCAAATCTGTGAAAAAGTTCTTTGTGATAAAATTGCAACGCTAATTTGAAACATTAAAAACCTCCAACTTATATATGTGCATTCATATAATATCCAGCAAAATTCCACACAGCTACAATGCTAGAAGGGACTATTTATTCAGAATAACTAAAAATAACAAGAAATAGTGAATATTTTCTCTCGAAATGTAATATATAATTCTTAGGAAGCAATGAGTTATGAAAAAGGTTTATATCAAAGTACCAAACAGCCCCCCTCTTTTGGGATTAATTGTCTTTAATCCCTTTTGGCCTATAGAAGAACTTTATAAACAGATCTTAAACAGATAAAGGGCCCAAGTCTCGAAGTAGGTATCAAATATCTTCTGTGTTTTTGTATATTTCACTTACAATATATAGCAAAGCAAAAAAATATATATTGCAGGCAAAAAGTCTGTGTATCTCCGTACTTGTAGGATTAATTTTCCAGAAGGTTTCATTATTTTTATGAGAATGATAAAGTGCAGATATATTAACTATATTTCTTTCTGATTTGAGGACAGATGCTTAAGTGTCTATTGGTTAAATAGGATTTTTTGCAAGTGTATTAAATACCTTCAATTTAGGGTATTTCTTATTAATAGGAAAATTATAAAGCCATTGTATGAAGAACTTTTTAGAATTCCCTTAATATTTTTGTTAGCTCTGTGTATAAAAGCTACCTCCCTTTGAAGTTTGTGTTGAAACTGTGTAAAGGTATGTAAGTTATTTTCTGAACTAGACTGATATAACTCAGTAATATTGATTTTAAACTTAGATATTATACATATATTGCTTATAAACATGCATCCATTTTGATTTAATTTTATCATTTTAATAGATTTCTCCTCCGATAATTTAAGTTGGCGAGGGATTTAATGAAGTAGAAATTAAAGACAATAAAGTTCACTTTTTTAATTTCTTTAAATAAGAAATAATGTTGTGACTGTTTTGACTAAATTCCTATTCACAGTTTCTAAGATTAACTCATATGTTTTAATAGTATTTAAATATTAGTTGAATAAAACAGAAGCTCTACTTGCCAAAATAAATATTTTTTTCTAAGTCGAATATACAACTTATTTAGTCATATATATTTGGGAAGCTAAGTTGTATGCACCACTTAATAAGTAGGATAACTCATATATATGTCGTGACAGAACTTAAAATTTGACAGAATTTTAAATTCTGTCGACAGAACTTAAAATTCTAAGTTCTGTCGACAGAACTTAAAATTCAATATTCTGTCAACAGGATTTTAAATTCTGTCAATAGAATTTAAAATTCTGTCAAAATACCTTGACAGAACTTAAAATTCTAAATACTGTTGACATAACTTAAAACCATGATAAATATCCTATATTTTGTGAACTTCTTTTACAGTGATTTAGTATTTTATATTTTAAAGGGGGCTCAGTACTTGTGCCAATTTAAAAGTAAAAGCAATGCATAAGACAGATATAAAATAGATCCTTTACTGGCATAGATCCTTTACTAGCATCCACTTTCATTTATAATAATACATTAATATGCAATAATTTCACTAAAAATTTCTATGATCACAGTGCTAAAGTCAGTGGTGACTGTAAACAAAATGTACATAATACAGGTGTTTGCTGGTTTGGTTTTTCAATATATGTCTCTTTATGTGTATTTACTGTTTCTTTACTGTAATTGCAGTGCTAAACTCAGTGAATAATATATGTGTTTAATGTTGCATATCACCAATAAAGTTTGAAATACTTATGTTACATTTAATTTCTCTGATTACAGCTATATAAACATGATTTTAAGTTCTGTCAACAGGATTTTAATTTCTGTCGACAGGATTTTAAATTCTGTCGACAGAACTTAAAATCCCTCCAAACCAATGAAATCCAAGGATTTTAAGTTCTGTCGACAGAACTTAGAATTTTAAGTTCTGTCGACAGAATTTAAAATTCTGTCAAATTTTAAGTTCTGTCACGACATATACAAGTTAGTATCTTGTATAAACGGCTTGTTAACTTGAGTATACGACTTAGCATCTAGTATATACAACTTAATAGCCATTTATTTAACTTAATATTACGTAGGATATATAAGATAGTAAGCCATATATGCCAGCTAGCATAACTTAGGAAGTTAAATATGTATGAGATACTAAGTCATACATATTACTTTGTATCTTGCCTGACTAACTAATAGACAGAATAAGTGATTTACTAACTTGTAATTTTTTTTTCAACTTACCTAGTGAAAAATAAAACTTACTTTGTTCAATATAAAACTTAATATAAAATACAATTTGAAAGTTCAGAGCTGCCACAGAATAACAATTCAGGAAAGTCGGAGTAAGTTGAAAAACATATGGATATATTTTTCTTAGTTGAAATTGTGACGTCACAGCGCAACCCACTATCATCATTGTTATAGCATGGTGTAATGTGTCACTAATATATTGGTAATGGATCCTGAAGTACTATGAAGTGTAAAAATGTGGCCCCGATTGGATCAACAACTGCACGTTGCCTCCAACCTTTCAGGTCATAATTCCCAGTTTGACCTGAAGTGGTAAAAATCTTGTACAATTAGTATGCACTCGTTTCCTCCATCCTCTTACCAACCCATTGCGATATGGGTGGTGTATTGAATCAATGAAATTACAAATCAATCAATGAATCAGTCAATCAATCAACTAGTTAGTCATTCAGTCAATCAATCAGTCAGCCAGTCAGTCAATCAATCAATCAATCTACATTGGTTGTCTTATCGCAAAGTGTGAATACCATACCTAGCGTTCACAACATCTCTTATATTTAAAGTCAATTTGGTTTAAGCATTAGATGTTTATGAAGTATAGTACCAAAACAATGTCATTGAAAAGCTGTATTCAATGATGACAAGCATTACCTGACATATATCCTCTCACATGTTCTCCTTATGCGACAAAAACAACAATTTTTTAAGAAATATTATTCAAATTACATCAATCAAAATTCATTCTGATCAGTTTTAATTCAATTCATTTCCACTGAGTTTGCCATGAGCGATAATAAGTGATGATGACAGTTATTTTCACCATGACTCAAAATTCATCAGAAAATCTGGGTAAATCTAATCATATTTCAACAGAAAGGAAGAAAAGGTGGCTTTTTTGCTGGGGAACTTTTTCTAATGAATATTCATGAGAGATGTGATTAACTATGCATTAATGTATTAACTTTATTTCAACATGATTTGCTCAGGGCTACTGCAAACTAGGATTCCTCCTTCAAGAAGAAACTGATTTACTAGTCTTGTGTGGGCGTTCATTTATGCTTCACAATTTATGGAGATTGTATGTTGCACCATTTAGGCAGTAGGATAACACAACAAATATCAAAAATTATATTTTAAGGTTTGTAGCTAATTTCTGATGTGTAAAAAAATCACATGTATATTCTAAAATGTCAAAATGTATGTAACTGTAACCCATTTAGGTTAAATAACATTTGATATATTATGAGATTTAGGTGTGGAACTTTCCACTTTCTTCCTTTAGAGATATAATCCTGCTATATATAAAATCCATTTTGATTAATAAGAATAGATATTCCAAATAGGGAAATTTGTCTAGAATAAGTTTTAATAACTTACTTTGTGATAGAATATTATTCAAGAGATGCCCTGCAAATTTGATTGTGAAGGTTGTAAAGTATATTTAAGAACTAAATTTGCTCATGTTGTCAATACTTTGCTATAATCAGACTCTTATATATTTATTTAGTTTGGGATGTATAATTCCTAGACTGTGAACTCAGTGGCCCTAGTTTCGAGCCCAGCTTATGTACACATGGCATTCCTATAGCATGCCTTTATATGACACCTGCTTATTAAAGTGAATCAAGATCCCAAGCTGTGATATTTTGTATAAAACATTAGAGCCTTGAGAAGACTAAGTGAACCCATCTTTTAATGGCCATGAGTCTCGTAGGGATGTCTTCATTAATTGACTTTCAGTTTACGCCACGTCTTGTTAGCAGCTATATCAGACTAGCCTTCCCAAAACTCCGCCTTTGAAATGAGACATGAACCAGTTATAGAGGTTCCCAAAACATTGAGCTTGTCACAGTTGTAAAGTCTTATCATAAGAAAATACTGACTCTGTTGATAGAAATATAATTCCTATAGCGTACATGTATTTGTAATGTTGATTCGAACTGTAGTCCATTCAAACCATGCACCCCAAAGCATGTGTTTCATCCACAATGGATAAATGTATTTTGGCTCTATTAAATATCAAATATCAATGACATAGCACCATATGGATACCTTTATGTCTATTTTTGCTTATAAATGTAGGTTTGTATTTATTTATATTGTAATGTTTAAGTTTTTTTAAGATTTTGTATATACTATTTAGCCAACACCTTTATACATGTCCTAGTCATCTACTATCTATCTGCTTCCTTAACTAGTGTTGTTACCCATTTGTACTCCTTGGTGAAGAGGTACACCATATGTTAAGTACCTTGTACCAAGGCCACAATATCCAACACCAAGAAAAGGATTGAACCCCAAACTTTCCACTGTGAAGTTCAACAAACTATAAAGTTTTAGCAAACCACATACTGAAACTGTACTTAAAGTACATCTGCACATCACTGGAAATGTGTTTATATATGATCATTTGTCCAGGACCATGGTTTGGAATTTCAGTAACTTGTATATGATTGAAAAGTACAGACTATTCTAAAGGTATAAAACATGTCCATAATGGACACAGATAAATATTTTTAATTTTAACAACTAAACACAGTTGTTTCGGTTCACTGGGGTTGTGTTGGTCTATGTGCGAAGATTTGATTGGCCAGAGGCTCCAGACGGACAAACAGCTTTATTATGGGTACATGCTAAAAGCTTCTTGAAACCCTGCAGATGGAAGGGTACACACTGAAACTCAGACAGCACTTTGAGGGAAAGGGAGGGAGACTTAATAAAATGCTCATCAGAGTGTTGTCAGGCCAGATTAGAGATGACACGGTGTCTGAGATTGGGTCAAATGGTAACCCCTGGCAACAAGCACTGGAATATCTTGATGGTGGGAAGAGATACATAGTTTGTGTCTATATTAGATTTTAACTGAAATTTTTGGGTCCAATATTTTTTTATAAAATGGCTTTATTATGATTATAACATCTCTGGTTAAATGTAGCACAGAATATGGTATCAAAATGATATAACTAGAACCTTTACAAAAAAACCTTTTTCCAAATATTCCATATTCTATGAACATATTTCCACTTTTGTTTATTTCTGTAACCCATTCAAGGCTGTGTTTTCTCAAAATAGGGAAAAATACACAAAGGGACATATATTTTCACAACTGAAAGCACCCCAAAGTACTCAAAAATACGGGTTAAAGGGGTTAAAAGCCGGTTTTAAATTATTTGTAGACTCCTGCATTCACCTACCAATATCCTCACAATATATTCAGACAGGCAGACAGACAGACAGTATATTTGTGTGAATCAGGAGAAACTATAAAGAAACCTTCTATTCATGACATTTTTTTAAAAATGGTATTCATAACAGGTGGTTGGCCTAATTCAGTTTTGTCCAATGTTTCCTTAAAATACAAGCTTTCATATTTTTCTCTCTTCTAAATTTTCCCCACTAAAAAGACACATAAAGGAACATAAACAATTCCGTTCCCCCAAGTAGACACATTTGTTTCACACTGGCCAATTACCCACTAATATATCTGCAGCCCCTCTCTTTGCCTGGCATTTGGGTATATTTATATATTACCCCTGATTGTGTGCCCTCATTTATCTCACTATATGGCGGAGTAATGTGCAGAATTAAGATTACAGTAAAACCCCATATTATCGCCCATCGTAGAAAATGGCTGACGAGACTTGCAAGTAATGTCCATAAATAATAAGGCAGCAAATAAATCTTATTATCGCCCACTATACAAAATGACTGATGCTAGCATTTGGTGAATTAATTTGGCATGAACCTTAAATCGGCAGAGTCAGGAAATACATAGTTTAGTTAATAAAAAGTGCAACCAACTAGGCTTACTAATCCACAGAATGCAATTTGTAGTCTGTGTGTTGATATCACAATCGAATCTAGTTTACTGCTCTGTAGGCCCAATATCTACAACAAATGGATCAGACACATGGAAACCTACATTAAGAAATTTAAGGGTGCATATTCGTTTGAGCAGACTTCTTAAACCATCAAAAGATGACTGTTGTTTATATGTATCAGATTTCAAAATACCAAGGACTGCTTTGTCTGTCCAATAACCTTCTGCTTAATGTTGCAAATGCCACCTAAATAAAAAAAAACAATCTTTTAATATTTTTAAAGACCCATTTCTAGATATTTCCACTGTATTAACATTAAAAGTTTTTATTGAATTAACAATTTTGTTTTCTATGCCATATCCCATTTTGTACTTAAGATATATTTTAAATTTAAATACTGATTTAACACAACGTTGCGGTTGGAGCTTTAAAGATCATGAAATATCACCAACACACATCACTTATTTCTTTTTGACTGGTCAAAACTGGTCATCAAGAGAAGCTGAATCAGCAATCTGGAAAATGTCGTCTGCCTTATGCAATCCCTGTGAGTTAAACTCTGTTCAGATTTACCTGTATACCAATTGAGTCCAAACAGAGGTCTTCAAAATCTGACACCATATTATTAATTACCCCTGCCCCCTCCCGCCTCTGCCCCAGACCCTGCAAGAATGTTAAAATGAGATAAATAAATGGTTATTAGGGGAAAAAAACTAGTAAGAGAAAACCACTATCTCGATATTTGTTTTAATGTGATATCATGAATAAAACTTCAAACAAATATTGAAGCATGTTTGTCCACTTTCCATAACTTTCCCTGCCCTTGTTCAACGACAGACAATCTAAAATGGGGAGTGGTGTGATTTGGAGAAATGAGGGCATATATAAAAAAGTGGAGAAAACGATAGCAGACTGCAAGTGTTAATGAAAATGGCAAAAAATATATTGTTATTTCTTGCAACAATGGCTCAAAAAAATGTAAAAACAAGTTTTAACATCCCCCTACCTAGAAAAACTGTGGACCTGTGTCTAAAAATAAAACTAAGAAGTCTATGTTCCCACCTTAAGGATTCAACATCACATATATTTTATTGACCAGATATGGACAAACTGACATGCTCACATGCAAATTTGGCTTCCAGTAGGAAAAATTCCCAAATCTTAGTCACACAAACTCACTTTGTCATGAGATATCTTGCTTTTAATGTGAGGACTGATTTTTATGTAACAAACATATTCATTCATACAGAAGAAGAGAAGGGCCACTATAAACATTTCCCCTACTTATTACCATATTATATTAATAATTCAAGATAGTTATCTCTATTTTATTGACTAATAATTTCCAGATTTCAAGAAAATTATTTCTATTTATTGATATGGTAACTCAATAATAAAATAACTAAATGGTGGATCTGCTACACTTCATAACCTGTATGAGAAGGTTGAGGCTATTTATATCCCCAGACTGGTTTTCCCTCCATTTCCCCTGTCTTGTACTCCCACCGCTGTACGTTTAACTTGTGTGCACGATAACTCAAAAACGCTTTCACAGATTTCATTCAAACTTGGCACACACATGTATTTGGGTCAGGAGAGGAACCCAATTTTAAGGCGACCAAAAAGTATGTGGCACATCTGGCTCAAATTTTACCTAGGAACACTTTTATATATTCTTCTTACATATGCCAAAAATCAAGACTTGATATTTAGGCTAAAATTATGTTTGAGGCTCATAAAGACCCTACTTAGACATTGTTTTCGACATTTTCACATTTTGTCCCCTCTGACCTAAAAATGTCAAGTCTGACAAGTCTAAAACAGTATTAGATTTGATTTTTATATGTAATGTTTGTCTGTGAATTTTTTTCCCTTAATTTTAAGGTCACCTTAAGATCCCTAAAATGCCTACAGCGACCCAATTTATGGACTTTTTGAACTTAAGCCCTATGGATGTCGGACTATGTGACTTATAGAGCTGAAATCTCACCTGAAAATATATTAACATGTTCGTGTTACATGTGTGAAAAGCCAAGTCTTTAAATAGACAGTTAACCTGCGCAAAAGGACTCTATATACCCACCCCAGTGACCCTTTTCCTACATTTTTTGCCCTGTAACGTTGAAAAGGTCTGACAAGTCTGAAACCTTATTAAATATAACGTCTATGTGTGATATTTGTCTGTGTAAAATTTGAAGTCTGTAGCTTTAATTTCAAGGTCACTTTAGGGTCTCCAAAATGACTAATTTATGAATATTTTGGCACTTTTAATCCCTAGAACTGTCAAACTATATGATTGACAGAGCTGAAATGTCATCTTGGATAATATTAATAGGTTTTTTTTATATATATATGTGCCAAAAGTCAAGGTTTAAGTAGACTTTCAGCCTGTATATGAATCCCATGAACAATTTACCTAGAGGACTTTTTTTAAATTGACCAAAAAGAATCACGAAATGGTTTGACAAAAAGTGGATAATAAAAATAAGTGAAAAATAATTTATAATAATTGTGAATCACAAAAAAATGGATGCTACAAAAGTACCCCATGAATGCGTGTGGTTTGAGAGATGGCCTGACTGAGGACATGTTTGCATCGAGTTGAAGCAATCTAGTCATTGTATTGTTCTCAAGGTATGCACACAGACAGACAGACAGACAGACAGACAGACAGACAGACAGACAGACAGACAAACAAAATTACTATACCCTTAGCCCCTCCCCTTTGAGAGGAGGGCAGTAACAAGGATTCTGTGTTCAAATTGTGTCAACTTATGGCTGAAAGAGCTGTAGATTGAAAGTTACTTAATCTTACTTCAGAGAGACAGAAAAAAAACACATTTCTGTCACAAATCGCAAGTCGGAAGCATACGTTGAGAAAATATAAAAGCGAAGGGAAAGAAAAGCTGTGGATTTATGGCCTCTCAAAGTGGAAGGAGTTATTAGACTGTATTACCATTGCATGCTTCCAGACAATGCTTCATAATAATGTTTCTCCTATTATGAGTGCACCATTGTTTTTTATTTTTTTCTCAAACTTCCTGAAGAAATGAAAACAAAAATGAAGGGCTATTGGGGGGTAAGTGTAGGGGGGGTATTTTTAGATAGGGCGCAGAGGATGTGTCAAATATACAATCTCATATTGATTGGATACTTGTGGAGAATTTGTTGCTGACAAGTTATTTCGAAAACTTTCAGAGATGATGGGTTTGTGTTTCATGGTGTTTTATGAAGGGGTATTTTGACACTACCAGTTGCTTCCTTAGTGTAGCACACACCTTATGTCAGCACACACACGTGTAAATATCCAAAAATAAATGAATTAATCTTGTCTCGAAGAAAAACAACTATAAATGAATTTCAAAACTAAAGAGTTTTAACCCAAAGAGTTTAGTTCCATGTATTACTATCTGTAAAAATATATTTAGAGCCAAATCTCCCACAAGAACTTTTGTCTGTGAGAAGAAACCATCCAAAAAAATGAAAGGAGTTCTGGGAATAAGCCCATAGCTGATTATTCACAGTTGTTGTGTAATAATTAATACATTATTCTGATATATTTCTATATAAAGTTACAATACATATTTAATAGCTATTGTTATATATATTTGAGTATCTGTTTTTGAAAATATATGCAGGTGTATCAAATAATATAGTACGTAGGTGTACATAGATAGTTTTCAGGATAAAAGAACTATCTCCACAGAGAATATACTTGTGTGACGTCATAATATATATATCGCCGCTCTTTCTCCACAATATAAGTAGCCTATAATAACCATATTTTCTATAATTCAAACAACCTCATTATATCCATATTTGCAAAATTGATTATTTGTTCATTTATGGACAAAAGTGTGAATGTTTGGTTATATTTGCAGTTATATATATATCTGTTATTATTATCCTTGAGGACTTGAACTAAAGCGGTTCATGGTCCAAATACATCAAAGGTAGACTGTTTAGGAAGAGTTACAATTTGCTGTGTCATCATATTTTACGCCTTATTAGATATAAAAGCAAATGGTTTTTATCCTGAAGATAATTCAACAGTCACAGGGGTTGAGAGCTGGTGTGATAGTATTTTTGTCCCCCTATATATTTTGTTACTTTAGAATATACAAATTGTTCCATATTAGTTATGAAAGCTAGGTATTTATCAATTCCATTGTTTCAGTGCTATTAGACCTTGTTTAGTCTAGGGGCCTTGATATAATTGCTAAAACAAATTTCTTTTAGTTGTGCATGATTTATATTCAAAATAAAAAAATTATGAAACGAAAAAAAAATTAAACATGTGTTGATACTAATATCCAGAGTTTTTATTTAACCTTAAATAAACTCCACTGATTGCCTGCCAAGTACTTTTGTATGTTCACAACTGCCATTCTGTTTTATAAATTTCTCCAGAGTTACATGCGGTCACCAAACCCAAAAGTTTTTATATAAAGTCTGTCTGTTTTTGTTACTTAACCTCCATTGTCTTTGTGATTATAGCCTGGCCATGTTGATGGACTAACTCTTCTTAAATATATCTTTAGATTATTGTCCCTTAAAGGAAGAAATTTTACATTCTGGAACAAAAATCCTGTTACATTTTATGTTTGGTGTATTTTGGACACCCTTTCTACAAGAATCATCACAAACTGCCCTGACTGCTGAGGTATTGCATATGATCTGGTGACATTGAAATCCTCTATTGACCCTTGTATTCAGAGCATTGTTAGAGCTTGGATGTTAATTTTTTGGCACAAAATAATGAGTGATTTTGACCTTTAACTCTTCAACTCTGGGCTTGAAATGCTGTCTTATGATGTGGAACTATAAAAGTCTATATTAGATTCGATCGCAATAAATCTTATATATATAATGTTTTTTAAAAAGAATTTCTGCTATAAACAAAAATTGAATGTGTTTTCATATCCAAACACAGAGACTTTGACAAACTAAGTTTAAATATATCATACAAAATTATAACTTTGAAATCGGTGATGGTGGGGAATTCGAGTGTGGGGCGGGGGGGGGGGGGGGGGCGACTAAAAACTGTCACACCATGAAAGTTGTCCTTTGAAGGGGACTTTTTGACAAACATTGATACAAAACAAGCAAACATACATAATATGGCTGACTGGGTAATTTAGCTTGAAGATAATTCAGTGAGGTAGTTAATTCTGCATGTAGGATTCACATTTAGTTCAAACTCGTTCTATTATCGGCGACCCCCTTGTTAATGTGCTGATAACCTGTGGTGGTGTCATCAATCCAGCCAGAGACCTTTATGCAGAAATGCTGGATTAACCTGTTGATAGTTTTTGTCGGGAAAACAACACTTGTTTTTGTGACCATAAATAAGTACAGATAAACACAATTAAACTATCCATAGCTTGTTTATCCTTCCTAATCTGTATTTTGAAAGGTTATTATTGATAAAAAATATACATTTACATATAGAGTTGTCTATGCTTTAAAAATTAGGGTAATGTTATGAAGTTTTGCAGATAATAACACAATTTTAACACAATTATAAAAGAATATATTTATTACGTGTTTTACATCAAACTTAGTACCTTATTGATTATATTGCAACGGGTAGTTGAAAGGGCAGAGGAAACCAGTACATACAGTTAGTCAAGGCTCTGTACTGTAAACTGCTGACCAATGGCATGCAACTACCAGCTTTCCCACTTGACGTTCGGCCAGGATTCGAACACTGATCTCAGAGGTGGGATGAGAGTGTTTTACCACTTCTCCGCATATAAGGTATTTTCTCATATGAATAAGTCATATATATTCTAAATATTGTCGACATATGTGGCCTAGTGGTTAGGGTGTTGGACCTCTGAACGAAAGGTCTTGAGTTTGATCCTTGAAGAGTGTACCCTTGGGTAAGAAACTTTTCACATGCATAAGCCCCTCTCCACCAAGGAATAGAAATGGGCAAGTTGGGTCAATTTAGGTCACGCTTTCCCATACTGTCTTCACAAAGGTGCAACAGGATGGGCTTATTTACCTTTGGTTGTGGTTCAGAAACACCTTGTATCTGGTAGACTTTCCTCAAGTCCTTTTGTCTTAGGTATTATATGAGGACTGAATGACATTTTGGGGGGCTGTAGCGCACAGGTCATTAAGTACAACCCATAAGTGTTACCCAGACACGATATTAGAAAGATGTCTTACCCAAGCTGGCAGAAAATAACCAAAAATGGTGTTGGAATATTCTAAAACAATTGAGGGTAGCTCAGCTTTGAAGTGCTCCAACATGCAGATGAACAGACATAAATTCTATATGGATACCAAAAAGCAGTTTTAGAGCCTGAATAATCAACTTTTTAATAAAACCATCAATATATCTGGAAGTGTTGTAGTTTCAGAGGAGAATCGGATCATGCAAAAGGCGGTTGTAAGACGGTGACACTATACCTACGACTTTGTCAGAGTAATTAGAAATAGAATTGGTTTTTAAGTAACTTGTTGAATGTATTTTCAACATTTCTTAGAAGAAGGTTTAACGAGGTTACATCTCCCTAAAACGTTTGTGTAAACACAGATTTGTTTTGAAACTACTGTGAGACACGTGTTGGAAGGGCGGACGAGTCTATTTAATCTCTCCATGGGTGGGATAGCTTTACCGCATGTATTTACAAATCTAAATGCTTCCACCAGAGGGACTATTTTGCCCCAAACTATTATTCCTGCCCAAACAGGTGTGTGAGCATATAGGTTGGTGCGTTTGATGTTTTCAGGTTTTTTGTATGAGCAATTGATAAACTAAGTTCCTGATATAATTTGTACTAGGAAGTCGCTTAACACAAGATTGAGTCAGTTATGTTTCTCCCGGAAATAGTTGAACTAACTTGAAATATGGATGTTGAAAGATAAACAGAGGAGCTTGCAAATTTGTAGAGTTTGTTTTTACTTTTAGCCGAAAAAATTGATGGGGAATTCTAGAAGGAACTTTATGTTTATACAATACATTTTTTGGTTATACTTTTGATAGCTACTAATAGTCCTATATTATTCTCGTATAAAAAAGAATACCCTCATAAATTTCAATATACTGTATGTTTTCTTTCTATGTTATCAGGTTATTTATTGTTTCAAATATGTGCCAGTTAGAATGTTACATAGTTCCAACGGATTAAATTTTTTCATGCAAATACTGCAAATTCTGAGAAGACTATTTTCTTGCCAAACTACATCTTGTGAGATATTGTTTGTATAATTATAATGAATTATTTTCAATTATAATTTAAACTTGTGGGACATAGAAGAATAATGTTCAAAGAAATCATGACCAACTGAAGCCAGATATCAATTTAAACCCTGGAAGTTACACCTGGGTCTCAAACCCAAGATTTTATATCCAGAAGACCACCGCTTTCAAGCTAATTGATTTCAACACTGTACTATGATGATACAATTTAAACTGATAATAAACAAATATAAAATTAACAAAGCTTCATAATTTATAACATTACCAATAATTCAATAGTTTACAGTAAATGTCTTTTGTATTTCTGCCACAAGTTTTAACACAGATAGGTTTATGTATCTAACCATTACCACTATGGGCTGAACAACTGATATGCATGAAACAAACTGCCCCTCACTTAATGTGTTCTCTTGATTGGAAATTAGCAGAGACATTGAATGGCCAAAATGACCCCACATGTATGGCAGATAGGAATAGCCTTTCTCTGGCTTGAAAGGGTTGTTTCTGAAACAATTACTTGGGTTTGCTTGATTTGATAAAGCCTCAGTGATGTTATAGCTTAAATAAGTTTAGCATTTAATAATTTATCTTTGTACCTTCCCTGCAAACGTGGGTTCGATGGTTGTCAAAATACACTGAGTATCCGTTTCGATAGGACTTTTTTCTGCTGTTGAAAAGATGTAACAGCAGTAATATTCAGATTTTTGTACATTTTTATACATTAAGCATCACTTTCAAGCATGGTGTCTGTAAAGTTTCCGATCCCTGTGGATAGGAGATTCCCAGAGTATACCATGCAAAATTACTTCTGGTAAGCAGGCTCCAACCATCTCACTTAATGCCAACATTGGTTCAACATAGTTTATTCCCAACTGGACAACTTTTGATAATCTTCTCCATTATAAATGTGAACGTACAATTGTATAAAGCCTACTTGCATGTTGGAGTATGAGGCTGCACTAACAACAGAACCATATAATATAGTCTATTTAGAAACACCTAGGTTTGATAGTATAGTCTTCTGCTACCTTTAAACAGACAAACACGGTTTGAGCTCAGGTTAAGTTATAGTTGCCAGTTAAAACTATCTGTGTAACTATTTATTAATATCAACTAAAAGGGTCTGAAGATTTGCTTTTCCATGTCTCACTGATATACTGATGATGAAAATGATAAATACTTTGTTGACATGTTTTTTTTTAGAAATTCAGTTTCACAAACATTCCTAATAAATTCGCTTTAAGTTATTTCATTATCAAATTCACGTCCATATTAGCTATATGGCCAGAGAAAGACTAGACGTCCAGTATATTGTTTTGTTGAGGGACTACTCATACAAAGAATGGTCATTACTGGAGAGATCCTAATCTGGTTACCAGGACAGGAAATAAGGAATTGTGATTGTAGATATTTTGGGTGACGTGGGAATTCGTGAAGGACTGTACAAGCAGCCACAAGATCAGTTGGACAGTGAAATGCCAAGAAAATGTAAACAAGCATTTTATAAGGAAATATCTAGATTTAGTCTTTTTAGTTTTTATGGCTATTGTGTATTCCCAATTTTTGATACAACTCACTTACTCAATCACTCACTCAATCACTCACTCACTCAATCACTCACTCACAGAATCATCCAATCTCTCACTCGATCACATTCTCATCCACACACATTCATTCATACAATCACCAGCCATCCAACAGTGGAAATAGATATTACAACAACTGCAGAAAAAGTTTTTTTTTCAAACGTAAAATGTATTTATAAATTATATAAGCCACAGGGAAGGCTAAATTATTTTTTTATTATTTTTACTTTTTTCCCACTGATTTTTCCACTTCAAGGGATTTGTTTTACAAGCTGTCATAGGATTTTACTCGCGTTACAAAATGCCATAAGAAAAATTCCTGCAAAGATGGGGTTTATGAAAACTAAATACTAAATCGCCTGATAATCTCTTTGGGTGGTGTAAAAATCCTGACAGGAGACTTGAAAGAAAGACTGAAAAAACATATAAAGCTCTGATTTACAGTAAAGTGTCACTTTTTTCCAACTTCTTATTTTCTTACACAAAAAGAAACAATTTGTTTTCTGTCTTTGTACATTAAGGGAAAATAAAACATTAAAGAACATTCTTGTCTGCTGATAACAAGGCAAGCACTAAATAAGAATTACAGTGGAAAGGAATAGTCTCATCCTAGAATAAGGAAATATACAGCCTAATATGTGTTAAGGCAAGGACAAAGGTATGAGAACAAAAATTTCTGACCAGATTTTTGCTGAACTGAATTTTTATGGTCTTGACGGTTCCTGGGTGGTATTTTTGTTAAAATTGTACCAGTTTTTCCTGGGGAAACTTTTATAGAGCCTGATAATTGTTAAGCTGAGGCCAGAAGTACAAGAAACAACAAATATTTAATTTGGGTTGAGTTATAATGCACCCTATTTTCAGAAGGTTCTAACCATTGACATTCATGTTTAAATGCTAATTCTTTGACAATGGGGTTTTCATATAAAAAGCGGGATTAAATCTAACAAAGTCCTTTTACAAAGCTACAAAAATTCTGACGATTTATGTTTGGAGCTGTAAATTCACAAGCACAGAGGTGATATGACATGTTTACTTTGTGATTGTATTTTTATAAGAAAATAAACAATAAAACAGAGTGAGAAGGCGTGTTTTCAGAAGTAATTGATTTAAGGCAGGTTATTTTTTCCCAGCATGCATTGGGTTAGTTTTACAAATGGCATCACAAGAGACGTGGGTGACACTTTAATGCATTCTTTAATACAAGCCAGATTAATTTTCAAATGTTTTAAAGTACAAAACACAAAGGGGGTCATACATATTTCTGAAAAAAAAACATGAAAAAGAGACAAAAAAAATAACTTGCAATAAGTGCTAGTATGTCTGTATGTAATCATTTTAATGTTATTCAAGTCATTGTTTATAACATTTCTCATATATTTGCTAAATCAAAACCTTTGTTCTTTTATATCTCATTTCCAGTGTCACAGCTTGTCTTAGGACCTCCCCGATAATGAAATTGTGTGTTTATTGCGCATGTTGGGCGCGGAAGTATTGATTCGCGCCATCTCGAGATGGTACTTGCGTAATCTCATCATCAAAAGATCACGTGCCCATCTCGAGATTGCTCAAATAATCTCGAGATAGTGCTGCTCCAACTCACAATGATTTCTATCACAGAATCTTGATGTGATAAATAAATGAGTTCTGAAATTTGAAGCCTGTTCTTATTGAACATGCAACCTACTTTTTTCAATCGTGTAGAGCATGAATGTAAACTGAGCGGATCATAGCTGCTCGTCCCATTTTTAAAAACATGTTAAAAACATTGGTGGGTGAGCATTTCAGCTATATTATTATATTATTATCAGATTATTTCCACCAACTATATCACCATAATAGACCATTCCTACCAACCATATTATCATACTGGATCATTCCTACCAACTATATTATCATATTGAATCATTCATGCCAACTATATTATCATTTCCAATCAGATCATTCCTGCCAACTCTGTTATTATGTTATCATTCTACCAACTATATTATCATATCAAATCAGACCATTCCTACCAACTATATTATCATATTGGGTCATTCCTACCAACTATATCATCATATCTAATCAGATCATTCCTACCAACTATCTTATCATACCGGGTCATTCTTACCAAGTATATTATTATATTAGATTATTCCTACCAAATATCTTATCAGATCAAATAATCTTGCATAGTTGCTCTTGGTGGAAAAGGCTCTTTACTATCAAACATGAATGTGGAACTGGGGTGTTAGAATACAATTAAACAAGGTAAACCAGAAATTTTATACAATTTCTTAGCATTGTATCATGTAAAATTCCACCACATTTTCACTGTTGATCATGAATAAAAAAATCCTCTATCACAATTTTAATAAAGAGTTATGAAGTCTTTGTAACATGTTCGTGCTATCAAATAAAGGACCTGCTTTTTAAGTCAGTTTTTGCCTCAGGAATCAATCCCCACTCATTTCTAACTCCCCCTCCTCCCCTTGTTATTTCACTTTTGTTTAGAGTTATTGATATTTCTAGTTATAACTTTAGAGGTACAAGTCGCTGTTTTCAGAGTTTTCTGTGTTTTGTCCATTTGTTTCAATCTATTTGAAAGTGCTTCCTCCTTTTTCAGGTAGAGCCAGCTTTTCAAGCGGTTTTATCCTGGAATTGTAAATCATAAAGACTATTCATTTAGAATTGAATCTGATTGCAAACCACTTGTAGTAGCTCTAACACCTAAAAATCAATTCAACGGGTTGATACTAGTTTTGATGATAATTCATGAAAGATTTTATGCCATGTTTTAAATCTTCCTTAAAACAACTCATAAATTGTTGAATTGATCTTTTAAAGTCTATAATTTATAACCACAGTCACACTCTTTTGATTATGCATGAATGATGTATAACCCTTTTCAAATGGTTTTTAGAAATTCTGACACTTACTTTTTATAAAGAGTAGGAACGTATCTCTTTTTGGTCCATGAAATCAGTGGTCTGGGTGTTATGAAAATACCTATAACCGTCTGGCCTTAAACCCGAAACATAGCTGTCTTTGGTCCAGCAAGGCTTATATTCCACACTTTCCTGGTAATTTAGGAATGCTCAGCCTCTATGGTGACCATTGATTTACATTAATTAAAAGAAATATTTACAAAATCACAACTGAGAAATATACTTTAAAACAAAGACAACTAGGAAAGACTCATGGAGTGCAGAACTCCACTAGGGCGACGTTCCAAAATGTGCTCCAGATCTTTCCCAGAAAGTAATCATGGCTTTCTTTGGTCAGGCCCTATCCACTTATTACTTTTGGTGTAATTTCAACCAGAAAAGTCACAGTCATTGAAATTACATTGATCCAGATCTTTCCCAAAGTATCATCAGTTCTTCCTTCGGTCAGGGTCGTTTCTCATTAAATTCAGATAGATCTGTTAATTACTTTTGGGGTTATCGCACAGATAAACAAACAGACGCACACACACAGACAGATGACCAAAACATAACCATTTGGTGGATGTTATTAATAAATTAACTTTATGTAGATCATTTTAAATGGCTATAATGCAATTCATGCATGACGACAATTTCTCAAATTGATCACACAGCCAATCAGCTCACAGATAACAAGAGAGTAATTTTGTATAACCAATCCTCATTTGTCAAAGATCGAATTTGTTTACATAATGTTTGTGTGGATTTAAGGTATGCGCCAAACCTTTGTATCCAAGAGATTACACAAAAAGAACTGAAGCTTTTGGCTTCAAAAATGTGTCAATATTTTAAAGAATTTGTCATTCAGGAGAAAGGCACGCTTTAATGAGGGTATTGCTGTCCCTTCTTAGACCTTTGTCCTTTCCACGAAAATATTTACTGAGCTTAGAAGCTAAAGGGCTAAAATAGAACACTAAAACACCAATAAAAGACTTTGACACTTGCATTGTGTCTTACTTAAATACTGTCACCTTTCTGCACAAAAAGGTCATCAATAATACAAGGCCATAAAAATAACACAAACCTTCTAACAGGCACCTGCCAAAATGTAAATGTATGCAATTTTCATTCCTAGACATTTGCTAAAACATCTTGTCAAGCGATATATTGAGGATAAGGTCAATCTACCATAAAATCTTGTATTATCACTCATTGTAAACTTAAATTTTGCATGTAATATTGTGATATAAAAACACAACAACTATTGAAACAAACCAAAAAAGTTCTAATATTTTTTTTAAAATTCTGAATGCTTAAAGCTCTTTAGAATAATTTTCCAGTTGACTCTGAATCATTATGATCTTCAGTAACACATCATGAGCGATAATTAGTGATACTATGGCATTCCTTATTAAATTCCAACCACTTTTAGAAAGAAGTAGATTTCATTTTTCAAGAGTGTCTAATAACACCATCAGACTGTCATTCTCTATAAATCCCCCTGTCAGTGTCAGCTTTTCCCGCCCTTGCTGATTAGCAGACGACATTTTCCTAAATTGACTTTACAGTAGTTTTTTTCTTGCAGACTTTTTATGAAAAGTACAGTTATAATTAACTGCTATTTATTAATTAATATAGTAGGTATAACTGGTGATTTTGATATGATGTTAAAACCTAATTGTAAAAATATCTAGTTATTAAGATGGTGGTACTTATAATCATACATCACTGGAGTATCTAATGTTAAGTTCTACTATAAATACTCTAAATGTAACATGCTTTTGATGGATCATTATGTCAGTAGGTTCAATATTTGCTTCACATACTTTTTCCATACTTTTTCAGAACTGCTGAGTGATAAGAAGTGTTGTGTTTAATGAAACAGTTACAGATTTCCTTTTTATTTAAAAAGTAGTGTAAACATAAAAATTGCAAAAATCTTGAAAGAATTTAAATATGATCCCCCTTTACTTTACATAAATTTAAATAAGTGAAAAATTCACATTGTGACAAAACATTTTTTTCATAGATTGTGATAAATGCCTCAAACCAGCACAAAAATGCAATGGATTAAACTCTATCTAATCCGGATCACTGAATAACATTGTTATCATATAGATATATAACTGATTGATTTACAATAGACATCAGATTACTAATAGATTTTAAAATATATAGTGATTACAGTATATTCATCCTTTCCCATCATATTATGTAAAGACCCTGAAGCTGAATGGCACACAATCAACACTTCTAAGAAGATGAAAACCTCGAAACATGGAAAGTGAAAAATCTTGGGAGTCATTAGCTTGTGATACACCAATACTAAACAGTTTTCATTTCAAAAGTTCGAAAGCAATGTTAAAAACCTAAATCAATATTTCAATTAATGTGTCTAAAGTCTCCAGGTCTTTGTTATAATAGTATATGGATTGAATACCTTATTGTCAATATTTTACCAGTAAGTGTGGACAATTCAATCGTGCCCACATAAGAAGATTTTATCCGTGTAATATGTAATATGTAATGAAACAAAATGTCATCCCAGGTGTTACAAAATGAATGGACTCCATTTCTATACTATCAAAGGCTCTATTTTCGCTTCATTTGTGTACACATTTAAAATAACGAGTGGCAATATTTTTGTTGGCTCAGGAAAAACAAGGTGGCCAAAGTGTGAAAATCTAAAGACCTTGATTAAACAAAGAGATTCTAAATTGAAAAGGATATATTTGTACTTTAGAATGTATTTTGGCACAAGAAAGAAAGTAGAAAGATATTCTTTAAGGCATTTGAGTCGGTTAAGTTGTTAATGCGAAGTTCTTCTGTCATATTGTAGAATAATTTTTGATTCAAGGAAATAAATCATACAGCTTTTATGTATTGTTTCCATTTGGAGGGGATATTTTACTAATACCACTGCCAAAGCCTCTCTTACATCCAATCGTACTTGCACGTACGTCCTGGTTACAAAGAAAAACGGCTGATTTGCGAGGGACACTAAAGCTATACTTGTGATTTTATAACAGAATATCAAGGTCACAAAGACACTGCAATGAAAATTGGTATGCACATTTTCTCTGTGTGCATGCAGTATTCCTATAAATGCTCCATGTCTCATGAGAGACTTGCACATGTGCATTCTCCTTGCTAGTGTTGCAAGATTTCCCCATTCACTTGCAGGGTTTGCATGTGCCGTTTTATACACTCACATGTACCTTGCATCCATATTAACCCACTGCGGAGCCTGTAGCTAGTCACGGTCTGTTCTTTGATGTTCAAGTAATGACACTCTTGTTTGTAGAATACACCTTGTTTGCATGTGCAAATCTCTGATACCCCACTACCAGGCACACTTGCCTGTGTATACATGCACGGTGGGATGTAAGACCTAGTTAGTTGTATACTCCAATTGCTGCACATCTGATCCTGGCAAAAAGGGCAGGCAAACAGACAAACCATTTGAATTCTCTTCTGCCTCCTGGATAAAAATGCCTCTTACCCACAGAATGCGTCTAACCCAAATACAAATGGAACTGAACCACAACTGTTGGTAGACAAGACTATCTGTTTGTAGCTCGTCATCTCAGGGAGGAAAGCTCTGGCCTTGGTATTCACTCTAATAATAAGTTGTAGAACTGTAAATATTAGTCCTAACTGCCTTCTGACTGAAAAGGATGTTTGTGAGTACTTGAGAGATAAACACTCGCTCGCAAAGGTTATTAAATATGTAAATTCTTTTACAAGCATCCCCAACTATAGTGATCATGCTCTCAGCCTTTACAACTGAAAAGATAACTTTAACTTTCAATAAAATTAGGCTTCAGATAACATTATCGGAGCTGTAAGGGGGGGGGGGACTTCGTGACAGTGAAAGAGGGGTATAATGTTTTACTGGCAGTTTCACATCATGTTTGTTAGAGCGTATTTGGACATCAGTGATCGCTGGTTTGGAAACACAGGGTTTAGAATTACTTCACATATGCAGGTCTGTGAAGCAGAAATAGTGATGTGCAGATCAAATTCTTATTGAACAGTTATGTCAAAAACTGCTATAAATTTCACTTTTACAGTCTTCGTGTCTGCAGAGCATTATAAATTTAATAGACTAAGATTGCATGAAAGAAGTGTTATGCTTTCAAAACTTTGTAATAAGTCATCAACTGCTCAATAGCATAACAATGTTTTCTAGTATGAAATGAATTACAATTACAAAAGGAAACTGTTTTTCAAACTTTGTAATAAGTCATAAAATATTCAATAACGAAACAACTGTGGTTTTAGTGTGAAATAATTTAGATGCCGAAGAAAATTATACCTTTTAATGTTTAAAATGTTTCCAAAAAGAGATTCTAATCGAGCAAAATGATTGTAGTGCAAACACCAGTGCAGTTGCTGTCTACTGAGTATCATGTTACATTTTTCCCAATGCTCTATTACTCTTTTGGCTTTAAAAAGTTATCGTTTAACTACACCATGGTGTTTTTTTCATGGAAAAGGTTAGCAAGTTTGGCATCTAAGCACTGTCTGTCACCTCTGTGTGGGTTCAACTCCCACAAGTGACAATGCTGAGGGCCTGTCCCTACATGAACCCTGGCTCTTGAGCTGGACGAAAAAAAAAAAACTTTGATTTTGTCTATCATGGAAGAACTAAGGTGGAAAATGCATTAAATATGTGACGTGATCATGGCTTAAAATAGCAAGGATATAGTCATTTGATGCTTCTATTCTTGTGTCAGGGACCACGGTGGCAGAGTGGTAACACTCTCGCCTCCCACCTCTGAGGCCGGGGTTCGGTTCCCGGCACGGCCTCAAGTGGGAAAGCTGGTAGTTGCTTGCCGTTGGTCGGCAGTTTACAGTACAGAACCCTGACGAACTGTATGTACTGGTTTCCTCTGCCCCTCCAACTACCTGTCATGATATGACCTGTACAGTGTTGAAAGCGACGTAAAACCCCTAATAAATAAATAACATAAATCTATTCTTGTGTCCAATTGATGTATAATATCCAGGTGGAGTTTTAATGTAAAGATATAACCCCGAGGATCCCACCCTGGATTATTGTTCAGAATATGTGGTTTTGTAATGAGAACTGTATTACATTGTATATTGATCCTCAGTGGAATATATCCTTTACTACAGGATTCAAAGTGCTATTTGGCAGATTTCAACTGCAAAAGTACAGTTCAAGTTCTCAAGTAACTGACATTCCCTTTACTGAAACACAGAGGCTCAAGAATGACCATATATAATGTCCCTAAGGTTTGTTAGTCTGCTATTTAGGGATAGTACCTAATGGCAGGGGACCGCCATTGTAAGATGTCCTCTAATTTACTATGTACCTGCCTGTACCTGGGTTCAAGCCCACACCCTCTGTGTTCCTAGACGAGTTGTGTTACCCACTAGGCCACAGTGGCAGTAATAGCTATCATTCAGCAGATAAATCCAGATCCGTTTGAATGTGATAAGTTGCCACATCAAAGACATGACATGCCAGAGATGTGTGAATCTAGCTGTAAAACCCTACACCCTATATGTGTGTCTGTAGGACCTCAGATGTACAAGGCCCCCCATACTCACTAATCAGATTACTACATGTACATTACTTCTGCTTTCCACCCATTTAGCTCTCAGCAAAATGGAAAATGAAATCAGCCATTGCAACAATTTGCTCGTTGCCTCCTAAACATGTTGCCAGCAAGGCAGTGACAGCAGTTTGTTATAGCTTGGCTGTATGGCTGGGTAGATGGCTGGCTAAGAGGCTGGGGTTTCTGGGCCTTGACTAGATTGGGTTGTCTTTCACAATGGGTTTGGTTTCTTTGTAAGGTAGGATTGTTAACAAAAATAAATGCATATGAAATTTTTATGCTTTCTAAAATTTTACAATAATTTTTTTGAATGGGGATTTTGAAGGGGTTATAATGGAATTTCTAATTAAAATCAATGCCCCAATTTGGCATGTAACTGATCAACATATAGCTTAGAAAGCATAATTGTTTTGCATCAACAGTTCCGATTGGTTTGAGTCTGAATTAATTTTAACCTCATATATTAGCACTTGTGCCAATTTACAGTATCTGCCAAATCAAGATAGGGCAGAGAGTAATTGATTTCTGCTTTTACTGGAATAAATATTCTCGTTTAAAATTATGTCATTGAACCTTGACAATATGGATAAGTACAGCCTTTTATGGAGAGAAAATGTCCTTATTTCAAAATATAATATATTTAAAACCTGCATAATTGTACAAATATAATAATTATTAGATTATCTTGTAACCAATACATCCAAATTTTAAACACATAATGTATACTGTACAATAATAATTACATTAGTCGATATACCTTATAAAGGTCACTAGTTTCTAATTATAATTAAATACTCTAAGCATGAATTAAAACCAAAATAATGATCTTATATATAAATATATCAACATGTAAATAAAGCCCATATAATTTGATGTATGAATATATCAAAACCATTTAAGGATAGCCACTTTAAGACAGAGAAACACCTTTCCAATGTCATAAACTTTTCTGCCATGGTGACAAAAGCTATTTGGGGTTCAAAATTCCCAAACACATGGGACCGCAAAAAAATTAACCCTGTTAAGGTGTCTCGTAACATCATCGGAAAAGGGGGATTTACTGGTTTTTATAACCCAGTTTAGACAAATTTACTTTGGCAAACTCAGTTACAAGATGGGAGGGGTCTTTTTACTCTCCGAGGAGGAACATTAAAGGAGGGTGGGAGAAATGGGGGGTAAAGAGGATTTCCCGATCTCTAATGGGACAGGCGGAAGGATATCTGTTCACCTTCAGATTTTATAACCCTGGAGTTAATCTCTGGATTAACTGAAGAAATTCCCAACTGGATTTTTACACGAGCCGGATTTTTTGTCCTTTTTGGAAGGGTAGTAGTCTTTCTTTGGTCTCCGTATAATATTTCCATTTTATAGAAATCTATTTTATTTTTATTTCAATTGTTTGATTTTGAAAGAAAATGTTGCAGTGAAATTGTTGTGTGACAGGATTAATAGATGGAGGAAAAGAATAATGCTAACATGTAAACACATATATTACTTTTTTGTACAAAAATTATCACTATATAACCTTGGAGAAATGATATCAAATCAACGAGTGGGGTATGTTTATAACTTATTTGTTCATCGCTCCATTTTGTGTACCATGTCTCATTGCTAAAGGTTTAAACATGTAGTTACAGTTGATATATGAGGTCCACTAATCACACATTTCTGAGTTACTTTATGGACAGACACCTTGAACATATATCATTGAATTGTACTGCAAAATCATTCAGAATTTCGGTTTCGAGTTTTATTATCTCTATAGGCTAGTAATGAATTAATTAATCTGTCAAATAATCAATTGATTGATCAATTGAATCTATTTCCTTCTTTCGATAATGGAGTTCTTACAGGAAAGTCATTATGGATGTAATAGCTTCTGATTAATGAGTCAATCAATCAAACAATCAATCAGTTAATGAGTCAGCTACTCAAGGAATCAGCCAATCTTTGAGTCAACCAGTCAGTCAGCCAGGCAGTCATTCCGAGAATCTATCAATCAATCCATTAATTGCATCTGACTGTTTGCTACTTTATAGTTTCTTACAAGGCTAGCTCTTACAGATGTAATGACTTCTGACAAATGAGAGTTTCAAAAAAGTGTTATGGGGAGGGGGGGGGGCTATAAAACCATGTGACCTATGTGTTAATTAAAACTAAGCCAGGGGTATGCAATATTCACTGGTCCCTTAATTATGGTACAGTAAATAATATAAAAAAATCTTTGAAATCCCTTGTCTCAATGTTTCGTTCTGGTGACCCAATATACCCCTTTTTGAACATGGAATAGAATGTGTAAATCATCCCCTAAATGTTCAGATATGTTGTGATAGCTTCAAAAAGAACACATCAGAAAATGGTTGATTTTTAGAACATCCAATGTCATGTTTTTCCCTTTTTGTGGGTACTGTGAAAAATACTAGCATCTATACAATAAACTACATTGTACAACTTACATTATACAGCTTAAACATAGAAAACTATAAACTATAAACATATTTGCCTCTTTCATGAACTTTCCTATCCCAGTTTGGTGTTGCGTTGTTTGTTCGAGACACCTAAAGTTTTGCATTGTCTTGTATGTTAGAACTAAACACATTATCACCTTGCACTGCAGGACTCAAAGCACTATTGTCCCATCCCAATAGCAGAAGCAGGGCCGAAACTCTCCGGTGACTGACATACCCCTAACTGAAGGACAGACTCTCAGGAATGTTCATTTATCAATGTATTTGAGGTTCTTTAGCCTGCCACTGGGAGTAGGACCCAAGGACAGAATACTATCATTTAAAGTGGCCATCTGAGTAACTATGTATCTGCCTGTACCTGAGTTTGAACCCATGTCCCTGGTGCTCCTAGGTGAGTATATTACCCAGACGGTAAAATATTAACATGGATTATTTGTCTGGAAAAGTGTGAAAGCCCCATAAATGTCACGTTGGCATTTTTCTATGTTCTGAAAAAATATTTTCTAGCATATTACTTTTCAAGGAAGCATATTTACAATCCTCATCATATGATCAGGTATTGGTAAGCAAACAAAACCTTTATAACATCCATTTTGGACAGCCAAAGTAGTCATAATTGAGCAGACCAACAGTGTATCCAACATAATACAGTGAGCTAGACTGGAACCAATAACCACAGTTGTGAGAGGCAAGTTGTAAGGAGGCCAAAGTATGTTATCAACTCAGCCAGTGAGGTGTTTAGATGTCCTTCCTATCTTTTGATACATGGTGTAGATTTATTTCTAGGCAACATTTTTTGGAGATGGGACCCCCCCCCCCCCCTCCCAATTCACCTAAAAGTAGGGTTGCAATGTTCCCACACCTAACCCAATTATTCCAACCAATTTGAGCATCACTTTCCATCAGATTACTCCAGTTTTTACAGACCGCCAGTCAATACATATACATGTACACTTGTGTTAAGGGGACAGTATTTGTGGATAGAAAGAAAACAATTCAAACTTTATTCAGTGATATCGACAATGATTTCATTGATAAAGTTTATTGTTTTTTATATATAATAAAAATACATCCTTCTTATGTTTACAAATGCATGATGTTTAAAGATAAATGTATATTATAAATTTGTATAATTTTGTGTTAACGTATAAACCGTCTCCTTTTCATAGCCCTTTAAACTTTAAACATTTGTGCACCAAGTGTTTAATTATATATATTTGTACTGTTCCTAAGCAATAGAAGGTATAGTATATATTTAAAGGGATTTGTGAACCCATTCGAGGCTGGGCAATCTGTATTAACTTATATAACAATTATAAATGTTTTCTAAACTGCATTATAGTTTAAAGAATAAATTAATAGAAAAAAATACTGTTGAGTTAATTAGAACATTAAACTTAAACTAAATTTATTATTTTAAAAGCCTGCCAATCAAAATAGTGGTTACAGTATGTAAGTTAAGATTGACTTAGGCTTGAGGCCAAATTGACTTACCAGGGTCCTATTCAATCTTCCTTTCACAAGCATAAGGTGATATTTATAGCGTTGGGGAATTTGGGATGACACTGGGTCCAGAATTTGATGATTTAAAAGGTTTGTCAGGAGAGAGCCATATCTTTTTAAGTGTGATCTCTAGCTAGGCTCGGGCTTCTAGAGATGATTTCATTTTTTTTTTTGTCTCTGGACTTTCGTAATTTGTGGCACAGCATGGTGAGTATCTGTCTCTTCACTGAAGTTAAGCAGTAATGGGCTACATTAGTACTGGGAGGGGTGATTACTAAGGTGCACTACTGCTGTCTCTGATGGGTTTGCGGCTTGCATTAGTAGACTGAAACCCCTTTCGGCCTTGTTTCAGCTTATTGCCACTACCGGTTTGACTTATAATAACAAAAGATAAAACATCAAACTGTAAGCTGGAGTAACAGGATAAGACAGTGACGATGACACTGACATTATACAGAGGGAGAAAAGTTTATTACCCATCAATGTCGATCATTCAATGTATTTCACCTAAATACAACAGGTCTCAATGGCACAAGTTTAGCATTTAACCACCTGACTATCCAATCTGTGGTTTAGGGTTCGAAACCAGTACGGACTCAAATGTCGCAACATATCTGAGAAATATGCATCATAAAACTGTATCTGTAAAATTGGAAAACTGGTCTATAATGAGGGGTGTTGGTAATACAAAAAATATTACTGCTTCTGGTATTTAGGTTAAATGTGTCACATGTGGACAACAAAATAGCTCCTTGTCCTGATTTTTTGTTGTAACTTGATCTGTCTGTTCATATCTTTTCTAGAGTTCCTTTAAAGCTACTCTATTACTCTTTTTGTTTACATTTCAACGTTCTTTTTAGATATTTCAAAGTAAATATTGCATTGACAAGTTAATGTATACAAATTTTTCCGCCGAGTATTGCATTACTTTTAGTTAAATATCCACTGCCCAAATGTCACCTATTTAGTGCCTTTTTTATAAGAGGAAGGGTCCCTCTTAATCTTTACAATTCATTCTGATACATACATGAATAGACCGAAATATCCTTTAAAATATGCTGCCACATAAAGACTCCTGGTGTCATATTATAAGTGGGGACTTGAATGTACAAAATGGAGTTAAGATCACTTTTAAAGAAGTTAACTTCAAGATGTCACTAATAGTCATTTAATTCCACTAAATATGCATTGGTATCTTGACTATCAAATGCCTCTTTAAAATCGCTTAGCAAGCGTGACTTCAAGAATTGTGCAAGAGGGAGATATCAAACACACTTCTTTTTC
Organism: Sabellastarte sp. h YS-2021; assembly: GCA_964017235.1. Lineage (NCBI taxonomy): Eukaryota > Metazoa > Annelida > Polychaeta > Sabellida > Sabellidae > Sabellastarte > Sabellastarte sp. h YS-2021. The sequence goes on from OZ024937.1 coordinate 78,531,221, forward strand.
TCACCTATACTTTTAATATGACCCCCCCCCCCCCTCCCACCTCTCTATTTAAGGAAGAATTCTGTTGAAGTGTTATAAATTTAAATCTGCTTTTTTTTCAACCCCTAATTGGTTGTTTAAAGCCCCATTTCACTTCCATAGATTATACTCAAGCATGGCATTTACAAATTACTGGGATATACAAAATGGGTAATATATTCACCTTGAGGTATAGAAAGGCTTGAGTTTTTTGAACAATACTAAATGAGATGGAAAAAAATAAGAGGGGAGGGGGGGGATGTTGTGACTTCACAAAAGTAACACTTGAGAAATTTAGAGCCATTAAAAGCTTGCGAAATGAATGAAATGAAACAGTAGAAATTGTCTAATAAATGCTGTCTTTGTGTCCAATAAAAGAGATTCCTTCACTTGTTTAGACAGATCACTTTGTATCCAAGGTGATTTCAATTCTCCATGTTCTATCTATCTACGCCTTATACATTAATATTTCTAAACATTTCATGTTTAAACTTAAGTATCTCTTGAGGTCAGTTAGTAAAACGTTGGAAGCTTACATCCCCGTTCCACATTCACTATTGATCATAAAACCTAGCAGAGGTTCAAACTGAAGCGGTTGTTGTGACTGATCCTACCAAAAAAATAATAAAACTAAAAGAACACATGATCTGTCTCAGGTGGAAAATTAGTTTTATATATGACCAATAAGACAGGCCTATCAACTGCTATGCCTCGTAAAGGTCCCCTGTCAAAACACTCGCTGGTCAGTCTTTTTAAATAATCTGTGAACTTGTGTGACCAGTCTTCTATTGAAACAAGAGCAGTGCTAAGAATGGACAAGATATCTTGTAGGACAGTAAAGGTTGGTTTTATCACTCAAAAGACAGGTTGTGAATCAGTTTGCACTGAAAAGATTCATTGTAAGCACTCAGAACAGGAATACTCACTCATGAAGAACAGTTTTGATGGGCATCTACGACTGTTATGCTCCGGACCTGTACAAGTTCAAATGTTGGTCATACCGTCAATAGGATTATGGTCGGGACTGCAGTGTTCCGGCAGTCGGAGGGCTAATTTATGAGAATGAAACTAGGGAAGCATTTTAGTTTTAAGCTAAATGTTATCATGGTTGTTCCTTGAAAGCTTCATATCATTAGGATCATATTAATGATAGAAAATTTGACATTAAAAAATTTTTAAAAATTATAGTTCTTCTTAAATATATCCATATCAATATTTATTAAGATAGCCTAAATGTGTCTGTATTGGGAAATGTCCATTGTAAAAACCTTGTGTTGATGTAAGCAAAGATTTGAATGTCCTTGAATTCATTCTTTACAGAAGATCTCGGTTTTGTTGTATTTGTAATTTATTTCAGTTCAGGCTTACCTCTCAATGTACAAAGATATAGCTTCTATCATTTCCCAGTAAATCAAAGAAGGAGGTGCTAAAACTCAGCTGGGGACGACCATAGAGCAAAAAATATTAATGACATTACAACACAATCCCATGTAAATGTAAGGTCGTGAGAGAGAAAGCATAAAGCTCTTGTAATTCTTTTAATATCGCCCATATATCACCCTCGTCCTATTTTATTCCCCCTTTGGCAATGGGGTTGCATATATGTCCTTTCTATGAAATTGTGTTTCCCCCTTAATTGCAGTTTAATATCTTTTGATATTTTTGTCATGTATTTATGCGATGACCTACTGTGACAATCATTTGAACGTGACAGAAAGAAAAATGTAACAGGTTGCCACGGCAGTAATATATTTTATGGGCGGGAAAAATTGTCGTCTGCAAGACCTTAACAAGCCAATTTTAGTTTGGACTTAAACTTCATATGCTGTAGCCAAACACTGAAGACAAATTATGGCATAAATTATTAAGGGTTGGAGAAATTAGTTAATATTATCCAACAAACCAAAACCTTTCACCCCCGCAAATTGCTCGACTTGGGACTGACCCATTGTACTTCCGTGTCTATATATTTATTACATCACAGTCTAGAAAGCTGTACATGCAAACCAGATATTTCTAATTCATTAAAACCTTCCTAAGACTCACCCTTTCCACCCCTCCTCTAAACAAACAGGGCCCACAATAAAACTAATCTCACGTGACACATCTTTTGAAAGAAGAAGTGTTAAAGAAAGCCAAAGACTTCTTACAACTTTTTTTCTCAATATGTTTGAATGGCACTTTACACATTCACAGGATTTGCTGTCCACACAAAAAAGGGAGCCAGTGATTTCATACCCTTTCAATGTATCAAAAAGAACCTTCAGATTTGGTAATCTTGTTTGCGCAACCTGTGTTGACAATTCATATTTATGGCTACACTCCAGGACAAAGAACTTCCATTCTCTATGAATGTATCCAGCTCCTTGTTTTGTCTGTGAGGCTTTTCTTTTTGGGGGTTCCTCGAGATTAGAAAAAAAGGGGGAAGAGCTCATTCCCAACAACCTGTATTTATTTGGGTAAAAAATGGGTTGACAAATATGTGATCTATTTTAGTAGATTAGAAAGGACTATTTTTTACGCGGATTGATACAGTGTAAGATCAAAAGCACTGATTCTAAACATTTGACAAATACTGATAAATTTGTTAATCTTGGGGTTTTTTTGGAAAAAAAAATCATGGAAAATTGAAAATAGGAAACATATTTAATTTTTGTCAAGATCAACCACATTAAACTAAGAGAATTTATTTAGTCACCCATTCAAATACACAAAAAGAGTCCATATTATAGGAAAAAAAGACGACTTAATTCTTGTAGCTGCCAATAATCAAATTAACAGGCTTTACACTGCATTGAAAAGTGAGGGGGGTAAAGGTAAAAGGATTATATCATCCGCATATGGACAGATCCTTAGCACAGAATTGTATCCTCAACAGCAGAGTGTTAGCCCCTCTTCAGTGCTCATTTTGAGTCCTATTTCTTGTACGTGTAAAATTTTATGGATGCAGTTTCCATGTTTCTATAGATTCTATAAAAGATTAAGAGAAAGTTACTTAAAGGACAACTATGAAGCACCAATTTTAAGTCAAAATTCTATTAAAATCGTTTGTGCAAATTCAAAAAAGCTGTTATATATGCCATGTGACATAATTAAGAGGCTCTCACACTTTTCTGGGTGAAGGAGTGGGTTCTTAGAACACCTTCATTTAAACGAGGTTGGACAAGCACAGTGTATAGTTGGAATATTTTTACCATTTTAAGCTATGATGCCAACATAAGATGCCAGAGAAGAGTTAGTACATAGTTAAAACAGGGGCACTGTAGCAGAGACAAAACTGGTAAGTTCTAGGAATGAAACAAGACACTCAAACAAAGACGTCTCCAAACCACCAACATTTTGACTGCCTAAATTGAGACGAACACAAAGAAAACTTTCATCCACCTATTGGGTGGACTAGTGGGTAGCAAACTGGCCTAGGAAAACAGAGAAGCTGGGTTTGATCATAGATACAGTCAGATGCATAGTGGCTTGGATGATTACTTCAAATGGTGCTCTTCTGTCATTGAGGTTTATCTCCAGTGGCAGGCTAAAGAACTCCAGGGACATTGATAAATCATCATGCTGTCTTCCAGTTAAAGGAATTTATTTGTGTTTTAACGTCGCTTTCAACGCATTGTATAGGTCATATCAAGACAGGTAGTTTTTTGGGCAGAGGAAACATACAGTACATACAGTTGGTCAATGTTCTGTACTGTAAACTGCCAACCAAGGCAAGCAACTATCAGCTTTCCCACTTGAGGTCAGGCTGGGAACCGAACCCTGATCTCAGAGGTGGGAGGCGAGAGTGTTACCACTCTGTGGCTGAGGAATGTTAGTTGCAAGAGTTTGGGCCCTACTTGTGACATCAAGATCAAAGAACACTTTTAGTCCTGTAGTAAGAAAGATATTGTGTTGTGTTCATCCACAACATAATTTTGCGCCTTTTTACCAGGCTACATTATTCTGTAGTGACAGTCAGTAATTAGCAGTTACTTTCTGCTTTTTGTCTTTGGAGACAAATTATGAAGTCATTGCTTATAGCAGCACAATGATTAATTTAACGAGGGCTTAAAACACCTAGTCAGATATTAGTTCTATCATCCATTTCATTGGTGCAACATGTACTGGTATGGTTAAGAAACTATCATTCTTGTAAATTGCTCTCAAGCACGCCAGAGAATGACTTTTTATATACATGGAGAGTCTTTCAAAACATTTCCCCCAAGAAAACCAAATGGGTTTTTGTCATGACAGAGGAACATCCTGGAATTTTATATTACCTTAGAATGTGTGCAATATTATTGGGTCAATAATAGTGTTTTATGCAAAAAAACATATTAAGGTACTTTGGGAGAGGATAATAAAAGACACAAGAAAGAAATCGAGCTCCAACCAATCAGAACCTCTGATACAAACATTGTTATTTACAAGATGCATGTTTATAGGTCAGTGATTATAAGTAAGAGATTCCGTTCTTATCACTTAAACAGCATTTTGTCACAATTGCCCTCCATCTATCAGGTTCTAGGTTCAATCCCCAGCTTGACCTGAAATGGAAAGATTGGTAGTGGTTTGTCCACTCTTGATGGTTGTTTTCAGTGCAGAATGTAGACCAGTTTGTATTCATTGCTTTCCTCCACCCCGTCGCCCACTGCTCCCCACTGTAACTTGACACGACTTAATCACAGAACTGCCACTCTGGCCTAGTGCGATACATGCTTGCCTAGAAACACAGAGGACTTGGGTTCGAAACCAGGTGCTGGCAGATCCATTGTGGCTTAGATGATGACTTAAAATGGCACTCCTCTGTCATTTGGGTCATATCCCCAGTGGCAGGCCAAAGAGCGTCAGGGACATTTGACAAATAGTAATCCTTGAGCCTTTGTATATCTATTGGGGGAATTACAGTCATTTTAGAGTTTGGGCTCTACTTGTGCAGTTTGTATGGATCATATAGCGTTTTGAATCCTGTAGTACAAGGAAATATAGAGATGAGTACAAATATATAATATACAATACAAAAAGAAGCTCATTTGTCAAGTGTGAGCATGTATTGATCAACATGTTCGTTGTAGCGAGTGCATGCTATAAACAGACTTTAATCACAAAAAAAAAATTAGTGATCCTTTAACCGTGCTTGTAAAGGACAATAATAAAATTTGTACATGTAAGTAGTGCCCAAACTTGCCACAAACTGCACATTAAACCCAAGTTACTCCATCAATTCATCATTCCAGATGATTTGATGCATAAATCTAAATTTTATTTCAAGAACTCCCCTCAGTAGACAAATAGTTTTTACGGTTCAATGTAATAGGTTTTCAAGAATGATAAAATTCCAATGGAGTGTAATGATTTTCTTTGTTTTCTAATAACAGAAGATAATTAATTGAATCATTATTTATTGCTGGTCGTATATGCATGGAAACACTAACTTATCCCATGTAAAACATGACATCATAACTTTTGACAAAGAAAAAAAAACATTGAATAAATAAATAACTTCCCGACTTGACAAAAAACAACAATCAGATATCTGTAAGTGACAAATGCTTAGTTAAAATGCCATTTATAAAGTCATCACAGGGCTGAAAAAGGTATGCTTTGAGGTGAACTGAACGAATGACATGATCCAGGGTTACTGTAAAACAGTATATTTTAGCTACTACTTACATTGAGCTTATTTTGCTACCCTGGCCTCCCGAGGTGGGAGGTTTTGCAATTATATCTCTGTGTCTATGTTTGTCTGCCTATCTGTTTCCCCCTGTGCATCACTGGGAAAGTTTACATCATTTCCGGATCAGGATCATGATATCAGAAATACAGTATTGTCTACTGTGGATTGGTCAACCTCAAAGGTTTTTGGGATCTCCAATAATCCAGAATTGGTTTTAAAGAGGATTCCGTGGCTTAGTTATTATCAAGAATTGAGTATTTATTTAACTGTGTTTTGGGTTCGAACCCAGTTTGTCACAACATGTGAAAGTCTCTAAGAATCTGTTCGGACTTCACTTTAGGTGTTGAGGTGACCCCCCTAACCTATTGATTCATTGATAATTGAGGATTAATGTGGTGGTAACATTGTTGACTACCAACTGTGGGGTTGCAGGTTTGAATCTTGTGTATAAACTTGTTGAAAGTAAATGTGTTGATGGAAAAGCTTGGGTATTATTACCAAAAGTACTTCAAGAGTGAAGCTGAAATATCTCTCTTTAATGAATAATATACGCAAAGTAAGGGTGCTTTATGTTTCAAATTAGTGAAAAATATCCCCCCTTCCCAAACAATAATTCATGTTAATGAATATACTATATTTTTCGGAAATTGGACTACCCTTCTTGGACATCAGCGACTTAGAGGATGTTTTCATCAATTTGGCGCTATATAAATGCTTCATATTAATAATACTACTAATTAATAAATCTTAAAATAAAAATAAGAATGTAAGTAAATAATAAACATATATTTCCAGCGCCAAAATAAGCAAGATTTCATCATTTTACCTTTCAAGATCTAGAACTTAAACATATTACTTGTACAGGTATGGCAAAAATGAAAGAAAATCCAGGGATTAAACAAGTAGTTGATGGCAAGTGTCTCTGGAATTGATGTAGTTTAGTCTATGACAAAATTTGCGTGGTTTTTGTATATTTTTATTTACAAATTCTGTTTAAAAGTTTGATTTACAAATTTCTAGATTGTCGTTTGAATATGTTGGTAGATTTTTGGCTAATTTTTCACTTTGGAATCTCTGTTCTCAGTACATTAAGCAGGGTTCACACTTCAGCTTTAGGGGGGTCATGAATGTTTATGTCATGCTTTCTGACAATAGGTAGAATAGTATATTTTTGTACATAAAATCTGTAACTTATATAGCAATTTCATACCTTTAATATTTAATATATTGTACAATTTCAGCGAGTTTCAAGGTTTGTTAATCAGTTTTAGAGGGTGACACATTTCCACAGGGAATTTTGGTATTTTATTTTACGTCAACGGATGAACTGTATGACATACTGTTAAGGGTTTTTAGGCGTCCCCATCTGCATGGGTGCCCATGTCATAAACTTCTACATTAGTTTTCTAATTGGCATATAAATGTTGTCGGAAAAATTGTTGATGGCATCTGGATCTGTTTGTTCGTCTGTTTGTTATAGTGCCTCCAAGTGGAATACTTTTTTATGTGAAAATTTCTAAACTTTTCGTCAATTTCTCCCCACCTGGATAAATGATTTTTTTTTTCTAAATCTTATGTGTGACTAGTACAATGCCAATACTTTGTTCCAACTGAGTTATTCTGTATTATTACTGCTCTTGTTTTTGGCTTGGATAGAGCTAATCTATTGGCACTTGCCCTAAAGCAAGTAAACCATTTTAGCATTATGACACACATCAGATTAGTTTGAAAAAAAAAATGGGAGATAATTTTTTATATAAAAAATCCTCTTTAATGAAAACATAAGTTAGAATATGAGGTTAAGCTCTGGCTGCCAGTAATGAAAGATAAACCAGATGCAAGTACTCGAGTGGTTAAGCCAATGATAACACTTATCTTGGCTGTTAGAACAGTGATGTGTAGATGTTAGTGCTTGAGTTAAAGTAACCTTGTTTTAGGCTTGAGTTTGTCATGTGAAAAAGCTACAGTTTACATATTGCATTCTTCTGTATATTGACTTTCAAAGGACCACACTGTTAAGACAGTTTTGGGTCAGCTAATACATCCTGACAAATATAATATGGGAGTGGTTTATGAATACCAAACGTCTGTGTACTTATATGAAAAAGAATCTTGGTACAAATTGGGCCTTTAAAAGGACTATAGCTTCAAGTAGACTATTGCTTCAGGGGAAAACAGAATATCGTCCATCTTTGTCTAAAGGCTGGGAATATCTGTGAATTTTATTTTGGCTGGCTGTTTTTCTACACAACTGTACCTTATGGCTTGGGAGTGAAGTGGCTAACACTGTCCACTTTCACCTCTCAGATCATGAGCTCGATCCTAGGCCCTGGTCTGACGTGGGAGTGTTGACACTTTCTTGCAGTACCAATCATGACCTATAAAATGCTTTGAAACTAAAATAAACTCCATATTAATTGACCAATTGATTGATTAGTTTTATCAAGTCTGGCTAAAATCTGTAATTTCAACCAAGCACTAATCTATTCATTCCACTAAACACACACATAGGCATTTATCCTAGATGGTAAATTCCAAAGATAAAATAGAATGACATTAAAACTGGAAGTTCCACCAATGGTCTGGTCATTCATGTGACCATACACGTGCATCAAAATAAAATATGGTCTTCAGCAATTCGTCCAGCTATTCATGTAACCGTACTTGCATTGTTAATTGCAAGTTCAACCATTTATCCAGTCATTCATTTTAACCATATCTACAGTCTATTTTCTGCAGTACAAATGATGCTGAACCTTTTTTTCCTGCTGATAAGCCCTGTTTGTTGTGGTATCATATCTCTGAGACATAACAGTCAGGGTTTTATCTCCATTTATCTGGACTATAATAGTCTCTGGCTAACCCCTGACCACTGGTCCAATGTAATACACAATTAGTGTGATATGCCAAGCATGTTCAAATGTCTGCTCCAAGCAAATCGCTACTTCCTTCCAGTCATTTTATCTTAATAGATGGTAGTCTGCTTAGGCTCCAAACAGTGAAAATAGGGATTTCACTGATTTGAATTGACACATATCTTGTCCCTTGCATATACTTTTTGAATTTCCCTTGGATTTGAGTAACTGCACTGATAAAAGTTGGAAGTAGACCAGTTTCTCTCCATATAATTAATAATCTTAGCTTGCTTTCACACTATCTCGGACAGAGACATTGCTAGATTGTCTCTCAAATCACCGAAAACAGGAGTGTTGAAAATTCAGGACATCTTTATTTTTGGTTTCCAGAGTCTAATCCGGACCCCCCCCCCCCCCCCCCCCCCCCCCCCAAAGAAATTTAATAACTTCTACCTTTGGTCACGCCCTACTCCCATAAAATTATAAAGATGTTTTCATCAGTTTTGCAGTAACAGTGAACAGAAAGAGACAAAGCAAAGGCACCTCAAAACAGACCCTCCTCGACAGAGGTAATTAAATGAATTAACTCACATTAAGCTATGTTTGAAGAAGTACTATCATATATTCTGGCTGTCTTTCTAAAGGATAGGGGGGAGGGGCTACTGGAACGGACCACTGAGGAATGGGATTAAGGTAGGCAGTTTCCTCAAATAATTAATGGGCTCAGGGCGTTTATCTAGTTTGTTTATTATTGCTCAAAGATATTTGAAGTTACACACGTTAATGATAAATGTCCCCTGCTAATGTATTGTTATCACTTCGCAGTCCTTGTTTCTGTTGACAGTTGAGACATCAATTGTTTGTTGTCTTGTTTACAGTAGCTGTCTTTGAAGTTTGAAGTGATTAGCAGGTCATGAAGATTAGAACTAATTGAGTTTTGGACATTTTGGTATATACTTATCCACGTGTTTAACAACTTCATAAATACGATACATTAGCTGTGTGACAAGAACTTTATTGATGCCTCAAAAATATACTGGAAGGAAGCCCATTTGAAAATAATCCACGGTAAAGGAGGGTCTGGAAAATAGGACTATAGTTTCAAAAGAACATCTAAATATTTTATCATTCTTGTAGATAATACACAAAAGATAATTCTCGAAGAGCTTTCAAACATATATACAATAACTAGATTAATAATAATAATAATACTTTGATGCATAATAATCATTGTTTGTTTTATCATATTATAGCAGTTATAAACGAATATTAATATGGAACATCTACTTAGCAGGTGTTTGATATTACAATGCAACTCAATTTTGACATATTAAAATAGCTTTGTCTCAAATCTGGGCTGAGAGAAAGGCTAATAAATTCACAGAAGTTTGCAAATCCACGAAGCAAAAGTCAGAAGGAATGCTAGACAATAAAAGATCCATCAGTGTCGTGTCAGTGACATGTTCATATAAACTGCTGGGTTAAAGTTCAAATGTGACCTTGTTTATAAATCCTCCTCCCCGAATTAGCCCCCCCCCCCCCCCCTTCCTACAAAGAAACTGTCTGCATAGTGTCATTTTAAAACTTCCGTCTCAATGTTCCGTTATGGAACCACAATAAACCACACCAGTTTGAAAATCTGCTATGAATGTATGGATTCCTACCTAGTAAACAGAGGGTAGTGTGTGCAAATGTACTAGAATCAGATCCATTTTAGAGTCGATGCAGTCACTTTGAAACAAGCAAAAACTACTATACCACAAACCTGGCACGCAGTTTTTACTTCAGTGATAGTCACAGTTCATAACTTTCTTGGCACTTAAAAGATCTATCTCTCTTCAGTAATATTACACTAGAGCTACATATTTTACTGTATTTGTATTCAGCACAAGATCTCCCTTTACTACACGACTCGCAGTGTTCTCTGACCCATCCTGACTGCACAAGTACAGCCCAAGCTCAGTAGTGATTGTCATTCCCCTAACGGAAAGTTTGTGTCTCAGGAATGACCATTTATCAATGTCCCTGGGGTCCTTGAACCTGCCACTGGGAATAGGACTAAATGATAAGTACTTTCATCCATGTCTCCATGTACCTGCTTGTACCTGAGATGGAACCCAGATTCTTTGTGTTCCAACCTCTCTTTGCTACCTCTCTTTCCACTGTGTCATTATTAGTATACAAGGTGGCCGGGGGCAGCGATTTGCCCATAAAAACAGCAAAATGAAATTTCTTGAGAACAAATATGTAGTGTAGTTTTATAAAAGTTATCAGAATGAAAAGAGGTTCCTCAAACTGTAAAATGATAGTATCATCATAAAATATATTTTGTGATAAGTACAAATACAACCATAGAACTTGTCCCATGGCAATAAGATTAGGGCTGTTGGAAAGTGGACAGCATTTCGCCGATTATTTTATACTGTTCCCAAAAAAGTAACAAAGACTGTTAAGCACTTTGCAAACAATAGTTAAAGCTAAAGATCAATTCTTCTCATTGTATTCTAGCACTGAAGTTATAAATAGTATTTATATTGACCCCAGACACAGTTTAGAGAACATACAGCTCTTTGCATCAGTCAGATACAGTTTGTTAGGTATATTTCTCACTGACATATAAACTTTTTTATTTGTCCTTATAATCCTGCATGCTGTCAGTTTTAAAATCTTAGAAAAGTATCAAGACATGTTGCACACTTTTCTATGCTATAAGGCTCCTTCAGTATCAACACATATATTAGTTTTAAATGAGGTACAATAGAAACTAGTGAATCGCTGTCCCCCCCTGTAAAGTTACAGAAGATGTTTGCCAATCAAGACTAATTCTGCATCAAAGTTGTTGTCTAATCAGTTGGTTCTAAAGTTAGTACAAAGTTTGCCTCGCATAATGAGGGACAAATCCAAATCAAAACTCTATAATTACTTAAAACCTCTTTATATCCCAACACAATGATGCATGCAATGACATAAATCACTCACCATGCTCTAGAAATGAATATTTCTATTATGTTTGATCCAAACTTTACTTCACACAATGTTGTTTGACAAACCTAAACATTTACATTCAATCTCATAATTGTGACATGCTTTAAAAATCTTGTACTCATTTGAAGTTTACTTGGTTGCCCCAGAGTGTGTCTTAAATGTAGATATTAAGTCCTACAAAAGTCCAGAATTGAAACTTTGTCATCTGGTTGAAGCAACCTTCAGTCTGTATTTCCATGGTGAAAATCACTACATTTAGTTCACTCACTTTCTCTCACTTTTGGCCCAATTTTACTACACCCTAGAGACGTTAACAGTATATCCAATCACCGGGGGAAATGTGAAAGCTCCATAAAATATCCTCATGTGACTACCTCTGGATTAAGTAGTTAAATCTCCCATGACACATGACACAGGAGAAGACCCACTCTGCCTTGATTTTGTATATATGCTTGAATTCAGCTAAAGGTCATGATTTGTCAGTTAAGGAGATGCAGAACATTTACTACGTCTAGGGCTATTAGCTTCTCTCCATATATTGTTGAATTAGTAATGTTTACTGCAGCCGTGGTCAGTTGTCCAGAAAACAGGAGAAATTTGTAAAAAGAGAATATACATGAAAAGCAAAGACAAATACTTGTGTGTTTTGACGAAATTGGCTTGTGAAAACATTGAATAACAAGGCCGAAAAGGGTTTTTGGTCTACTAGCACGAGACGCAAAGCCATCAGAGAAATGAGTAGTGCACTGAAGTGGTCACCCATCCCAGTAATAACGTAGCCCATTGCCACTTAACTTCAGTGAAAAGACAGGCACTCATCCTGCTATGCCACAATTCATGAAAGTCCAGAGACAAAAAAGGGTGATCTCTAGAAGCATGAACCTCACTAGAGCTGGTGCTTAAAAAGTAAAACATCTGTCAATTGACACACATATAAAAATGTGTCAGTCATGGAAATCAACAATATAATACTCATGCTCTACACACTCTCATAAGATTCTCATCTTCATTCATGATGTAAATATTTTTGGGAAGTTTTCACGTTATATATGCTTGTAACTTACAATTTGAAGTTCATATACAGTCAAGGCAGTCACAACAGATATAACAGTAGTTTGCATAAAAATAATTACTCCAATAATACAATAATCAACCCCACAAAATTACCACAATGCTCGGATTCTGTACCCTAAATATTTTCCCCGAAAATCTATCATTTATTTCGCCTGTTTATTGAATCATCATGTGACCGGAAATTCAACACAGGCAAAAATGGAGAAGTCTTGCCAATGACAACCAACTGTTGACTGATATTCTGTACTTCAATTTTGTGCCAATATAAGTCACTTGACAATTTATGGTGGGGTGCAGTGGGATTAAAGATACAGTTGAAACAATATACTGAAACTTAATGTTTTATTTTCTAATGTTTAATGTTTGAGAAACCAAACTGATTTTTGTGTGAGAAATACACAAGAAACGATTTTAATGCTTTTATAGACTAACACAAAGAAGTGTGTACTGTGTTGATGAAACATACCCAAATTCTTTGACGCTTTATTTATCAAATATTTTTTTGGAAAAAAACAGAACCTTTTATCTTTACTACCAACCTCCCAAGTATTAAATGTAGAAATCTACATTAAGTAACAATAGACATAAAGTATAGATTACAAGGCTATAGAATAAAACTCTGCATTCTGTTTTATTTTTATGTGCTCTTTTATGGAATTCACTTCTCAGATTTAATATCGGGTTTATTGTATATCACATGTCATGCCTTCTATTTAGAGTTTCTGGCCCCCTTTTTGTGAAAAGACTGACAGGTTAAAGAGTAACAATAGATGTAAATGTGAGGGCTGACTGTGTTAATTTGATGTCAAGATACAACCTGTCATTATCCAAGGAGATTTCAACGCAAATTGAAGGTGTAGCTTTTGTCATTTGCCACCTGTAATATAGGATTGGATGATAAGGGGTGTGGTGAACAATGTAGATTATATAGGTATATAAAACAGATAAATGTTTAAGGATAGTATCTGTTTTAATCTAGTAAATGTAATAATTGTATTGTAGTTTCCATGTAAAATATATGCTGGTTATTATTTATTTATTAAAGTAATTTTATGTGGATTTGTAAACTGGTAATTTTATCATAAATTTTTATTTAATATCCTCTGACTTTCAAAGAAGTAAACCAATGTGCTATTTATTGAAGTTGCTCTTAAGATTTGTCATTAACACTGGCTATAGATATAACTAAAAACTTAACTTGTGAAGAAATGAAGCTTTTTGTGTTTTTATTTGAACCTACGAAAGGTTAGATACATGTTATTCTTTAACATATTCTTAGTATTTTTTGATATTCATTCTACAAAGTTTTCAAGCCTCTTGATTTTACATTAACATATTTATCAAGTACAATTTTGAACATCTATATATCTGGTCTTACTAATAGTTTGTGGGCCTTTACTTAAACCGGAAAACTTGGTAGTTACTCACCTATACCAGGTGTTTTCCGGTGTAGAATCTTGACCAGCTAGTATACACTACATCCTCCCATGTATTCAAGTAAAGGATACCTGACCCTGTATAATGTGTTGCATGTGAGGTTAAAGGCCAAATTAATCACTAAGTAGAAACTGGTGTTGTCAGCATTTTTATGTTAAAATCAGAGCCTTGAAGAAGACTAGTTTCTAGTGTTTGTAAACACGGAGTCCTGGCTGACTTATCAGTAAGAGTTCTGAAGTGTTTCCATAAGTTTTATCACCTTCCAAGTGACTTAATAGCACTCTATCTACCTGCAAAGCTGTTTGTTCAGCAAAGATTGTCCTCAAGTACATTTTCATATGCACTTGAAATTTACCTGATAGGAATAATAAGAATTTTATTTTTACCTCATAAAATGTTTTTCTTTATTTTATTATTTATAGGTATGTCTTGCTGATATTTGGTTATAATGTCTACAGACAAACATTTATTATAAATCTGTAATAAATGAAAAAAAAACCAAGTAAATGAATAAATATTTAAGATAATTTTAATGTGTCAATAAATATCAAGGACTAATTAGCATAGTTCATATGTAGGATTAATTTGACACAGACTTATATATACATATTGTTTATGGGGAAATGGGACGAATTTGTAAAGATGAGGCCACCTTAAAGTGTAATTAATATACTAAGTATTTCAAACGGTTAGAAATAGGATATGATTAAAGAAGAAAGATTTAAAACTAAAGAGGATTTAGATAGGTTATCATTTGATCAGTTATACATGTCAGTTACACATATAAACACTCGAGTGGAAAACTGCTAAGGTCAAATGCATATATTGGTGATCCTGTACTTTCAAGTGTTTTAGAAAAAAACTGCCTCCACAAATCAAATACTTACTTATAAGCCATAATCTGCTATCATTGTTAGTATACACAGATATACACAAGCCATGTGTGTTTGGGTTTAGATAAAATTATAAGATTAAAGCACAGTAATTAGGAGATTATGTTCCTTTGAAGATCTAGCCATTTAAAAGTGTAATTTATGTTACATACACCAATGATAAAAAGCACAAGAACTTTACTCGGATAATAAAAACGTTCATAAAATGGAAACTGTATTTTAGTGCAAGGCATTGGGAACTTGTAGGAAGTTGAAAAGGTGCACGGTGTGCCCTTAAAATAGAATGTCTGGATAATAGAATGTCGGACTATAGAGGTTATAATGTATAAACTTGTTTCCAAAGATTATTTCCACCAATAAGGTTATATCTTGGTATGCATCTGTCTGTCCATGTTTGCTATTTCATCAAAACTTCTGATTTCATCACTGTGATTAGTTTTTAAGGGTAGCACCAGATCAAAGAAAGAAGGGATTAAATTTTAGGAAAGAAGTGGATCACACTATGGATACAGAAAAATCCCAAATTTTCAAAGCTCCCAGTGTTGATGAGTATTGCTCTGAAATTACAATGTAGGGATCCCGAGCTGCATTGCAGAAGTTTAAGTCCCAGCAGTGCTTATTATAGTTCTAACTGCAACTATAAACTCAAGATATATACACTGTGTTTACAGTTGTACTGAAGTACATTCATTACTGACAGTAAAAATGTTAAAAGACATTCTTAAAACCTGTGTCACACTTGTCCGTTTGGTTTCCCCCCGATATCCCTCCCCTAGTCAGGAAACATGGTTATTAAAATGTGAGAATGTCAGTAAGCGTGAGATTGCTCCACAGTTGGCAGTGCTGAGGGACTATCCAAATATGACCCTGACTGTTGAACTGGACCTAAAATATGACCTTTGACCTTTTTCACTAAACAAATCTCTGGGTGTGTCATTGTTCTGTTTTGTAGGCCACATTGGAAGTTTTAAACTGAGAAAACTTATCATGGCGGAAATACATAAACAGTGCAACCTTTGTCAAGAATGTGTTACATTATATCACTTTAATGTTACTTAACAACCACCTTACTGCTACAATGGCCCTGTTCTAACTACAGAAGGATACTTTCTAATATTTTTGAGCTTCATTAAAAAGTTCAAACACTATCTTTGTGTGTGCCCAATTCAACCAGGGAAGTTTTAAGAAATTAATATGTTTATCTGAGTAAATGTGGAATCACCTTTAGAATATTTGTACATCAACAACAAAGAATATTCAGAATCATTTGATAAAATCTTAAGATCTGAGAAAAAGTACCTACATATATTTTTGATATGTCACCTCAATCGTCCCTACAGTATATTACCAGTTTTATCTTGAGAACTCTAGCATTTGGTTTTAGAAAATGCCAATAATGAGATGATATATGGCCCCAAGACAAGCAAAAGTGTTCCACTCCAAAGGATTAGATAAATGCATTTCAAACCCAGTTTGAATCTACATTTGTCTGTGAGATATAAGCAATTTTTCAAACATCACACAGTCAATTTAACAAAAATTGAGCCATTTAGAGGTAAACATTCTAACTTTTACATATTTTCTCAGTCTTTTGAAATACAGTAGATTAAATATACTATGAGTACATATAATTCCTAATAGCTGGTGATTTTAAACCATCATCTTTGTGCTTTTATCCTCATAATTTATGGACTTTTAAATAGTGATTCTACTGTCATTAAAAATACACCATTGCAATTACCTGATTGGGGTGATATTTTGTATGTATATTTTCCTGTGATTAAGTTTCACCTTCCATTAAGCACTTATAGACGTTCCCTTGAAAGAAACCAATGACCTTTCTAAGTCACACATGTTTTTGAAAATGAAATGATTCTAAATTATTCTCTGGAGAAACTCAGTGTTTGAATGGGGAGTTATACATAATGCAGTTTATCTTACTCATAAACACTTTGAGTAATCGGATCACCAACTTATGCAAACTAGCTATGGTTTCCATATATATGATTTGCAATCAGTAATCCACGATCTTTGAACACTATTTTCAATGTCTGTCTTCCTATGTGGGCAAATTGTGAAATTTCAACAATACATAAATGATGTGCTAACCAAACCCCAAACAAACATTCAACTTATAGTTATGAAACATTAGGAGTCACCCATCCAGAGTCCCTGAGTTGTATAAACATAATTTTGTTCCCTGTATTATCAATCACATTTGGATACATTAAAACATTTGTTTTAATCTCATAGAAAACATAAGCTTAAGATTTTGTATATTAAGTATGACTTTAGATTAGTTTCCAATTGAATTTGTGTTAATGTTACAACGCTTTAAATTACTGCTGCAACAGATGAAATATAGTTTTATTATTGTAAATAATGATTGTACACAATATGAGAAGTAATGAAAATGGTAATTTACAAGCTCTTGGTCAAATTTAGCAATAGTAGTAATACATATGAGTCCATAAATTACTACTGCAATCATGTTCCAGTCTTTTTTATCAAATTATTACAGCTATATACTGCTCAGACAAGTTATAACTCACAGATAACACTTACAAATGGGTAGAGTAACATGTTTATAATAAGCCCAGTAATTAATTCCTCAAAATACCAAATTAATTAGTAATGATTATTTATCAATAAGACATTGACACTCAAGTTTATTGCGAAAGGATACTACAGAATTTATAAAGCAAACTACAGTTTACAAACAAGACCAAGTCAAAGTTAGTGGTGGGCGAAAATAAAGGATTTTACGGTAAAATACTATGCTTCTTAGTTTGTTTGTACAAACAAACAAATTACTAATGAAGGTAGTCTCCTGGTATTAGTGTCAGGAAAATGGCTGTATATGATATGCAATAAACTTATGAAGCACAGCAATCTAATGTATCTGTGTTTAGGTTTAAGTGAGAGGTGTTTGTAGCAGTCAAATAAATAGCAATATTTTATGAGCAGAAGAAAAATTCCCTTGAAAAGCATGGCTTTTGTTTATGGTGACAATTTAGTGCCAACTATATTCCTTAAAACCAGTGAGAGATAATTGATAACTGCCATTCTTAAACTTGTCCATTGGTTTATTGTTAGTAAGTGACCATTTGAGTTTTCCTCGCTTAATATTGTGATTGAGATTTAAGCCTGTAACATCACAGGTGAAAGGCGAATGTGTTGCCATTCTGCTATTGTTTTTTTTTCCAAATGAAATAAATGATAAATTTGTTAAAATATATGTATACATATATTTACAAAACTTAAATTTTAACAAGTTGAAGTGTATCTTGATAGCTTTTGTGATATGCATTCAATTGCACAAGAAGGTAAAATATTACAAAACATATTATACAACACTTGGCCATACTAAATAAATTTACTATAATAGTAACAACAAATTGTGTTAAAATTTATTATTTAAGTAGTTATGGGAAAAATATGAAGCTATTTGTTTCTATTCGTCTGTTGTCGTATTTCCCAGCTAATATTTCTTGTCTCAAATTTTTGTTGTTTGTGCGTATACCCTTGTCAGACTTTTCCGTTCTGTGAATAAGAATGTCAAAATTCCTCAGAAGTCTACAGATTCAAATGACAGAGTGGAAATGTAATAGGTGCATAGAGAATTAAGCCATTTGATATTTGTGTTGGTAAAAAAACATGCAGGTATTGATTGTGAGATAACTCTATTGTAAATTATAATTTTACATTTTTTGGCAAATTTGAAATATTATAAGAGAATGTTAGTGAAAATGGGTCCACAGTGGGTCTGTTGTTCTGGTAAAGTGTGAAAGCCCCATCAACCCTGTTAAATGTATCTTATTTACTCTTGACTGTAAGTAAGCAGATAGGCTGAGTATGGTCTATATGTGATGGATTATTGATGGACAATGATTTATGACCCATGTTTGCCATAGTTGACCCCAAAATGGCGGGTAAATATGCGTTGAGAGTTATTTATGACCTGGTGACAGCTACTCCAATATATCTTCTTTTATTTAGCCTGACAAAAGGCGTGAGTTTTATTTTTCTAAATATTTAATTAATCTACTTTACAAGTTGATTTTGGGTTTTAACAGTTCCCGTATCACATTGTATAGGTTACATCACAAAGGGTAGTTGAATGGATGGAGGAAACCAGTGCATACTAGTGGGTCAACATTCTGCACTGTAAACCATCAGGTAGTTGCGGGCGACTGCCAGGTTTACCATCTCAGTAGAGGCTAGGAATTAAACCTAGAACCTGTGAGATTGGAGGCTTGTGTATTACCCACTCTACCAACATGTCCCCTCTTCATTGAAAGATGACTGTCAAGGCAATTTAGTAACCAACTGGAGCTTTTTCCTAACTACACTTGGACTGTATACAAGTTGTATGTATGCAACCTAAGTTGTATCGATTTATTAGTGAAGTTAACTAGACCTGAACACAAGTTAGTTACCAATTAACTTCTGACAAACATTAAATGTGAAAATTGAAAGTTACTTGCCTATCCCCATTGGTATAAAGGGAAGAATACCTTGATCAACTAATCTGCATTGCATTCCTCCATCATTCAAACTACCAGTGATGAGACAATGATAATACATTAAACACAAGTGACACCTCAGTAGCCTAGTGGTTATAATAAGTTAGGGCAATTGAACATGTTGCTCTCACCTCTGTGGGCCTGAGTTCAAATCCAGTTCGTCGCGATTTGTTGAGAATACTTATGGTCCATCCCTTTATTATCCGACCTTTGGAAATGGATGTAATACACAACCATACAACCAATACAAGTTAAAACAAGATGGTAGGTCATAGGAAAGGCTATTCTTCCTATATCAATATGTGACTGGGTGTATATATGTATGTGTAATTGAGTTGTTAATGAAAGAAAATAACACTTGTGAAAATAGTGTTGGGCTTCATTTTGCTTTAGATCTTTTTCATCAACAGAGGTCAGTTGAATATTTTGAAAGTAGGAAAAAATAATCAAAATATGTGCCAAATATGCATGACCAGAGATTTGAGTCCTAGTCAGATCCGATTCACAACAAGGCCAAAAGGGGTTTTGGTGTACTAGCGCAAGCTGCAAAGCCATCAGACATGAGTAGTGCACTCAAGCGGTCACCCATCCAATTACTAATAAAGTCCATTGCTGCTTAACTTCAGTGATGATACAGGTACTCATTACATTATGCCACAATTCATGAAAGTTCGGAGACAAAAAAAAACCAACAAATAAAAAAGTAAAGTTAACTCTAGAAGCACAAGCCTGGCTAGACTTGCCCACAATTTGTGGAAATAAAACAATATTTTAATATTTTACAAGAACCTAGCTAAAGGTAAGAGGTTAAGCTTAATTTAATGGAAATCTGTAAAATACATTTCCTTTATATAGATAGAGCGATAAATATTGTCTGAAATTGTCTAAATATTAACATACAATGATTTTTGCAATCCTGTTTTTGCAATCCTGTTTATGATAAAAGACAACATTGGCACATCTATAACGCTTAGTTATATTAATACTATTTATATACATCTATTTTAATCCACTTAAAAATAATAAGGCATAATTCTAGTTTGTTTGGACAATGAGAAATCTTCTCCTGTTGCAAAATTCTCATATTGACGTACTTTATGAAAGGTTACTCAGTTTTTGTAAATACACAGTATATGAAGGATTCACCAGAGAATAAAAGAGAACATACCTCGAAGGAGTTTATGTAATTTTGATCATGTGACCACAGAAGCTTGCCATAGCCCGAAAGCAAAATAAACATAGCTACGAAAAACAACAGAGAGACAATAACTTTGTGCGGAATTAACTGACACTGTTAAAAGGTTTATAAGGTACAAAAATAAATCAACAGATTGCATCTATTCAGAAAACTTACTGAGAGGTGAAATTTATTATCAACATTTTACAAGGGGGGGGGGGGGGGGGGGTCAAAAGTATTTTTTTTAATTGGTCCAGAAATATGGAAGCTTTCGATTTACCTCCACCAGGTAGAATATGTTTTGGCAGTGTGTTGTTTGTTTGATTTGTTTTGTTTTTTTCATCTGTCTGTTTGCAAAATTATGGATGGGTTCTGATGAAATTTCTGGGAATGTTGACAATGCCACAAGGAAGAAATAATTTGATTTTGGTGCAAATCCGGATTGCTCTCTAGATCCAGGAATTTTTGAAAAACCCCTTTATCATAGTGCTACCAAAATATAGTGTCTATAATATACCAAAGATTGATCCTGACCCTAGTGAAATTCCACATAATATGATCCAGAACAGGCAAAGATTGAATTTCTGGGAGGAGATCTGCACTCTCCAAGTGCTTTTCTAATCATTAAATGGACTCCTATGTTATAGGCTGCTGATACCTACCGATCCAGCGAAAGTTAAGGATTCTTCCAAGTAAAAACTATTTCTCACTGGGCTGTATGGTCATTGATGCTAGCCTTGTCATGATAAAAACAGTCTTCAAACTATGTTGCCATGTCTTATCGTTTCAATAAATTTAGTTTATCTGCCACTGTGGCCTAGCGGGTAACACACTTGTCTAGGAACTCATAGGACGTGGGTTCAATCCCAGGTACAGGCAGATACATAGTGGCTCGGATGACCACTTAAAATGGCGGTCCTCTGTCATTGGGTCCTATCCCCAGTGGCAGGTTAAAGAACCTCAAGGACGTTGATAAATGGTCATCCTTGAGCCTCTATCTTCCAGTTAGGGGAATGTCAGTTACTTGTGATTTGGGGTTGTACCTGTACAGTCGGATTGGTTAAATAGCGCTTTGAGTCCTGTAGTATATAGAGATATTGCGCAGAGTATAAATACATAATAATAATAATAAAATAATAATAATAAATTGTACGATTTTTCTTTTGGATTGCATAACAAAAATGGCCCAAGATTTGAATTAATAGGGATAATCGGAAAGAAATGACATGGCAATCAAGTCTGTTCACACTGACCTCCACTTGTGACATTTTAAGTCATGAACAACATCAACGTCTTTTCCCTTGGTGATGCCAAAGCATAAAATTTGAAAAGGATGACACGTTCATGCAGTTCCTGTCTCAAGTGGCTGTTCCATTCAACCAGAGATAATCCAAGAGCGGATCTGTCTGCTTCAGGAGCAGGTTGAACTCTTAGATACATATATTTGCCATTGTCTGCAGGCGTGAATATTGTTTTAAAATGCTCATTAAATTAAAGCTTATTATGTGCCACAAAAATGTGCAAAACTATTTTAAATTAGGAAATTTTAAATGTACTGTAACAATAACAGCCCCCACTAATGAACCAGAATAAGTATGACATTATGATACATAAATAAATGGTTTTCTATAAAAAAATGGGACTTTGGAATGTTTTGTGTGAATTTAAGGGCTTGTAACACCATGGTTCAATCATTAAATGGCCCCCAGCAAAAGCAATGGTGCATTCAACAGCTTCAACATCAAATTACAAAGCCTTTGTAACTTGTCAATATGTATAAAAAGATTTTTAAAGGAAGAGAATAATGAGCCTCATTTAAAAAAACTTTTGACAGTTATTGTACGTTGCTTATGCCTAGTTCAAACTTCTCTGATTTAGTGTATCTGTTGGAAGTTTGGAAATTAAAAATTTGGTTAAAATAGAAAAGAGGTATAACACTAAAATAGGTAAAATGTTAGTATTACAATAATAACAGATCCCTGAAGTATCAGGAAATTCTAGAAACATGATCTCTGCAAGACTAGAAACAAACAAAAATGGCCAGTTCTAAGATTAGGATCCCGGTAGGTTTCAACAGTTTAATTCATCTTGGCTACCTTTTTAATAGATTTAAAAAAAAAACCAAGGCTGAATGGGGTTTCGGTCTATTGGTGTGAGCTGCAAAGCCATCAGAGACACGACTAGTGCACTGAGGCAGTCACCCAACCAAGTACTAACTTTGGCCATTGCTGCTCAACTTCAGTGATGAGAGAGGTACTCATCATGATATCCCACAATTCATGCAAGTCTCCTGGCAAAAAAAAGTTATCTCTAAAAGCATGAGACTCGCTAGAGCTCGCGCTTAAAAAGGTTATATACACTACAGTAGATGATGCAACAAGAAGGAAGAGAGAAAAGACACATTTCCAAATGTGGGAACATGAGGTAGCCTTTGTCAGAAAAGTGTGAAAGGTGGTAAAATAAGCCTCCAGTCAAACATAACATTGATAGTTCATTATATACCCAGACGAAAGTCGGGGATATATTGATGTCACGTCTGTCGCACCGCCGGACGTTTTGACTCCCACCGCTGTATGTTTAACTTGTGTGCACAATGACTCAAAAATGCTTTCACGGATTTTGTTCAAACTTGGCACACACATGTATTTGGGTCAGGAGGGGAACCCCATTTTAAGGCGACCTTAAACTCTCAGACCTTAAGGCCACCTTAAGGTAAGAAATATGACTTTTTCCACATAATGCCCTCTAGGTCACAGACTATGTGGTTTATCTGGCTCAAATATTACCTGGGAACACATTACTATATTCTCCTTACATATACAAAAAATCAAGACTTTATGTTAAGGTTAAAATTGTTTTTGAGGCCCATAAAGACCATGCTTAGACATAGATATATATACTACATGTACTCTAAGACTGTGAAAAATTTTAAGTCAGTAACTTTAATTTTAAGGTCACCTTAAAGTCTCTAAATTGCCCACACAGACCCATTTTATGGACTTTTTGTCACTTTGAAGGCCTATAGCTGTCACACGATGTGACTGATACAGCTGAAATCTAATCTGGGAATATATGATAATGTTCTGTTTACATGTGAGAAACATCAAGGCTTTAAATGGACATTTAACCTGTGTATGAGGACCATAAACACCCACCCGAGAACCCCTTTTATGATATTTTCAACATATTTGGTCCTGTAACCTGGAAATGGTAAGTCTGACAAGTCTCTAACTTGATATAACTTCCACATGAAATCTTTGTCTGTCAAAAGTTTTAAGTATGTAACTTTAATTTTAAGGTTACCTTAAGGTCTCTTAAATGCCCACAGACCCCAAATTTATTGACTTTTTACCTTTTTAAAGCCCTATAACCGTCATAATATGCGCCTGAGGCAGTTGAAATCTGATCTGGGAATATATTAATATGTTCTTTTTTTTCATGTGCCAAAAACCAAGGCTTTAAGTAGACATTTAACATGTATATGGAACCCATGAATGATCCACTCAGAGGACTTTTTTTAAATTGACCCGACCCCCCCCCCCCCCCCCTAAAGAAAAAAGGAAAAAGAAAAAATGGTTTGACCAAAAAAAAAAAAGAAAATAGGTGAAAAATGGGTGCTGCAAAAAATACCCAGTGAATGCTTGTGGTGTGAGAGATGGCCTGTCTGGGGATATGTTGGCGTCGAATCGGCGCAATCTAGTTGTAGTTCGTTTAGCAGAATAACAATTTTATAAGTATAATTAATACTTGTTTTTCTCTGTTCCTGCTTAAACCATTAATTCAGCCTGCCACTTAAATTGGCAGAGACAGGAAGTCAAAAATAGACTGAACTTAAAGCCAATTGGCATAACTGATGAGAAACGAACTCCCATAGAGAATCAGATGTTCCCTAAAATCCTAAAATTCTAGTTTCATCAGTTTCATTACCTTGTAACATGGATTTTCTGTACTTTATACACTAAAATAAAAGTGAAAAATGTGATTTTCTGTAGGGATAAACAGTAAAATAATGCACTTAAGCTGACAAATTGTATAAATTTAGGTCCCTAGCTTTACGTGAAGTTTCTTTAAACAGACAGAACTTATCAGAATAAAAAAAGGATTTAATGTCCCCATTTCTGATTCATCAAACGCATACCAAGATAAGAGAAAGTGTATCCTGTGCAATATCAATACCCGATATGCCAGAAAAAGTGCATTATACAATAATAATGCACAGAAATTAGCAACAATTAATCTCACATAAAAACATCAAGTGTTGTTTGGATATTAAGATGAAAGCTACATAGAAATCTACTGTAAACATCTGAATTATCGCCCACATTTAAATTGTCCCTACACCAATTGAAACATAAAGCTTCACCATTTTTAACACAGTATGGAGATCATGGTGGTGGTAACACACTCGCCTACCACCTCAGAGATCTGAGCTCGAATCCCTAAATTACCAAAAGTGGGAAAGCTTGTAGTTGTTGCGTTGTTGGATAGTGGCTTACAGTACTAAACCATGACCAAAAGTATGCACTTGGTTCCTCCTTCCGTCTAGCTATCAGTCAAAATATAATTGATATGAAATGCTGGGGCGTCATGTAAAATAATAAAAATAAGTAACACATTAAACTCTGTGTGACGACTGAACCTCCTATATCCAAGATTTGGTTTTGTTATGTATAACTTTGGCTTATATACAAAATATATAAACAAAATATTGGGGGGTTTTATCTGATATCTTACACAACAACATTCGTCTCACTTATATACCTAAATGTGAAGTCTATTTATTTGAATTTAACTAGAGAGTATTGACAAACAGATATCCTGGCAATATCTCAACAGAGTACGGTAATAAATGTTGTAATTATTTGGCGATAAAATAGTCGATTTTACAGGTAAGCCACACAATGCAAAAATCCAGATGGTTACAAAGATGATCCTTATAAAGGTAGATTCTGGATTTATTTATTGTGAAATTACTGCATGGCATTGTATAGTAATTACTGAGCCCAGATCTACATCTTTCAGGGATTGTATAAACTGTTGTGAAATCCCAGAAATGTGAGAGAAACAAGAACAACCTTTTAAAAAGACAAGTTAGGAAAAAAAATATTTCCTAAATTTTGATTCATCCATTTCATTGTAATTTTAATTCAATATATTTATTCCTAGTTATTAAACTTTTACTTACAGTTAATGCAACTGGCCATCCTGGGTTGACACAAAGTGACTATAATTTATTCCATCAAGTTATTGAGTTTCTTTTGCAGACCTTAGAATTTGCTAGTAGTATAAAATCTGACTAGGTTCAATTCAAAGTTTAACCACTCAAAATGGATTATATGAACAAGTGTATTTGATTACTTACCGTAAACCAGTGGTTTCCATTAATCCACTAGTGTTTTCCTACGCATAAATAAACCTCCACATCTTTGTACACCTTTAGCTTTTAAAAGGCGAAAAAGAATACTTTAAACTGTAAGTAAAAACTATTCCTTTTGTAAATTGCGCCTTGTGAAAGGTTAATAATGTTTGCCTTTTAAATCATGCTCACAATTTAGAAAGGCTTGGATTTTATTCCCTATTAATCTGATGTTCTGGATTTTATGTATACCTAGAAGAATTTGATCTCTATCTCCTATAACCTAACCCCCTATTTTGTAGTGGTAGCTCTTTATGTTGTAATCAGTCACAGGTATTCAGTCTTATTAACAACAGCCCACTTTTGTGCAAGTCTGTGTTTCCATACAGGTGATCCATGATTGATCAACACAATTTACGAGATGCTTCAAGGTAAAAGTGTTTGCAGAAGTTGACCAGTTTATTCTGAAAAAAATGTACAAGTAATTTAAAAAGTACATATTCAAATTGCCTATATTAGGCCATTGACTATTTTACTTGGCAAAACTTTGCTAAAGCTAACCACCCCATCGCCATTTTCATATAACATAACTTCGTGCTGAAATGGGATAAATCTTTTTGCAAACCTGCAGGCTATGTTAATCTTAACCCATTTTTTTACACAAAAACATTTTAGGTGATGGCGCTTGGCACTGCCCTGTCATTGCAAAAATATTACATAATATATTTCACACTAAGTGTCTATGCCCTGATCAAACTACAGGCGGTGTGACCTGCACCTGTATGCATACAAAGTCTATACAAATATGTTAATATATGTGTGGGGTGGCCAAAGAATAAACAGAATGCACAGTTTGCAAAGTTTACTGACAGAAGTCTGGCAGTATATGGAGGAATGGGAAATTATACATAATGTCTATAAACGTAGGCAATCCTACCAGTAATGGGGTAATGAGTCGTTACTTGGTATATTGCATTGTCAATAGAACTAAAAACCAGTTTATCCCTTAAATGTAAGGTAGGAGTGGCATATATTACTGCAAAACACCTGCATATCAACAAATATATTACTTTACAACATAACCTTATATTGACAAAGTTAATCCCAGACTGAACAGTCTGACTTTAATTATTTCTGACT
Organism: Sabellastarte sp. h YS-2021; assembly: GCA_964017235.1. NCBI lineage: Eukaryota > Metazoa > Annelida > Polychaeta > Sabellida > Sabellidae > Sabellastarte > Sabellastarte sp. h YS-2021. The sequence continues at coordinate 78,558,341 of OZ024937.1, forward strand.
TATGACAGCTTTTCAAGATTTACACTTATGTCTTCAAAGGGCTGAAGACTGGCCATATATAAAATTAAATAAGAAGCAGAGTGGCTATGCTAATGCTTCTCTTTGATGCAGCCACTAAATTATAATTCCCCCGGGTGTGGTGGCTTGTTCAAGTGGCTATCCTAACGTCCACTAGAAACCCTGTTGTCTTATGTAACCCTGCCCTAAACTGGGTGCTCTTGTATTAATGATATTCATGACATTTAGTACTCCAGGGTATTAATACCTTGTCAAGTGGCATTCTCCAGGAAAGAAGATATTGCAAAACAAAGCCACATGTCTCTCAAAGCTAAGATTTCCTTATAGTATTTTGTCTATTTCTTATTACATGTCAAACAGTTACAACTTTGTTCAAATTTTACTTTGTTGGATAAATTTAAATTTAGTTCCTGATGAAATAATCAGTGTTAAGTGGCTCATAAGCCTAAGATGTATTAATTAAATGACACATACAACCTTTACCCCCTTTTATACCAAATTGACGAGCAATAGACTCTTAGAGTTGTAAGTTCATCTTAATTTCCAGCTTGTTTACATACAAGTGTGTGTTTTAATTCCTGGGGCAAGGGTTATACATTAGATACATATATTTTTACGCTAGATAAACAACAGAACAAGCAGCTGACCTGTAATATTTATCAGTCACAATCTGGTAAATAAGACTACATGCTACTCACACAGCTTATCACTATTTACTCAAAAAAAGATAAACAATATACTGTAATTATAAACTGGAGATAAAGGTCTTTATGAATACAACAATTATTGACAACTTTTATATGCACAAGCTACATATGTTCCCAAAAACTAAAATAAAGTCAGTTTTAAGTCTTATCTTAAGTTAAAATCCCCACCGCTAATATCAATCAAAAAGTACAATCAGTTGAAGTGTCATTCATTCATTCTCCCCTCCCCCTTCCTTGTCCAGCCTTCCCACCCAAACAAATGCATTCTCTCATTTTCACTGGGCGTTTTGGTCTATTTTTGGCCACAGATCTTAAAAGACCGCATGAAAAAAAAATCAATAAGTTGTCATCTGGCGGCCGACAAAACAATCTGGGTAATTAAATTGTCTCTTGCAATGGCAGTGTTAGAAGCTGTGTATTGTCTGTTTGCAGACAAAAACCTGAAAAGTTCTTGACGAATTTCACACACCAGACAGAAGAGCACTCTTGTTTGGGGTGTGTGGGGGTGTAAACAAAAACGGGTGGTGCTTTGGTGGGCGATAATCCGGGCTATTTCCGGTAGCCGGTAATTAGAAGAATACAGGGGAAATACTCGGGATTAGTTTGAATAAACAGTACAGTGGTCAAGTTTGTGGTCAAACTGTCCCACAGGAAATAAGCTGGCGGGACAGTTGATGAAATATCTAATTGATTGCGAAAAGTTAATTTGGTTGTATATATTACGTATTGTGAAATAGATTGGTGATGAAACAAGCAAGTGTATATGAATTAAGTATATTCCTTAGGGGTGCTATAAACATACTAAAAAGAGTGATTTGTGACTATAACCAGATTTTCTTTGTACTAAAAATTAAATTATACATTAAAATGATTTAGTTGCAAAACAAAGCAATTTATTGGAATAAAAGAATGAAAATCTTAAACTTGAGTAAGATGTAGTTTTACACTGGAAATTAGAGAGAGAGTTATATCTACTGAAACTAAATTGTAAAAGTCATAATGAATTTATAAGGTTAACAAAAAATACATTAGAGTTTAGAACTATTACATTTTTATAATAGGGGAATACTAACAACCTATAGTTTATATACTAGCTATACTGTATTTCTTATACTATTATCATTATGTGTAAATTAAAACTGCCTTTTCTTCTATGGTGTGATCTAAAATACATTTAAACAAAATAAGGGAGTGTAGTTACTATTTTACTGCTTTTGTTGCTCTCAAATCTTGCCGTTAAGCACAAAAATCCCCGTTGTAAATGCATTGAAATGCAGTTAACCTTAAGGAAACAAATTTACATCAAAGGGACAGCACATGCCAATGGTATTTAAAGGAATGCCTTTCAAGTTGTCAACCCCGATTTCAAATTAGTCACTAATTACTGAAACTCCTCTTGACACATAAAGTGTCCGCCATATTGATTGAGTGTTTCGGTAGAAGGGTACACCATTCACAGATTGATACCCACCCCCTATTTCCCGCCTTATTCATCAAAATATCGTTTGGCACTTAATAGATTTGTTTAGCGGGTTACATCTGTTAGGTAGTTTTGATTTCTCCGGCTAAAACTCCACAGGGATGAAATTGTGATCTATGCATCTTTAGTTTTTTTATGTTAATAGTTTTTTTTTCTTTCCTCACTGTTTTATGAACGTTGTATTCCTTGAAAAAGATTATTCCGTGAATGCTATAAAATTATTTAGAGTCAAGAGATTTTATTGGCCAACTCTGGTCACCACTTTGCCACCGTGGAGCCACCTTTAAACAAATTACTGCAAATAGCTGAACTTTACAAATAAACCTACCATTGCATCTCTCCAGTATGAATATATTCTCGACAGAAATTAATCTGTAAGATAGATTTTTTATATATAGTGTAGCAGAAATTTGCTCTAGAGACAAAGATTTCCCTAAAACATATTTTATCATTGTTCAGATTTTCAACCAGCGGCCCCCACGCCCCTTCAAAAAGTGTGACTTATATAATTAGCTTACACCCAAAAAAATTATAAAAATTCTAAGTATAATATAACTTATGATATAACTTCTGTCAAAAAGTTTAAATTATGAAATGATATGTACAACCTGTCCATTCTTTTATGAACCAACAAAAACAAAACTTTTCTGTGATCTTATGGTGACCCAAATTATGTGATGGATTCTTCTGATGCTTTCATTTTCTCCCTTTTTATTTGTCCTTGATAACGAAAAACATAATAACTCTACCATAACTTCATTTACACATCATCTGTCATAACTTTAAACAATCGTGTAATGGTCCCCACCCCTCCAATAAACCCCCAACCAAAGAAACCCATTTGTCATATTTGGCCCCCGGGGTTACTCCATGTCATATTCATACAGTGGGGCTGTTTTTTTTATGTTGTCCATTCTGCTACATTATAAGGGGCATTATTTTATCATAATCATGCATTCATTAACCACAATCAAGCTATTTTTTTAGCTATGTTTTACTGAAGGCTCTCTCATGTGTAAATAAAAGACCTGTGAAATGAAATTCTCACCAGTTTTAAAATAACAAAAGTATCTGATAACAACTAAATAAAATTAAATACATGTAATTTACAAAAAATTTTATTATCCTCTTATCTCAAGGCCATATTTATATTCTTATGGAGTGCAATATATTTTATGAATGACAGCAACCCTACCTTGTGTGTTTTGGTGAAATTGGCTTATGAAACATTGAATAACAAGTGAAAATAAAAGTAAGACATCCTTCATTAGACTAAAACAAGATGAGCATAAATACTGAGCAGCTTCAGCCTGCAGCCAGACATTATTTAACAATAGTTAGTACAGCACAAATAAGTAGAATTAAGTAGAATGATTTATAATGAGTGATTGGTACTGTGGATAGTGTCAGTAAGGAATATATGTAAACATACATGTTTAAAAGTGTATTTGTTTGAGTCATACATGTGTTCTCATGCATAATGCAATCACTAAAGTCCCTGTATGTGTAGAAAGGTTTATGTCTTTTAAATATTTCCTGTGAGATACATTTTCTACTTTAACAATGTCATAATACGTTAAGTGAAACCGTTTTGAAATGGTCAACAAAGTAATCTGGCCATTTAGAAATGGCCAAGCCATTCCAAAGCCTGGTGCAGCCTACTTTCTTTCTGGATATTAATAAGAGCCCCCCCCCCCCCTTTCCCCTTCTAACCCCACCCCACTCCCCTGCCCCAACCACATCAAGCAAAAAGTCTTGTTCAGAATCTAGTTTCTATTGCTATGATGAGATGGTTAAGTAGTTTGCCCCGGGACATAATATGCCAGCTGTCGAATTTAAAACAGGGGTATGGGACTGTCGTATTTACAGGGTGGGGAGGGGGTATCTGGGAGTAATGACTGTGTCCTATCAAGTTAACACATCACGAGATTAATTCCTTTCTCTGGATAAAACTGGTTCCCGATGACACATTTTACAAATCAGTTGGTCTTTTTCGGATTTAATAGCCTTTCCCGTGGCTTTTAAAGTTTAAACACATAAAAGTTTAAACACATAAAATAAAGTTGGACTTTTGCCCTTTTTGTCTCAACAGTTCAAAATTTATATCAGGGCAGACCCACAGGAAATCTAACATATTACAAGGACCTATATTTGAAGTTTAAAGCCAAATTATTATATGCCAATTTGGTTAATCCTCGGGCATCTAGTTTTTGCCTCTGAGTTTAAATAGAAACCTGATAAATAAACTTGTAAACAGTGATTGAATTACAAAAAGTATCTGATGGGGATTTGATAAGATAAACATTGTTTTAAAGTTTAAAGCTGTCATTGGAAACATTTAGAATAGTTAGAACGAAGAAGCTGACATTTAAAACACAGTGGAACAAATGGCAATATTTTTATAAAATGAAGCATGGATGCAATAGCCTTTAGATTTACTATGCTTTAAAACTTCAATAGTTCTTTTACACCAATCTTATAATTTAACACTTAACACATGAACAAGGTGGACATTTAAAAAGAATTTCATCAGATAAAATATTTTGATACATGGTTGATCCTTTTAGTTTAACTATTGCTTTTGGCTTTGTTTTAATCAGTATAAGTCAGTTAAAACATCTAGAATAAAGTTAAAGTGTTCAACGTTTAATATGAGCTGTCATCAGATGAAGTATTTTTGTTATAGAGCCAGCCTTTGTTCTTTTTATAGCCTTTCTGGTGGTTTTAATTTTGAAATTATCTTTCTAATGTCTCATTAATGTAATGTTGACATACATTCCAAGATATGCACTTAAAAACGAAGGAATATTTTTAAAGTTGAAAAGGAGGCAGGAATTGCTCCTTAAAGTGGTCCTGTGCATGCAGTGATTCCTAATAATTGGGGTTATTGGCCATGGTGACAGAGTGGTAACACTCTCGCCTCCCACCTCTGAGATAGGAGTTCTGTTCCCAACCAAGTGGGAAAGCTGGTAGTTGCTTGCCGTTGGTTGGCAGTTTACAGTACAGAACCTTGACCAACTCTATGTATTGGTTTCCTCTGCCCTCCAAACCACCCGTAGTGATATGACCTTTATAGTCTTGAAAGCGACGTAAAACCCCAGATAAATAAATACATTATAATTGGGATTAGTTTAGTGATAAAGTCATGGATCACAAGTGTGTAGAACTGCAAAGGTCTTGAGTTCCAGTTCAGATAGAATGTCCCTTCCACATCCTCGGTTTTTCATTTACTAGTGATACTTGAATGCCATTCAAGACAGTGAAACAGAGGTCTAATTTAGTGTGCAAAAACATAAAACCAAAGTATTGTAAAGTATAAACAAAACATCACTTGGGAGCAATAAATTCTTGTCAAGATTATCTCAAAAACAGTTTTATTTTCCTTTTCTTTTCAAACAAAATCTGAGACAAGTGTAGACACCAGATAATCAGTCATGGAGAAGTCCAAATAAACTGCATGTGTAAAAGACAGTAACACGTGCACTGTGTGTTCTTGCATTATCGCCCACCGCTCTTTGCAGAAAAAATTGGGTAACAAGAGTAAAAATCAGACTAGGCCTGTCAGGCAGAAATGGTTAAAAACACAGTAAATCTCTAAAATACTGTATAAGAATAAATTTGCACTAGGTATCAATTTTGGCCTACTTTAGCAAATGAATTTAGTTAAGGGAATTAGTTCCTATTGGATTTGTAAATCTGTGTTAATATTTTAAGTGAAATTAACAAGTAGTGATTTATCTATTTGGGGTTTTACATCACTTTCAACACTGTACAGGTCATATCACGACAGGTAGTTTAATGGGCAGAGGACACCAGTACATACAGCTAGTCAAGGTTGTGTACTGTAAACTGCCGACCATTGGTAAGCAACTACCAGCTTTCCCACATAAGGTCCAGGGTTTGAACCACCGACCTAAGAGAGAGGTGGGAGGCAAGTGAGTTACCACTGCTCCACCATGGTCCCTTAAAGCTTTATTGCTATGAATATTCAAAATATGGAGATTAATAAATACGTTTGGCAAAATGTTCTACTTGTACGTTATCTGTCAAAGCTTTTGCACATGCTTTCATTTGTTAGCCTGGATGAAGGCGATACTATTTTTAACAAAGGTACAAAACAAGCCTACTCTTAGACTTGCTCCAAGTCTTTGTATTTCTTATTCCACTAAATCTGACATACGTGGAATCATTATGAGTCCATCATGATGGTGGAGATATTACTGTCTGATGAAATACATACATACATACTTTTTTCAGCACCAAATTCTTGAGAAAAAGTCATTCAATCCTCATATAATACCTAAGACAAAATGGCTTGATGAAATTCTAGGCTACTCTGTTCTATACTGGCCTTTCATACTGCTTAATCTTTGCACTCAGGCAGATTCCGAGGCACAACAGCCATGAGCAGTATTCCAAATTCATAAGTCCATGAAAATATTTGACAAGTTTGGTATTTGATCATTTCTCTCTAACCTCTGTAGCCATGGGTTTCAATCCATCTCTCAAAAACATGCCAGGTTGATGTACTGAGAGTCTGTCCTTGTACGACCTTAGCAATTTAAAAGGAATGTTAAATCAAAATTTTAACAAGAAACACCACAAGATACTGATTGAGTATACCTACAATATATGCTTTCCTTTGATTTATTAGGGGCCACGGTGGTAGAGTGGTAACACTCTAGCCTCCCACCTCTGAGGCTGGGGTTCAGTCCCCGGCACGGCCTCAAGTAGGAAAGCTGGTAGTTGCTTGCTGTTGGTTGGCAGTTTACAGTACAGTTCCCTGACAAACTGTATGTACTGGTTTCCTCTGCCCTTGCAACTACCCATCGTGATATGACCTGTACAGTGTTGAAAGTGACGTTAAATCCCAAATAAATAAAGCCATTGATTTATTTATTTGGGTTTTAACGTCACTTTCAACACTGTTTTAATCATATCACGATGGGTAATTTTATGGGTAGAGGAAACCAGTACATACAGCTGGTCAAGATTTTGTACTGTAAACTGCTGACCATCAATAAGCATCTATCAACTTTCCCTACATAGGTTCCGGGGTGTGAACCACAGACCTCAGAGGTGGGGGTGAGTGTGTTACCACTGAGGTCACCGAGGCCCCTCCTTTCTTTTGAATGTAGTTGTAAATTTAGTTAATATCTTGAATTGTCTTTAGTACCTGTTGATTAAATATCATAAGATAAAGTGGGAATGTTGCCAATTGAAAACCAAATATTTTTCTATAAACAAAATACACCTAAACATACAAGTGAAATTCAGATCCACTAAGCTATAGTAAAGGAAGCTGGTAGTTGCTTCCTGTTGCCCTGTTGTTTAAGTGTATTATCCTGACTTATTATACCATCTATTTAAAGTGATATTAAGATCAAGTTAATCAGTACAGTCGACTGTCATTTTGTAATCCCGGATCTCTCAAATCTCAACCATGAGTTGCAGAAGAAATGTTGGTAATTGCTTGTAAAATCTTGACTTATTAGTATGCAACAGTTTCCTCAATTAAAACCCTCTATGGGTCATGATGTGACCTTTACAATGTTTTGAAAGGAACATTAAGTGTAAATGAATCAACCAATTTATTTTATTTAATATGAATTTTTCATATAAAAGAAAACGCCTTGATGAGGCTACTCTTTCACTACTCAATCAATATAGCCAAATGGTTTTTGTCAGAATTTTTTGCCCGTGGTGTTAATTACTTTGAAAGTTTGAGTTTTTTGGCTGATGAAACAACAGATGATAGCTATCGTGGATGGTAAAGTTAGATTCAGAAGCAATATTTAGTAATTAATATTCTTTTGTTTTATTGTGTCACCCTGCTTTGCTGATTCAGACAAAAACTTTAAAAGACTCTCTCCCAGCAGAGCATTTGTTCTGCTACCACATTGATCACTTTACAACTGGTAAGGATAAGGGTAACCACATACCCCAGATGTCGTTATTTTTCCTTTCTAAAACATCAAGTTCCTTCTCCAATCTTCCCTTTCATCCATTGGTAGATAAAAATTTTAAACTGTTCAAATTTTTCACCTACCATATGTGGAATGAAGGTCACCGCCTATAGACACCCCTAACTGCATAATCCTATCATTTCTGTAGCTCTTCTGCTGCTTTTCCTCCATATTCTGTGTCATTCTGTCTATTTCTGTATCTCCAGTCAAGTGATGTGATTGCTGAGACATAATTATGGCTTTACTGTATATTGACTCTACTTTTATTCTCTTCAACCATCAACAAACTTGTCTCTGCAGTGCATTTTTTCCTCCCTGTTTTCCAGCCCTCATTTGTATCAAAACTGCAGCAAGAGGTTTGTAGCTAGTTTTTACAGGAGGTAAAACATTCCACATCTGCTTTTTCTGTCCTCTATCATCACCAGATATACCACCCAGAGGGTAATCAGAGCTTTAGTTTCCCAGTGTTACCATGGTTTAGGAATTATTCTTCTACATTCCATGACTGCCTCAATTTTGGAGCAATATGACTCCGTTTCCTTCTTCTAAGCTACTGCTTCTACAGAGATTAAGTGCTATAGAAGTATTATTAGATAAAATTTGATAGATTATAATTTAATTAGCAACACTATAATTTATCAAACTATAGTCAGTCATAACAGCAAAACTATCATATATAAGTGCAAGTTGTATGTTGATTTGGGGAGCTGAATTAATGCAAAAATTCTGTCATCATCCCTTACGAAAATCTCCCAGTGATGAAGGGGAGGGTTTTTAAAGGGTATAGCAATTCAAGTCCGATTGTCTTATTGTTTGTCCACGCAAAAGTCAAAGCTGGGGTTTCCACCACAACCCCCACCACGTCTAACACCCAAGGTTATATTGGGACAGACCCTCAAGATTGTCACTGGCAGGAGTTGGACCCACACAGAGGTGACAGACTGTGATTGGATATCAAACCTGCTTATCCATCCAGGACACTGAGGACCTTGTCTTTGTCCACACACTTTACCTAAAAAAATTTACTTCAGATCAGCGTCATATTTTCACATAAGGTGGGGTCTGCTCATGGCTTGGTCCTAGCCTAAGATGATTTGGACCTGGAAAATCCAGAATTATTTTCATCATTTTTCAACAAAGTCCACATACATATCCAAATATACGGTTCTCCTGATCAGGGTTAAAATTCCCCACTGAGGTCGACACATCACTCAGTCCAACTAAAGTAGGAACTTCACCTATCCTTTTTTCATCACCCGTACCCGTGTCCGTTATTGCCCGTACCCGTGATACCCTGAATATTTTGCTATAAAACAGTGAACTCATCCACGTCCGTGATTAGGAAGGAAAAAATTTGTTCTTCACGGACACGGACAGCTAGTACACTGTTTTATACCAAAAGATCTAGGGTATCACGGATACGGGCATTAACGGACACGGATATGGGTGAAGAAAAAAGGACAGGTGTAGTTCCCACTTTAAACATGATCTGGATCCGCACTGGGCCCCCAGAATATTTCTTGGGATTTTTGGCCTAAAGTTGGTTCTGGATCCCTGGGTGATGGCTAAAACATGACATTCAGTGCTTATATCTGATCATACTGATAATAAAAAAGAATGAAAATGTATTTTAAATAAAGAAATTAAGAAACTATCTCAGAAGAATGGCTATATAGACATTAGGACAAAAATTCCCCCTTGAATCATGCAAATATAACAAAAATATAATAAAGTTCAGTGTCCTTCAAAATCTGTTTAATTTAAATTTGCTTGGACTTTAAACCAAAGTTCTTTAAATGATTTCAAGCTGCCTCTGATTTCTTTTGAATTCCATTCTGTGAAAAGATCAAAAAAGTTTTCGAAAAAAGCTGTAAATTACAAACGATTTCTTGTTCATTATAAGACGTTCTATCCTTTTCCGTTTCTCTCGAAGATTTAATTTACTTTAACAAGTTCAGAATCCCTGGGGATTTTGGTGAAATTGTTGTCTTTATATTTTAAAGTTTTCTACCTTACATTTCTGCGGGCCTCTAAGCCTTGAAATTTATTAATGTTAGACAAATATTTCAGGAATGTTTTCACAAAAAAACTATATTTTTTATACCATGGATATAAAATGCTTAAAAATTCATGTAGCTATTGTAACATCCTGCTCTTTCTAAGAAAAATATTAACAGAAACGAAAATATTCTCAATATATTACATGGCCTTAACTTGCTGCCCCACTTGTGACTGATTTTTAAGTCAGTAGGCAGTAGTTTTAACTAGGTTATCCCCCTCTGTTAAGTTCACTAACTTGTTGCTCTAGGTTTTGTGAATAATTGCTTACAAATGAGTAACAACAGTGTAGAAATCCTTAAAGTCGTTTTCTGAAGACAGAAACAGAAAATAATAGCCTTCTAAAGACTCAAAAGTGATTTATAATGGTTAAAGTCAAAGTTGGGGTTTTATCTTAAATTTCAACAGTTAAGGGTATGTTAGGATATACCCCAATGTATCCCAAAAATAATGATGAATGGGGTTTAAATCCATCACCACAAGGGTAAAAGTTAAGTGATTAAATATGAAATTCGGTAACAACTTGACACTATTTTGTAAGATGGTTTCTTAAATCTGTTGGAATGATCTCGCAATTCAGTTTTCACTCTTTTGCCATGATAAATGCACAAGGAAGCAATCTCAAATAATCAAAATGTTTAATTACTTAATCAATACATCATGTATATCGATAGATTTAAGACACATAAAATTAGATAGGACTCATAGAGTGAAGGCCTCCTTTATCCAGAATATGATCCAGGTCTTTCCCAAAATTTAATCCTTCTTGTTTTGGTCAGGCCCTACCCACAAAACGACCTAGCTGGCTGATAACCTATTGCATATGATTTGGACAGTTAAATCCCCTATAAAGCCTAAATATGGCTATATATATTAATTATGAGGCCCTTGTCTTGCATATGTTAAAATGCTGTGCTATCGTCATGTTATACAAAAGTGAATGATTCCCAGTGCAACTTAATGTGTTTGTGTTTCACCACATTGAAAAGTAACTTAGATACTTCATTTTCTTTTTAAAAAATCAAAAAAAAAATCAACACTATAACCGAATACTTTATTCAAATGCGTCTTGGCGAGGCTAGTTGGCCACTAGATAGCGTGGATCAGTGCCACGCTTCAGTTTTTGTTTCCAAAGCTCTTTTGAATTAGGAATAACAAAACATTGCGTAAATCATAGTGGCTTTGAGTTTCAATGATTGAAATTTAGACGTAATGAACTTGCTGTAAGGCAACTCACTGAATATATGCTAGTCCAAAGCCCAAAGGAATCTGTTTATACTTTGAAAAAAAAAGTCATAATTTAAATGCATATTTTATTTTAGTACTATTTTTTCATTTAGTATGGTTACATGGATTTCACCCTCACACAAGGGGGGGGGGCACGTTGGAGCAGTAGCAGCACACTCGCCTTCCACCTCTGAGGTCGGCGGTTCAAACCCTGGAACTTATGTGGTATAGTTGGCAGTTGGTCACCAATGATTGGCAGTGTACGGTACAGAATCTTGACCAAGTGTGTGTGCTGGTTTTCTCTGTCCATAAAACTACCCAACGTGATATGACCTGTACAGTGTTGAAAACAATGTGAAACAATAAATAAAAAAAATTCACACACAAAAAAAAACACAATAAATTTTTCGCTCAAATAATGGGGGCTTATTGGTAATTTAAAATGTACAATATTCCTCAAAATGGTTAACATATAAACTATGAACTTGACATTTTTAGGAATACCAGAACTGATTGCACTGGTACACCCAAGCTTCAATAACTGACGTCTCCCTAAGTGAAAGGACAATGACTTAACTATGACCATTTATAAATATTCCTGATCTTCTTTAACCTACATTTATGAATAAGATCCAATTTAACGAAGACGTCAATGTCAAATAATGATCCGAGCCACTATGGACCTGCCTGTACCTTGGATTGAAACCAGGTCCCCTGTGTTCCCAGGCGAGTGTGTCACCCTCTAGGCCCCATTGGCATATAATGTGTACATTTCTTTTCTTTAGCCTTATCCAGATTGTTGTAACCCACATAATATATCTGTCGAAAAAATAAAACTCTGGTAAAGTAATCAATTCAAATTAGACCTAAAGTGAGACAATCTGTTAGTTCAGAAGAAACAAGTTGTTCCATTTAAGACCGTTTGTTTTCTCAAAATCTGGCTTTCATTCTGTGTTTTAGGGTTTGAATTCTGTAACAAGCTTCAACTTTTACAAAAGTGGGCAGACACTTCCCCATTTCCCACAATTTGGTGGTTCCTTGTCTTTCAAAAAAAAAGTATTTTCTTGTCAAATTAAATTCATATTACAGAAACAAGGTGTTCTTTTTTCACTGTATTATCAACATTATCAGCCATAACCTGGCAATGGTTTAAGCACACAGTTAACTTGTTATTGGCTAAGTGGCCCAGAGCTGCAATTTCCCTATTAAGACAAGATAGTGAAACAATAAAAATGCAAAGAAGTGAAAAAATCTCATCTGCTAAATGAAAATCCTCGGCAAAAAACCCACAGAAGTTTTCCAGCCTTTAACCCACTAACCTACAATTATAGGGAAGGAAGCTTTGTAGTTCTTTACATATCTGTCCATTTTTGTTTTCCCTTAAAGATAAATCATTTTACCCACTTATATAACACATCTGCGAAAATCATGTAACTAACCATATCACTATAGACTTTTATCTCAAATAGAATAACCCAGCTGTTTACCTCAAATTTAAACTTCACCTTAAATAGAAGAATAGATTTGAATGATTTGGAAATTTTACTAGTTCAAGGGTTAAGCACTGTAGATGTCCAATTGCATTAAATTAGCTTCTTATCAAGAAACTGAATTTTTAAAAGATAATAAAAAAAGTAAATTTCACACTTTAAGGTTGCTATGATGTTGAAGCATTCAGATATCATATTTTGTTGCCATGTATTTTTCCAAGGACATTCTTGTTCCTGTATCCGTGTTAAAGTGGCTTAGTCCAGTATTAGGGGGCAGGGGAGGGGGTTATGAGTAAGCAGTTGAGTAAAGAGGAGGGGGATGAGTAGGGTGGTTAAGCAACAAGTAATGAGAAATAGGTAGGTTTTTATGCAGGCATTAGCCTGGCCTTCCAGGCTGTCTGAATCATGATGCAAACATGAAAATATTTTTGCCATAATGCACTCTGTATTTAGAGGCCTTTCTAGTCTGGGAGTCTCCTCAGCAAGGTAGGCTAAGTAAGTGTATGAGAACATTATGAAAAATACTTATAATGCAGTCAAACAGTTGTGTCTATATTATATGTACAAACGCTTGTGGCAAGGCTATGCAGGCATCTTCTTGTGGGAATATTAGACCCAGTAGTACAAGCAGGTATTAGCTAAAAGTGACAATTACGCCAATACTACAATGTTTATGCCAAGGACGGACAGGATATTGCAAGATTAATCTTTGAGAGGCACAATGTTGCCAAGTTTGACTACTTGGATAAGCTAAAACTATAAGAGTTAAGACTAATTACAAGTTTTATGGAAATATGAAAGACCTTTGACAATAAGTAATTATTTTTAATCTAGAATTATGCCATATATTATAGATTGCTTTCAATACATTTTGTAGGTCAGATCACAACAGATAGTAGTGGCATAGAGGAAACTGTGCATACAAGTTAGTCAAGATTAAGAACTGTAAACCATTTAGCATTGGCAATTAGTAGCCTAAGTTAGGATTTGAACAGCTGACCTGAGAGGTGACAGACAAGTCTACTACCCATTTTACCATCCGTACAATCTACAATATGACTTCTATCATCTATCCAGTTTTTCTGTATATTTGTAGCCGCCCAGTGATCTTCACATTTTGCGGTCCAGGCCGAAGCAATCGAGTGAGTTTTCACGATGTATGGGCGACCAGGAATGTCGGGAGGTGAGTGTTGTCATGGCAACTATAGTGGCAGTATATGAGGGCCAGATACTTTAAAATGTTCTTAAGTCTTAATCAAAGCTAATCCGAGTTTTTTTTTGCTCAAATCTGAGATTGCATTTTTCACTCTAGTTGAGATTTACAAAGTAATTTGAAGCTGTGAGAACAGAAATAGCAGATAATATTTCTCCTGTCAATCAAAATCCTGCACGATCATGTAACCATAGCCTTGCTTAAGACTCGAGTTTCCTTCAAATTAGGACTAATATACTTCAGTTTCCACAATGTACTCTTACATATTCCTGTACTGGTTTTTACACCAGCGAATTGTTGAAACAGTCTGGTGGGCTTACATTTACTAACATCTACGAGTGATTTATGAAGCCTATATACTTGCATCTATGTTTGAAAAAGGATATAGTAGAAGCTTGAGCCTTAAACAAGGCTTATATAACCAATATGCTAATGTGAAAGCAAACCTAGTTAGCCATTAAGTTTTACCAAATACCTAAGTTAATAGTTAGCCATTAAGTTGAACCAAATACTTAGTTAAAGTTCAATGGGGGACCTTGGGACTCACCAACACAATATCTAAATTTTCAGTCAAAAACTGCCGTTCTGGTTTGATTCATTTCACACAGCTTGTAGTAGCTCCTACAAAAGATCATTACATCTCATGCCTTTAATTACTACTTAAGATGTTCTGGCATGGATCCTAAATGAAAAATTGTGACCAGGGTTTAAAACACTTACATCATACTATGTAAAAAGTCCCATCATATGATTTTGGCTCATTCAGAACTTTTTCCATGCTTTTGTTCACAGCCTGAGGGAACACAAATATCCCATCAAAATGTAGTGACATGATTATCTGACTCAGTTCCTTCTAATGAAAGAAATTTACCCATGGCAGTCTGCCTTGGTTATTATTAGTAGTATTCTTATTATTATTATTACCTTTGCTAGGGAAGTCATGTGATCGGCAGCGTGCATTTGTCTGTTAGTTTGTCTGTTTTCTTTGTGTACAAAATAACTCAAAAAGTTATGTACAGACTTTGATGGATTTTTTAGGAATTATTGACAATGACACAAGTAATAGACAATTAGATTTTATAGTGTGACTGGAATAACAGTACTGGAAATGTCCTGCCTTGGCGAAGATGGGTACTCTCTGAGTACTCTTGTTTATCATTACACTCATCAGCAATATTTGAGATATTGGGCCTTGGTGGACTGCGACCTCTGAGTGATGTTGTTATGCAAGTGTTATAATGTCACAATCTTAAGGACACTGGAAATTCAGTTTTTATCTGGTCAAAGGACAGAGTATCCGGTTTAAGAATTCATCCAAACATTATCTCTTCAGACAGGTTTGTCGAAATTCCTAGTAACCTCCCATGCACAGACATCTGCTGTTTTGGTTGTAACCAACCCGCCTATTAGATTGATGTGTCCGAAGTCTGTCCTTCCGTCTGTTTCCGGACTATAACTCAAAAACGCTTTGTCCAATCGAATTCAAACTTGACAAGGAGATACATCACCATCATAACTAAGTTGCTTTCGAAATTGGTGTAATTCCGTCTGTTCATTTGTCCGTTTTTTGTCTGTTTGTCTGTCAACATTTCCATTTCTGGACTCTAACGCAAAAATACTTTGTCCAATCGAATTCAAACTTGACAGGGACATAGATCACCATCATAGTTAAGTTGCTTTCGAAATTGGTGTAACTCTGTCCGTTTGTCTGTGGGTCAACATTTTCATTTCCAAACTCTTGCTCGAAAATGCTTTGTCCAATCTAATTCAAACTTGACAGAGAGATAGATCCTCATAGCTAGGTTGCTTTCGAAATTGGTGTACTTCCGTCTGTTTGTTTGTTCATTTCTGGTCGTTTGTCTGTCCGTCAATATTTCCTGCGCAACCCGCCTTTTGGGGCATCTCTGACCCTCTTGTTTTTTTTGTAATATGGACTTCCCCTCCTCAGACATCAGCTCATTAGATGAAGTTTCTTACTGACTTAGTGCTTTATAAAAGCTTCCATTATATGAAACTGTAAATTAAGGCTTAAATGCATTGAAATAATCTCCAGACATATCAAAGTGTTAGACTATAATTAACTATAAATGACTTCTCATAAAGATAGAACTTATTGGCTATTATTCTGTGGAGCATTCTTTATAAATGAAAGTTTAAGAGTAGAATATGATTTGAGATATTTTGCATACTTATATATATAGAGACTACATGTTTTAAACATCCGAATTTTGCCACATTCTGTGAAATTTGCCGCTTGGGTGAGTTTTATACAGAATGCTGTATGGATAGAAATTTTAGCTAGAAGGAAATGTCACCAGTTCTTTATTTTTAAAAAGAAGTCCACAGTAATGATTCTACTTGAGATAGTTATACAGATTTAAAATTTCACTAGGAATCAATTTTCACAATCAAAGTGCATTAGCTAAATATCTAAAATTAATCACTGGTAAGAAAATTACAAGTAATACAGTACTTTGAAGTAACTTATAAATAGATTCAAACTTCATGCAGATGGGATTATCTGTCTCTTCTTTGCGATATTGTATGTCATAGCAAATGTGCCCTAATGAATATTTTACACAGAATAATACACATATATAAAACTAGTAAATATGAACTCACTTCAAAGTGTAACTGATAAGTACTAATTACTGCTGATATGATTGCTATGTCAGCAAAAGAGGTGGTCATTCCAAACAGTCACCAATAACACCTGTTGTTATATCAAACAGAACCGTGGACATACAATACTCCTGTAACTTACGAAGATACCATAAACAATAGTACATATGATAAAATGCTCCTTTTTGTAGCGTAAGTATTATAGCAGATGTTCTGAGGGGTATCAGTTCTTTTTAGCGTACTATTATAGTATTAAATCAATAAACATATCAAACTTCCCCTCCGCACGCGCCACAACAAACGCGTGGTGGTCATGTGATGACGTCATCAACCATATTGATTTCTTAGCACCAACGGTCAATTCGACCCCAAAGCATTTTGCCCCTAAGAAACGCGGTAATTACAATTCCGCAAAATCACCCTTTGGATAAAATAAACAGATATGGATTACTGCTCTGGGCAAAATGTTTTGGATTGTGGTTGAATAAATGCAGGCACTTTTTTTCTATGGTCGGGTGATAAAAGGAACGACTTTTCATGGCGGAAGTGTTGAAATCTGGATGTCATTGGGTTTGTTTATATTCGGAGATCAATTCCATTTCCTAATCCCTCGCTGATAGAGAAACTTTTGTTTTAGATGGCAGATAAAAAGTTGACTAAATTCTTGCTGAAACTTGAGTTGAATTGAGAAAAAGGTAAAACATACTAGGGTGGTTATTTGTGGCTTAATGAAAAAATAACCACCCCGTTGAAATATATGCTAGCCTTGTGGAAGGCTTCTGGGTATATAGAAATGAAATTCATTATACAAATATGCCCTTGTTTACAAAAACCTCCTTGGTGAACACTGGAGCTCAAATTTTGGGATTTATGCCCCTTTTGATCTCGAGTTCCCATACATATTTGGTCGAAATAATTGTATCTTTAACAAGGAAACACACACTGGTATAAATTTTTGTCATATTTCCAAGTCCTACAACTACCTTAAAATTTGTCATTAAATCAATATGAGAATGCGTTGAGACATAGTATGATATACAATATGAGAATGCATTGGGATTAGTATGATATACAATATGAGAATAAGTTGGAACTAATATGGTATACAGTATGAGAATAAGTTGGAACTAGTGGTATACAGTGTGAGAATGCGTTGAAACTAATATGGTATATAATATGAGAATGCATTAGGACTAATACAGTATACAGTATGAGAATGTCTTGGGACTAGTATGGCATACAATATGAGAATGTGTCGGGACTAGTATTGTATACAATGTGAGAATGTGTTAGGATTAGTATGGTATACAATATGAGAATAAGTTGGGACTAATATGGTATATGGTTTTGAGAAAGATCTTGCTATTTCTTTACCTGGATTAGAGCCTGTATAAAAGTTTTTCTTACTGGTTTGTAGCAGACTATATTTGTATGTATGGCTTGTTCGTGTACACCTAGTAAGTACTCCTTTTATCCATCTGACGGGATAGTATCTTGTAAGTGGCATCGCAAATTAAAGAATTGAAAATTTCCGATCCAAGGAATACAAAGCTCTTCAAAAGTTTTAAAGAGTTTTGCAATCTTCAAAGGCTGTACTTTCCACCCATATAAAGAGTCCATTTGGTTTCTTGCCCCCCCCCCCCCCCCCCCCCCCCCCCAACCCCTTTCTTTTGATTATATCCACTTCTCAATAAAACGCCATTATGCTACCCCCATTCCGCCCCCATATCTTTGACTTGTTACATCCAAGCAAATGGAGAGTTGTCTGTCACAACAAATACTTCATGCATCCCTGGAACCAAAAACATCCTCCAGACATGAACTAGTGTCCTAATTGGATCCAGACAGGTCATTATCACCAGCTAGATCCTGAATTATATTGGACTGGCTAGCAACCATATTTTTGCAACTACTTCTGGCTGTGAGAAAAGTAAAGGGGGTTTTACACACTTATTTCCTTCAAATGGAAGTTAAAACTTCACTACAACACGGTTAATATGGCAACACCTAAACTTAAGAGAAAAGTGAAGAATAATGCATATTTTTAATAGTCTGAGTTTTGACATCAAGTTTCCAGTGACATTGTACACCAGACATTAATTTCAATTATTTTAGTTTGTCATCTTTTTGAGAGTAAAAAGTCAATTCCAGTAAATTTGTTAAAAATCTTTTTTGCATTTTTGAAAGTAATGAGCTGGTGAAATACTTAACTATTGATATATAATATACACTTGTGATACGTTTTAACTAAGGTATATTGAGAATGGCAACTAGGTGATCAAACTACTATTTATACAGTACATAGCTGTTACAAACCTGGGTTAATTTTAAAAGTAGATTTGGTGAAAGTGAAACTCGTAAGCATGTAAGAAAAGATTGTACATACTATTTATTGAGTATACATGTAAATTTGTATCCTACAAGGCATATTTGCTTGTTTTTGCATGTTCTGCAAACAACAATACAGCAAAACAATAATGCATACCTGTCAAATGCTTGGTGTTAATCTCTAATATCTTGGTGCTAATCTGACAAAAATACTCACAGAAGAAACATGTCGATGACACATAAAAAGTGTTGTTTGACTTTGTATGCTTCTGCTTGATCCATCTGCCTGTAAAAACAAACAAACAAACAGACGTCTACTGTAGTGAAGTTGCTGATCCACATGAGTAGTGAGTAGGTGGCAAAAAGTTAGTAGCACACTTGAGGTTTGATTTTTCCCCAAAGTTGGGAAGTGGGTAGTTGCTAAAATATAGGTCAAACATTTCCATGCTGGATTCATGAGTTGCAACCAAACAGTCTCGTGTATTTTCGGTTGTGTTCGGTTGTGGTTTGGTCTGCTGTGTTTTTGGTATGGCACCTTGATGGAGGACTTGCATTTGTATAGGCCATCCTCCTTGGCATTAAATACAACTCAGAACAGTTAGACTTTCCTCAAGTCCTTCTGTATAAAATGAGGACTGAATGACATTTTTTCCAGGATTTGGTGTTGCCAAAAGTGTATATCATCATACAGTAAGATCCCCACCCATCAGGTGAATTCAAAATGATTCCATGTCAGATTTGGTGGAATTAGAAAGACTTGGAGCAAGTCTGGGGTAAAGGGGGCAGTATGGATTTAAGGGGCAGGTCATTCTTCAACACATACTACCCAGATCTGAGGCTCTCTTTTCAGAGCCACAAGGACAAGGTAATCAAGTAGAAAATCAGTTGCATATAGATAGACCCATAGACCCACAGAATTGTTTGTAGAGCCACATGTCTTTCTCATACCACTCCACTAAGAAAAACCCTTCATTGGCTACCCATAAGGCACCGTTGCATCTTCAAGACTGCCTTGCTGGTATACAAATACCTACATACTAACTGTCCAAAATATTTCAGCCTATTTCTTAAAGTTAGACAATGTGCCTATAATACTCAGTTGAGTCAATCTGAGGTATAATTTTACATGTTCCTCAATACCAACCATCTATTTACAAATCCACAAAGCAGTTTGGTCTAAGCTTTGCATATGATGCTCCCAAAATATGGAATGAACTCCCGGATGATGTACGATCTGCCACTTCTATTGCTTCCTTCAGAAAAAAACTTAAGGCATACCTATTCTGCCAAGCTTATCCTCCTTAATATTTTCCACCTCATATGGCGTTCTCCGTGATGTCGACCATTGCTATGGATAAGGACAATGATTTTTGTGACTATGCTTATGATGTTGCGCCTTAGAGTCTGTCACTTTGGCAGAGATTAAGCGCTATAAAAGTTGAATTGGAATTGGAATTAGTGAAAAGTGTGACCAACTAGGATGTACTGGTTTTCTCCATACCCTTTACAGTGCCACTTGTGGTGTATTAGGCGCATAGCATTACACACTAATACTGTTGTACTAAATCTGGGTTTTTTTCACAGCTGAGTGTTTGCTCAATTTGGCATTCTCAAAAGAAAATCATCCCTGTGACAAATAATTCAGCTAAGTGTTTTGCCCATCAATCAGTATCTTGCCATATGAACCATGTAATCAGTGTGACAAAGTGAGAAAGTATGTGACTTAAGCAAGACAAAGGGTCTGCAAACTTATAAAAATATTACTGGTCAACGCATGAACATTGTGAAATGATTTTAAGGAGTAGTAGAATTTGTTCATTAAATAAGCTAGATCATCGCACTACCAATCTATGAAGAGTTTGCAAACTTATACCTTTGCATCACTGATACTCAGCCAGAGACCTCAGTGCATGCAAACAGGTCAAAATATATTAAATATCTATCTTATACATTTTTATAACAACAACTCCATTTTGTTCATTTTTAAAATTTGTTTAATCTGCTGTTAGCAGTCCTTGCTGTAAAAATACCAAGAAAAAGGCAATTTGTAACTTGTTACTGAACCACAAATGTCAATGGCCTACTGAAGTTTGAACTAGAATAATGTGTCCACCCCTTAGAATCTACAAGAACAACGATTAGGCATAAGGAAAGTTTGATTAGATTGAATTAGATTGAGACTCCTTGTGTGTGAACAGAGAGCTGCCATATGTTGAGTATTAGCACTTTGCTTACCCTCGGAGTATACTGAAAACCAAGAACTACTGACCACAAAAACAAACAAATCTGTCACCTCTGCTAACAAGTAAATAGCTGGACCCCACTAATAAACACACACCCAGGAACCTGCAATAAATGCCTGCCAAACTCATTAATTCCTGGCACCATTGGTGGGCTCAGATTTGCTGCATTTACACGGGACAAATGATGACTGATTGCAATGGTGATACTAAAAATATTCCCTGGACAAAAGCCCAACAGGAAAACGCCTTCAGTAGAAAAGCTCCCATTTCCCATTTTATGGAGGCTGGTAAATATTGAAGGGAGTATAGGCTACAGTTATATCCATTTTATTATATTATACATACTTCTGTCAGTACAGTTGGCATACTGTAAGAGCCCTACTCTATATGGCAACAGATACAGAAGTTTTGAATTATCTAAAATTTCCGTAGATGGAATAAATGTGCCACTTGAAGGTCACTTACAGTTCAACTTTCTACTTCAATATGGATACTTTCACCACTAAAAACTTTTCACACCATTTTTAGGCCCAAGCTCTAGCGAGGCTTGTGCTTCTAGAGAACATTTTTTTATGTTTTTTTTTCTCCTTTTTTGTACCCCTGGACTTTCATGAATTTTGACATAGCGTGATGAGTATGTGTCTGTTCACTGAAGTTTAGCGGCAATGGGCTGCGTTAGTACTGGGATGGGTGACCGCTTTGGTACACCACTTGTGTCTCTGATGGTTTTGCGCTCTAGCTAGTAGACCAATCCCCCTTTTGACCTTGTTCATTTTATAATTTACACAAAGTACTTCTTTCAGCTAAAATTTACACTTTCCACATTCAGAAATGAAACACTTACATATCTTTATAATCTTTTTTTTTAATAAAAGAAGATTCAAAGGTGCTGTAAACGTGACAAAAGCACACTTATATATTACATATTTAAGGACAGCCTTACTTTAATATGCTTACTAATACACTGCAGTTAAAGGCCAGCCTTAAACTCATATAATTACTCTTTGATACAGTCAAACTACAGATACAAAGCCAGCTATTCACTACATGTGAGTAATTCTGCCAATTTGTTCCCCAAGCAGCTGTATTATGACAAGTGTCAGGGATCTGAACGTGTAGAAATAAACAATTTATACAGCATTCACACTCTACCGACAAGACTCCCAACGGTATCCTATCATCTTCTTTGCAGCATTCAAATTCTAAAAATACTTTTATAGTGCTTAATCTCTATCTAAACACAGACTCTAGGCGCATAATACAGAAAAGCAAAGATCCATAGAAATATAACAAGACATAGCATTGGTCAGTGCCATGGAGAAAGACTGAAAAAAACAGCAAAGAGATAGGTTTTCACCTTCTTTCTGAAGGAGGAAAGAAATGGCTGAATGTACATCATCATGCAAACCAAATCTTAGGAGCATCATACGCAAATCTGATTGTGGCCTGTGTGTTTTATTATCTGTGGAAAGGTTACCTTGGATATTTCCAATGGCCAATGAAAACTATCGGGACACAAATACAAAACCTGACTTTTTTTGTTTTATCAATGGTCAAATTTTCAGACTTTCCTGTTCTTAGTATTTGGAACTCATCAGCTTCAATGGTAATGTTTGACCTATTGATAGTGAGGCATAGCAACATGTTAAAATTACAATTATCTCCCTTTCTATATTGACAAAATTTGTGAAAAAATATGGAACACCTGCATATGATTTTGTCTCAGAATTTCGCACCTCATTCTCATCAATCCCATTTAACAATGCAAGTATATTGGAGTAGCAGACCAGGGAACTGTGAACCAGCCATAAGGCAGGCATCGAATCCACTGTTATGCCGATGATAGATACTTTATTTGACCTTACCAAACACTGAATATTGGGCATTTTGTTTATTTGGAGGGCTACTTAATTAGAAATTTTCTGCGTACAAAGTGTAACTGTATACGTTCCTTGTACACTGTAGAAACTTTGATTTGTGTTGATACATTGGGGATGGGGGGAGAGATGGGCCGGTTGAAAAAAAAATCAAAAATTGACCAGTATTTTGTGGACTTTATATGGACAACATAGTTCTTTTTTTTCTAAATTGGTCATAATACATCTTTATGTATTTACTTTTTTAATTTTATTTATTTCTGTTTATTTAACTTTTGATTAAGAGGCAGGACAGCTGTTATATTGAGAGTGAACTTGTGTCAAACTGGCGTGATAGATCTGATATGTCAAGCTGAGACATGATAAAATTCTACCGTATGTTACCCTTCAAATAGTTGAGTATTCATTCAGTGTTTACCATTTTCTTCATAGACCCATAAACTGATTCACGGGTTTTCAGCAATTAGAGATAGAAAAAAATAATATTACATGTATTAATATTTGTGTAAATACTATGGGAGTAATATTTGGGACAGTGATACAGGGATAAAGCAGCTAGTACATATTCGTTGAGCTATTAACATTAAAATATGTAAAATATTGTTTGTGGTGTTGATGTTTAAAACCGAAAATTTACCAAAATTAGACCCATAAACTGACTACATCTACACATTTAATGACCATTAAAAGGGTTTTGGTCATTCTAACTGGAGGGCTGTGCCATATCTGTGCTATATGGCGGCAATACCAAATGTTCCAATACAAGAATTCTTCAAAATAGAACTTATTTTGTGTAGATTCATGCTGTACCATGTTGCTGCGAATGGACAAAGTATATCATTCCAGTTCCAACATTACAATAAGACTGGACAATCCGATAATATATATATAGTCGCCAGTGCTTGCAGGAACTGATTTCAGTAGTTTTCCTTTGCAAGTATTTTCGAAAGATGTCAAAGTGAGATGTATTAAAAGGACAAGGTTGTGAACCAAAGTTCAATTACATGTTGTTAAGTTAAACCTGAGAGGTTTTCTTTTGTTAAACTTCTCCGCGATCTCTCATTTATGACCAATTGTTCTGCTTCGTGATTAAGACCATATATGGAAGCACTTTTCAACGTTAATTTTATGTAAAATGACGATACACCCCCCAAAAATACACACCAGAAATATAGAATTGAAAAGTAATGAGGTTCAACAACATCTCAGAAATTACAAATTAAGAAAGGGTGTAATCTTAATAGGTTAATAGCTTCGTAAGAGAGGTCCAGAAGGGAATGAGTCAACAGTCTATTATTTTCAAATATTGGACACTTACTTGGCCATTAACCTATATATACGACCACATAATCAATGACAGTGTAATATGCTTCATAAAGACATTTTTTTTCTGTTTATCATAAAATAAAGTTTTAGTAAAACGTCGAAAGAGAGCTGTCAAATGAAAATTTTGTATTCTCATAATGAAACGGGTGGTTCCCAGTTACCCATCTCTTGTGCTTTGAATTATGGGTATGTTCTGTTCAAGTTTGCAATTGTGATGATCACTCATTTATTTAAAACTTCTTACAGGCATTTTAGAGGTTGCTGGGTGTAACTACAACATTCTAATGCTGGAAATTCCCAGTATTTTTCACTCTAAAAGTATTGCCCAATTTCAAGAAAAGTCAATGTTTTCGAGTGACTGTTTATTTGAAGACAAGTACAAGAACTCAGGTTTATAGTTTATACCCAAAGGGGTGAAGTAGGCTTGCAGAACGGAAATTGCAAAGACAGGATAAGTCCCCCTGCTCCTTTTAACCCCCATGTTAGATTCTGTTATTGTGAAAGCTAGCCTTCCTGGATGTTAACATGCTGTATATATAACAATAAGGTATTCAAATATGTATTAGCTATATTTATAAAATGTCATTGCATATCATTTATTTCATGACATTTATGTCTTAATAGAAGCTGTATGTACCGGTTGGTCGAGTTTAAGTATTTGTAATGAATGTGAAGGTATGTAAATCCATCACATCAACACACGTAAGCTAGACTTTCTTCAAGTCCTTTCGGCTAAGGTGTTATATGAGGACTGACTGACTTTTTTACCAGAGTGTGGGGCTGACAAAAAGGACTTTTCTCACAGGTCACCAGAGTACCTGTCCACCTGGTGTATTTCTTTAGGCAGTAGCTTCCCCAATCATCAGTTGGATTCATAATGGTTCCATGTATGTCAGATTTGGTGGATTGAGAAATTCAAAGCCTTGGACCTAGTCTAAGCCTATATGTTATTAGACAGAGACAGTATGCCACAATAAGAGCTATTGGAAAGTGCATGCATCCGCCAAGGTCCAACACATCTAATATTGCTTATCAATGATTAGTGAAATGATTACTGAATTGATTACTGATTATTGATATAATAAAAAAATCATTGAAAAAATTCTTGGATACTGATCACCACCAAAATCAGATCATCTGTTCCCTGTACAGTTGTTGAGTTATTTTGTAAACAAACAAACAGACAAATGAACGCAGTGAAAACAGTATCCTCCTTGAAGCAGGTATTGGGGGCAAAGTGTGACGACTGAGACAATTGCTTAAACCTTGACTAACATCTCCATTTATGGCGTGAATCACTCTGCAAGTTTCAGATCATAAGAACAGTTATTCTACATGTAAAAAGTAGCTTTTCGTAATACATGCTGCAGAACAAGCCAGATTGAATACACATCCCCTTAAACCCTCTCCTGGGCAAATATGTCACCACAGCTCATGGCCCTCATGATATGCATTGAAGCATTTCGAAAAAGCAGTCCCAAATACAGAACATTTTCTGAGTTGTGTCAAAAGCCAACCAATTCATCTTGTCATCTTACCATCGAAGGTGTTCTACTCAAATAGAAAGAGTATCAGACCAGAGACCAACAGAGATGAGTCAGTTCGTTTGAAGCTTGTGACTTCAATAAAAGAAAAGTGTTATCTAGGTCTAATACATTTCAAAAACAGCACAAAATGTATCCATGGTATATGATCTGTGTATGTCTAATGGTTTAATGACTTGATTATGTTAACTATGATTATGTTGTTGAAACTTAGAAGGGGCCAGTACATATATTAAGTGCTGTGAAAGTATGATAACATTAGATTGGGAAATTTTGTTATTTTCAAAGCAAGGAAAATGAGTGTCAATAAGAAAAACAATTCTAGGAATTCTATTTTGTTGAACCTGTTGAGCTTCTCTGTAAAAATCGAATTAATTAGAACATCTCCAACATGAAAAATCTAATATGTTCTTTTTAATCAAATACCAACAATATTTGGACAATTAAGGCCGTTTCCTTTATTGACTCGCGTTTTAGAAGATATCTTCCAGTTTGCAAGAAAATAAAAACAGAAAAAGAAAGTTATATAAAGACTTTCTTCTGAAATTAATTAATTAGCAGCAAAACAAAGTAAAAAAACAGTAACAAGCAATAAAATAAAATAAAATAACATTTTTTCTCACCTTCAAAGGGAACATTTTTTATCTTTAGTTAGTAAATGTTCTTTTTTTATTATTTCACCAGTTAACCTGCAATTGAAGTAACATTTTGTACAAAGGGAAGAAATAGCAAAATCACCCTTACCTGCTTAGTATATGATATTCATCATTTCGGGACCCCCCATTTCCCCATCTTGTGGGAAAATCATAGCCTTGCTTAAGGCTCAAATTTGTACCATATCTTTTTCAAACATGCACAGATATTTGGTATTCATAAAGCGCTCATACATGCTATCAGATACAAGCTTATCAGGCAAGTCGTACGCTAATGTAAAAGCCTGTATATGTATATACATTAGTACATAAACTGAAACTTCATTATCTGAGCTGATCAATAATGGCTAAGAATTTTAAGCCTTCAGCTAGGCTAGGGAAATCATTGCATTTTATTTGATTTTCGAGACTGCACAGGCATACGATCTCTTCCTGATGCAAAATTGGCAAATATGTTTGAATATTTATCTAACTTTTAGATGGTCCCTGAAATCAAAAATGAAATTCACTTACAGTGGCGAATGTTGCAGGCCTTACTCTATATGTCCCCATTTCAGCTGTGTTTCTGTTCTTTTCATTAGTGTAATAAAGCTGTTGTTTCCATATCTCTGACCTCCAACGTCCCATCGCAGATGGTCAGCACCACTTTATCTGTTTCAGTGATATTACTGGGAGTGTTTCCTTACACACGACCTTAGGCAACATGGATGGCTGTCACTTTTCTTAGTTTTGCCGCCGTGCAAAATATATGCATATTTTACTATGAACAAGCCATTTATTTATTTGGGGTTTTGTGTCACTTTCAACACTGTACAGGTCATATCATGACAGGTAGTTTTGTGGGCAGAGGAAACCAGTACATACAGTTGGTCAAGGTTCTGTACTGTAAACTGCTGACCATTAGTAAGCAACTGCCAACTTTTCCACATAAGGTCCTGGGTTTGAACTGCTGACCTCAGAGGTGGGAGGCCAGTGTGTTACCACTCCACCACCATGGCCCCTATGTATACACTAAAATCTCTTTCTTTTTTTGTATGAAGAATATAATCGACAGAACTGTTAAAATCCACACACAGCCTTATTCTTGAATCTAAGATTTTAAATTTTTTTATGAGTTGGTATTAACCATAGGTTTCACACTAAATTTCAGTCTCACTGCTTGGTTTTATAATTTAGCACAGGTGACACAAACAGGAAGTGAGAAACAGTTTCCCTTGTATACAAATTCAAGATCGGGCTATATTTTGTTGTTTGCGAAATTAATACTGTTATTCTGCCATTAGAAATTGGCCGTTGGCAACTATCATTGAATATAGCAAAAGGGTCACTTGTTACTTGTCTGGATAAATGGCTCTGATATCAGAACTTCTAAACAGAAGATACTAAAAAAGGTTATAAATGAAAATCCAGTGGATGAAATATTTCCATTTTTGTCATTTTTGAATAGTGTGGAAACCATGGACTGTCAGCAATCGACATTCAGGAAACATAGCCTTAATATCTAATTAAACCGATATTTCATGTATGGTATATATCTCTTTTCAAAGATATTTCTTTTCGTCTTGTTACAAAATACTTCATTCTTCTGAAACAAAAGTTATTTTTCTTGATACCTCAAAAGAAATTCCTCAAAGCTTTTGTAGAAAGCATCTGAAAGGATACCTCTGGCAGGAGGTAATAAAACCCTTGGGGGATTGGCTTAACTTTGAAAAATACTATGTACATTTAAGCTGACAGAAAAATTCCCACTTGGGAGTGACCAGTTTGAACCCAGCCTTTAGTGTAGTTCTATTTTTGTGACAGTACATTTCTATAAATGATGCAAAGCCACTTGTATTTCTTGTGAATATATGGTTAATGGTTAACGGGGCTTTCACACTTTTCCGAATGAATAAATCCCTTGTTAAATTCATACAAGTAGAACAGGACAAACCAAAAGGATAGGAGGGAGGCAGTTTTTTTTTGAAGAAGCATATCTCACAGAAATTGTTGTTCCTATGACCAGTTATACATTTATAAACCACTAATGTAAGCAACCCTGTGAGGTTTGACCGGTGTAGCGCGAGATAATGACTCCCCTAGATTACTGACTGGGGGGTCAGTATCTTGCAAGGGGGGTTGAAATATTCTGACCCCCCTGCAAGATTATGACTCCCCCTTTACCCCCCACTTCCCACTTAATTGAGTGCCATTAAAGCACATATTGGTTGGGTTGTGTACTCATTTGTGTGCTGAGCAATAAGTTATTAATATTATTTATTCATTTATTATAGTGACATGCACCAACAATATATGGGCTTATAAGTCACTTTTAACATGAAGATATAGTCATACATGTGGTTGTTTTTCCAATACAAAATAATAATCACACATAGTCATTAAATATGTTCATGTTTATAAACATTTAATACTGTTATAACAATGAAGTATTACACACAGCAATTAATATTTTAAAAAAATAGACACTATTATCAATATTGAATATCATGTAAATAGTACAGCATGGACTTCTGAGCAATAAATTATTTATTATAAATATTTTTTAAATGAAAACTATTATGTTAGCTATAATATAGCTATATATATTGTAAAATAGTATTGAATGGGCTTTGAATTACCTTTGGCTAGTTGTTATTAATTCTCAATAGAATGAATTAGCTAATCTTTTTAATAGGTGGCTGTGGAAATTTATCAATACTTTTGCCTATACAAGTTGAGAGACAATAACACCACCTCCTCCCCATTTGCCCCCAATTGAATAGGTGCAGAAACAATAGAGGGGAGTCAGTTTCTGAATGGGGGGTGAGTATATTGCAAGCAATATTCTAACCCCCCTAAATCCTATTGTTTGGGGGGATAAATGTTGTTTGCAGAATAATGACTCCCCCAAAAGATCAAAGGAGAGGAGTCAGAAATAGAGGGGAGTCATTATCTCGCGTTACACCGGTGTAATGTTAAGTCCTCCCCCCATAAATCTCCCCCCCCCAGGGGAATATTTTCTAGACAATATTACCCCAGGGGGTATATTTTCTAGAATTTTCTTTCCCCGGGGGGGTGGGAGATTTGTTAGAAAATAATACCCCCACCTGAAAATTTACCCCCCCCCCCACCTAAGAACAATAATATCTGATAAATAATACTGTAGTTTAGAGTTGTTTTTGGTTATTGGAAGTAAATAATAGCTTCGCCTAAAAATATCTGCCACTCCATAATTTTTTCAAGGATTTATTTATTCTGGTTTGCATATTTTTGTATCAGCATTTAGTTTAAATATATTTGGTTTATTTATGTTATACATGCATTAAATCATTTATTATAATTTCATGCATCTTATAACACAAAAGATAAAAAGGTGGCGTGGGAGATTTTCATGGTGAGGGAATATATTCTAAAAAATATCGCCACCCCCCCAACCCCCACCCCGACCCTCGGATATTTTATGAGGGGGAATATTTACTTTTACACTGGGATTCAAACTCTGATCTCAGAGGTGGGACCTGAGTATGAGAATGGAGTGGATATATGTGGCTGCTCTTTCTTTAATGCGTTCTACCCATCAAAGAGATCACTTTTTGCAGACAGATATGAAAGCGCTTAGAGATACCACCACCAGGGAAAGTGTGGCCTAGTCATGAGTAATACATGCGTAATATATGTATGAGCTTATATACTCACGTTTTAAGCCCAGATACACCCCATTTGGGTCATTTTTGGCTCAGGGAGGGTAATAAATATCAGAATCTGCTCTCCATGCACGACACATGTGTTTCCATGACCTGGGTTCGAGCCCACTGCAGTTAGAGCCAAGATTCTAATTCTAATAGCACTTTTATAGCGCTTAATCTCTGTCAAAAGACAGATTCTAAGGCGCATCACACAAAAACTTTGTTCAATATTCAAAAACCAGAGACATTGCAGGGGTCAGCACCGCGGAGAAAGCAGAAGGAGATTGGAAATTTAGGGTGGGTATGCTTTTCCAAAGAGGTATGACTTCAACTTTGACCTGAAAGAGGCAAGTGAGTTTGCAGAGCGGACCTCATCAGGAAGGTCATTCCAAATCATAGGTGCGTCATACGCAAAACTGAGTCCAAAATGTTTTCGAGACTTGAAAACTGAAGCAAAGTGGGGAACCTCAAGAAATATGCCATCAGATTGACTTCAACGTGTGTTATATGCACTATGTCTGGGAATCAGGAAGGGTTCAAAGTATTTGGGGTTACCACTGTGTAGGAACGTATATACCAGCATGGCAGTCTTAAAGATAGAACGGTACTTAATCGGCAACCAATGTAGATATTACATGCCCAGCATGTAAACAAGTATAAGCCACATCTGTAACTAAAAGTCCGGCCCAATGTAAATTGTGCTTAATAGCGAGAGCTGGGGGGGGGGGGGGGGGGGGGGATGGAGAAATCATGCTTTTTGATAGAAGTGAAAACCTACTTTTCACACGTAGAATAACAGATGTTATTAACTCACATTTGCATGGGAAACATGTCTGAAATAGAGATATCTGTCTCATGGCTGAGATAAACTAGTGCTTCAGTCTTACATTGGGGAATCCAGATAGTCTAGGTTACTAAACATTTTAATGAATGTTTGTGTCCATAAGTCTAGGCCTAAGTAAATCAATGTGATGGATTCAGATCTGTTTTTACAGCCAGTATGAATGCTAGGCCAAAAGTATTGTAGCACAAAGGCATGCTGGGTCCATTTTTATAGACAACAACTGACAACCAATGTGACCAAGGGATCCGGATACTGGCAAAGAATCCCTTAAAAATTTTGGCGGGCCAAAGCCATGCAGGACTTCTTTGATGGATGGATCCCACCTTGGGTAAAAATATGATCCCAAAGTGATCAATACATTTTGAATGATGGAGTAGATATTGTCAGAAAAATGAGGAATAGTAAGCCAAGGGCAGAGCCTGGATCCAATGTATAGTTTTCAAGTTATATGCTTGGACAAACGGACGAGAGGACTCCTTCAGGAGGTGAAGGTGATAAATGTAAATGTGTGTTTTACTATGTGTAGGAGTGATTGGTATCAAAATCTTTGTATTTCCTTACTGTTCATCTTTAAAAAGAAGGTGAGAAAAATAAGAAACTTAAATGTAAGCTTTCAATGTAAGCAGTCAGCCTTTAATATTTGTTGTATAAAAACAGTTACACCAGCTTTGGTAATTTACAATTAATCGCAAGAGGTTGGCAATGAGGAAACATGGCCTTAGCGGATTGTTTTGCTACATGGAGAGAAAATGAGTAACAGCATTGGTGTATCAATGACTGGCCCGAAATGTTGATTTGAAGAAACACCTCGAATAAACTCGGGGAATGGAGTAAAATTGCATAGACCACTGGTGATCGAGCATTGACGGTTGACATCAAGGGAACGCAGCCTAACACTCTTAACATCATTCAAAGCCATTACCCTTAGCAGGAACAGGAAGAACACAGACAGTCTATTAAAAGCCAAAGATAAAAACTTCCATTTACTGGTTCCCATACCATACGTGACTTCTGTGAAGTTCAAAAACCATTTCTTAGGAAACCAGCTTAGATAGAGTATGTTTTTGTCCAATAATGAAACTAAAAATACAAGAAAACATGACATGATCTCCCCACTAGATTATTGCATTAATAATGTGTACAATAAAATAGGAATTATTTATTATAGAAAATTGCAGAAGAAAACTCTTATCAATAAAAAAGGCCATACATTAATAGGCAGTGTGTTAATACGTACTAAAGCATCTTAAGATTGCTAGCTGAAGACAACTTAAGATTTGTTTCTGTCTTAAATACATTTCATCTACCACACCCCCACCCCCCTCAATGCCTTAGTTTAAGCCCCATCTAACACATGCTGAATTCACAAGGATTAATTAGCATTACATCCATCTGGAGCAGCCTTAATGGGCCCACCAAGCCACCCCCCTCCCAACGCCCCCAATTTTGTGTATTAGGGAGTCACATAGAATTTGTCACACTGTCTTCTGTGTTGTCAGATTAAAGTTTCCAGTGTTGAGAGATTGGTACAACATTAGAACTAGCCACGTAGAAGTCTTAACACCATGCTTAGTGTTAGATATCTTGTCTATTCTGTCTGTCCAGTGTTGAGAGATTGGCTACACAAGATATACTCGCCAAGTCGTGGGCGCAAAGCCTTTGTATATTTCTTTACATTTCTTTATTTTTTTCTTCGTTCTTGCTGCCAAAGTAAAATCTGTAGTGTTCATAAATTGGGCACAGCTAAAATGTACTGGCCAGGCGGGAGGCTGCGTTTTGTATAATGGCTTAGCACCATGAATGGTGTTGTTTGTTTTTTGTCTATTGTGTGACATTATAGTATTGAGAGACTGGTACAAAGTAGTTTCCATTTTTGGTTTTTCAACATTTCAGACTACTGTATCAGAAGAATTTATAGCTAGGAGAATATTTCACAAATTCTTCAGTTATAAGAAATTCACTGGGATAAATTTTTATAATATTTTTATTTTTACAATGTATATTTATTTTTATAATATTTAATTATTTTTATAATTATATAATATAATGGCTTGTTTCTATTAAAAGATTAATACAGATGTAATATTCACTGGGAATTAATTTTCCCACTCCAAACTTATTAGTTAATATTGCTAAATTAATGCCTGCGAAGATTTCAACTTACAGATAATTCTTAGTTATATTTCAATCGTGGCCCAGTTAGGAAATGTTTACAAACACCTTTGAACTATGTTTGATAATGGATGGGTTATCATTGATGAAATACATTTAAAAATTTAAAATAACATGGCTGTGAACTATAAATAAAACTGGCCCTTATGAAAGGCTAAAATTTGGAAAACCTTTAAGGCCCTTGCACATATACGCGGCGCGGTGCGGCGCGGTACGATTTTTACTGCATACTGAGCAGACGAATTTTCTTTACCTTGCACATTTGAGCGATTTTCCCAGCAGTTTTCAGTATATTGACAAGATATTTTAACTAGAGTGAAAGTGAATAGAATAGTTAAAATAATCATAAATGTAATTAAAAAGCCAATACCCCACAGTACATATCCACAGTCTCCTACCCTTACATGCAATTAATCTTATTACAATGAAAGGCCTTGACCAGTGTCTCTTTTATAGTAATGGTGATTACACCCCCTTTCAATTTATAAACTTCTGGCTGTGTTGTGTTTACAAATATTGTCACACACCTAACATGGCCTAACATAACATCCCTCTGTCTATTATAAGGACATAATCCCTCCACAAACAAGACCCTAGACCAGTGTGTCCATTTTAGAATTCCTATTAATTGCAATCCTCATTCAGTTCAACCTTCTTATGTGTCCATATGGACACCCACCATATTTTGTCATCTCTCCCATAGTAGTTAATCCCTTCACAATGAGCCTGTGTGCTTGCATTTTGTTTTCCAGTTAATATATTTGTATAAAGTTCTGTAATAGACTGGCATATTTAACCTGTGGGGAATCTAAATATCAATGAAAACTTGGAGAAAATAGTAAAAAAAGCCGCGCGGTATTTGAAAAAATTAGAAAATTTTCTAAATAGAAAAATCCGCGCCGCACCGCTAACTGCCGCGCCGCCCATATGTATAAGCAGTGAACTACTTCCATTATTTCTATTTTATTTAGCCGCGCCGCACCGAGCCGCGCCGCGCTAGTGTGCAATGGGCTTGAGAAACTTCATTGACACTAAATCAAGTCTGATATTTTTAAATGTAATTTACTTTTTTATTCTTTTCTAAAATAGTTACAGAAAAGCGGTCAAAACATGTTATATTGCCCTCATTAGTAATAGTTCTTTCCCAGGAATGAAATCTTTTCACCAAATATCGCCCACTGAATGGTGCATACTAAAAAGTTTACTGACTTTGAAAAAAAAATCCAATTAAAGTGAATCCCTAGGCAATGGAGTCTATTTTAGTATCGACCTTCTGTGACCCTAAATGAAGGCCCACAGATATAGTTTGTATCTTAGTTACATTGCAAAGGGGGTTTTAACAACCCCAGACAAATAGGGTCGATATTCACAAAATATTATGAATCAGCCAAAAGACATCAAACATACTAAACTTGAACTGTTTTTGTTTATCTATCACATATACCTGCATTGAATAAGCACCCTAGATTTCATATTTTCAGACTTGACGTCCGAGCTTTGTCTAAGGCATAAATTTGTACCTTATGGTTTCCAAACATGCACACAGATATTTGGCACCATAAAGCATCCATACATGTTAGGAGATATAAGCTCATCAGACGGAGTCTCTGTGTTAGCAGTATGCTAATGTAACAGCCAGTATATGTATGAGAACATTATATAAACTAAAGCTTCGGTATCCGCACTGAAACGTTTCCGTGATTACAAAGAAACTCGAGCCTTTAGCCAGGCTATTGACTTCCCAACTTTGACTGTCTTGCTCTATGTGGGTACTATTTTTGGACTGACCTCATTTTTGGCTATCAGAATATTAAAACAAAGGAATGTCAATATTTTAGCATATTAATCTTGTATTAGACCTAGTTTCAATGAGTCAACGTAAAGTACCGAAACTTATTACATAAGTGTTTGTATTGAAATGTGATGCTGGAATGGAGAAGTCAAATAGCTGTTTAAGCAGAGATCTTAATTAAAGAAACAAAAAAAACAACAACAACAAAAAACACAAAAAAATAATGTGTAATATCTTAGTTTTAGCCCCAGTTACAACATTAAAAATAACGGAAAAAGAGAACTCAATCATTTGTTATCTTGTACAGGCCTTCTTCATTTGATATGAAAACTTGCATGTATATTTATTATTGCTGTTTAAGATAACATTTAAATTTTTTCTGTTATGCTATGTCGACACATAAGAGATGTACCATCTGCGGACATGATATAGTATGTTTCTGTTCCCATGTAGGCGATTTAAGTAACATTAATAAAGTCAAAGTTTTTCTGCATAAATATTGTAAGAAATGTTAGACAAGTATTTACAAAATAAATGAAAATTGGTACATGTATTTGCTAACTTGCTTATGCCAAACATGATGTTCACTCATGCCCTGATCAAAGTACAGACAGTATTGGTTAAATTATACTTATGTCAGTAAACTCTGTATATAATGATATTCCCTGCATTCAGTAGCCACAACTACAGAACATACAACCTATTCAAGTTCTGTAGGGTGACTGCAGGGTGTCTTATCAATTCTGTAGCTGTTCTGTTGCTTTCTCCCAAATTCTGTGTTATTCTTTATTTTTTGTATGTCCAGTGAAGATATATTTTAAAGTACTGTGTATTTACAGTACCATTACAGTGTCTCTTCTGTATGTTTTCTCTATCAAACCATTACCATCTGATTCTCTTCTGTAGTACAACTGTAGCTAGAGGTACGTAGCTAGGTTTCATAAGAGGAACAGCTTATAATCCATTCTTGCTTATATACTAACTTCCCGGATATATAATACTACCAATTTACTAAATTCTCCTTAAAATAATATTATTGATCTACTACTCCAGTCTAAAACAAAAGCAAATCACATAAATGCATTTCTTGCCCTTTCTATTTATTTTCTCCTTTTTGCCAGTACAAATCTCTGGTATTGGAGGATCTGCAAACTCCTATCTCTTTTGTTTTTCCCCCACCATAATTCAAACCCATCTTTATCAACATTGTCAGAAGTTCAACTGGTTTAATTACTCTCATTCCAAAACCTACTACAGCTAAACGGGACCATTGATAAAAATTCTGAATAACTCAAAAATGTGCCAAAAAATTTATCCTAACCTTGCTCAAGACTCTTGACATATTGGCTTCTTAATATGCACAAATCACAAATTTGCACAGAAGCTTAGTAAACAATGAAATAATAATTGTAACCAATTAAGATGACAGATACAGAAATGTTCTTTGGAAACTGCATGTTCATTTGTTATTTGCCATTCTAAATTCTCTGCTATCATCTACAGATATTGTGAAAGGTTAATTAGTTTACTTTTTTCCGTTTAAAGTATATTTATGAATTGAACTAAGTGTCAATTCATATTCACATGAAAGGAATATCAAAAGATATTTACACAAAATAGGGATAAATGAAGAATTTCTGTTGCGGTTGTGCTAAGTCAAATGATATTAGCTTGCATGATGTAACCTTACATATACTGGCGGGTGTATGGATCCTTTTAAGTCAAAGGGCCCAAGGGGGCTGTTTAATTTCTGTAATATAACGTAAACCTTGCTCCCGATTGTCAATCTTAAGGAATCGGGAACTGAATCTTTTACATCTTAATGATCTTAAACCTATCATGTCTAGAAATTACGGTATTTCCCAATGTTTGAAATTATTGCAAACCTACCCCTTTCAGATTTTAGACATCTGAAACCTATTGTAAACCTATCTTTTCACCCATATACCTATCTTGACAGTCACAAAGCAATCGTAGACCTCATCTTTTTCATCTTAAATCAATCTTAAAGGATCGTAAACTAATCAGATGGATCGGAAACTATCACAAAATTATTGGAAGATTTTATGAGGCAATTTCAACGTCAATTGAAAAGCTATTGGGAATGTATCTTATACAACCACATCTTAACGCATCTAAAAACTATCATAAACTTAAACCCTAGATCTTGATTTTTTGTATTACTTCCAATCGTAAACCTATCATAAAACAAACTAGCAGAAATGGAATAGGCTTATAACTGAAGTCCACTGAGTATGTAATGGATTCATTCACTCTGTGATATCTCACTAGAAAGAGTGAGCTTAATCCAAGGCTAGAAGAATAGAAAAAAGACAGTTTTTTAACAGTCTTAAAATTGCCTGAATGTGACATAAAAATAGGGAAGATTTACAAGCCTTGTTTTCCCTCGCTGATTTATGAACAAGAAACAAGATGCTACTAGTCTGCTATTGAAATGCCAGCTCATGATTTGGCCAATTTATGAGCAGATATTCATTGCAGAATAAAACCGTGGTTTCAGTACAGTTTCATTAATATGCTGGCTTTTTTCGAGCAAAACAACACTGCTCATCTAGCCTTTCCTAGGGCCTGTAACTTTAATAATGATAATAATATATATCACTCCAGAAATACTATAAGTTTGTTTTATGACTACAACGAACAACACCTACTTGCCTTTCACCAACCAGCATTTATTTTAAAGCTTACGTTTTCATATTTCATATTATGTCTCAATTTTCTCTCAGTCTCTGTCGTATCTTGGTTGTTTACCACAGTTGAGATAAACACGAATGCACGTTTGGAGATTTATTATTTACATATCACATCTATTGTTAGTAGCACACTTTAAGATAACCCTAACTTAAGTTTAACTTTTCTTATTTCTGGTTAAGGTCACCTCAAATTGTACTGGCTATGTTATTCTACGTTTTACACAAATTAAGGTTAGTTTCTAGCTATGTTAGTTTACACTCTACAATCTATGTATATACACGATCCATCTGTACATGTTTAAGTATGATAGTCTGTAAACCACTAAAAGAATGCTTGAATTGTGTGCTACGAATGTACATCACACTTGGTGTTGCAACACCGATTAAAAAATAAAAAGCCTCGTTAAGGCTGTTACATCAAGAGAACCCGCTGTGGGGTGGGTGGAGGCAACAAACTCCTGGTTAAAACACTGTTTTCCTGTTGACTTAAAATTTAAAACTGAGGTGTGGTTCTAATTGGCCGACCTCAGAATGAGGCCCCTAGTGGGGTGTACTAGAACTATTTTTAAGGTACCTTACAACAAATGCGCATAGACTGAGGGGTGGTGCTAGTAACCTTCTCACCATGACACAGTCTCTGTCGTATCTTGGTTGTTTACCACAGTTGAGATAAACACGAATGCACGTTTGGAGATTTATTATTTACATATCACATCTATTGTTAGTAGCACACTTTAAGTTAACCCTAACTTAAGTTTAACTTTTCTTATTTCTGGTTAAGGTCACCTCAAATTGTACTGGCTATGTTATTCAACGTTTTACACAAATTAAGGTTAGTTTCTAGCTATGTTAGTTTACACTCTACAATCTATGTATATACACGATCCATCTGTACATGTTTAAGTATGATAGTCTGTAAACCACCAAACGTACACAGTAGGGGTAGGAAGTTCATTTAACAGCTGCCTGGAAGCATCTGGCCACTGTTCCTGCTGCTGATGGCGTTCTTTGCAGATAAGCCCACACAGCATCTGAGTTCCATCCCCCATGGGTTTTTATATGCTGCAGACTTATGTTATTCTCATAAGCCCAGGTCGCCCCCGACCTGCGGAAAGCGTGGAAACCGTATTCATTGGCAGGAAGCCCCAGCTTCAGTACGACCTGTCTCAAGATCGTTCTTACTCTGTGAGCTGTGAGAATGGTGGTCGTACCAGCTTCTGATATGGTAAATACTGGAAGGTCTTTGTGCTCAGGGTTACTTGAAACTATGCGTCGTAGAGCCGTGACGGGGCATATTTCTTTGTCTGGGAGCAGAGGGAGCTGAACCACCCGAACTTGTCCAGACACTTGCATATTCTTTGCACTCTTCGTGATGACATGAACCCCAGGCGGACCCCATATAATGTCTCCGTGGGTAGTATATCTAGCAGGTGAGAATGAAGCCTTATTATGAGGCACCAAGGTAGCTAGTCGGTAGAAACCGAAGAACCCCATAAGGCAGATAGCCGTGATTTCTTTACTGTGGGGATACTCTTTGAGGGCTCTTGTTAGCAACTTCAGCTGTGCAATCGACCAAACGCCTTTGATTTTAAAAGACAGGGGGGCGTTGTAAGCTACAGCCCGAATGGCTAGTTTAATCAGCTTGTTATCCAGGACTGCTGTGTTCATGTTGTAAAGCACGAAAAAGTGACCTAGGACAGTCATATAATTGGCTATAGTCTGTGCGCGCAGATTTTGTTGAGCCAAGTATTCAACAAAGGTAGACACGGCTTGGAACGAGTCGGGGGGCTGAATGTCAGCCACTACCAGGAAGGCTATGTACGACCTGAATTTGCTCTTGTACGCTGCCAACGTCCTAGGTCTGAAGCCTCTGTCTGCCCTGGCTTTGAAGTCTGCTGATAACTTGGTTGTGAGCTGAGTACCTACAATTACACAGAGAAATCCGGCTGAAAGTCATGTGAATTAACCTCGAACCACTGGCACCCTTTAAGGTATTTTACAATATGATTATTAACGTTTTGGAAGTGCTGCCACCTTGAAAGTATATCTGCGTACTTATTATCTGTGCCTGCAATGAATCTGACTGTAACCTTAATGTTATATTTAGCTTTAAGCAGCCACAACGTCCTTGCACAAGCTGCCAGGAAAACGTCCCTACTGGCTCCTGTGTTGAGGATATGTACGACAGCACTGTTGTCGCACAACACTTGTACCCATTTATCCTTCCATAAATGCCCCCAAGTTCTGAATGCAATAATAACATTCACCATTTCATAGTGGACTATGGATAATACACTTTTGTAACAGATAGGAATATTCTTGTTGTACACTTTGCCGTGACTATAAGCCCCCACAGCCAGCAGACATGCGTCGATGTACAAGTCGACATCAGGCTCCCGTTGTGTATGTATCTTGGAAACCCCGTTGTAACTCTCCATGAACTTACAGAACCAGGTTATATCCCTGTAGAATGCCTCATCCAGGTTTATTCTTCCCGACGTGGGCGCGTTCCTAAGGGTCGTCAGTACCCTGTTTACGAACAGACGCGCAGGCGTTATGCATTTATGTAAGTAGATTAGATGACCTACCAAGCTCTGCAACTGTTTCTTGCTGGCTGAATTCTTTGTCATCCAGTGTTCACAAGTACTCTTAATTTGCGATAACTTCTGTGTAGGGATGTGTAGCATCCCTGTCTCCACGTCGATTTCAATACCTAAGCATGTTAGGCGGGTGACAGGGGCAGAAACTTTGTCCTGATTTATAGGGAGGCCTAGAGATGTGATTAAGTTCGTGAGTGCCAAGAACGCGTTGTTAGCAGACTTAGCTGGAGCTACCTCAATTACGTCGTCCAGGTACGAACACGTCCAGTGACCTGCGGTTGCCAGAAGATGTGTGACGCAATCGGTCACGGATTGACACGCGGAAGCACCCGATTTCAGGCCGAAAGGCACGCTGACGTCAACGTACTTGTATTTGCCCCACTGTAGTCCCAACACTGAAAGATCCCGGGGGTCTGTCCTTAAATTTCTATAGGCTCTTTGA
This sequence comes from Sabellastarte sp. h YS-2021, assembly GCA_964017235.1. NCBI lineage: Eukaryota > Metazoa > Annelida > Polychaeta > Sabellida > Sabellidae > Sabellastarte > Sabellastarte sp. h YS-2021. The sequence continues at coordinate 78,599,322 of OZ024937.1, forward strand.
AGATCTACCTTGAAAAGGCGAGCGTCCTTGCCTGTGTCCACAATTGCCTGTATTATATTGTCTATTGTTGGGTATTTCAGAGTACAGGGGTGTGAGTCGAGTTCGTTATCTGCTATCCTGCTGTTAACCCTCTCACCTTTGGGCCACGACAAGTCTACGATTATGCGCCGATTGCCATCTGGTTTGGGTCTTGTCATCATTGGTGACACGTGCAAGTGTTCGAAGGGAGCAGATTCGAACGGGCCTACTATTGCCCTATGGCCAATCTCCGTCTCTAGATAGCTAGTAACAGCTTTAGGATATTGTATAGCCGACTTGTGATTTGCTGTATCTTCTATGTAAGTGAAGTTTGTGTAGTCAAGCGCGAGGGGGAACCCGAACTCCACGTAGTCAATGACTCGACTGAAGTTGTAGTTTTGAAGAAGATGCCTAAATTGTTTAACATTAAGGCTTGATCTTACTTTAATTCTTGCTCCTCTGTAATTTGGAACGGTATGTTTATTTGCTTCCCTGTATGCTAATTGAACCCACAACGCCATGTCAGGCTGATCAATTGTTTTACAGTGGACGTCACTTACTGCCAATAACTTCTCATTGAATATAAGCCCAGATTGGTGATGTAAGGCATTGTTATTGTTGAGATTGGCGTTTTCGCCCCCTTCCTTCAAATGCCTATTGTTTTTGGATGCCCCCTTATTAGAACAATGGCTATAATTGCTTGTGATTTGACACTTACTGAGCAAACTGCCACAATGCATCTCACTTAAATTAGATTGTCCATGATAGTGGTTAACCACCTTTTGTGTCTCTGGCTGGCTGTCAGGGGCTAGGATGCTATTATCGAGTTGGCTTGTTGATTCATTAACACTACTGTTCCCGTTTGCTGCCTCATCATTGTTAGGCGCGTTTGCTTTGTTAGACGTGTTGATCTCCCCTTCCAGGCCAACGTATTCATCTGCCAGGTCAAACTCATTGTGTAACCCATAAACGCTTTCACACACATTGGTTTGTGAACTAAAACTGTCTATAATGCTCTTGTTTTTAAAATTTTCACCATTTGATAACTTATGCACATTATATGCCTGAGTAATGTAACCATTTTGTTTCCTGTTAATTTCTGTCCCACTAAAACCTATGTCCAACTTACACCATTGACACGAACAATATAATACATGTCTACTATTATAAAACACACTGTCTTTAATACACCATCTGCAGAGGCAATTGCTTAGGTGTTTACCATAATATGCAATATTTTCAAAATGAATAAATGTGGGACAGAAAGATTCGTAGCTAAACCCTTGCCTTGTCTACTGATTGGCTGTTGTGGCGTTTGGCCCTGTTGCACTTGGTTTCCGGATGAGGGTAGTGGCGTTTAACTGCCTTGAAGCAGGTATAACAAGAGTGCTTGTAGAGGGTTTTTCCGTCTGTGTGATCTTTTGCCTGTGTGCACACGTCTTCATTGTAGCGTTTGCATACTCGGGTTTGCTCCTCGACAGCACTAGGCGCCTCCGCTTTAAGAACCCTTTGGGTGAATCGTTGTCGGATCCGGTCTATGCCTATCTGATCCTTCCAGGTGACTTGCCCTCTCTCTACCTCAGTTAGTACAGCTGCGTGTGCACGTTTAGCAGTTGGCCAGCTTAATTCTAGGGCGTCCTGCATTAAGTTGCTCTGGTATTGCAACATGAAAGTACGAATGTTGGGATCTTTTTCTTCTAGAACGCACCTACTAAACCCTTGCACCCATTGGAAAATATTGATGTCCTCGTACGTAGGCATTTTCAAGTTTTCCCCCACTGAGCAGAACTCGTGTGGCCAGTTAACATGATGTTTTACAGCCTGATCACCTAGTCGATATCTGCCGGATTTGACTTTACGCAACGTACCTTTGCTGTCTTCTCTGTCCAGGTTCTCGTACTGACGCATTCTTCTGTCTACTCTTGCTTGCACCTCGCTGTCTTGGCGCAGTGAATCCATGGAGGGTAGGTGGACTGACGAGTCGTGTGCTGCTGAATGCGAACGCTGCTTTACTGAACTTTTGGGGGAGCTATGTGCGGATGGCTGTGAGAGGAGTGATAATCTGCTTTGCTGTTCCTGTAAATCAAGGCGTTTCTCTATGTCCGCAAACTTTTCCATGAACTGTGTCAGCTTACTCATTACCTCTGATGTTGAAGGTTGTTTTCGCTTGTTCTGGCCTTTTTTCTGTGGAGCATTCGTTTCCGATTCCTGTGTTATCTGAGGTTGTTGAGATGTACCCGCCGAACTCGTTCCTGCCACCACAGGTTCTGTGTTAGTCACGTTCGTCCTCACTGCCTTAGCCTTTGTCCTGCCTTTGGAAGCTGTTATCCTAGAACACGAAACTCCGACCGGTGGTTTGTGTCTTTGTTTACACTTGTAGCAAGCTACCCTATTCCTGGTATTATAACCTCCACTTGTGGACATGATGATATCCCACAGAACTTAAAATAAACGAACTTAATTTCAAACAACAAACTCCTGGTTAAAACGCTGCATGTTTTCCTGTTGACTTAAAATTTAAAACTGAGGTGTGGTTCTAATTGGCCGACCTCAGAATGAGGCCCCTAGTGGGGTGTACTAGAACTATTTTTAAGGTACCTTACAACAAATGCGCATAGACTGAGGGGTGGTGCTAGTAACCTTCTCACCATGACACATTTTCTTCCTGAATGCTGATGTCATCAGTTGTTCCAATTTTTTTTTTCTTTTTTTTTTTTTTTTATTTATGGGTTGAAAACTCAGCAAAGACTTCACATAAAATCAATAAGACAGAGTGGACAATTGAGCATCAGTGATTGATGTTTTTAAGTGCGAGATCTATCTAGGCTCGCGCTACTAGAGATCACTTTTTTTTCGTGTTTTTTTTTGGTTTACGGACTTTCATGAATTGTGGCGCAGCATGATGAGTATTTGTCTGCTCACTGAAGCTAAGCGGCAATGGGCTATGTTAGTACTTGGATGGGTGACCGTCTGAGTTCTAGACCAGCTGTGGGATGTGTCTGAGTTAGAATTTCTTTGTGTCACCAGACTTTCATAAATTCTAGTGCACTACTCGTGTCTCTGATGGCTTTGCACTCGCACTAGGGGACCAAAACACCTTTTGGCCTTTTTCTTTTCTAATAAAATACTTTCACTTGTCAGTAGAGTTTAGGGTATAGTACAAAAGTAGAAACAATCTGTGTTATTGATATGCAAAAATATAACTGAACCAATTAACCTTTACAAGGCGTTTTGCTATACTTAGTTTACTCTAGCATGGTGAGTAATGCACTGGCATTTCACCTAGTCTGTTCTGGGCTTGATCCCCAACACAGAATCCAGAACAAAGAGTATGCATAGTCTTCCTCCATCCACTCAACTACACATTGTCAGATGACATATGGAGTGTCATGAAAGTTAAATTTAATCAAAAATCAATAAAAAAGTAATCAATCAATTGTTGAATGAAGTTCAATGGTACATGCTTGATAATTCACTTTAATTTGATATCTTAGAGCTTAGTGTGCATAAAATGTGTACAAATTCCCCAGAAATCAGAGCTATGTATACTGCTCTTGTGTGGCAGATTACACAGTTATAGTTCCAATACATTATTAATTTTAATTACTATAAGGTTAATCTAGGTAATTTTCTCTGGACTTGTGCATCAAAAACTGTGAATCTAAATCTGCTTTAGTTTTTTATACAATGCAACAGCAAATTTTCTAAACATTGTACTTAGAACTGGTGTCAAAGTTAGCTTTTAACAGCTTAAGTTCATATCAGAAAAAATCAGTGAATCCCCCCTGGTATAGACTCCAACCTACAGATTCAGAGGATGATTAAATGCCACACTTGGTTACTAAGGAATCACCCTTCATGTTCAGTAATAATCATTTAAACAGAAGGATCATTTTATGCAGTTTCAGTCTTATATATAAAACTTAAGCCTCTCTTACATCCCCATCGTACGTGCAAGTATGTAATGGCGACCGAGAAAAATCGGCCAAGTTGAAAGGGACACTTAAAGCTTCTCTTACATCCCATCGTATGTGTATATCCACGTAGGTGTGCTGCAAATAGTGTTGAAAAATATGAATGTAGCCTGGTAGTGTGGTAGTAGACATTTGCACGTGCAAATAAGGTATATTCTGCCAACAACAGTGTCACAATCTGAAGATCAAAGAACAGACCTCTGCTAGCTACAGGTCGTACAGGGGTTTTATATACATGCAAGGTACACACGAGTGTATGATACAGCATGTGCAAACAATGTAAGAAAATGGGGAGAACCTACAGCACTAGTAAGGAGAATGCACATGCCTAAGTCTCTCTTAAGTTACACTTGAGATATGGATGCATTTGTAGCCATGCTGAGAGCATGCAGGAAATAATTTGCATGCCAATTTTCATTGCGAGGTGTCTGCAACCTCAAAGTTCTGTTATAAAATCGCAAGTGTAGCTTAAGTTTCCCTTGCAAATCAGCCGATCAGGACTTACGTGCATGTACGATGGGAAGCTTCTCTTACATCCCATCATACGTCCATACACATGTAAGTGTGCTGTAAGTATCGTTGAAAAATATGAACGTAGCCTGTTAGTAGGGTAGTAGAGATTTGCATGTGCAAACAGGCTGTATTCTCCCAACCAGAGTGTCACTTCTTGAACATCAAAGAACAGACTACAGGCCCCACAGTGGGTTAATATGGATACAAGGTACGTGCAAACATTGTAAGTAAATAGGGAGCACCTGCAACTCTAGCAAGGAAAATGCAAGTGCCAAAGTCTCTCGTAAGTTACCCTTGAGACATGGATGTGTTAGTAGTCATACTGCGTGCACGCAGAGAATAAAGTGTATGCCAATTTTCATTGAAGGGTCTGTGCGACCTTGAAATTCTGTTATAAAATCACAAGTGTAGCTTAAGTGTCGCTTGCAAATCAGCCGATTTTTATGGGCTGTAAGAGAGGCTTAAAGCTACATGTGCAATTTTTATAACAGAATGTTGTGGTTAAGACCTCGCATGACATGCACATTTTTCTCTGCATGTAGTATGGCTACAAACGCATCCATGTCTCAACGGGAAATTTACCAGAGGCTTGGGCATGTGCGTTTTCCTTACTAGTGTTGCAGGTGCTCCCCATTCACTTACAGTTTTTGCATGTGGCATATGATACACTCATGTGTACCTTGCATGTATATAAACCCACTGTGCGGCCTGTAGCTAGTAGCAGTCTATTCAAGGATATTCAAGTAGTGAACCACTCTTGATGGTTGGGAGAAAACCCCTTGTTTGCTGGTGCAAATCTCTACTACCCCACTACCAGGCTACATCATACTTTTCAACAATATTCACAGCACACTTACATGTATATATGTTACAGGCAATCTGTGTAACCAGGCATTACACGTAATGACTGAACATTTCAGTCATTTCGCGAAATGCCTAAACAGTTTAGCCATTTCGCGAAATGCCTAGGCATTTCATGTAATGACTGAAAATGAGCTCTAGGCATTACGCGTAATGCCTGAACATAGTTTTTCAATCATGTTTGATGATTATCATGAATTATTTTGACAATATATAATTTTATCCTTGCTTGTTGTATACTTAGAGAATATATTTTATGTCCATTCATGAACAACAATAATGAAAATGGTATTTTGATTAAAAATATCTATTTTCAAATTTATTGAAATGGTTTTGTTATCACTTACCAAACAAAGTATACAGAAAACATAATAATACATACAAATACAAAATAATGTTAAAAGCAATGTTTCAAAAAAGTCGCATAATTGACCAAGACATATACAGTATATTCTGTTACCATCAACAGAGTTAATATCATTACGTATACATTGTTGTGTAACTAAACTCAGCAGTGAAACCTTACATGACTGCTAAAATATGAAAACAGAAAATCTGCCTTCACATTTACACATTATACTTCTTTAAAACTAGCAGCTAATTTCAGTTCTTCAATCATTGTAGTATGCTGCTGTTTGGTATCAGAACTTTCTTATCAGCTTCATATTTCTTGAATAGGTCAGTTTTAAAATTCTCTTCAAAAGTTTTGCTGAGTAATGTATCGGTAATCTATCTTGTCAAGAAATGGTATCAGTTATTTAAAGCTAAAATACTGCTCTCAAGTGAGTTCTAACTAATTAAAATCATTCTTCAGGTTCTTGCACTATTGATGTTTTGACATAAAATACTAGTATGTCATTGTCATATATCAAAGCTGCTAGCACCTTTCATTGGGAGGGTGGGGGGCATTTGTGCAGAATACTCACTAAAGTCAAACAAGCTAAGTGTTTAGGTGCTCAAAAGGTTGGGGAGTCCTAATTGCAGTTAAGCTTGTTTCATCTAACAGGATTAACATAAAAGTTGTCAGTATTTGTCTCATATAATTAAAGAAGCCCCTCACATAACAAGACAAGAAAACTTCATTTACAACTGAATGAAAAGAGGTATGAAAGATATGATTATTAATGATAACATTGCAAAACTGCTCATTTATTTATTCAATATACAAGAAAAGTATAAAATATATCAACATGTACCTTAATTGAAAGTCATACAGTTAAAAGTACAACTTGAATTACTTCTATCAGCAAGAAATAACACATATCTATAAAATAAAAATGGTCAGACAGACTGCTTGAAATCTCAAACCAAAGTTTAAGTATTTGATATAATTAAAGAAGCCACACCCCATATAATAACATCAGAGGATGTACTTAGAACTGAAAAATGATTCGAACATGGTACTATTCTTACAAGTAAATGAGAACAAGTATGAAATGTATCATCATTAATGGTTATATAGTAAAACTATTTATTAACTCACTTTTGCAAAAATGCATGAGATATGTCAAAATATAGCTTCATTAATTGTCATACAGTTAAAACCACATCTTGAATTGCTTATAGCAAGAAATAATCATATTCCTTCAAAAATATACTTTAAAAAGATGATTACACAGATTGCCTGAAATTTCAAATACTTGTTCAGGCAATCTGTGTAACACTGAACCTTATATTTCAGTCATTACGTGAAATGCCTAGGCATTTCGCAAAATGGCTAAACTGTTTAGGCATTTCGCGAAATGACTGAAATGTTCAGTCATTACGCGTAATGCCTGGTTACACAGATTGCCTGTAACATATACACATACCAAGGTATGTAAGATTTTACAGCCAATATGGCACGTTTGAAGATACAATAAATTTAAATTGTTACCCCTACATGGGGGGAAACAACAATAAAAAAGTTCCTTCCTCATGCAGATGATATAACAATGCTGCTAAAAGTCTAGCAACCCTAAGATAGAAAAGACATATATAGTAATTGTAAGACAGCCACACTTACGCCCATATGGACAGCAGAGAATTAAGTGGATTTGTATGCTATCACCTCTTCAATTATAACACTGCTCTCCTAAGAATATGCAGAATGAATGGATTAATAAGGCGGGCAAAAAAGTCAAGAAACAAATTGATAAAGCTAAAGAAAAACATTTTCTGCAATTCCATGGGGTAAAAGCCCATATTATCATTCATAGTTATGCTTCTATTGTCCTTATGAGGCCCAAAAACGCTTTGATTTAGATGAAGCACAAATGGTTGCCGATGAAATACTTTCTTTGTTCATGGAGAATTGTTTCATATAAATTTGACATTACTGTTTAGATGGCTTTAAGTGACAATATCTGTGATTTTATTTAACATTCTAGAATGCAATAGTTATCATTTATGCATCATGCTTATTAGAATCTAAGACTGGATAATCAGCTAAAATATACAATTTCAGCAAAAGCTTTTGTTCTCCAAGTAAGCAACTGCTTTACCAAAAAAAAAACCCTGAAGTTCTCAGCTGGTAAAATTACAGTCTCTAAGGGAATTTCAAAGACCTGTAGCCTCTGAGAATAGTGTGTTGGAAAGACATAAGAAGCTGATTAATCTCAATCAGCGTACTTGCTGAATTCTGTGTGTCATCAGCAAATGGGTGAATGCTCTGCGAATTGAACACTTGAGATTTCAATATTATTAATTCCCAAATATTTTCAAATCGTTTTCCTTGCTTTATATCAAAAGTGATATACAAAATTGCTTTCATAGATTTTTGATCAAGTGTTGACCATTTAGATGGGACAGTGATTTATAAATCAATCAATATTAATCACAATGAACAACTTCCTGAGAATGAAGCACGAGATTTGACATTATGAATTCCCAACATTATTTGACTATTTCTGTAACATTTTATATCAAAAGTGATTGGTTAATCTTATTCTGACAAATTTCTCTGCGAAGAATTGGTGGTTAAGAAGCAATACTTGTGTGGGTAAACCTATGTTCCCATATGTGAGATCTGCTTTAGACCATGCATGAAAGGCTAAGAACTCTGTCTTGCAAACTTGCAAATGGGTGATTGTGATGGTCTTTAGAACAGATTATTTATCATGTTTTGTCAATATTTCTTGAATATTTGTAATAGTAATATGGATTTTGTTGTTGAAATCAGTTATTGACAGTTTGCCCACATGACATACACAGACAGCGCAAAACCATGTTTGTACTGTTGCAGAGAGGTTATAGTGAATTGCCTTCATGGAAATTTGAGCATTTAAATTGTATTTTTTATTTTATATAAATGTCCAGAGTGAAATCTTATATAATATGTAAGCTATCTAAATTGTATTTTTTATTATATATCTGAATTGTATTTCTTAAAATGTACAAATATCTGTGTTGTATTTTCAGTGTTTAAAACCCTGCAGTCAGCCATATGTGAGTCTACCTCTGTGCAAAAGAATATGTGAGGTGAGTACTAACAAAGACAAACTTATTCCTGTTTTACATTATAGAGCCTTGTTTAAGAAATTATCTGGAGGCCTGCATCTTCATGTTGTCCTATTCTTGATTCCTAGATACCCTTTGGCACAGGTGATATTTTGTTGAAACCTATTTTTTCTGCTATATAGACTTCTCCCTTTTTAAGCATCAATTCAAGATGTTCTCATCAACTTATAACACTAAATTATTATTACTAGGTTTTATTCACAGTGCATACCCAGGGGACATGGTGGTGCAGTGGTAACACACTCGCCTCTCACCCCTAGAGTCTTGAGGTTGAAATCCCATACCCTTTGTGGGATAGTTGGTAGCTGTTTACTGATGGTCGGCAGTATACGATACAGAACCTTGACCAGCTGTATGTACTGATATCTTCTCCCCACAAAACTACCCGTTGTGATATGACCTATACAGTGTTGGAAGCAATGTTAAAACCAAAATAAATAAATTTCACAGTGCATACAAAATATGAATCTAACATCCATTGATTGTCTTATTTATGGGTCACACCTTTCTGTGTGGTTGTATATGTACATCTTGCTTTCCCGTAAATGACCTTGGCCTTATGCCTGAGAAAAAAGACCCCGTATCTTGGCAGTACACATTGAAGAACAAGCTTGTATATCTATCCCACACCTCCTTCATTTTTTCCGGCGTTTATATTTTCATACAGCTCATGGGAGATCATGACAGATTTTTCAAACTTTTCATAAAAGCTAAACACTTTATAGGCTCTGCCAACTCATGACCAATGCATCCAACACCAATGCAATTCCCACCCGTTTGTACCAAGTGCATCCTGTCCGAATACGAGGCTGACCAAACCACATTCAAAGGTAAACCAGCCGGTTGTAGCTCATGACTCTAGAACAAAAAGGTGTGGCCTAAGAATACTCAATTTGGTGTTGTACCTCATGCCCAATACCTTTTTACCAGTTACATTGTAATGGGAAAATAACTACTGCTTAACAGCAGACAAAACAAGTGCATGCAATTGGTGACCCCTCTGAACTATCTGTCATGAAATGATCTTAATATTTGTTGAGTGTGATGTGAAACATAATTAAAATCATAAGAAAGTATTTTTTTTCACTTTAAAAAAATTAACGAACAAGTTGGGTTCAACATCCATGCAGAAAGCAGGCAGTCTTAGTATCCTGTTGGTGATTCACACGTATATATTGTTTATGGGGAAGATACATCCATTGATTATATATCTTGCATCAAAAATCTTTACAGACTAGTATGCAATGATTTCCTCCATCCACTCAACTCTCCACACTGATGTGGCCTATAGAATAGATTGACAGCAACCTTAAAGGTCCTCGGAGGGGGCTCAGTGGTGTAGCAGTTAGAGTACTCACCTTCAACCTTTGAGGTTGCCGGTTCGAATCTTTGCCCGGATACTTCATGTTGGAAAGTTGGTAGTTACTTGCCGATGCCTGGTGGTTTGCAGTGCAGAATTTTGACCAACTCGTATGCACTGATTCCTCCACCCATACACTACCTGTTGCAATATGACCCTGGCTGTTGAACGTGATGTAAAACAACAACAAAAAAATGAATCTAAAAATAAATCTTAAAGGTGTTCGGTGGCCTAGTGGTTAGCAAGTTTGCCATCTAATCATAGGCTGTCACCTCTGTGTTGAGTGATAGTACTTTGGGCCTATGACCCAATATGACCCTGGTGGTTTCAAGGGACGTAGAACCCAAACTTGGAAAGCAATCTTAATCACTGCCGACATTAACATAAAGTCTAGGATATAAATAGGGAGACAATTTGCTAGAATACGGTAATTACTGAATCCCCCAGACAAGTCATAAAGCCGCCTTTGAGTTTTTAATCCCCCAGCAATGGTTTCTTTCTCAGAACAGTTTGGTGAGAATTTTTTGCTCTGTAAATACTTGGCTAATGCACTGGTGTTGTTTTATGGCACAACCAAGACAGATATGAGAAATTACAGTAATGTCTACAATATACGCCCCAAGTTGTCCAGCTAGACAAGGGTTTAATCTTCTTACATGGGTACTACCTGGTGACATAGAGGTGATGTAGACACTGAGCAATTTGTCTGGATGTCTTAATACAATATAGAATTATATTCTAATAATATGAATGTACCTATTTATAAGATGTCAATGAATTTTTGAAATATTGCAAGAAATGATCCATGTATAAATGAACAAAGATTGAATGTTTAATATAAAGGTGTTGCCTTAGACGTTTGGAAAGATCTTCATTTCTGCTGGATTATATTGTTCATTATTTTAGTTTCCATTCAACCGTTGCCAATTCAAAAAGTGGTTTCCCCAAAACAAAACCAAATTGATTTTACGACTATTTCTAATTTGGAAATTTATTTTGTTGATAAAAAATGTGATGAATTAATGAGTATATCCTTCAAACAACAACTTTTTCGTTTCATAATCACGTTAAAAACTCTAACTTATAAAAACCTGTTTTTAAACGAGGTTATTTAGTGCACAAGAAGGTGACAATTACTTTAATTGCTGATGTTAGTGACTTGTAATGGATTTAGACTCATTCAGATAATGGAAAACACATTTTAGGGGCGAAATTTGAAAGACATGTTTAGTAGGTGCAGTATCTCTTAATTAGTGAAGTGCTAATACCCTGGCTGTCTAACCACATTATTCTACAATAAAGGGTCAGATATCTGCCACCATTTTGGACAATTAGCGTCCATAGTTACACTTGGCAACATGACAGAAAATTAAATATTACATTTTTTGGCCAACACTTTGACATTTTGTCTCCTTTTTTTACTGTGTAATGTTATCGCATACATGATAATTGAATAAAATTTGTCTTAAATTAAAAATGTTCATTTGTGTAAGTTTTGTACGCCTTCCTTTATCGCTCAAAATTACAATTTTAATTTTAAATGTAAATGGTCAAACAAACTATTATTTATAAGTCCTATTATATATTGTAAACATAAGCTGAATACATACAAAATTGATATTAACAATTTAAGCATTTATAAGGATAATCACGAAGTTTCACAATTCATGACAATACCATAAGATAAGTAGACTGGTAACCTGAAAAAATCTGTATGGAAACCAGACTAGATCAAGGTCATTGTAGGCAATACCTAGTTCACAGAGTTCCCTGTTGGCCTCATGAACTACATGCAAAAATATTTCACTCCTTGGGTTTTTTTTCATGGCTTGATGCATTTCGTGGTTTGGTCAAAGGTCAAAGTTGGGGTTTTACATCCTGTTGAACATCCAGGGTCATATGGAGACAGGTCCTCAGCATTGCCACTTGTGGGACATGAACCACACAGAGGTGACAGCCTGTGATTAGATATGGTAGTATCCTTTCAGTTGTATAAGTGTGAATAAGTCGAGATATGTATTTGGGTAGAACGTGTTCACTAGAATACGGACACCAGTTCCAGAATGTAGTGGTACTTTTTTAATGTTTGAAAGACCTGCGATGAGCTCCCACATGCTATAATAAAATGTGGTGGGGGAGGGTAATTGGGGCAGAATAGCTCTAAGTGGTTGTCTTTTCAGAGTTATGAGGACAAGGTCGTGAGACAAGATTTAAGATACCATGAGTTTTTAAAAAAAACGGAACTGTGTGAAGAGGCCTTAAACTGTGTGATGAAGGTGTCCCACTTCTTTGAATGGCTTCGTAACTTGGCTCCTGCGTCAACTTTGCCACAAAACATAATCTAGAAGAATTGGTTGCCATTGGCAATCTTCCTGCATCTCGAGGAATAGGCTATACGGAATAGGGTGGTGGAGAAGGCAGCCAAAATGATGCAAACTAATTGATTTTGTGAATTTTCATATGTGCAGATTCCCAGTCTAGGTCTAGGTTTGGAGCGCTAATTTTAAGTAGAAATTTTTTTTTCGCCCCTTCAAAAGCATTGTCAAAAGTGACTGGATAGTTCAATCTGTAGAAATTCACAGAAATTGCAGTTTTACCAAATTATCATGTGGAACAGTAAACAAAAAATCTTTTAAAAACAACTTACCCATGGACAGAATCACAGTTTATATATCACCTTTCTTGTAAAATACATTTTACCAAATCTTTCAGAGTCATATTTATATAATACAGTTTTGATTATATTATATACTAAATAAGCACCTGTAATCAGCACAGAACCAATCAACGTGTAGCTGACAACATTTGAAATTATGTCTGAGCAATGCTGATAGCTTAAAAGTTACATTTGTGTCATGTACTTCCTGTTTGTGCTGATTTATGATATCTGCTGAACTACCAAGCTAGGCTACTACTTATTATTACTGCTATAATCAACCCAGGACTGTAAAGCTAATGCAACAATTTGATCCACAGAAGGGGCCCGAGATCTCCCAATTGTTCTTCTTGCATGACCTCGGGTATAAACATGCTACCCCAAGGAAGTTATAGGGTTACATTGGGGGTGGGCGATATTAAGGGGTTTTGTGACATACAAATTGAACTGTAAATGGGTTCTGATGGGTAATAGATGTAAATAAGTCCCTGAGTAACCCGGGAAAGTGAGCAATTAGATGCTAAGACGATTTGGAAGGATATTTTTTTCATTTATAAGATTCCAGACATTCAGAAAAAAAAGAAATTTCATTTAATGGTTTCAGGAAATTTGATTCGTGATATAAGTAAGAAAAAAAGATTGAGCATACATGAAGATATATAAAGGTATTAAAGTATTTTAAAGGAGATTTTCTTTTGTTTATAAGTAGGGTAAAGGCATTAAAACTAGTTTTGTTTTAACTTTATATCTCAGAGACTTGTCATTCAGTCATGGCTTAATATAAAACCTGTAGGAAATTATAGAAGGATTTCATTTTTAAGCAAAACATATTTTACTTGTCATTTGATAACATAGACATATTTGTAAATGTTTAAATTACAGGGATTTGTAATATAAATAATTTATCAGCCTAGATTTTTAAACTGGTCCCTATTGCCATTGTTCCAATAACTTTGTTCCTTATCTTAAAGTTATCTAAATCCTCCTGTTTTGTATTACCAAATAAAGCTCTAAATCACTTTCAATTAACACATATTTTAACTGTTAAACATTTGCCAAAAAGCTGACTGCAAAATGTGTTACTAAAAAGTACAGATAAATATGTATATTAAATCAGCAATGTTTGTTTATAATGTAGGATATATTGAGGCAACTATTACATTTTACAAGTCAATAATTAAGTTCACTTCTTTTACAAAAGTCTTCACAATGTTGTTAGAATTTACTTTTTTGTTTGATTTTCCCTTTTTATCGATTCACAAGTGAATCGTGACCAGCATAAATCACTTAAGTCTTCACTCTTACAAAAGGGTGTATCTTGTCGTTATATTTATCAGCAAAATATGCCCTTTTCAGCAAAATGATTGCTAATTAAAAGCTGTAAAGACGATTCCAAATTGAAGTTAACTCGGAAACAAGATCGGACCTGCCATATTTGAAAGCAAAACATTTCCCTCTGTCCAAATATGGGTTCATATTTTGTCTATAATTTATCTATAATGGAATGTTATTCCATTGAAAACTATATTATTAAATATTATATGAAAGTACATTTAGTTGTAGAGAAATAGGAATATAAGATAAAAAAATCGATATTTATAAAAACAGATGTAAAACTGGTAATAGAGTCCAAAATAATTAGTTTAAGTTAAAACTTAAACTCAGAGCATGTACATTATGGGATGGAGTGCTGATTAGATTCTCCTCTAGTCATTATTTTACTATTCAGAAGGAAAGTACAGCTCAGAAGTGAAAAAAGGGTCATGATTTAATGCGATAGAATAAAACACATCCAACATGCAGTGCAAGATATCTCTGAACAGATGGCTAATTGTCTGATTAAAGGGGCTTTCAGACTTCTCTGGATGAAGGTCACTCACAATGTTTCTTGTTGAACTGGTATAACCCTCAAATGGGGACAGGAAAGATGACAAATATAGTTGAACTAAACCATAGATCTGTTTTTAATCGAATTGACAAAATTGACAAAATGTTGATCTTAACTTCAAAGTCCACCAGAGTCGGGGTTTGGATTATGGATCCATCGTTTAAATGCCAGCATCACAAAATGATTCAATAATATTTTTAAGTGGTACTTGGGTGGGGGAGCTGGCTATCTGGCCACATGAACAGAGAAATGTGAAAGAGGTTTTTGGTGGCATGTCAATGAAACTGAGAGATTATGGAAAAGTCTGATATTAATACTGGTGTATTTTCTGGGATTAATTTACATCTGGAAAGATAATTTTGGAGAAAAAAAATCTGATTATGAAAACAAATATAAAATTTTATTTCAAGATTTATGGCTTTACAGTAGTATTACATTAATCAGTAGCCATTATAGTTTTATACTTCAAATATTTCGTAATTATATCCCCAGACGAAAGTCGGGGATATATTGGTTTCACGTCTGTCGCGCGATAACTCAAAAACGATTTCACAGATTTCATTCAAACTTGGCAAACACATGTATTTGGGTCAGGAGAGGAACCCTATTTTATGGTGACCTTAAACTCCTAATAAGAAAGAGTTTATGGCCACCTTAAGGTCAGAAATTCGACTTTTTGCCACTTAATGCTCTTTAGGTCACAGACTATGTGGCTTATATCGCTCAAATTTTACCTGGGAACGCATTACTATATTCTCCTTACATATACTGAACTGAAAAACATATATTGTTTTTGAGGCCAATAAAGACCATACTTAGATGGGTTTTTTCGACATTTTCCCAATATTTTCCTATATAACTCAAAAGTGGTAGGTCTCACAACTCTGTAACTGTAGTAGATATAACTTCTACATGTACTGTAAGTCTAAAAAGCATTTTGGCCTTAGCTTTGCATATGATGCCCCTAGGATTTGGAATGATCTCCCTGATGATGTATGCTCAGCTAAATCTCTCTCCTCATTCAGGAAAAAGTTGAAAACTTACCTCTTTGAAAAAGCTTACCCACCCTAGATTATCCCTAGTTTTCATTTTGTCTTCTCCGTGGTGTCGACCCCTGCAATGTCCCTGATTTAATGATTACGATCTCTGATTTGGGCTTTCTGCGTCTTAGAGTCTATCATTAGATAGAGATTAAGCGCTATAAAAGTACTATTAGAATTAGAATTAAGTCTGTGAAAAATTTTCAAGTCTGTTACTTTAATTTTAAGGTCACCATCTCATCTGGGAATATATGATTATGTTCTGTTTACATGTGAGAAAAATCAAGGCTTTAAATAGACGTTTAACCTGTGTATGAGGACCATAAACACCCACCCGAATGACCCTTTTACGACATTTTCAACATGTTGGGTCCTGTAACCTGGAAATGGTAAGTCTGACAAGTCTCTAACTGTAGCAGATATAATTTCTACATGAAATCTTTGTCTGTAAAAAATTTTAAGTCTGTAACTTTAATTTTAAGGTCACCTTAAGGTTTCTAAAGCTTCCACAGACCCCCAGTTTATTAACTTTTTACCACTTTTGAGCCCTGTAACTGTCATAATATGCACCTGATACAGCTGAAATCTCATCTGGGAATATATTAATATGTTCTTTTGTCATGTGCCAAAAACCAAGGCTTTAAGTAGACATTTAACATGTATGTGAGACCCATGAATGATCCACTCAGAGGACTTTTTTTTAAATTGACCCCCCCCCCCCCCCCCAAAAAAAAAAAAAAAAAAATAAATAAATGAAAAAAAAAAGGTTTGACCAAAAAAATGAAAAAATGTTTATAATAATTGTCAATCACACAAAATGGGTGCTGCAAAAATACCCAGCGAATGCTTGTGGTGTGAGAGATGGCCTGTCTGGAGATATATTGGTGTAGAGTCAGCACAATCTAGTTTTACCTACATTATTTTGGGTAGTGGTATTAAGGCTTTAAATCTTATTGAATGCCTGGATGTGAAGACATTTAGGCTTGCTGACTTACACGTTGTTTATTACAATTTAAATACCCCCTTTCTAAGGTAAATTCTAAAAAAAAAATCTTCAATAAATAATGTGAATAACTAGACACTCCCAACCCTAAAAATACCCATTAGGTCAATTATTAAATAATCAAATACAGAATTTATCAAGAATATAAAGAATTTGAATTAAAATAAGTCATTCTCACAAAAAGAATTAATGAAAGACCTGCTTTAAAGGCACTAAGTATATGGTGCTACAATTCAGCCAATATAGGCTCAACTTCTGATAACCCCTTTTGTTAACAAGTACCAGGAATTAGAAAATATTCCATTTAAAATTTTAATAATATTAGTAATTATGAAAATAATTTGAAAGTACTCCATAAAAAATCCATCATAGTAAAGTTATCTGAGTGTTACATATAAAAAAAAATTTTTTTAAAGTAGCTGTGAGGTGTATCCATGGTTACAGGCACCAGTCAGTAAGACTTTTAACTTGATACTTCTCCACCATTCTTTATGGATTCTACTGCCACACACACGAAAGCAGGAGCCCTATATAATTAATGAAATAATTACAAAAACAAATTCCGTACACGTTTACATATTTATAATGCTAATTATCCGTGATAAGGGGCACCACAATGAATATTACTCTGTCTGTATCTCCTGGTATGTAGGTCAAATGACAGCGTGGTGGATAATAATTTTTTTTCTTCTTCCAAAAGAGGGAATATGATCAGGAGAATTATCATCGATTAAACTCTTCCTGACAGATATTATGAAACAAAAGGCCTTGATTTATAAGACATGAACACGAAACAGAGACATCTGTTCCCATTACCTGTCAGGTTATCCTAGGTAATAGTACAAAAATTGACAAAAAATGAGAGAGATTTATGATGTTAAAAGAATAATTACCCCAACCTTGTAAGAAGATTCCATTACTTTTAGAGATAGCTAAGGCCAAGTGTGGTGCTCTTGTTATTCATATTATTTTAAAGTAGATCTTAAATCTATTACAAAATAATTATTATATCCCCAGACGAAAGTCGGGGATATATTGGATTCAGGTCCGTCGCGCCGCCGCCGTAGAAATTTCCTTGTGGACGCGATAACTCGAAAACAAATTAATATTTTTTTTTCAAACTTGGTACACATGTTGAGGGTGCCCAAAGGAAGATCCCTATTTTAAGGTGACCTTAAACTCCCAGTAAAAAAGAACTTATGGCCACCTTAAGGTCAGAAATTGCACTTTTGGCCACTTAGAGCCCTGTAGGTCACAAACTATGATGCTCAGCTGGCTGAAATTTTACCTGACAACACATTAATATGTTCTTAGTACATGTGCCAAAAATCATGACTTTAAGTTGAGGAGAAAATTGTGTTTGAGGCCCATAAATACCCCCACTTAGGGATTTTTTGCTATACTTTTCACATATTTTGCCCTATGATTTGGAAGTGATAATTCTGATGAGTCTCAAACTGCGCTAGGTATAACTTTGATATGTAATCCTTGTCTGTAGAAAATTTTAGGGCTGTAGGTTTACCCAAAGGGGTCGACTTAAGGTCTCAAAAGTGCCCACAGAGACCCAATTTATGCACTTTTTGCCACTTTCAAGCACTGTAGCTTTCAAACTATGTCTCTCATCTAAGTTAAATATCATCTGGGAATATATCTATGTGTTTTCTTATATGTGCCCCAACATTTAGGCCTTTAATAGACAGTTAACCTGTGTATCAGGACCATAAACACCCACCCGAGTGACCCTTATAAGACATTTTTCACATCTTTTTCCCTGTAACTTGGAAATGGTAAGTCTGAGAAGTTTCAAACTGTATTAGATATATATTCTGTGTGTAATCTTAGTATGTAACAGATTTTAAGTCTGAAGCTTTAATTTTGAAGGTCAAATTGAGGTCTCTAAAAGGCTCCCAAAGACCCAATATTTGGACTTTTTGCTACTTTTAAGCCCTGTGACTGTCAAACTATGTGACTGATAGAGCTCAAATCTTATCTGAGAAGATATTAGTATGTTATTTTTATATGTGCCAAAAATTAAGGCTTTAAGAAGACATTTAACCTGTGTATGAGGACCATAAATCCCCACCCGAGTGACCATTTTTAGACATTTTTCACATATTTTTCCCTGTAACTTGGAAATGGTAAGTCTAAGAAGTTTCAAACTGTATTAGATGCATATTCTATGTGTAATCTTAGTATGTGACAAATTTTAAGTCTGAAGCTTTAATTTGAAGGCCACATTTAGGTCTCTAGAAGGCCCCATAAAGACCCAGTATTTGGACTTTTTGCCAATTTTAAGGCCTGTGACTGTTAAACTATGTGACTGATAGAGCTGAAATCTCATCTGGGAATACATTATTATGTTCTTTTTACATGTGCCAAAAATCAAGGCTTCAAGTAGACATTTAACCTGTGTATGAGGACCTTAAACACCCACCTGAGTGACCCTTTTAAGACATTTTTCACATATTTTGCTCTGTAACTTGGAAATGGTAAGTCTGAGAAGTTTCAAACTTTATTAGATACATATTCTATGTGTAATCTTAGTATGTAACAAATTTTAAGTCTGAAGCTTTAATTTGAAAGCCACATCGAGATCTCTAAAAGGCCCACAAAGACCCAATATTTGGACTTTTTACCACCTTTAAGCCCTGTAACTGTTAAACTATGTGATTGATGGAGCTGAAATCCCATCTGGGAATGCATTATTATGTCCTTTTTACATATGCCGAAAATCAAGGTTTTTAGTAGACATTTAACCTGTGTATGAGGGCCATAGACACTCGCCCAAGTGCCTTTTTGGACATTTTTTCCGTATTTTGCCCTGTTATTTGGAAATGCTTAGTGTTTGTTTATTTGGGGTTTTACGTCGCTTTCAACACTGTACAGGTCATATCACGACGGGTAGTTGGAAGGGCAGAGGAAACCAGTACATACAGTTTGCTAGGGTTCTGTACTGTAAACTGCCGACCAACGGCAAGCAACTACCAGCTTTCCCACTTACGGCCATGACGGGGATCGAACCCCGGCCGCAGAGGTGGGAGGCGAGAGTGTTACCACTCTGCCACCGTGGCCCCTGAAATGCTTAGTGTGACAAGTC
Organism: Sabellastarte sp. h YS-2021; assembly: GCA_964017235.1. Taxonomy (NCBI): domain Eukaryota; kingdom Metazoa; phylum Annelida; class Polychaeta; order Sabellida; family Sabellidae; genus Sabellastarte; species Sabellastarte sp. h YS-2021. The sequence goes on from OZ024937.1 coordinate 78,619,230, forward strand.
TTAAACTGTATTATATATAATTATTGTTTGTTATGTATGTCCCCCAAAAAGTTTCAGATCTGTAGTTTAATTGCTAAGGTCTCTTTAACAATTGTAAAATGCCCACAGAAACCCAATTTATGGATATTATGCCACTTTAAAGCCCAGTAACTGTCAAACTATGTGGGTTATAGAGCTGAAATCTTTGAATTTTTAAAAGGAAATGCCTGTCTATTTAAATTTTGAATATTAATAATGTTATGGCTATCTTAGTCTTTTAAGAACTTATTTTTGTGTGTTATACCTCTGCTTGCTGAGTTTTTCACTTTTTAAAATGAAACTGGTTAAACATATTCAAGTAGACAAAATGGACACTTTAAGTGAGCTTTAAGTCCCAATATTAATGAAATTATATCCTTATGTAGTAAAACTAGGGGATTTTTAACCCTCAACTAGCCCAGTTTTATTCAACTTGCCTCAGTTAATTTTGGCACAGCTCCTACAGTTATGAACTCATTTCACTTGATAATCACATACTTAAAATTCTCAATTCTTTTTGTATTTGAGTACCCCTTTTATATAGATTGTTTGTTTACCATTTATGCTCAACCCACATCCCCCACCCGGATTCCCCCCACCCACCTCTGGGACCTCCAGCTATATTGAGTGACACTAAATAAACAAAGGTATTTAATGATATCAGATGAGAAACAAAGAACTCAATGGGGTTGCAGATCTTGTGTAATAGTGAGAGAGGTGTGGAGAAGGGGAGAGGGGTGGGGGTGGGAGGTGGTGGGCTTCATTACATATAACACAAAGGGGAGTCAGAACTGAGATTGTGTCACATATTTAGGTTGCATATATATGGACCACATATATAGGTATAGAGGAAATGAATAACTGAAAACAATTTGCAAATTCTAAAAATAATATAATAAAATAATAATATAAATAATTTTTTTTTAAATAATATTTTATTTGTGAACAAATATAGAAACAGATATGCGCTTTTGGGATTATGAATTTTAGAATGGACATTGAATCATCAATCATTTAAATACTTTGAAGGAAGATTGAAAAATATGATGAGTTGAGTTAAAAATAATATTTTATTTGTCAACAAATATAGAAACAGATATGCTCTTTTGGGATTATTATTTTAGAATGGACATTCAATCATCAATCATTTAAATACTTTGAAAATAGGTTTAGAGTTATCATTGCAGGAAGATTGAAAATATAATTTGAGTTATGTATTCGGCGTCTGGGGATACACCATCTTCCTTGGGGAGATATAAACAGAGTAGATTGATGTGCTGAAGTTCATATAATAATGGGTAATTATGTTTTAAAAAATTCCCGATCAAAACCTGTGGCGTGAGTGATGACCTGTCTGGGGATATGTTGGCGCCGAGTTGGCCCAATCTAGTTATGATTATTATTTATTATTATTATTTTACATAAGTGGAATAGACTTCCAGAAATCCTTAGTTATATTTATAGTATTAATAATTACTGTTCTATTATAGTTATGTTCCAGTCACACAGCACAGGCGGTATTGCCTATCTTTATTGGCGTTTTCTGTAACTCTCCATTCCTTCACATACTGCTAGATTTCTGTCAGTTACCTTCGTATACTGTGCTTATTTGTTTTTTGTTCCCATACACGTGGAAATGTAAAATTGTTCAAACTTTCCACGTACCATTGATGATATCAAGTACTACTGGGTAATTGCAGGGTATTCTCTCATTTATGCAGCTGCTCTGCTTCCTTACCTCCCAATTCTGCTATCTTCTGTCGTTTTTTTCTGTGTCTCCATGGAAGTGAAATGTTTGCAGTAATATTTCTGTATATTTGCAATATATTCACAGTATCTTTACTAAACCTTTTCTGTTTTCAAAATGTGGCCATTTCCCTCCCCAATTATAATTCTTTTCTATAGCCCCCCATAATTAAGCAAGAGGTTTGAAACAGGTTTTCCACAAGAGGTACAAAATTTCATCTCTGTTATTCCTAATATCTATAAATGACGGAAATAACTCCTGTACTGTGACCAGGGCATTACACATGAAATTATATAGAAATATTAACACATTATTAACTTAACTATATACCTATACATATAAAGTAGAATAAAGGTGGATAGGTTTTTGTACCTTAGGACCAAATGTGGGATGACTATTCAGCCTCTGATGAGAAAATCCATAGTATTTTCGAAATATTGCCAAACACTGCGGACAATATAAGGCAGTTAATTGAGGGATTAACAATCTGTCACTGACACACAAACTCCTATTTATCTATTTACCTATACATATATACTATATATTTATTGATTATATACATGTATATCCAAGTTATTTATTATATACTGCATACAAGTGAATATAGTAAGTAAAGTTGTGCATAGATCTAAGGTGGACCAAAGACACTACAGTTTCTGAGACAGATAGCTTTTCTTGCTAAAAATATCTTATAGAAGAATGAGTCATAATATAGTTAACATAGTTGGCTATATTATGAAAATACAATGAAAATAACTCTAAATGTTATAAAACTGATGTATTTTCATGTACCGATTAAGTAAAGGAATTTTTTCCACACTTGCTAATAGCTGTAAACATTCAGAGAATAGGGGGCTTGATTCCCCATGAGGGAGTCTGGGCTGCATTTCGGCTCACAATTCAGTATTTCCTCGAGGAATGATATTGCCAATTAAGGGCAAACTGACATCTTGTAGTCTGTTCATAACAAACTGTGAAAACTGGGAAAATGATAGGAGAAAATTTACAGTGGGTACAATAATAGCCTGGTAAGGCACTAAAGTTGCAGAATAGATCAACTTTCCGAATGACATATGCAAAGAATAAGTATATCACAAATTGACATCACAATATGAGCTTACTTAGATACTAGAAAATATGAATTTTTTTTTGTCTGAAACAGAACCTTAAGATGTTGTAAAGCATAAGACTTTTTGTCTTAAAACAACCTTTATATTTCACAAAAATACTAATTTATATTTATATTTTTATCTCAGTGCAACCTTTGGACTCTACAAAATCGCAAATCCGGTGAAATTTTAGTCTAAAGCCAGCATTTAGACTCTACAAATTTGTAGTTAAAACATGTCCATTCAGACAACCTTTAGACTCTATAAAATTAGATTTCATACACAAATCCTTCTCTGTTTCAGCCGGCCGGCCCGTCCAGTGAGTCCTGTGTGAGTAGCTGTGAGTTCCTGCACGAGATCTACACGATACACTCGGGCACCTGCCCGCCACCCGATGAACTCACCGCGGTGGAGAGAAGCTGTGAAGAGCAGTGTGAACTGGACATTGACTGCAGCACCCATACCAAGTGTTGTACCAACTCCTGTGGACATACTTGTCAGGAAGCTTGGAGTCCATTCCAAGGTAATTTGTAAGCATAACTACCTCTGCCAGAAGGTTATGCATTTTGGTACAATTGTTTGTCTGTCTAAGCATTCAGTTGTTTGTATGTGTTTGCCATTACTCCAAAGTAATAAATAGATCTTTATGAAAAAGTTTTTATGTTGGTAGGGTGTGGTCAAAGGAAGAAGTGATTAAATGAATTTTAGGAAGCACCCCCTGGCGAAGGTGTGAACTCTGCAAGTGTTTTCTAGCTTGATGAAGGTCAAGGTCATACTGTATGTTCTATAATGTGTAGAATTTGAAAATATAGTTATTGCTTTATACAGACAAGTTGCTCGTAAGTCCCAATTATTCATAATTGATGGCAACTAATTTCTCATAGTGACATAAGCAATGCAAATTGGTGAACCAGTGTGAACACATAAATAAAATCTGTGATATTTCAACTAATTCCAATTTTACTTGGGCTTATAGCATCTAATCTCCTCCTTACAAGGGGACTCTAAGTTTCAACAAAACCAAAATGGTTAAAACCAATATCAGTATCCAAGGACAGAAAAGGGTCAAGCACCATATTGAACAACCAGGGGGGATATTGAGTCGAAGGTGGGTATGCCTTGGTGTAGAGGTATGATTTTTAGCTTTTTCTTAAATAGCCTATAGAGGGGGATGCACAAATCTCATCAGCAAGAATATTCCAAACACAGTGGGAGCATCAAATATACAATAATAACCAAAATGTTTGATCAGATCTTTGGGTAGGTGGATAAAACTTTGGTACAACAAGGAAATTAATCAACCAATCAAATGGACACCAGACCACACAAACTACATTCACAAAAAGAGAAACAGAAAAAATGGTGTTATTTCAAAGATGCCTCCATACTTCTGATGTACCTTTAATGTAACCCATTAGCTTTAAGTCAATATCTGCCAACGCCAGAGAACAAAGTCCAAATTCTTGCACCACCCATTAAAAATACTAGAACAACTTTCTATGTAACAATCTCCCCTCCCCAAATGGATCGTCTGTCATATTGACTTAGTGAGCCCGAGGTTAAAAGGCCACACGCCACTATTATTGAAACCTGTTGGATTCAACTGTTGCCAACACTTTTTTGTGTATAACTCACAGAAAAAATATTTGATCAGATTTCCTGTTGAACTTGAGGTGAGTCTTTCTGGCTATTTCTGAAAAGAGAAACCACCTTAGATGATGCTCTTCTGTAGACATTATTGTGAATTTACTGCTCTACCTTAAACTGTCAGATATTTATGCTTAGCTGTTGCTTCCGGTGTAATGTATATATTTGGTAATTTTAAGGTGAATTTTTTTTGTGCGTAAGCTAAAAACATTTCTTACAGTTAAATCCCCTCTCACTCAGGTGAAGCAATATCTTATTGCATTTAACTAACTTTAAAACATTTAAGGTTGGATATATCTATTGCGTGGTGTTGGGTTGGTATTTCCAATGGCAATTCTGGAGTGTGTGAGGTTACTTGTGCCAATGTAAATAATCCCTCATTTTAAAAGGTGTCTTAAACAATAGAACTGCTTGTTAGTCAGTTTTCCTGTAGCAAACCTAATGGTAGGTGTTAATTGGAGCCTAAAGTGATCTTTCTGAAAACAAGTTTTTCTACTGTCTTTTTTCAGAATAATTACCTTCCATAGCAGTTGGCTATACAGCTAACAATTAAGCGCAATTACTTTAATAAATATATTTTGTGCGGGTCGGATGTACAAAATGTTTTAAAATAAACAGCTTATTTGTGATATCTAAATATTGTTAGAACTAAATAAAGAATTGAAACAAACTGGAACACTTTAAAGTGACAATAAAGGTAAGGTCCCATTTAACAGTCAGAATTACATTGCCACAGACCCTCAGTATTGGCACTTGTGTAAGTAGAAGCCAGACAGAGGTGACATAAAATGATATCAGGATGTACAAATATCTCATACAGATGATGCTGTGGGCATTTACAGTTACCCCATATATTTAAGGTTTTTGGATTCCTTTTTCCAGTTCCCTGACAAGAAAAATAGCCATATATACCAGAATCAATAAGAGCACTCGGAGAGCGCATGCATCCCCCAAAAAGCATGGAATATTTTTTAGAACTTTATCTCTCTTTTCTAAAGCAAAACAGCTCAATAATAATAAGTGAATATAAAAATATGGATCTTTGATATTTTTTGTATCCAGGCAGTTATCCCGATCACTCTCAAAATTTAATGGGATCTAAGTTGGAGCAAAAACGTTCTTATCATATTTTCATGAAGATCGAGGTATTTGCCTAATCCTGCTAACACACAAAAGGCTAAACAAACAGACAAATGGTCATGAATTTAATACCTCCTTGGCTGAGATAATAAATTAAAATGGCTGCTGAAGAATTACATGCCATCTATATGAGTGTGAAATCCTAAATGAACCATAATATTTGTACCATTATATGCTGTGGCTCTGTTAGTTGACTAATTCTTATTATCATGTTTTGAATTGTTGCGCCTAACATACTGTCAAATGATGGAGATTAAGTGAGATACATAAACCCCGTACTAGATTATATTACACATTTGATGCAGTGTTATTGCTTTCATAGTTAGGTATATTTACTTCAGAGTAACATTTGACAAAAGCATGAAATAACACATCCTTACACCTCATCCAAAAATACAAGATGTAGTAACCCGAAATTACACTTCCTTCTCATCTGTAAAGTTCTCAAATCACACACTTTTCCAATTCCTTCAGCCATTATGCACCAAATTCCTGGAACTCTGTTTCTTTCCACATATCTCAAGACTCACCTTTTCAACTCAACCTTCTCCACTTAGTACTCTTCTCCCCATTTATATGCACATCCCTGGATTATTGAGCTAGATTGTCCCTTAACTATCTACTTTAAACATTCATTTTACTAACATTGAGTTCCCCATAGTGGGGAAGACATTGCATCTGCAACCAGTAAGTTAGGTTAGATTGCAATTGATGATTCTGGATATTCTTTGTGTATTTATTGTCATTTGTTCAACAGGTATGCCATCTATCCCAGAAAAGCCCATAATCAGAGAAAAGATCAAAGGAGGCTCCATAGACCTGAAATGGGATCTACCCAACAACCAACTGAGGGACCATCTCCTGTTCATTATTGAGCACCGGTGGAATGTGGGCTATGCACCATCAGAGAGTCATATGACATCGTGGCAACAGGTGCTTCAGGTAAGGGTGACTTGTGACAGAAAGCTGTCAATAATATATCAATATGTCCCCCTTTATGTCTTAAAGTTATATTTGACCCATCCTGACTGCACAAGTACAGCCCAATCTATAGCCACTAACATCCCCTAAACTGAAAGACAGAGGCTCAGGGGTGATTGGTTTTTCAAAATCCCTGAGGTGTTCTTTAACCTGCCACTGGAGATTGGACCCAATGACCAAGGATTTCCATATAAAGCAGCCGTCAGAGCCACTATTTACCATCTCCTAGACTTTCTTTGAGGGCAATGAGCAGAAATATGATGTAATTTTAAAAGCATGGTCACCCCGTTATTTTACTTTTAATGTGGAAAAGCACCCAGACAGCATAAACCTCTGCCAAGCAGCTCATTTCCACCCCTGTATTGTCTATTATAGACATATAAAATTGTATATTATAGACGCTATTGCTTGAATGTCCCGTATTTTTTGCCAAGCAATCTGGTGAGTAATTATGGAACTTTTAACACATTTGTATCTGTAGAATATGGACCTATCTCCCAATGATAAAAGATCTTAAAAAATCCTGGATCCAGTGATACTGATCAACTGTACAATCCAGTGATGGAGTCCTCTGTTCCTTGTACCATTGTTAACATTTCATGAAAATTTCATCCAAATTTGTTAACTTTCTATGAGTTATTTTGCGAACAGACAAACAAACAAACATACACCAACAAAAAATATATCATCATTGGTGGAGATTTTCTTTTTAAATCATTAAACCAGCTTCTAAACTCATATAAAGTGAAAACAGCTAGACTGAGTTTGAATTCGATTGCGTGAGTTTGAAAGTCGAATTTTTAGCTCCAAGTAAATATTTTAACTTTCAGAATCCATTCATTGAGTTTTAGACTTTCAGAATCAATTCACTGAGTTTCAAACCCATTTTAATGAGTTTCAAAAATCGAATTATACAAATGAGTAATTAAGGAAATGCTCTATTCTTATTAATATTTCTTATTTAATATTCCATTATATTATAAAATTGTGATATTTGTGACAATTTCTGTCTATTTTGTAAAACATGCATTTTGCTCTGAGCTACCTATTGTGGGTTCCTCCCAGTGAGAAGTTGATATAGTCTAGAGACATTTAGAGACATTTTGATTCTTTCGAAAGTTTTTTATTTAACTCTGATTTGTTTGTTAAGTTAGCTTACAGAAATCTAACCAAGCATACAGAACAAGTGCTATTCGTCTGTGGCTGAACAAATAACCTATGAAAAGATCAAATGGCTTATAATTTAATTAAAAATGGATTCCAATACATGTTGATTACGTCTGAAGATTCAAGAGGGTTGAAGTATCAGCAAAAAAATATTTGGTTTTGATTATTGGGAGACATACAGTAAAGGGATGAAAATTGACATGAAAAATAATGAAAATGTTTGCAAATTTAAACATCTAATACTTATGAATACTGTAACAAATGGTTATCACTTATATGTTTTTTATTCTTAAAATAATTGGTCTCATAATTCCTTTGTCCCTGCAGGTCAGAGATACTTTCTACAAGCATATATTCAATCATGCAAACCTTCTTGGATGCTTCAAAGTAACATTTTTGAAAATCAAGTGTATATCAGCACATGGTCCATTGATAATGTGCTCACATCCCATATGAAAAGATATGCTTTTGAATCTTAGTGCTGGATAAGAGCAAAGAAGTTTTAATTTGTTCCCTATGACCTGTAGTTTATAATTTCTTCAGATTTCGGTTTGTTAACTCTTCCTACCATTAATTGTGTTGGAAATTAAATGGCGGTTTTAAAATCTCATCATGGTATTTGTGTAAAATGCTCTTGATACCAAGATACCGGACCTACCAACCCATCTCTAGTAAAAACTGTGGGTCTCGTCTGATATAACCTTGGCTGTTTAAAGGGAAGATTAAAGCTACCTTAACCCCTAACCTTTGGAGTATTAAACTCAAATAATACAGACTTTGTAATATATGTCAGATATCTCACTCTTCTAGAATAAAATACACACAATATTAAGTGCGAGCTAAATGACATCAGTTTACTGTAGTTTGGAATATCTTGAGACTTGTAAAATGGCATCACTGACCAGATTGCTATTTGATCTCCATTGAATATCTTTACATCTTTGGTGGATGCTTTCACCTCTGGAAAGAAAACAGAAAACCTTTCAGTGGCATGTTTCTTTAATCTTAGTCTGCAAGCTGAAAGCCACACCTTTTTATGTGCAGATGACAGGGCCCTTTTATCTGCTTTGCAAGATGTGTTGAAGCAAATTGACTGAAAACTACCGTAGCCAAAGAGAATGTGGGTGTAGCTATCAGACAAAAAAACTTTGCATTAGTTTGTTGCTGTACCACAGAAAAGGTGTAGCATTGTACATTTTAACCTTGTTTAAATGTCTAAAGATATTGCTGATATTTAGAGTGCAAGAGTACATTTGAGTTTATCAGGGAAATATAAGGTGAGGCCTCTCATTCACTTATTTGTTCCAGTGCTTCTCTATCCCCACATTTGGAAATATAGCACAGTCGTATTCACCCTTCCCTTCGCATGTAATGTAATGCATACTTTCATAGTGCTTAATCTCTATTCATTTCCAAGACCCCACCCCCAAGACAGGAAATATCAATTGGGATAAAAAAATTTATTTATATATATATATATGTATATTTCACAATGACTTTGTATAAAATAAAGTTATAAAACACTAATAAGGTACCTCAATAATATCCATCTCACAGTTCATCATCATGATAAGTTACCTTGACATTAAGACCAACCAATGCATCAGCAATAGAAAATAACAATGGTTACCCACCAACATTTAGAAGACCCAAAACAATGCAAAGGCCAATATATAGCTATTGGCCTTTGTAAAGGAAAGTAAATGTAAATAATGATTGGTATTAATTCCTATAGCCCAAAGATGGTAGATATTATCTAAGGTACGTGAAACTGTAGGAAATACCATCTAAGGTGATATTATAGCCTTTAACCCTAGCACTGAGTATCAAAATTATGATAACAATGTAAGTTAACCATATGTTAGCCCAAGTCCAAATTCAGCCCCAGGATTCAGGATGCCAGCCAAAGTTGGCATCCTGAAACCCAAATTTTGAATAAAGTGTTGATAAAAGCCAAAGAACGACTTTACAGTGCAGGGAACTTGATGTTCCATAAATAAAGATTAATTTCATTGTAAATGCTGAGAGCAATGTTAATATGTTATAATGTCGTATTGCATTACATCTTTGCATCAGTGTCCATAAGAAGTAAAATAACATTAAGTATGACAATGTAAAGGGTATAATACTGAGAAATTAGCCTGGTAAGAGTTCCAGTGCTTCAGGAACAATATCAACAAAATAATGTACTAATGAGGTACTACGTATGGTTACATTATAATAGCATATGAGATATGTGTGGTATCATTATAAAATACAGTTCATACTAAAACAACAGTGTCATTCAACTTTCAGATCATGTGATTAGTATACGGTCCAATTACAATCTCTATTAACCAACAGAATCTTGGGTGCTGGGGAGGCAAAGACACAAGTCATAAGACATTCAGGGTTCACTCCAGAGATGCGAAAAAGTGAAATCACTATGTAGGCTATACTTTGCTGAGAAGGTGACCTTAAGATTATTTCTAAAGGCTGTTAGGCTTCTGAATGAATGGTATCTGGCAACCTATTCCACGAGGATGGAGCATCATAGAAAAAAGCTGTATGTGAAAATACCTCAATGATTTATATATTGAAGTTGTGACATGGGGAACCTCCAGGAAATTCGTATGAGTTTTGTAAGAGCAATGCACCGTTTCAATAATTACCTTATCACAGTGGTAGAGCTGCGACAATTGGTTTGAAATTGTCAACTTTTATGTTCAACTAGGATCAAGTTCTGTCAGTTCACTGGGGTCGTATTTACAAAGGGGATGAACCAGTAAGTTTAATTTTTTTTATCCAGCTAAAGGAGAAGCCACTTTAATATCATAGAAAAATGACACTGGAAATTAAAACCTGCAAGTTTTCAAAACAATTTGCATTACAAACATTTTAAATACCACAACAAATGTGATTGTATGATCTGATAACAATGGGTAATTAAATTAGAAGAAACTTTTATGAAATTAAACTAACTTTAGAGTATTAATAAAAAAACAGCTTAATTATCTGTAGACCTTGGTTGTACCTTATACCCAGCATTTGTTGTGTATAGAAAATGCTGAATTATAATCACATAGATTTTCAATAATGTCCCCAGATGTGCCTTTAAAAGAAATATCCTCAGATATTCAAATAGCTATGACTATAACTTTTTAAAAAGGACATATAAACCTTTCATTTCTCATCCTTACTTATGCCCTTGTTGACAAGATTCCATTCACAAGCTACCCAAACTTCATCCTTCATTGGCAGTTTGATTTTGTTACAAGTTTCTCCATGGTTCAGAGAGAAACCATTGGATGTCTGTCATTGTTGTGATAGTCTACTTTATAATTTCCCTTTCCATTTGGCATGCCTTACCAGTGCCACAGAACAGATCAATATATCCTATAGTCCTCAATTCTATAACTCATTTGCATAAATCGTTCATCTGTTGTTGTTTCCGAGGCTTAGCTTTCATTCAGTAAGAAGTTTTAATCTTTGATCTAATGATCGTTTATTTTTTTCTCATTTGTCTAACCTTGACTTTAAGACAAGCTATATTGATGAGACTAAGAAATCAAATAGGGTGTATCCTACTTGGCACATCTTGAACAAAAATCCATATTTTTGCATGTTATACGTAAAAGTGGGCTTCATTTGGTAAAATCACAAAGTATATCTATAAATTTATATATTTGGGTTTTAATGTAGCTTTCAACACTGTATAGGCCATATCAGGACTGGTAGTTTTATTCGCAGAGGAAACCAGTACATATATCAAGATTCTGTACTGTAAACTGTCGACCATCGGTAAGCAACTGTACAGCGTTGAAAGCAACGTAAAACCCCAAATAAATAAATAAATAAACCTTTTTGACTATATCTGTTTCATAACAGAGGATATTTAGTGTATCAAACAGAATGGTGTGACATCGGTTCAAGATAGCTTCTTTAGTAAAAGTAGGCTTAAAGTGAATATCTTGGAGATTTTCAAATGTGATTTGCATTTTTATATAGACTAAAACTGTGTAGCTACTTTCATGCATTAATTAACAGAAATTCCTCGCAACAGATATTCAAATATCCAGTAAAGATAGATTTGATCCTTTAGCAAGGATCATAGTGATAATTACATGTTAACATGAGTACAGATTTAAACCCATCACCTCAGATGCTAGAGTCTAGTGATCTAGTCTAGTGTGCCTCACCCAATAACGACTGAGTCACTAAGGTCACATGCAGCTATACCTACCTATGAAACACAGTGAACAAATAATTGAGTAAAATATACTTAATACTATGGACACCAGAAGAACTTAATCTTACACACACGATAAACTTATATTATAATTTAAAAGAATATGCAAAATTCTGAAGGAGGATAAAATAAAGGCTTTACTTAATGATGTTAGCCACAGTTTGTTTTTAAGCAACACATTTTCCTCAAAAGATATTGAATTTTTTTTTTTGTAAATTTATGCAAGATTACTCTTCATGTATTGGCAGAATTGGGGGAAGTTTATGTCTTAATGTATTTTGTGTTCAGGCCAATTTGACTGATGATCATGCTAGTTTGATGACATCAGAATAATACATTATAAATTATTCACGAATGACCTATTATCTCACAATAGATACTTATAAACTCCACTCAAGATCTAGAAATAATGTCCTCCTTTTGTGAGGAATTCTCTTGAAGGTAAACACTAATGGTTTCATTTGTCATCAACTAAGAATAGATACTCGTGGAATTTAATATGCATTGAGTAATAAATCATTTATATTAGAGCAAATGATTAATACCTTTTCTCGTTTGCAATATATATATATATGAATTTATATATATGTGAAAAAAAGAATAATTATTTCTTAATTTAAAATTGGCTTATTGGTGACAATTTTAACAAAGCCCATATATTACCAAAAACCACAAATGGGGGGTCAACTATTTTGAAATATGGTAATATCATCATTCCAGCCTTATTTATGGGGAAAATACTCCAACAAAACTAACTGAAATCCATCAATAATGACCCCAATTTAAAGCATCTGTAGAAATATCTCTAATATCCCAATGTGTCTATAATGGTACTTTCACACTTCTCTGAATGATCAGATCCATTGTTCGATTAGCTTGAGGGGGCCACAGCAAACAGGGTCGGGTCATAATCATAAAAGGTCTCCACCATGTTTTGTCTTAACTTTTGTATACATATATAGCCAACTTATGTCTGAGATTTGACTAGCAAAGTGGATGTACATGGACCTATTCTTGGGACGTTGCAATTGATTTGGCCACTCTGTTTCGAATTGTAAAGCCAAGTGATTTCAATTATTTGTTTTTAAAACCAAAGGATGAAAGAATCTGTCATTTTGTAAGGAAATACATGTATTTACAAAAGTATGTTTCACATTAAGTTAGGTCCATTAATTGGAGTGGGCACTGGGCAATAAAATAAAGAATCTAATGTGGAATATGATAAAGGTCCAATACCACACAAAGCCTCGTTTTGAGTTAATGCCCAGGTGGCTTTGAACACTTCAACTATCATGTCCGACCAAAAATCAAAATGAAAACTTGATTGCACACTTGCATTTGATCTAGAAGATGTTGGATTTGTAACATTAGTAAAATTATTCTAGAAAAGTTTATATATAAAGCCACAAACTAGTTAATTTAAATAAAGAATGTTTTTTTAAGACATATTATTTTAAATATTATGCTTGGTTTGCCTTTCAAACACAATTTTCCAGTATAAGATTTCCAGCCTAATGCTGTCCAGATCTAACACTGTGGATATTGTGTATATTACATCAGAAATCTGTGAATGGGAGTCTAAGTTTCTTGTCTCTATATTGACGAAAATATTAATAGCTATTCTATGGAAATAAATCCAACTGCCGTTTACGATACAATGGGCCCAAACGACTTTATCGTTTATAACCCCACCACAATAAGCAATAAACTCGCCCTAAAGTTTCATAAAACACCTCTAATGTTTCCTGAACAGGCCAGATTATTGCTTCTATCAACTTCCTATAGATCCCCGTGAGACAATAGTGGGTTCGCGAAAATTTACGACAAGGAACTACAGCACTCGAAAAAGGGCTCAATTACTTCCGAAATGCTCACGTGATCAAATGATTATATTTCTTTCCACAAAGAAGTGCCCTTCTCTATTTCTTGGAGGGTATTTTTGATGATAGCACATTATGAAAATTGTTTTGGTTACATGAATAAATTCTCCATTGAACAAAGGGTCTTAAAATACCTGTGGAATTAAACGTTATTGGACAGGAAAATTACATGTAATATCAGATAAATTAATGAAAGAAGCCTAATTAAAATTGCTACCCAGGAAATATTCTACAAAATGGGGCGTGGAGGTTAGTTTGGGGGTCATAGTTTTCAAGGGTTCAACAGGTTACACCTGTTTGAAAACCATCATTTTGAACCCAGTAACCCCATGATGTCACTATAGCAGTATTCCAATGGGGGGTGATCAAAGTCATCGGAGGTGTTTTTCATTTTCATTTTCTGTATTCGGATGCCACTTTTGTACAATATTTATTTCTTAGACAATTATCCTAAAACACTGCATACTCATTGTAAATATTCAAACTGATTACAGTCGCCCTGTCTGTGCAGGGGGGGGCACGGTGGCAGAGTGGTAGCACGGTGGCAGAGTGGCCTCCCACCTCTGCGGCCGGGGTTCGATCCCCGTCATGGCTGTAAGTGGGAAAGCTGGTAGTTGCTTGCCGTTGGTCGGCAGTTTACAGTACAGAACCCTAGCGAACTATATGTACTGGTTTCCTCTGCCCTTCCAACTACCCGTCGTGATATGACCTGTACAGTGTTGAAAGCGACGTAAAACCCCAAATAAACTAAAATAAACTAAACCCTGTCTGTGCAATAATTTAAATGGTCTGGTGCCCACACTGTTTTTCTATGCAGAAAAGAGTCCGGCATCGCCCGCCGTTATGGATAATTAACATTGGTAGGTACACTAGGCAAGAATACAGAAAACCTCTTTGATATGTGGTGCCATTTTTCATGTTTAATGTTATCCCATAATAATTTTACAAAATTTGTCTCAAAAAATAAAAAGTCTGTGTCACATTAAGTGTTGTAAATTTTCTACAATCGCAAGAGGTTCACAGTAGCCCAGTGGTTAGCAAATTTGGGTGTCACTTTTGTGTTGGTTCGACTCCCACCAGTGACAATGCCGAGGACCTGTCCCAATATGACCTTGGCTGTTGAACAGGATGTAAACTCCAACTTTGCCTATTATCACTAGAAAGTATGTTGTTGTTTTTTTTGCGTTTAAATAAACTGTCAACCCCCCAAATTCTCTTATTTTATTTTCTTAACAAAATTTCATGTCACAATTCCTATTATATAGTGAAAAGCAATTTCAACACACAACAAAAATTACGTAATAATTAAATAGTTTAACAATTATCAAGAATTAACAATTCTACAGAATAGTAGACCGGTAAAATGGACACTTAAAAAAAACAATGTATGACAACTGAACCAGGTGAAGGTCACTGTAGGCTATATTGCAACCCTTTTTATCTTTCAAACTAGACTGGTTGTTTAAATGTTTACTTCCTGTTCCTATAAATCCAAAATTTCCATATTTGGAAATGTGAAATTTCTCGCAATGTACACGTTGTATAATGATCCAGTCTTTACCAGAACTGCATGCTCTGATTTGCCAAAGTCCTTAGTCCCATACCGTCGTAATATAGTTAACTTAATGGGCAATTTCACCGGGGTGACGCCAATTTACCTGGAGAATACCCAGGAGGCTATGCAGGCAAGATTGGACAAGTGGGCAGGTTAATTCTCATTTACAAAGACAATAACATCAGGGTCGGTTGGTGTGGATTGGTTTTTATGGTTGGGTTTACCCCCACTGGGGTTAGACCAACCATATGGCTTTCCTGGGTCCTAAAATTCATTAAAAATAAGGGATATTGAATGTAGCAGACGACTTTTTATGGGAGCACGGGAATTCCCTTCAATTTTGGCGCCACTTTATTAACGCCCAATTAGATTGGGGAATCCAATATTAGGGTTGCATCTCAATGATTGCATTTCCCTTTCTTATATGCAGATGTCAGTGGCATTGCTTTTACTGTCAAGGTCATTCTCAATTTTTGTATCTTTGTCATCAAGCCTCTTCACTACAGAGAGGAAGACATTGCCTTGTAAATAGATGATTCATCTGGATCAGTAATAAATATAAAACAAGGGAACTCAGAGAGTGCAGACTTCTGCCAAGGCACATTATAATAAGTAACTGTTAAAATCCGGATTATTTTTGTATCCAGGTGATCCAGATCATTCTCAAAATTTAATGGGATCTGAGTTGGACAAAGACCATCTCTTGATTTTTTTTATGATGTTACAGCCCATAGTATTTGCATAACCCTGCTTACAAACAGATAAATAAATGGTCATAAAAATAAGAATGTATTTGCCTTCTTGCCCTCTGACACCCTTCTAAACAGCTGATGTTTACCCTCACTCCCCCAGTGGGGCGGGCAAGGGTATTGCGTTTGCTTCCATTTGTTTATCTGTTTTTGTCCGCAAACAAAACTCAAAAACTAACCCATGAGATACGGGCCATATTTTGACATAAGGTGTGGCATACCCAAAACTCTGTTCTTCACAAAAACGATCCAGGACCATATCTGGACATCTTTTGACAATATATGATGCATAGACCCTGGGGCTGGTTTTTACTCCCTGAGACACTACTTGTTTTATCATTCGTTTGAAGTACTGGGCATAGTAAACTACTACTGAAATACAGAAACGTGTTTAATATTTTCACAATAACCCTTGTTTGAAGAAACTCCGGATTTTATTTGTTTTTAAGAGCCTAGGAAACATATATATTTTTAAATTTCAATTTTAACACACTATAGTCTTTTTTTAATATATATCTTTCCATTGATAAAGCAGAGTAAATCCTTTGGGAAAATATTAAATCAAATGCCCAACCCAATTTGAAAATACTAAAATAATAAGAATTAACACACTGTAATCTTTTTAAAATATATCTTTCCTTGATAAACTATAATAAATCCTTTAGAAAAAAAAGTATGAACTCAAATGCCTAGTCCAGTTTGTAAATACTAAAATCATAAGAAAAGAACATTTGAGAATAACTTTAGTGTCTTTGAAATTAAAATTAATACTAATTTAATAGTTTAGCCAATTTCAGCTTTTGTTACCCATATTGACTTCTGTCTTGCTAGCTTGCTTAAATCTCTAGCTTTTTATTTTGCAAGAACAAAAAACTAAGCACAGAACCCTTGGAGTGAAAATCATATTCCACTTTTCTCTTCAAGAGGAATGCATTCAATCAAGAATAAATCAATTGAGAACAAGTGTTAAGATGATATCCCCCATTCCCCCTCCCCTCAAGTTTTTCTTGGCTCTCGGTAAATTTCAACCCCATAAATCTAACCCTCCACAAGCCCCCTCCCCACCCACCCAATTTCTTTTTTAGTTTTCTGTCAATGATAGTTGTGATTAACTCTTGAGGCGCATGCATTACACTTAATCCCCCCTCCTCTCTATTTTGGGACTACTTTTTTCGGCAAGGTGCAATGATACATAATTACTTGAACCTCAGTGCTGCTTGCATGCGCAAGAAAAGGCCAGCCTTAAAGGTTGCAGTTTTACATTTCAAGCCCAACAGATGTGTTTAAAATTCATAAGTAAGTATCAACTACTGCATAACATAAACATAGATCTTAATCTAAAACATATAGGCTACTTGTTTTAAAGGCTTTTAACAAGATATTGCACAAACTTTGTGACAAGTGTCAATTTAGATCTTACCATTTACCGAACATGCGTAAACTAAGGGCTCAAAATTAACTCTTGATAATTAAGTTTCAGATACCTAATTGAAGAGAAGTGTGTAACAAGAATTCAGTTGTGAGGCGGTGGGAGGGGGGAATCCTTTTCTAAAGACGATCCCTGTCCAATTACCGAATGTGTGTGAGCTGACTAGCTATGCAAGTGACTCATGAAGATTTGGACTCTAACCAAAGCTACTACTGAAGGCTTTGAAAGTCAGATTCTGTTATTTCTTCTATACCCAATAAAGTGCTTGTTAGCTGGGAAGGAATATAAAAATCAAACACAGATATTGGAAAAGGACACTAATAATATATGGCATAACAGTCGACTAATTATTCAAACTAAATCCATAATATTGTTTGCTTGAACTAAAAAGGTAAATTAATCAACACTGTACATGTTTAGTTTCCGGCTAACTGGGAGCTGACACTTAAAGAGAGATGGATTATTAAAATATGATGCATGTGTTCTGAACAATTCCATAATGTAAAGTAAGGCTGTACAGACCATGGCGATATAAGAAGAAACAATCCAATAAGATGTATAATTACATGTATAAATTTTCAGTAGGTATTAATCTTAACTAGTTTAGCTATAGTGGGCTTGAACCATAAAAATTTATCACTACTGAGATTATTCTACCAGTTAAAAGGTTTTACACCAGAAAATGCGCCCGCTTTTATACAAAGTTAGATCTATCAGATGTAAAGAAAAACAAAATGAGTTGTTAAACAGGAAAGTAATCAAACATTTCAGAGAGGTTTCTACCCACTGTACTCATGACGTCAATAACCCATGTCAACAGTGCTGGTACAGCAACTGTAGAGGTTTCTGGTTGGTGTACTATCCCGAATATAGATAAACTTTAAGTTACTGCCTTAAATTCTCTGTCATTATAATGTCAGTAATTTTAAAATAATACATTAATGTAATTCTACAACTTTCAACCATTTAGAGACCTTAGGGTACATGAAGCACTGGTTTTGGTCCCGAGTATACATAAATAGTATCATATATAAAAAGTTTAGGTTTAAAAATTAGATACGTATATCCACAAACATAAGAGTCTGATTATAACTTGTGTCTATTTTAATTATAATGTGGATTCCCTGCACACACAGAAATAATCTTCATTACGACCACTCCAGTCAGGCCAAAATATGGTGACAGTACACATTTAATAATGAGACCAATATTCACCATTGCTTACAACTCAGAGAATATATAAACAGTAAGATTTTTGTTGTTGAAAGTTTAGGAATTTAAGTTCCAAACTTAAGACTGAGTTAAAATCTGGGTCCTGGATCAGACCCCAAATTATACGGATAATAACACGACAGGGGGGTGATTGATCACTTGGTGTGGAGGGCCATATTAGGGGGAGTGAAGCAGTCATAGATCACATGACAAGCTGAGCAGACGAAAATTACACAGTGAGTGGCAGTGTAAATTGGGCACACGACAGAGGGTGTCAATATACAGGGCAATAAGTTGACAACTATTTGATTTCTGAGTTCATATCCATAAAACTTGTTCAAGGGAAGGTTGAAAGGGTTGGGAACAGCGAGGTTTCTAGGGATTGTAATGAAAGGAAAACTTCACAAAACAGCGACAGGTAGTTTTTGAATAGGAATTACAGATTAGATTTTACTACCTTATATATATATATACCTATCTGGTTAAGAACTGTAAATACAGATATGGTACTGTGAAGCTAAAATTAAATGTTTGAATTTTGAAATTACAGATTCAAACCAAGGTTTTTTGAGGTTACAATGTCACTGGTTACTGACACTCTTTGTTCAAAAGATTTTCGACAATTCCCCAATAATGTATTTCTTGTTTGGGAGTGTTTTAATGTTTATATTCCAACACTTTATATTCCAACACATTCTCGTTTGGGATATGGAAAGTTTATTTTAATATCTTGTTAATGTTTGTAGAAAGTATTTGACCCACTTTTCTACCAAAACTTGAGCTGTAGTTTATAAAATATGGGTAATTGTAATTCTTTCTGCAAAACAACTCATATCTAATGGATGTGTTTGTTTAAAACCATTCAAAACTAATTTCCTGGAATTTACTACTTTTTTTCCTGAAAACATTTCATTTTAGCAGTTAACAATAATCTATATTTACACAGTTTAAGTTGACATTCCAAAGCAAAATTCCCGAAGTCATATTTATTAACTCTACAGGGGGAATTTCAAAGTCATTCCTAATCTTTTTGGATCCTTGTATAAAAGGCCTTTTTCCCTAATATTCCCAAAGGCATATCCTCGGGATTAATTCTAGATCTATGACCGAATCTGCGTTAGCAACCTAAAACCACCGAACTACCCAATGTGGACTTGTCTTTTGTCTGTGTTCGTGACGTATTAACTCCTACTGACAAGCTCTCTTGGAGTAAATATGACAAATGGGTCTCTTGGTGACTCGCCCATCAGCTACAGTGTCAACTAAAGAAGGCTAGCACAATTAATTCTTATGTATCTGCCACCCAGCACTTCGTCCGGGGGAAAATGGTTTAAGGCCTGTTTTATGATAGAGTTGCGTGTCGAATGCACACTTTTAGTGGGCGAAAATGGGGGGTCCGGGAGGCATCAAGAGCAAATTTATTGGGTGATGGAAAAAGAATATTCAAAAGAACAAAAAGACAAAAGGGACAGCCACAGAAGTAATCTAAGTAGTTGTGTGAATACACAAACACTGAAATTTGTTTTAAAAGTCTATGCTTTGAAACGTAAAATTGTGGGCGATAAAAAGTGAAGGTTTTAATTTGGCGGGAGAAAATAAAAATAGCAGACGACATTTGAAAGACGTTTTTTTTTCTCTTCTCTGATTTGCAATTTCAAACACCAATATATCTTTCAAGATGTAACTTGAACAATGCTTGGGTAAAGATACATATGTTATTTATTAACAGATATAAAATATTTATAGAAAAGCTTTGACAAAAAGAGAGGGTTAAAAAGTAAGGTATGGAATGATAAACTATGGGGTATAAACCAAATCAATTGACATGCAAAAGAACTCGAGATTGTAAAATAATGTGGAAATGCAAAGAATTGTACAGATTAAATGAAACCAAATCCCAAACAAACTGAAAACAATTTAAAATATGTGGAAATTAAAGAAATTCTAGTGTGTTGGCTTGATATAGTATTTTTGTCTGTTATTTAAGAGTTTAATTAAGATATTTTTCTGGGTGATTTTAGAACTTAATTCAAAATATAAGTGTTGTCATAACACCCTGAACAGTCAGTATATATGCCATCTGAAATGAATTTTCTGACTTTGTCAAATCCAGATAAGTTTTGATATATGCATATATATAATCTGTAATATGACAACTTGCTCTAACCAAGCTACTTTAAAATGCGTCAGTTGAGTTTCTTGTGTGTATCTTTGATATTGTACCTCACACTCTGCATCTACTTGTACCTTTCAGACTGTTAGTACCTCCGTCTCCATCAAGGAAATCACTCCAGGATATTGGTACCAGTTCCGGGTGTCTGCTGTCAATCAACATGGAAGTCGTGGTGTGTCCCAACCCACTGATCCATACCGGCTCTCTAGAGGTAATCTAAATTGTTATCAGGGGCCGGATTCACAAAAGATCTCAAGTCGTAGCCATATCTCAGCTGAGATTTGGCTCAGATCTAAGATTTTAGTCTCAGCTGAGATTCTGCTCAGGTTGAGATTCACGAAAGGAATCTCAGCTGAGACCAAAATCTCAGCTAAGTTTTGAGTCTGGACCAATCAAAACTGATGTAACATTTTGTTGAGATTAGTGAAAGTATACACATTTATATTTGACTATTCTACCATACATACTCACATTTTAGAATATTTTCAATCAAGCAAAACATTGTCTTTTTGCTATAATTTGTACTGACATTCAAAAAAACTGATTATAACAGCAAAACAAGCCACTCATATAAATTATGATGTAAAGGTTTACTGTTGTTTTTGTACAAACCCTTGATATATATTCATATTTTGTGTTACAAGTTAAATAATATGTCATACTTCACTATTTCATTTTGTTTTGTAAACTTTTTATTACATATACTCTATTTTATGAAAACTTAAGTCACCCCCTAGGCAGTCTTAGATTTGAGACCAAATCTGAGAAAAATCTTAGCCTGGGATCTTCTGTGAATCCCAGTGGAGCAAAAGGTCTCAAATCTGAGAAAAATCTAAGAAAAATCTTAGATTTGAGACCAAAATCTCAGATTTGAGACTCGAGACCTTTCGTGAGACCTTTCCAGTGTTTTTATTCGGAATTCTTGTAATCCATGATCGGAATGTGTGGGAGGGGCTTGGGACTGCCATTTATAGATTAGGACCATTTGGGAGTGAATCCTGTGTTAATCCTGTCAATTAAATTCAAACTGTTGTCAATCCTTATCAAATCTTGTGCTCAGGAGCTTAATCACAAATCTTTCTTAAAGCTATCTTAACATTCATAAAGTAATCTTTTCTATCTTAAATCGATTCTAAGGTTTCTAATCCATTTCCTAATTTTCCAAAATAATACAAGGATTTTTATTTTATTTCCTGTGGTTGGTTTTAACAAAGCGGGTTACAGTTAATGGTTTTTACTTCACTGTAAGCCCATGAGTTAGGCAAAGCTTAGACTTTGCTGATTTGTGAAATGTGCTACGTCTGAGACCAAAGACTTAGCCTTAGTGAAAGACAAAAGTCTCAGCTTTAAATCCAGGGGCGGATTTCATGAAAGGTCTCAGACTTAGCCCAGTCTCAGGCTGAGCCACTGGCTCAAATCTGAGCCTATTGGCTCAGCTAAGTCTTTGTCTCAAATGGTTTTCACAGAATGGGTCTCAGTTGAGACCAAGCTTATCAAATAACCACAGTGGTTTTCTGTGTCATGTGACCATTTTTTGTAGTCAAAATATCCTACTGATGACATATATGTTCCTTGTTTGACACATAATATCTCTGGTTAAATACCATTTTGCAATGGGAAACCTTGTAAACTTGTAAAAACACCCAAAGACTACTTCAGGGGGTTGTTTTATATACTTGTACCCTATTTTCAGCCTTTTCAAATTTTGAAGTGAAGAAAGAATTATGGCGGCCATATTTGAGCCTTTCTTTACAAAACTTAAGCCCACTTTCTACCAGTCTCAACATTTGAGCCAGTGGCTCAGCCAAAGCTGAGACTGAGACCTTTTGTGAAATCCATTAAGGCTGAGCCCATGGGCTCTAGTAAAATATTCCAATAATTTGAGACAAAAGTCTCAAGTTTGAGTCTGAGACCGGTGTAGCGCCAGATTTTACACCCCACATAAAATGCATGGGGGTGTAATATATGGCAAGTTCACTTGCCATATTTTACACCCCTTGCCATATTCTACACCCCCTTGCCATATTTTACACCCCTTGGTGGATTTTTTTTACAGTTGCTATATTTATTAAATAAGTGAAGTTCAACAGCTACAAACAGCCACAAATTAAGCATTAAAACTCAAAGACAATAATTCCTTAGCTTACAAATTGTTAAACATTTTAAAAATATTTGCTGGCACATCTAAATAATAATAGATCTACATTTTAAAAATATTTGATGGCACATCTAACTAATAATAGCTAATTATTATCCAGTGACTTTTCAGTTAATTCACAAATGTCTAAGATTAATAAACCGAATGAAATAAAATATATATAATGTTAATACAGCGGGACAAAATCATTTCTATATATTTTCATATATATATTACCATTGTTGTTGATTGGTTTTCACTAGGCTAGTCCCTAATTGAAATTATCCCTATTGTTGTCTCAGGTCACCACAGCCCTTTGATTAGAATCTTGCCAATAGATGTGCAACCATGTGCAAGGCTTTAAGCTAACTATAGCTTCTCACCTGGGGTTAGTGAGTGATTAGTTAATTAGATAATGTATGCATTGTCTCTTTTAGTTGCATTTATATCACATAATGAACTAAATGGGTCCATTGACCAACTTAGCTGTGGCTTATCATCTAGAAGCTAGAAATTAGATGGGATTTCTTACTTGTCACCCTATTTGGATTTGGCTTCTTCTTCTGTGTTAGTGTAATTTCATTTCAGCTGTGACTTGTCCTTAGTTATGTTACCAGGATTACCAGATGGGACATGAACAAGCACAAATGACATATCACAGTATTTTATTAACAATGGTATTTTACAATTTTCTATGTAATAATAATGGTATAACAAAATTCTTCAAGAATGCTTTTTACTCTATAATATAAACCATACAAGCTTGTGTAAATGAAAGGAATTTATGTAACATTATCATGGAGGTGTTGTATCTCCCCAAAACAGCTTAAAACGGGTTTTTTCAACAATACCCATTAATCCTGTTAGCTTGGCTAGTCACTCAACCACAAGTGAAACAAATCAAGTTCAAAAGAATGCTAAAACAAAAGGCAAAGCTAAGACTAATCTATTTACCAAGTCAAATATACATAGCCAAACAAATCAACTTAAGAGTCAATAGACAATAGACATATCATAATCTAATGGAGTTTCTGTCACACCCCAAAAGTGAAACAAATCAAGTTCTAAGCAGTGGTTAGACAATAGACAATTTCCAAACTCAATTGCAATCTAACTATTAAAGGGTTTGCTCCTAATCTCCCATTGATTTGCTCTGTATGGACTGGTAGGGGGTGTAACTTTTGGTGGGGGTGTAAAATATGGCAGCTATATTTTACACCCCCTTAATCCCCCATTGTTAGGGGTGTAAAATATGATTGCCATATAATGCACCCCCTAAAAGATCAAAGAAAGGGTGTAAAATATGGCAGGGGTGTAAAATATGGCGTTACACCGGGCTAAGACCTTTCGTGAAATCCGCCCCAGGTCCCTTGGTGAAAATAGCCCCTGGATTCAGACCCTAGGAACATCCAGCGAGAGTTGAATGCATGACAATGGTCTTGTCCATTCAGATGTATTTTTATTTGACTAAATATTTGGCAAATTAAAACATTCAAACAGTGTCAAGATTTTGGCTTATTTAGTGTTATTATATCTATTATGTGTTGTATAATGGTAGAACCTGACTCTCCTGGGATGCCAAGAAATCTCACAGAAGGAGACACCATCATTAAAAACAGCAAGATTGGAGTCATCATAAAGTGGCTACCTCCGAAAAGATCAGATCTGCCAGTGTCCAGATATAAGGTACTCTTGCATGTAATTTAAGATCTCACATGAGTACTTATGAAGGGATATGGGCGCATTATAGAATATTTGATGTTTGGAAATTTCGTGCTAGATTACATAATGCACTAGTATATGAATTTTCAAGGTTTGCATTAGAACATTATGAACACCATGAGTATGATTATTGGGGGGGGGGGGGGGGGGGGCAGAATTACTAACCCTTTTTATGATTATGTTTATTTTTAATAATTGACACATGCCTACATAGAATTGCTCACAAGTCTTTACTTTGGGTTTTTTGAGACAATGAATGAGTGCATTTTGTAAGAGTCGGGGCCCGTATTCACGAAAGGTCTTAGAGTTAGCCAGGTCTTAGGCTTAAATCCAGTCTTAAAGTTAAGACTTTTGTCTCAGCTAAGTTTTGTCTTAAAACGGTATTCACAAAGGGTGACTTAGCTAAGTCCAAGATTATCAAATAACCACAGTGGTTTTCTGTGTCATGTGACCTTTCTTTTCTATTCAAACTATACTATTGGTGACATATATCCTTCATTTAATGCATTTTATCTAAGGAAAAGTGCTGTTTTGAAATGGAAAACCTTGTTATCACATATAAACTTCGAAAGACTGCTTTAGTGAGATGTTCTGTATAATTATACTTTATTTACAGCCATTTCAAATTTTGAAGTGGAGAAAAATTTATGGCAGCCATATTTAAGTCCTCTTTACAAAACTTAAGGCCACTACTAACCAGTCTTAAAGTTGAGCCCTTGGCTAAGCCTAAGACCAGTCTTAAATTCTTTGTGAATACCACTAAGCCTAAGACAAAAGTCTTAGCATGTTTTGGGCAGAAACTTGAGACTAAAGTCTCAACTTTAAGCCTAAGCCCTGGCTAAGACCTTTCGTGAATACGGGCCCTGGATTTTAAACACTCACTGGAAGTAAAGAAACTGAATGACTACACCATTAAAATAAACAGGAAGAAAGACACATAAGTAAAACATTTAACATAAACATACATGTCAACCTGGCCATATCATAATAATAATGATTACCGAGTTAAGATTTGTGGTGTTGGAATCTGCCTTGGGGAGAGATTAAGCACTATGAATGTCTGGAATAGAACAACAGGTTGGGAATATTAACTAAAACACAACTGAAGCTTAATTCTAATTCAATTTTCTACATTCAATTTCTCATGCATTTACAAGTGATGAACAACTATGCTGATTTTATAATTATTCATTTTCATATATACATCAATTGATCAATAGATTGTCCTGCAGACCTTAGACCTTGTGCAAGGTCCTTCATTAGTTTAATTTTCTGAAAGTGTTTTAATGATCTGAATAATCAGATTTTTTTTCAGATATTTTGGAGCAAGAACGGTAATGGAGCTTTACCATCAGATGGTGAACACAGACATGTGATTGATGGGGTGAGTTGATTGGTCTGTGCATTAGTGGTCTTGTATTCGTATGACTATGACCCATTTTTGAGTCAGCTAATTGGACTGAGTTTCCCTTGTGGGGAAGAAATTGCACCTGCAAAGCAGTAAAAAGATTCAGTATAGCAGATGCAGGTAGAGTGATAGAATCGGTATTTTGGGATGACATAACGTCAACACATTTTGCAGAGTGGAAATGAGTTCGTAAATTTGGGTATTCCAATGAGAGAAGTTCTTTTGTGTTTATATTTCAATATCAATGATTAATGGTTCTAACTTTCAATATTTTGTCAGTTTAGAGAATTTGACTTAGGGAATGCAATGGTTTGTCAGTAAAAGTAAGAATTATCTATAGTGTTAGGAATCGGTCTAAAAAATCAGAATCGATTAATCGGTAACTCTGAGCAATCGATTATCGATTATAATCGTTTTTCTGCTTGCTTTGTAAGAAAGACAGAATATTCTTTTTTACCAAATATAGTAACAGTAGTCTTCCGATAGGTCAGTGGTGAAAAAAATCTAGGTTATTTGTTTACATTTTGGGGTAGGGAAGGGGGTATGTTAGGAAACCAGTAGGTTGAAGAGTCAACAAGTATGTGTATCAGCAATAATATAATAATCTATTAAGATGGCCTTAACAGTTACAAATTAATATTTATTTTCATTCTCCCTTTTCATCAGCTAAATCATTTACAGTGTTTGAATGTAACATCAGCAGATTAGCAACCAATCATGCTTAAAATAAACAATATTTCAACCCTAGACTTTCTTCAAGTCCTTTTTTCTAAGGTATTATATGAGGACTGTATGACTTTATACTAGAATGTGGGGCTGACAAAAGTACTGTTTCAGCATAGAGAAGGATTTTTCCCTCCTTAAGTGGATGTATAATGTTTTCATCTATGTCAGATTTAGTGGGATGAGAAATACAAAGACTTGGTGCAAGTCTATTTCAACCCCTTTTGTTCAACATCACCATGTGGTACACCTGTGTTGTGAACTCGGGACACTTTGTATATATGCAACAAAGAAGAATAGAATATCTGCTTATCATTATCATATGTCAAGAACAGTGACTGCCAAGCAGCTTCTGAAAATTATCCTGAATAAAATGCTTCTTTGGGAACTAAACAATACATAGACATGTGTTCATGGAAATTTCCTTCCATTTTTAACTCAGGACACTTTTCAAAGACATGCTACTTTCATTAATCAAATGGAAGAGTGACTTTTATTGTTTCTGGTCAATATTGATGTTTTGTAATATATACTAGGTTATATGAAACAGTTTGGCACAAGTGAACATGTATTTCAGCATTGTCACTCAAGTTTATGTGTATTGGATGGGGTCTGGAAAATCTGACTCTTATCCTGAAAACAATATTCCATGAATTTCGTTTTTTAAGCAGATCTTCATGACCTATTCATTTCATATAGTTATAATTTCTTAGATACTGTAAAATTCTAAGTATGGCAATGTAGTAAACATTTTAGTTTTCTTGTTCAACAAAATTTGTCAAAAATATTCATGGCAGACTGCTGAAGTATTACAGTAGTGTGATCTCTCTCCACTTGATTTATGGCCAAGGTTATTATTCCCCATTTATAGGGAGTATACATGTTGTGTGTGAAGCAGTGAAAGTTAAATTTAATTTAGGTTGAACTTAGTTTATTGTATTAAAAGATCTTCTAAATACCTACAGAAATTTTGAGTTTTAGTTGTAATCAACAGGAAGTAGATACCAGTGAAAGAAACATGGCAGATAATGTAAACAAATGTTACGAAAATAAAATGTTAAACATCTGTAGAAAAAGGAAAAATTAGGTGGTTTATAAGTCTTACTTTCGATTCACAATCGATTCTTAAAATGAGAATCGATTTTCTACATCGAAAGTTTTAAATAGACGATTAATCGATTTTCCGTCTAATCGTAGGACCACTAATTATCTATAACAAGTACAAAGTACTGTGAATGTTGGATGTTCATTTAGGATCCAACTAATTTTATACCTTTGCTATAATTTGGACCCTGTCTTAATTTGAAATACAAGGGAAGAACCCAAAATGCATGTAATATAACCTGACCAAATAGTTCTTGTTTCATGATGGAAATGCTACTTATTTTATGTTTTTAAGTTTTTTGAAGTTTCACATCTTTTCTGTGCTTTTGTAGGAGGAGTTACAGTACATCATTCCAGAATTAGAACCAGATACAACATACCTTGTACAGGTAAGTCTTTCGTCCGTTGTGTGTTTTTTGTACTGAGGTTATTCGCCATAGATATTTGGTTAGATTGTGAAATTCTCTTTTAAATATAAGTTTCCAAATTCATGTGTATCAGTTTTCTCTGTTAGTACTGATTCTTTTTTTAACAACCCTGTTTTTCTCTTAAAGCACCTTAGAGAATTAGAATTTAAATTGCTGAATTAAAATGACGAAAGAGTGTACTATTCCTCAAAAAATAATCAGGGTAATTAAGCGTCCCTGAAAGGGCGCTTGTTTGTTTTCGCCTCAGTTTCCTCGCCGCCACTGCCGCCGCATTATGGTCTCCCTTGAATATCTCCCTTATTATTAGAGGGTTTCAAACCATATTTGGCACTTATATACCTTAGGCGTGGGAAAATTTTCTGCATGCTTAAATTTGACCTTTATGAAGGTCACATGATCAAAAACAATTTTTTAAAGTACACCCCCCCCCCCGTCATCACAGTTCAGGAAAAACTACTTACTACACAGCCTTATAATTTGACACACCTGTTCATACTATCGAAAATGCGAGCTGATTAGATTTTGGGAGCAATCCCTTGAAAAATGTCTCATTTATGGGTGATTTCCTCACACCTTCCAATCTGAGAGCCTTAAATTTAGGTCAACCCCCCTATTATCTTCTTAAGTATTGCATTTAGAGCCATAAAATATATTGGGAGGTAATAGGAAACCATATGTGGAGAGTCTAAATAGCCGGTCAGTTTTACCCCACGGCCCCCCCCTTATGGGTCAAACTGGGTTCATAAAATAGCTTATTTTAAGTTTTTGCCTTATATCTCCTTTATTGTTGCTTTTATAGCTTCAGAATGTATTAAGAGGTATTGGGAAAGCATATGTGGAGAGTCCAAATAGCCAGTCAGTTTTACCCCCCGACCCCCCTTATGGGTCAAACTGGGGTCATAAAATAGCTGATTTTGAGTTTTTGCCTTATATCTCCTTTATTGTTGCTTTTATAGCTTCAGAATGTATTAAGAGGTATTGGGAAAGCATATGTGGAGAGTCTTATGGGTCAAACTGGGGTCATAAAATAGCTGATTTTGAGTTTTTGCCTTATATCTCCTTTATTGTTGCTTTTATAGCTTCAGAATGTATTAAGAGGTATTGGGAAAGCATATGTGGAGAGTCTAAATAGCCAGTCAGTTTTACCCCCCAACCCCCCTTATAGGCTAAACTGGGGTCATAAATAGCTGCCTTGGAGTTTTTGCCTTATATCTTCTTTATTGTTGCTTTTATAGCTTCAGAATGTATTAAGAGGTATTGGGAAAGCATATGTGGAGAGTCTAAATAGTCGGTCAGTTTTACCCCCCGATCCCCCCCTTATGGGCCAAACTGGGGTCATAAATAGCTGCTTTGGAGTTTTTGCCTTATATCTCCTTTATCGTTGCTTTTATAGCTTCAGAATGTATTAAGAGGTATTGGGAAAGCATATGTGGGGAGTCTTATGGGTCAAACTGGGGTCATAAAATAGCTGATTTTGAGTTTTTGCCTTATATCTCCTTTATTGTTGCTTTTATAGCTTCAGAATGTATTAAGAGTTATTGGGAAAGCATATGTGGAGAGTCTAAATAGCCAGTCAGTTTTACCCCCCAACCCCCCTTATAGGCTAAACTGGGGTCATAAATAGCTGCCTTGGAGTTTTTGCCTGATATCTCCTTCATTGTTGCTATTATAGCTTCAGAATGTATTAAGAGGTATTGGGAAACCATATGTGGAGAGTCTAAATAGCCGGTTAGTTTTACCTCCTGACCCCCATGTATGGGTCAAACTGGGTTCATGAAATAGCTTTTGCCTTTATTGTTGCTTTTATGCTTTCACAATGTATTAAAACCTATTGCAAAACCCTGTGGACAATCTAAATAGGAATACATACTTGCACACATGATTATATATGAAGTTATCAATACTCGTTACTGAAATGCTTTGTAGCATTTACACAAAATTTACTACAGTTACATCCAATGTTGTACATCCAATGTACAACACTTTCTCCAGCTTGTCTATGTCTACAACGCTTGTTTATGTTAATTAAAGAAGACCTTTGTAGGATTTTCCCTGTCATGATATCACTAAGGGGGTTGGTTTATGTAACAGTACGGCACAGCTTTGTGCATTCTTAGCTTTACAGCATGCTTATTAAAACCACAAGGCATTTTAAACTCTCAGGGACGCTTCGCTTTTGTTAGCAAAAGCATTCATCTAGTTGTTACTAGGGGTATGATTTGGGGCGAAAAATCGGAATCCAGTTACCTGTGTTTTAGTTGTAACCAACTGGAAGTGCCAGTGAAGCGAATAAGGCGGTTGATGTAAACCAACTCATGGAAGATAAAATGTCAAATATCTGTAAAAATTACAAAAAAATCTACTAAATATGAATATAGAGTAGACAAATGTGGTTGAATATTGAGTTTCACCTATACTATTTATTAAAGGAAAATTTTAAGAGTTTTATCAGAACCCGGTAGTGGTGTCAACCATAAACCGGTAAATGGCTTTTTTTTCGGTTTGGTAAAAATGACGAAATCTGTAAGGAATAGCTAAGAACGGGTTACTATTTTAAAGGTCACTATTTTAGGCTTTCTACTGGTTGATGCTTGTCAAAACAATAAAAAAATAAATAAAGTTGAGGAAACACCTTACAATATTACTTTATATTCATTGTAAATGGAGTTTATGAACTTTCAGATATCTCACAGGCCATTCCTATTTGAAATTATGGCATATGTTCATGGATAATTTTCACCATATCAGTGGCAAGCATACAAAATACCAGATTTCATTTGGTTTCAAAACCCTGCCAAGAGGTTTTAACTTTGGGAACCAGTCTTACCACTAGTACCTGCTTTGTCATTTTGCATTTGGTTTTCAGCCAAAATGGCCCGTCTTTCCGTGACTATTGACCCGGTTACATCCGTAATCATGACTTTGTGATTTCTTTCAGATCCAAGCCATATCTCAGTATGGAGACCAGAGACTGAAGAGTGAGAGAGCCAGCATATATATTACCACCTACCCTCTACCTCAGAAAGTGAAAACAGGCAGTAAGTACACTGAACCAAATTGTATCCAGGGCTGTGACTTCATTCATAAAAATAGCACCTCATATGTTTTTTTTTTTGCCTGTCTACCTTAATCTGGGTATCTGCATTTTAGTGGTCACCAAGTGGATGTACCACTACAGCAAACTGGATGGATGGTGTTAAACAAATTTACCGAAAATAAAATGACTGAGTATCAAGTTTAACCAGTGTGGGTTTATGGATACAAACAAATTGAACAATATATAATAATCTTAGGAGTGCTCGGTTGGCCAGTATCAACTTGGTTTCTCTACAAAGTCTCACTGTGGTGGGGATATTTGGATCAGAGAAAGTTGAATAATGCAGGTAATCCACTTATATTCTCCCATCATTCAAGGTAATTGTCTTGATTTATGAACTAACAACCTCAATAATTGAAGAAAAGAGGTCAAAACAATAAACAATATGTAAATTTGAGGAAATATCTCATGTTTTTACTTCATATTCATTGTAATATCTCGTGAATACAATTGTTCTTTTAAATTATGGCTTATGGTACTTTCATGGTTATTTTATACCATATTAGTGGCAAGGGTATGAAATACCAGATTTCATTCGGTTTTAATTCCCTGGAATTCGGTTTTGACTTTCAGAACCACTCTGATGACTAGTTTCAAACATGTTTAAACCATGTGAAGATCATGTGGTAATCATTGAAAGTTCAGTGTAACTATCATGTGACATTGTTATTGAAGTCCCCTATTTTTTTTTATAAAAACTTCCTAGTTGATAACAATTGTTCTAAAACTAAGTATATTTTGACCCAAATGTTTTCTCACACACATAAGAATTTACAAAACAAATAAAAAATAAAAAAAAATTCAGTGTCCATTGTGTTTATAGATTCAAACTGTAAGAGTTTTTGATAGATTTATTGTATGAGATCTGGACTTGAAACTTTGGCCTGTCCAAAAAGTGTTCTCCTTTCAAACCACATTAATCTGAATTATAACACATCATGTGACCAATATATCGCAACACAAATAAACTGTCAGAATAATGACAGCCAAAATGTGTTGTGCTCTCTTGTTCACAAAAAAAAAAAGTTTTTGTTGACTTCAGTGACGCCCAAAAATAAACAACATATTTTTTATAGCTGATTTATATAAGTACATTTATATAAAGGTAATATACACTTTGCTTATAAAAGCACACTTTACAAAGTAACTGAATAATTGTATTAAAAGGAGTTTAACCAAAAGTGCAAGATATACAACAGTGTTCACCGATAAATTTTATTTACTTGAAAATATAATGAGATGAGATTTACAAAAGTTTTGAACCTCAAGTCTGATTCTTCTATCTCAAATCTAAAACTTGAGGACTTGAAAGATTTTTTTCAGTTCACATTTACAAAGTCATGGAGTCTTGGGTTAAGATTTGTGTTGAATTTAAGACTGCTTGGGCACTGGCAGGGTATGATTTATATATTTTTTCACAGTGGTTATATGAAAATCTCTCAACATTGTGATTGTCAGGTGACAGCTGAGTTATGGAGGTTTGCCATCGTCTTGTGAATCTCATTTCAACCCAAGCAAAAGAACATAAAAAAAAATATTACATTTGGTGGAAATTTTCATATTCCATATATTCAGCCATGCAAGTTAAATGTTGTCTCAACTGCGCAACAGTATTCATAAACAAATAAATATTCACCAGACTGAGTTTTTCTGTCCTGACTTTTAGGGTTTGCTGACTTCAGATATGGAGTCATTTAAGGCAAACATGAAACATAATTCAAGTACTTTGGTTCTATTTTTTTTACTTTAAACCAGAAATTTGAGTTGGTACTAAAGTGCAATTTATGTGAAGTGCAATAATATATATGACACATCATCATTTGTGTGTTTATTTTGATTGTTAAAAACGGTTGTGTAAAGTCTATCCATTATTTATACAAGTCCTGATGTTAGTCACTGAAAAAGATTTAGAGGTATATAAAAATTGACAATAGTACTTAACTACAGTACTTAGCAGAAAGGCAACAACATTAACTGATAAAAAATAGCAAGTGTAATCTGTATAAATCAGATAAACACAAACTGTAACTGTACTGTGAAAAAAAAAAGAATAACAGCTTTGAAGCTACCTGAAAATTTAGTAACAATCCTTGCAGTAGTTTTGAGTTATGCTGTAAACAAACAAACAAACTTACAAAGAAGAGAACAGAATGAGTAACATACTTTCCAAAAAATTTAAAAAAAAATGGTATTGGTCAGGATCAGAATTTCTCATGGGGTCAATCATCTTCTCTCTAAAATCCTTGCTTTAAGGGATCGATTGATATTTTATTCCTGAAAAATATTGAGGAGATCAACTGATAGATTACTTTCATACTGCTGGTTTTAGTCATTAACTTGTTTATTTTTTTTCTAATATTTTTGCAACTTTTTTATGTGTAATCATCATTGTAAATATCTCATAGAATTTTTGACGGACATCTCAGCATCAGATTGACTCTCTAGGCTGTTTAGTAATGAATATAATGAGCCTGCTCTTTTCTTTCTCCAGACATAGATATCCGGCCATTACCCAAACCTAGTCCAGTGGAAGGTTTGAACGTCCACGAACCATTCTTCCAAAATGGCCTCATCAAAGCCAATGTGACCTGGGAGATACCTCCACCAAGTGAGTAAAAGATAGCCAATATTATACTCAAAACCAAGTAAGTAAATGCTGTAAACATCATCTTTGTATTTCTTGTCTCTGAATATTAACAAAAAAGTAAGAAAATGCCTTAAATTGTAGTAATAGCAAAGCTAACTATAGCTTATGATATGGTTGCAGCTAAGTTATAAAAAATTGTATTTATTTATTTGTCGTAAACTCTTAAATATAAACTTAATTATGGTGAATTTAAGGTTACCTCTGTCATGACAAATATACAAAAGTGACTGCATGGATTTCATTGATGTTTGATGTGTGATTGCATATATCTATCCTAGGAACGTTTTTTCCAATCCCAGAAAGATGTCAACTTTATGGTATTCTTCTGATTCTTCCTTTTCTTATAGTCTCTCTACAGTTTTGCTACCTTTGCATATTACATATTGTCATTCAGTATTTTTATCTGACTGAGGAGCTTTCATTAGGCTTTGTCCTGATTCCTATTTCTGTTATTTAGTCCTGCAATTAGTTGAAAGTATTCTTTATTGTTCCAGTTCCTGAGTCAGCTGACCATGTGCCCCAGGACGGTGGTCCATCCAATGATGAGTATGATGACAGTGAGGAGGTGGATGTACAGAAAAGCGCAACCGTACACCGAGTACTGGTGTCATGGCAACCAGAAGTGTGCATCGCGGATACACTGGGTGATGGATTATCTCAGACATTCTCAATATCCACACAGGTAGGTCATATGGGTGAAACAGTGTCATTCTTTAGTCAACAAACAGGTTAAAATGACCTGGGCTGGTTTTCATAAAAATCTCAAACTCAGTGGTAAATTCAAACTCACAGTCTGAAACTCAGTCTTACAGAAGTATAAACTAACTCAAATTTAGCATTCTCAAGTGAGATCCTACATGAGTAGTATATACTCAAATTAAAAACATGGTGAAACAAAATTAAAGAAGCTGTAATCTCAAACATTTGAAATTTCTTTCATGCATACTTAAATATAATCCCTAAATATAGGGAACATAAATGATTTTCAGCCTGAGGTTAGGTATATACTTACTTGAGAATGGGCATTATATTTGACTTTAAACTGAAATTTATTTTTCAGGCTGAGTCAAATAGTGGGTTTGAACCTTAAATTATGGGGATTATATTTGAGTTTGAGATTTTTTATGAATTACAGTCCAGTTATTTACCAGTTAACAGCTAACTCACTGTAAATGTTAAATACTGTATCAAAAGCACATTTGACACAAAAAAAAACAACTATCTGGTATCATATTTTTTGATTTGATAAAAAATCATTTATTTTCCTATATTTAAGCCTTGCCTTTTCCACAGGAGCAGTTCTTTGTGATCTATGATCTGCGGTTTGCATGTCACTACAGTGTGAAGGTGCAGACCGTGTCACCTGAAGGTGTCACTGGACCTGCCAAACTCATCTCATTCCCTACTCCCATATGTCAGGAGATACCAGTCCGAGGCATTACCAAACCCGACTGTCCTACAAATGGTAAGAACCTGGATACTATAAAAGCTTCAGTCTTTGCACTACTTGAAAGGAAATGACATGTAGGTTTTGGATACTTCATATTCTTTATACTACTGCAGTGTTGGCATCACTGTTTAATACTAGCTCTTCAGGTTCATAATGTACTCTGTGGATAACAAATTTTAAATAAACCTTGCCTAGCAAATTTTAAATAAACCCTAAATCTGCTGAGATTATAAACTTTTTATCTCTTATTTTTTAATACATTTTTTTTTATCAGAACTACCATGTTTTGTTTTGGTAAACTTTACTTCTGTTGGCAGCCAGGGATGTGCAAGAACAAATCTTATTCAAAATCCTGGATTCAGACTCTTTAGTAAGCATTCTTACCCCAGCACCCCCCACCCCCCCACCCCCGCCCATATCAAGGAATGTTGAAATAATTTTACATTCAATATCGATGCCCACACAGCCAAACGATGTACCCACAAATATACACAGTCTATCTAACCTATTTTAAACAAGAAGAGTAAAACGTTCTTATCTAACAGCTCTTTTCAAACTTATGTTATTGTCCCATCCACCATGCCCATGGTTAAGAGTTTCATTCTGAGTGACTATATCTTGCTCTTGACTTATGGTTAACCCTTAGTATGCACTTCTTTCCTCCACCACCATTAACAGTCCATCCTCACATGACCAAATGATACCTTGAAATATAAAATTACCTCAAAATAAATGACATCAAATAAATGGATTGCAGATCCAAGGACACCAGAAGAGCCAATCCATCCAGAATACAGCATTGTGATCAACAAAAACAACATCACAGCACGGTTGTCATGGTTTCAGCCCCTCAGTGACACGCCCATCACCAACTACAAGGTGGTGTGGGGTCAGGGCCTGATTACAGACCTGCTGGAGCCTTCTCTGGACCCTACAACAGCTTTCACCAAGATACTGCCAAAGGTGAGAACATATTAAATATAATAGTAATTATAATAATAATAATATTTATTTCAATTCTGTATTGGTATACATGCGTGCATTTAATAAATACATGTACAATGAAATCATAAGTAATCAAGAAACACATCTCAGAAAACGCAACTCAGATATTATGTGAATAGGTGGATAGCTGAAGTTAACAAACTTATAACTGCCAACACCCACTTCCGAAACCATTATAAAATTAGTTTACTATTAGTGTTAGTATTGATACAATGGTTGGGCTGGAAAAGATATATAAAACCTACATATAGTTAATATATTGTCAGCATAACGTATATATGTAGTCAGCATGTAGTAAGTAGTTGTAGTCAGTTGAGTAAATATGATAGACAATATGTAGTCAGGGTGGTAAAATAGACATGAGTCAGCAGAGTTAATTTATAGTAAGAGTAGTAAAATATGCAGCTAATACAGTAAATATATAGTCAGCATAGTTGATATATAGTGAGAGTAGTAAACATGTATAGCTAGTACAGTAAATATATAGTCACTATGTAGAACCAGCATAGTAAATATAATACAGAGTTAGTATGACAAATGGAAAGTTATGTATAGCTAAGCCCCTTTACTCTAAACTCTGTCATGTAGATTCACATTTACATAGAAATAAATATAGAGTTCTGTGACAAACATTTTTCTTCTAAATTTTACCCGATATTAGGAGGTTCTGCTTGAGTAGAAGTATTTTTCGGTCCTTTGAAAATTGAATGAGTAGGGTTCAACTGAAAGGTGAAACCTCTTCAAATGGCTTCAGTCTGATGAATGAAGTAATAGTACTCAGTGTGAAGTGTGATATATGAGAATTATATCTTTTGAAAATAAGGCTTTGATACATTGCCCAGTTACCCGAAAACAGTCTAAATTTGAGAAGCCAAATATAAAGTAGCAAAGTGGTTAACTGCAGAACTTATAACACACAGTGCAAATCAATAACTACTTCTATAAATCATC
This sequence comes from Sabellastarte sp. h YS-2021, assembly GCA_964017235.1. Classification (NCBI taxonomy): domain Eukaryota; kingdom Metazoa; phylum Annelida; class Polychaeta; order Sabellida; family Sabellidae; genus Sabellastarte; species Sabellastarte sp. h YS-2021. The sequence continues at coordinate 78,656,937 of OZ024937.1, forward strand.
AGTATTTTGTCAGATTAGTTGATATTAGTTTCCTATGATTAATTTTCCGTATTTTTACGGATATTTCACATTTTATTTTCATAACATTTATTTAAATCATCCACTATATTAGCTTCATTGGTAATTCAGATATGTTCTTTCTGAAGAGATACCTGGTCTCATTTTTCTCATGATGTCAAAGCCTTAGTTGAAACACTTTTAAGTGGAAGTTGAAGTACAAAACTATCTATCTCAATCCTCATCATGCATATAATTTCAAAAATTAAGGTAATACCTATTATGCTAAGACATCCTCCCCTGTACAAGTTAAGGAATATATTATTGGCAATGTGCCGTTGTCTGTTTGCAAAAGCAAACTATAACATCAAATGATTCAATTTGGGTGCCTGGGTGGAGGTATGCAACGCCTAACCATTGTATCTTGTTCAATATAATTTTTATTAAGAAATATGTTGGAAACATCCTAAAGCATTTTATTTAAGTGGGGGAAATATCCTAATTTTCTGTAGTTTAACTTCAAGTAGAAATAATGTACAACCTTGTGTAATTTTCGGCCAAAATATTGGTTTCAAAAGCACCTTACTTTGAGACACTTTTATAACCATGTTTTCTAAAGACATAACAAAAAAGTAGATCATGTGACCAACAAATGCAAAAAAAAATTGACAAATTATGAAATTTTTTGTTATTTAAATAAAGTTATAAATTTTGCTGTGAATTATTCCGCTCAAATACAGGCCAAGGGCCATATTCACAATCTTTAAGGGGATTTAAGATAAAATTGAGCTAAAAATTAGCTCAAGTTCAGTATAAACACTTTTAATCTTGAGCTGATTTTTGGCCCAACTTGAGCTTGATCCCTTTGGTGAATGCCAACCCAACCCAGAATTCCTTGTGGTTTTTATGACTGTTTCTGTACAAATATAATATTTCAAAGTAAATACATCATGGCCTTTATGGGTGTGGACATACCTTAACCTCAAATATTTGTCATATATTTTGTTTGATCAATGACTGTGTCTGTTTACATTAGTCATTTTATGAAATATAATAACCACAGACACACCTGACGTCTTGCATGAATTGACATTTAAAATACCAGCCATTTTATATGTGGGCGGGTTACTTTTGTCAGTGTCACACCAAAGAGTACGGAAGAGTATTAGGGCCAAGTAAAAAAAAAATTTTTTTCAATTTCTTGAGATACTAAGTCAATTTCTTGAGATACTAAGTCAATTGTTTGAGATACTTATCTCAATTTCTTGAGATATTAAGTCAATTTTTTGAGATATTATCTCAATTTCTTGAGATATTATCTCAATTTCTTGAGTTATTAAGTCAATTTCTTGAGATAGTTATCTCAATTTCTTGAGATAATATCTCAAAAAATAGTACACAGGTAACTGAAAAATGCATCGCCCCCGGATTGTTTATATGGATAAATACGGCAGTTCATTCGAGTTCATTACAAATGAACACATAAGTATCTTTCATTAACATTTGTATATTTGGCATGAAAAAAGCTCAAAACTTTTATTCTCATTCTCTTGTGAGATATCATTCAACATAACACAGTCTGTGAACAACTGTAGTGTCTATGACTTGTTGAAAACCTATGCATTACCTTTATTAATATTATATGATTAATATTATAACGGGTGTGGCATGATAACATGACCCAAAAGTGTTTACTGGAGGTGAAATTTTAAAGTCTTTGGGAGATTAAACCTAACTGTTTATTTAGATACTACTATGACCCTAGTATCTACTTCCAATAATGAAAAGATAACTTTTTGTCGTTTTGTATATTTTAACTTGAAGAATATAAAGGTGTGTCTGGAAACTCTTCAGATGTGACACATCATGAAATTCTCATTTTTAATAATTTTAAAACTTAATTACCAAGCATGTTTTGTGTTTTGCCAATACTATACTGAGCACCCTAACATATATGAATGAAGTTAACAATGTATGGAAACTTGGTTAAATTTTTTGACAGCTTTCTATTTTTGCATATTTAGCACCTATTGAAAAAACACATTTCGTTTCTTGTAAAAAGAAAAGTACTATATCCAAAAAGTTGAAACTTTTTGCAGGTGTTAACGTAAAGGTGGTCTACCTGTAAAAGAACCAATGCTAGGATGATTGTACAGGTTTCACATATATAGGTCTCCAAAGCAAACTCTTCAGATGTGACACATGCTCTTCAGACATGACTTATAGCTCTTCAGATGTGACTTTTTAAAAATTTTAGTGTTTATTTTCTTGTTAAAGCTTAGAAATGTTTATATTGCACCAAGAAAGTAATAAATAATTATAACTGGCAGCATGAGTGTCATTTTTAGATGAAATAAAAGTGGCTCTTCAGATGTGACATACTTCCTTCCCGTCTAGTCAGTGTGACATCACATCATTTTTTCCATGTGGTACGTGTACTGTGCAGATGAGTTTTTTGGGAAGCTTTCAGAAATTGAAGAATTTGCTGATTGTTTGCGGATTTGAACTTTAATTTCATATTTTCTACATATAGTGATTGTTACTTCTCAACATGGTATCACCGGGACAGAAGAGAGGGACATGATATTATTTAATGCCAACCTTTAATAGTAACAAACCAGTGTGTATGTTATCGTGACAAGGATAAGGCCAGCAACCATTGTGTTTTAAAAGAAGACTATTCTCACAGTAATATCCTAATCACTGATCAGCGAGCATAACTGGCCACATCATCTTACAAACTGAAGAAAGAAAAACAAGATGGCAAGTCTGACACGTCTGCTGCTGGTGATACTAGTTAGACCCTAATAGATTCAACTGTAGTCTCGGTTTTAGGGTCTGTGAATGAACAGAAGAAGCAGAAATCACCTAAGAAGACATTGGCCAAAGACAAGGATAAGGCCAAAAAACATTCAAGGCCTTCTAAGTCTTCCAAGCCGTCAACTGACAATAAATTAGAAGCTCTAGATCAGAAATGGTCGGAACATTTCTCAAGGCTGGAGGCAATGCTGTTGGCCAGAAGCTTTCTACCGTAACTGACCTTCCAGACTGTGAAAGTGACACCAACAGGGGCTCCACCAGCTGGTGTTGTGAAGGCAGCTGACCCTTTTATTACACCAACTCAGCTTTTTGACAGACCTCAGCCTGTTGATGTGCACCGACCTCAGCCTGTTGACTGACCCCAGTCCACAGACCAGGTCCCTGTTATGCAGCAACAGGTGTCCAGTACACTGATTACAGAGACAGCCAGGCAGATTACCTAGATGGACACTGATTCGAATGTCAACCCCGCTGACCGACCTCATACTGTTTACCCAGCAGAGGAAATAGAGCTGTCTGACCTAGATCAGGGTCCGACTTCAGCTGACATTGACCAAGCTCTTTCAGAAGAGCAAACCTACAGAGAGACAATGAGAGAGGCATTAGACTCCTTCATGGGTTGGAAGCATATCCCAGAACCAGATACAGCCACTTCAGAGGCTGATGACCTCCCCTTTGCAGGACCAAAACTGCAACCAGTTGGAAAGATTTCAGTCAACATGCTGGGAGCTCGGTGTAGCGGTTAGAGTGCTCACCTTTAACCTCTGAGGTCATCGGTTTGAATCTCAGCCCAGGTACTTCACGTTGGAAAGTTGGTAGTTACTTACCAATGCCCGGTGGTTTACAGAGCATAATCTTGACCAACAAGCATGACGCTGGCTGTTGAACATGATGTAAAATAAAAAATAAATCTAAATTCAGTCAACATACCAACAGATGACTGGTTATGTAAGAAGTTGGATAAGCTCAACCTCATACTAGTTGAAGGCTACCCTGCTAGGAGTTTGGAGGCTACTGGTTTGCAATGTAACCAGTACACCGGGACTGCCAAATCTCAGGATTGACAAGACAAGGATTCCAGTTCAATTTCCTATTGGTAATATAAATCTGCCAGACTGAACATTTTCACATCCAGGGTCAGTCCCACCAATTCACAACACCCATGGAATTTACAGTAGTGATGAAGGTCAAATTGATGGTTTTACACAGGGTATAAGAAGCTACCAGTACTTACATGACTGGTTGGTCAGAACCAGATCCCACCAAACCTGTCTCCAGCATACACATACTCTAGTAGCTCTGTGTCAGGAGCTAGGTTGGTAAACAGGAAAAAATCAGAACTGGACCCCAAACCACTTAAACAAGTGTTCAACCTCATACGTTACCAGTTCAACCTCAAGGAGGGCAAGGTCAGACCTTGTCGCCCACCCTACAGTGCTGGCAAACCCTGAATGCAAAGATTCAGGAACTGCTCTCCAAACGAACCTGTCAGGTCAAGCATCTGATGTCCCTGATAAGGGCTACTGAAAGCTACAGAAAAACAGGTCCACCTGTAATGGTTACATATGAGACCTATACAGTGGCACCTGAAAAGGAATTGGAAGGTTCCAGAATCGCTAGAAAAGGTGATCCCTATCCTCAGGTCACTCCCTCCTCAGCTAAAGTGATGACCATACAAAGAAAATGTTCTTCAAGGTCTACCACTACACTCAGGTGTGCTCTGCCAATCTTTACAGATGTATCAAAAGAAGGGTGGGGCACTAAGTTAGGAGAGCACACTATAAGGGGAACCTGCTCCCTCCCAGAAAGCAGGTTGCACTGGTCTGCTGTGGAAGGATCTGGACCCTCATGCCTTCCTACCAGTAGCCATCTTGGGCAAAGTGCTGGAAAAGTTTCAGGACTATCTGTGCAACAGAATTATTCTGATTGCTCCAGGGTGGCCCACAATGCCCTGGTTTTGTGACCTAGTGACCATGTCAGGTCAAATTCCATTGTACCTGCCCAATCTGCTAACCCAGCCATTTAGTCACATCCCTCACAGGATTCTACCAAACATAAATCTCAATGTCTGGCTCCTGGAGTCTCAGTTATCAATGAGCGAGGTTTCTCTGAGGCAGTGGCAGCACGAATTGAAGCTCCTTAGAGAGTCTCAACCAAATCAGTCTATGAGGCTAAGTGAACCATTTTTACAAAGTGGTGCCACAGTAATCACGTGGACTTCAGGGCAAAGGTTGCTGACTTCCTGTTGAATCTATTCCAGCACAGGAAGTTGCGGCCAAGTACAGTTGATGGCTACAGGTCAGCCATTGCAGACAAACTGGGAAATTCACCCATCTATAGTAGCAAAGATGAGAATCTCACTTGTCTCTTGGTTAGTTTCCACAGAGACAGACTTAAGGGTCGGAGAGGCATCCCCTCCTGGAACATCTCTTTTGTATTGCATATAAGTTATTACCTTACCCAATGAACAGGTAAGGCCCTCCCAACTGACCCCGCTATCAGCTTACCAGGGGTCTAAATAGGTTTAGACATCGAAAAAGATGGTATGATGTCACGCTGTTTAGACAGGAAGGAAGTGTTCTAGCCACATAGCGAATGGACAGTACTAGACTGGTCCTGTTGGTGGAAACACAGAATGACTTTTTCTGTTGTTTGGTGGGCCAGTCTTGCCAACTGTATTAGCAATTGTCCAATTGGTCAGAGCTCTTCAGATGTGACATGTTAAATAATGTCAACATTTCAGAGTTCTTTTTATTCTAATATGTGACAACATATTGGAAATTGCGGACCTTTGTATAAAGGATTTGCACAAGGTAAAGAATGGGGAAAACGCTGAGACAAAACTATTAAAAGTCACATGTGAAGAGCAATATGTCACATCTGAAGAGCATTTGGTCACATCTGAAGAGTTCCATTGGTGTCAAACTATTCCAGAAGCGATCTTCCAAGAGCCTTTTTTCTGAACTGGATTGCAACTAAGTGTATTTGACTTTCATGGTAAATCATAATAATGATCATTGATTTCATCTATCCATGTCACTGGAAGTAAAATTTACATTTTGTGAAGAAAGTGTAAATTTTTAAAAGTAGGCATCCTCATTTGTATATTAGGGACTTTTTCCAATAAATTTTCATGTCTGTACACAGTTTTATATTCCCTAAAACAAAATAATATAAAATAAAGCTGAAATATTGCTTTTAAAACTATCAATCATGACAATACATCTTCATAGGTTAAACTAAACCTCTTCAGATGTGACATTTTCTGTTTCGGACAGAAACTTTTGCCGGTCATTGTGTTGAAGAAAACCATTAAAGGTTTATATTTTCAGGCATTATAATGCACATGTGGTTCCTTCTAAACAGCATCTTTGTTTGGTTCTGCAGCTCCTGTTTTTTTTTTAAAGGTGGCCTCTTCAGATGTGACAGGGCGTTTCGGACAACAGAATTTAATATTTTAATTCAAATATACTCAGAGATGCATTGGGATAATGACTTTAAATCTTGATCACATTTAACCAAAGTCTTTAGGCTATCATTTGACTAAAAATGTCAGAAAAAGACAAAAAAAATGTTATTGTAGTGGGTGCTCAAACAAAGTCACCCAATTTTCAAACCTAAATTTCCATATCCACCAGCACATACTCAAGAGCTTGTAGTTTAAAAAGTATTGAAGGTAGGTTCGAGCTTTATATACCAAATAAAACGTGAGATAATACGCTTTCATAAAAAAATTGTTTTTTTGCATTTATTAAGGGATTTGTATGCAATATACACATTTTAAAACTTTGCTTTTTTCAGAGTGAACAAATTTTTGTGAAAAAATGGTGAATTTTGGTAACATATTCCTTTCTCATAAAAAACGGCTAATCCAGTTGATCTGAAGTTGTCTGTCCACAACTGCCCATCATTAAGATATATTTTAATGTGAACCATTTCATTTTATATGCTTTGGTTGGCAAGCTTGACTCAGGTTTTTGAGGGTAGGTACAAATGGGTCATGTTATCATGCCACAATCCGGGGAACCAATTATTACCAGATACAGTTCCAATAAACCATAACTTGGCAAACAGTTTCAATATAATAATTGTGACTCACCTAAAAGGAGAAAAGCCAGAGATGATTTGAAGATATAAAGATATACTATCAAGCCTGAAATATGAATGTTTCATTTATTGGTGGTGGTATTTGGTATCCGGCAATAATTGATAGGGAGTATATGTAACTCACAATATACTTCCACAAAGCTATAATGTCCTAGTGGTGAGCAAGTTTAATTAGAATCTAATCATAGGCTGTTGACTATTTGGCTTTAACTCCTATAAATGGGAAAGTTGAGGGCCAGTTTTTGAACAGGATGTAAAACCTTAACTTTGACTTAACATAGAATTGTATCCCGTTAAATGTAAAAAAATAGACCGGAAAAGTTATGTTAGTTCTTGCGCACATCAAAGAAACCATAAAGTCAAGCAGTGTGTAATAAACCTGTGTGCTTTGCAAATTTATTATTTTTATTACATACAAACACAAATATTTGAAATTGATCTGGATGTACTTAGCTGACTGTATAAGTGGTAATTTATATAGGTTTGATATACAATCAGATCCTGTTAGTCAAGATGTTTATGATTCCTGAGTTCAATATCAGTAATTCTTTTTTTTTAAAGAAAAATCAGCATGACAGAATTATTAATTAGTATCAATTTAGGCATTTAAATCCTTTACCCACCACAGAGTAGTTTTTCGACTTTGAATGCAGTGTCAAAATGCATCATATTGTAATAAATGGTTAATCCAATTGAAGTAATAATGCAAGAGAAGTATGCAATAACAGGTACTTATTTAATCTATTTTACACCCACAACGCAGGATTATTGACCTGGAATGTCCCTTGACTATCCCTTTTGTAAATTCTTTTGTTAATTTAACACTGTGATTTCCTCCTTGTGGGGAAGATATTGTGCCCCCAATTCTAATCTACATTTTTATAGCGCTTAATCTCCATCACTGACGGACTCCGAAGCCGCTGATTCAAGATTAGATTCATGCAAAGATAATTTTTTACCTCAGTAATATAAAAAGAACATCTGTCAGTGTTGTATAAAATGTTTTTGTGCTAATGTCAAGCATTTAAACTGGAAACCTTTTTGTAATTTAAATATACCACTCCCTGCCAGAATTGCTTATGAAACATAGGTATACTATTCAAACCAGAACATAATTAGATTGAATAGGTTAAATGCTTGTTAGATCAGCCACTGCATGAATAGATTAAAATGATTAATTAATTGGTTTATTGATTGCATTGGTACAATTAAATGCAGCATTACATCAGCAAAAACAGAAATGGTGTCATATGGGAAATGATTAAGCAATTTAGAGAGTAAAAGAGTGCATTCTCATTGTGACTGATGAATAATCAATAAACAAAAATGTGTATATTATTTGGATGGCCTAAAATGAAGTATTAAATCAGTACAAGAAGTATTGTCATAGAGGGTTTGCTTGACATTTGAGCCAAGATAAAATTATATGTTGTCTTGTGAGGCTTAAAAAAATGCTAGGTATTATTTATTCATTCACAAGCAGTACTTGTGGAATATCATTTGACAACAAAAATTGTTTTGTAAATGTTAATTACCTGTAAAATTCATATGTCCAAGGTGCTTTCTTTAAGTTTTTAATACAAAATACAAACTTTGTATTTGGCCAAAAAAATTTTGATACCAACTTTCCCTACTTTAATATTAAAGTTCAAAAATCAAGTCATAAGTATAAGTTAAACTTGGCTTTTATTCATATAAGTGTATGCCAAATTTTGTGATGAATTCTCCGACACGGATATAAAATGACCTCAAACCAGACCATGGCTGTGACATGGAAAACTCCTAGTATCTATATAGTAGCCAAATACAACTAAATATTCACATAGTGACTTTGCTGTTCATTTCTAAGCTATTATCTTAGAACTAGGAGACTTAAAACCCTTTACATATGACCAGTATAATCTTTTAGTGTTTAGTTTATTAAAAGTAAATACCAAACACTTTTATGTATTTGTCAGGATGCCCTGTCATACAGCATCACCTCACTACGAGAAGCCACGTCCTATGTAGCTGAAGTGAGTGCATTGTCCAAAGCTGGAGAGGGTGAAACCGTGAAAATGGTGTTCAGCACACCAATACTCGCCCTCAAACCATTGGGTGAGTAAGCAGTAGGATTAGCTGCCTATGTATGCCAATCGGGTACTCTCATGTGATTACCAACTGGAAATTTTGATGATTTTCCTTTGTTAGGTGAACTGGCTGATGCTTGTGTAGCTTTCGGCAGGGCCTCAATTTTTGTGAATCTGACTTGAAGACTGTGAGTTTCAGATTATTTTACATTTGAAAATCCAATGTCAGTCTTCATTGAGGCTCAAAGTTCACATTATTAAGTGACAATCCTAAGAATAGGCTGGCAATCAAATTTCAGATAAAAGCTTGAGGAAATGTGTAAAAGGTTTGTTGCTATATCATTTATTCTCAGTGTACTTTTTAGGTATATCTCTTTTTTTGCCTCCAGAAACTTTCAAGTTGATTAAAAGTGTAATGTTTTTCTATTGGCTGTATGTATATCAACCAATATCCTCTTCATAATGACATATGCAATATACGTTCACTTGCCAAAGACATTCTATAGAGGCCTTGAACTGCCATCAAAATTCAATATTTGAAATGTAGTATCTGGAATTCTGATAGTGTAATTAGTAAGGCTGCAACGATTCTTCGGTTACTTGGAAACGAAACGATTCAGTCTAATACTCGAGTCAAGAAAAGTGTACCGGGTCTTCGAAAACAACTAAAAATAAACGTAAAATCTACTACAAAATTAGATTTTTTTTTAAAAATATGAACATATTTATATATTTTACTAATTTTAGGTGTTTCCGTTTTCAGTTCTTATATTTTTAGCATTTGCAAACTTTAAATTTTCGCGTAACAATGTTTCTATAAGATGGCAATTTAATATAACATATTTCGAAGACGCCTCAAATCTCGCAATATTAAAATGGTTAAACGTTCCTATTTTTTGCATTAGAAATGCGTATTTATTCCAAACTTCAAAGAATTATCAACATTCTTTCCTGTTGTGTGCATTTTAATAATTTTATAAGGTGTAATATGTCGAAATATGGTGCAGTTTATTATGTGGCCGATAATCAAGTGATTAACCGAGTCAGAGTCGGCTCTGTCAAAATGAGGAATCGAGGCTTATTTTACGGCTTGCTTGCAGCCCTAGTAATGTGTATTCAGATTTCGAAAAACTGTATTTCAAATTTCGAATGTGGATGGCAGTTCCAAGCTTTCATCATTATGTACATTTGAAAATTAATTGTGCATATCTTCCATATTTTTCCCCTAGCAGACCCTCCGTACAGGCGAGTGACAGTAAAAGACAACCATCAACGTAGGGGAACCTCGCTAAACCACCACGAGTACCAACCGGGGGATGACATTAATCCAACCCCATCATTGGTAGAGCAAACCAACCAGCTAGGGTACAGAAGTGGGGCACAATCCCCGAGAATAGACTATATGTTGTTGCTGTGCATATTAAGCATTGCAATAACGGTAGAAATGGTGGATGCCATTGATACTTGGTTTTCCTCTCTATCGAGAGGAGATTTAATATTATTGAAACAAAGGTGATATTTGTTTATTTGTTCTATTATAATTATACATGATGTTTATATGTATATATATGTTATGTGTATGTATATGTGTGTGAGAGTTTATAAGAAAAACTAGTTCACAGAACAGAGAATTGGACTTTCAGTCGACAGAATTTAAAATTCTGCCAGAGTTTAGTTTCTGTCTACTTTTTGTATATATATTCTAGTTGAAGAAAAGCGGTTCAGATTCCTTGATTGTGCAAATAGTGAATTGACAATATTTGATTAAATTTTTCAAAAAATTCTAGTTATTTCAAATATATTTGCTGCCATTAAAGATGGTATTTTTGAAAAGTCATTTGCATTGAAATATTTATTCTTGCACTGAGATTATGGCATTTTTAAGATTTCAAAAGTATGAAAAACAATATTTTCAAATCAGAAAAATTGATACCACTTCATCAGTTACATGCATTTCTTGTCAGTTGCATGAAATTTTTCAAAAAATCTTTTAGTGTACAAGCTATAAAGCTCTGAAATTCCACGTCTCTTGTATAATCTGAATTGCAGAGTCAACTTAAAAGCAAACTTTGTTTTTGGTGTTCTCAAGCAAATATTTGGTATTTTTATATGGAAAATTATGTGTATAAATATTGACTGTAGATATTATTGTAATCTGTGGATAGATGTGTGCATATAAAACAAAATAAAATGTTTGGACATACTCTCTCCTTGTGAAAATGCAAATATGAAAGTGTATGTAGTTTGAAGTTACTGCAAGGAAGTTATGTTTTGATTCATGTTTGTTTATTGTTTTTGATGTGTGGTAATATGTCCATTAAAACATGTTATTTGGGCCTTCAAATACACTTCTGTACAGAATTCTGTTTAGAATGTTGGTTCAGTTTAACTCCTTTAAGTTATAAATACAAAAAAGGAAATTATTTCTACTCTAAGGTTTAGAAGCTGCATTTTAGAACAGAAAGTGAAAGATTTCATCAAACAAAACATGACAGTTTTGATCATAAATGCCTTAACATCTACAATAATATGAGATTAAAACTTAATGATTCTTCAGATTTAAGGTTTATTTTAGTTCTCCCACAGTTATATTGTAGACTGTTGTATTATGTTATATGGCTAAATTCAAATGAAAATTCATGTCAACAGAGTTTCTCATAAAGCGGTTGTATTGTACTATTGTGTATACATGTGCGTGTTCTCACTGCAAGTCAGAAGTTTGAAATGCTATTGTTTTTGTACATATTATCAAATGTTATTTAGACATTTCGTGCCATATATATATATATCTACTGGATATCAAATTTAGAATGTAAAAATGGAAGTTATTGATAAAAACATATTTCTTATAGTCGGTGTAGTTTTAAATGCACAGTTGAAATACTGAAAGAAAAAGTGAGACAGATTGTGTATCAGCTCTTTTGTATAACAGATATGGTAAATTAATTCTAATGTTTTTACTTTCAGTATAGTTTTTCGCCAGAACATACTGTATTCGAATGGAAATTTTACTTCTTTTTTTCAAATTTTATCAATATACAAAAACATATTAATTTTTTACTTTATGTTTCTACTGAAGGGAATAAGCACAACCCATGTTTGTAAGTGATAATAGCCAAAAAAATGTCTATATACGATAACAATAATCTCAATATGAAAATAACCAAAATTTTCGGAAACATTTTTATTTGTACAATATATTTATACACATTTTCATATCTTTGTAGTTTTGCTTCAATTTTCATTTTAATATAGTTGGCAACCCCTTTAAAAACCCTATTTGAGTATTATATAACTGCTTTATGGAGTTTATACAATGTGGTCAACTCACTGATGTTACACCTCTGTGGTAACCGGTTTGAATCTCAGCTTAAGCTGCAAAATTTATATTTGCTTGCTAATGGACAGAGGTTAAAACTGCAAAGTTCTAGACCAACTAGTAATCTCCTCCATCCACAAACTGATTAAGTTGGCCAAAACATTGATACATATATTGATATAATGGTTAAAATATATTCTGTAGGCTTTTTAAAATGGAAATTAAAGCAAATCATTGTCTTAAGTGCTTTTAGCGCAGAAGACTCAAAGAATTAAATCTGGAAGTGAAAATCATGCACAGATTGGTTTTGGGTTTTTTGACAAAAATTTTAATTTGAAATTGCTTGAAATTTTTTGTAATTATTTTGTAAAATTACATTCCAATCCATTGTTATTTTTCTGATAATTGATGTAGTAGTTAAGTTGATTTTTTAAAATGTCAACCTTAATAGAAAAGGTGCGGATTTCATGATTTTTTTAATTGTATTATTGTTTTGAGAATCAATGATTTTCTTCTCAGTAAATCCCTATTATGTAGAAACAAGAAAGTTTTACTAATTCTTCATCATTGAGAAATTCACTAAAGTTAATTTTCACTAATATCTAAGTTTTTAGTTGAGATATTAATACAGAATTCCAGAATCCAAATAGCTAAAATTAATGCCAAGTGAAAATTTCAACCAATACAGTATTTTAACCATGAAATCCAGATAACAAGCTAACTGTTGGTATAAAAAGATATTGATAAGGATTTGCTTTTCTCTTGTATTTAAAGCAAGTTTTTGCTTGTCATAGTTTCAATTTAAAAGGGTTTGATTAATGTTGATGTGTTTTTTGTGAGTTCAAATATTTAATATTGACAGTGATTTTATCCTGCAGAAAATAAATCAGTTGTTTAGTATGCACAACTTTGGGAAAAAATTATTTCTTGTGAATACATTCATTCCAGGGAAAGTGAATATAGTTGAGTTAAAAATATAAAAAAATGTCCACAGTATGTGAAATTTAATCTCGAGGAAATCCCATCTTAAGCCAATCCTCCTGTCCGTTGCTGGGATAATTACATCCGAAAAAAACGGATATGTTTTTAACCCAAAAAACTCCCTCAAAGAACCTGCCACACACAGTAGGAGTAAATACTAGACGGAGATCTTTTGAATGATTTAACTTAAGCTACAAACATTTGTCAAAAACATGTTTTCATTGGCATATTGTTAAATATGACATGACCTGTTAGCGTGGGCTGTTGGAGCACCAGTTTCTGAAAGAGCTTATAATCTTTGTGGAATGGTCACTTGCTGGAAACTGGGGTCTGTATTTACAAAAGGATAGGTCTTAATCTAATCTGCTTTGCAGGCACAATATCTTCTCCACATTGGGGAACTGAGTGCATAAAACTAACAAAAGACTTGACAAAGGGAGATAGTCAATGATTACATTCTAGGTCAGTTTTCCAGGATAGTTGGTGTGATCGAAGGGAACGTGTTTCCAAATGCATATCACCGAGGGGGTAGTTCTCATGTGAAAAGGAACAGAGTCTCAAAAAGTTGGTTCATAATGGAATATCTTCAGTGAAAGATATATCAAAAGCTATAAGCAGACTTTTTACTTACCTATGGTGGATCTCTCTTGTGAATACCAGGTGAGAATTTCAATGAAATTTTACTTTTTGTGTCGTTGAGGTTTTAAGGGGTGGGGAGGGGGTTTGAACCCAGGTGGTAACTTTAGCATACTGTGCCCAGGTTTATATATTTAACACAACAGACAATATTGAGACTAAGGGCTTACTCTTTAGAAAGTGTTTTAAAATATATTGTTAAAAGTTATATGAAGTATTTTAATGTAGAAAAACATATTGTTATCCTTGCAGGCTTAAGTATCCTTGTGTGTTTGTATATTAACTTATAGAATGTGTAATCTTACTGTGAATCTGCTATAGTGAGAACTATCATGTTTGTAGTTAGTAGAGCGTTTTTTTTCAAGTGCCAAATGAACTGCTGAATGTACTGAACTCAAAGTGTATATAACGTAATCCTTTGAAAAATCAGCCTACGTTTCCATACAAGGGAACAACGGGTCCATGTCAATGGAACAATCCAAAAGCATTTTAAAGTTAAACATAATTTCAATAATAATGAACTGTTAAGCCCTTATTTTGAACAAATACTGACAAAAGTACAGCGCATTGACCCTTTCAAGTGATTTTGGATCACTTGATTTTGGATCACTTCTGAAGAGTAAAACTTGGACCATCTACTTACATATTGCAAATCAGTTAGAATTTAGCAGTTACTAATTAAACCAAAGTTTCTCCTAATTTGGAATAAATATTCAAGAATTGCTAAAAACATAAGAAAGTGTATACTGTCAACTGTAATCACCTCCACCAGAGAGGTTATGGCTTTGACAGTGTGTATTTGTCAGTTTGTTTGTTTGCAAACCAACTCAAAAAGTTACAGACGGATTGTGATGTTGTTTTTTTGTGTTTTTTTTTTTGTTTTTTGAAATGTCAACTATGGCAAAAGGAACGGATGATTAAATTGTGGTGGTGATCCATACAGTCTGGATCCAGCAATTTTTTTAAAGGAACTTTTTATCATTGCACTCTTAAACAGTATTGGAGGGGGGGGTGGACCTTGGTGGAAGTATGCACACTCTGAGTGCTGTTATGATATTTAAAGCAAAAAAAAAAAAAAATATCATAACTGCTACTCAGTTAGGCCTTTAACGATAGAGATATCATTGGTACAAGTATACAAAGTTGCAAAAGCTTTACTGAATTAATATGTGTTCCATTTTCTTTTTGTCTTGAATAAGTCGGTAAGCTAGCTTGATAGAGATACATATTGGATTATATATTATGCTTTTCCAGTTTATAAATCATTGTATTCCTGAGACTTTAATCTTCCTTTGTTTTTGTCCAAGATGTGGTAATACTACAGAAGTGTTTTGCAGGACTAAACCTTTGGATATTTTAGGGGTTTTTTGGCAGGTAATCCCCACTGAATTTTCACTTCTATTTTAAAATAAAGTGAGAACAGCATCTGAAAGGGGAAAAATTCCCCAATGAATGCCAATCTTAACCTCATTTTATTTGAAAACCAAGCCATATTATTGTCCCAGCCTTTCTGTTAGAAACCTATTATTCACAACAGCTTTTAGTTCAAAGTTAAATGCAAAAACGACTTTTGTATTCACATGTACTTTATTTACAAGGACCGCCTGTTCCTTGTGAATATGTCAAAATAAAATCCACACCGAAGAAAACTAAACTTGTATGGCTTATATCATTGACAGAGCCAGGGAATATTCGAGGGCCACTTTTAGCACTGGCTCAGTGTCACAAATTAAAAGAATCTTTTTCTGTGGAAAAATATGTTGGTCAAGATTTACAGGATTCTTTAACAGTGCCAAGATATAATTTGCTATAATTTTTTTTAATTAATTTTTTTCAACCCTGTCATGCCAGTACATATGCCATTCAAACTGCCATTGAATAATTCAACATTAGTTTTTAAATAGCCCCACCATTACACTGAGTGGAAAACTGTGATGCTAAACTTCACACGCTAGCCATTCTGACAGGGGATTAAGAACATTGTTGGGAGAGTCATGTCATTGCCATACAGAACTCTAAAGTGAAACTGTAATATTCCATTACAGCACTGATATGCTAAATAGTACGACAGCACTTTAGCTGGCATATGGACTGGCAATGCAAAGGTTATCATTGTTTAACACAAAACAATGCTTCTATTGTAGCAATGTACTATAACTTATGGAACAATATTTGCACGTGTTTTGTGTCAAATTGAATATGTAATGCCCCTGTTCCACCAAAGGATTAAGCCCCGATCCTGTCTGGGACCCTTAATCGTGGGTAGTCTTGGAAAAAATGGAAAAAAAATTGACCAATGGGGTGGAAGACAGAATCGGTATGAAGGTCTGGGATTAACTACAGATCGGTCTCAGGACGCCCCGGGAGGCCCCAGACTGTCCCCAACTGGTCTGGGACTAAGAACCGATTAAGCCATTTTTCTAGTCGTAGACAAACCGACTGGGTCCCAGGACGCCTCAGGCCTCCTGGGACTAAGCCCCGACTAACCCAGGATTAAGTCCCGACCCCACAAGGTGTCCTGAGGCGTCCCCAAGCGTCCCCAGACCAGGATCGCCGATTTTTGTTTGGCAATGGGACTAAGGGTCGCAGGAAGCCTGGGACTAAGTGATAGAGGTCTGGGACTAAGGGTCGGGGACTAAGGGTCGCAGGCGGCCTGGGACAGCATAGGACTGTGTAATTTTGGTCTGAGGAGGCCTGAGGAAGCCTGGGACTGTACATTTTGTTTATGGCGGGAAAAAATAATCGGTTGGGGTCGGGAGAAATATCAAACATGTTTGATTTCTCTCACGGCCACAACCGACCCTTACAGGACGCCTGGGACTAAGCATATTTCTGAAACCGACCCTCAAAAACCCTTAATCGGGAGCCTTAGTCGTGTGGTGGAACACCCACATAACAGTTCAATTGCATAATTAATTTTTGTCAAAAAATAATTTCAAGATTTATGACAATATTTTTTCAATATTTGGAATGATATATTGTTATATCTCAGATTAATCCCACATACTGAAGTCATGATATTTGATAATTGAATAGATTTGTTATAATGTGTTTTTTTTTTGTACTTTTGCCAATTATAGATAAAACAGTATTTTTGTTTCTGTTGCGATATGTACATTATGCATATTCAACGACTTTCTAAGAAATAAACTGTGATTTAAATATGTCACACTCGTGTTTTCATTAAGAGAAACCATAGCTGTAATCACAGGAAGGTTTATAGAGGATAGCTTTCATTCATGAACAATCTTCTACATGTTTAGAGATATCTTAATATTTGGACTTGTACTTGTGGATTTCTTTGCAACTTAGAATCTGCATTTCACATAGATAAATCCTATTGAAGACATATTACATACGTAGATGTTCGAGACAAGAATAAACAAACCCAACTGACTGCTGAGGTATTAAATACCCCCCCCCCCCCCCCCCCCCCAACACTTGACAGTGAAATTCTCTGTAAACCCTTATATAATATTCACATATGTTTATTCACATTTGGTTTGTGCCTTAGCATACATTAATTGTATGGTGTATATATGTCATTCATATGTCGAGGTGCTTACCTCAACATCACATCTGACAGAGGGATGGGGTAATTTAAAATGTTCTTTGATGCTACAACTCTGGGGTTATGACAAGGAGATATACAGTTAATGTCTTTTGTGACAAGATTTTACTTTAGATTTATTTATTGTTTTATGTCACGTACAACTCTCTCAGGGTCATATTGTGATGGGTAGTTTACAGGTGGAGGAACAAGTGCATACTAGTTGGTCAAGATTCTGCAGTGTAAACCACCAGGCATCGGCAAGTAACTGCCAACTTTCCAACATGAAGTGTCCGGGCTGAGATTCAAACCGGCGACATGAGCGGTTGGAGGGACATAAAATCTCAAAGATCACCCTAACATTTGTATAGACCTAATTTACAAAAACAAAAATCACAAAGATCACGCAAACTTATTTTAAAGACTGTTTGGTAGTTTAAGCGATTAATACGTTTCTTGAGATTTCAACTACTAAAGTAGGTCAAATGTCAATACCATTGCCTTAATGAGTCTTTGCAGTATGTCCCAATTGTACAATTATATTTTTTAAGTTTAAAACATCCGGGGTGACTTTTCTCATGGACCAGAAACAAGCTGGTAGCACACTGTTGCTGGTGATATCAGACTAAAAGCTATATGTTCTCAGAAGGTGGTAGACGGGTATCTCTTACTTTGAAAAGTATGAAAGAGTTGAAGGGCATTTTGGCATGTTGTGAATACACAAGTTTTCATGAGGTACAGTAAGATGATCTAATTAACTGCTGTGGTGATTGTTAATTTAACGGGCAGGGATTTCCTGAATGGAGGCACGTAATGGCTGAAAATCGACTTTGAGAAAAGTTTGTGTCATTTATGAACTTAATGTGGTAATTTGAAGGAATGTACATTTTCAGCTATCCTGTTTGCTATCTCTAGATTAGAAAGTAGATCATTACATAAAACAGATATGCTTCATAACAGACAGTATAAGTGAATATCTAAGATAATATTTACAATACCTTTTGAATCAGAATTCTTTATCATGCTGAGTATCTTGCCTGGGGTGAATGGTAGAGCATGATTACATCAGTACTGGTCAATTTCTAAAATCTAATACTTCATTTCTGATCATGAATAATCACCTTGCTTAGAGATCCCACAAGTCTTTTGCTTGTCGTCCCAAAATGTTTCTGCCAGAAATCTTACAGAGTCACCAACAGCTGCCAGAGCTTAAGTTCTGAAACTGTGGTTGTGGTGGGTAAAATAGAGATGGTTAACATAATCTTACAGTAGGAGCTATGGCTTCTGTATCCATTGGGAATCTGTGTTTACAATATACAGAAAGCTGCTGGGCCAAAAAATGGATCATTGGTAAATTATCACATGAAAGATTTACATACTACGATATGGCCTTAGTCAATTTGCCCAAAAGAAGTCTATAATAAACGCATTGACCATAATGGTGCTTTAACCGCCTTGCTTACACCATTTGGCTTTAGTTCTCTCTAGAGCCTTGGGATTAGACCCCCATTTTGAAAAATTGAATGTTTTTGAATCACTGCGAAAGTTTGTGACCTGGTGCTGAAAATCAGTCTATCTTTTGAATTCAGTCACACTGTTGATTTCCTTCTAGCTCTAAATACATGAATGCTACTTGTAGATCAGATCCTCCATTTAGGACTGTTCACACCATTCTGAGCAGTTGTATAAACGTGTGTTTGAATTTTGCTTTACAATCTTGCTCCATAAATGGACCTCCTTAGCCATCCGCCCTTTCAACCCTCCACCAGGAACATTTTAGTTTAACACATTAGAGATTATGGCAGGTGTTTCTAACATTTTGCTATGTGGTGGAAATGCTGTCCATGTCGTGTCAAAAGCATCCCACTTGGAAATAAATCCTGATTTAATAAATCCGAAGCATGTTCCTAGATAGCATTCCGACATTGGGCCAACGTTGGCCCAACGTCGGCAAAATCTGCCGGCCATGCGACCAATAGCCAACGTCGGTCCGACGGCAGAATGCTATCTGGGTTGAGCCACAAATGAACCCAGATGAAGTCATTGTTTTCAGCTCATGAGGCCAGCAGAGAAGGGTATGCACTTGTGTTAGACATAAGAAATCGCAAGGGTTTTACAGATCTGAACATTGTGTGAACAGATCTTCATGTGAACACACAAAGAAATATGCATTGGCATTGGATATGGGGTTTCTATCAATTTTATTACAACATTTAATAGCCAGAGAAGTTTGCCTTCACTACTTCACAAGAAAGACAAAAATGAACACATTCATCGGGGCTAATTCTGAGAGAAATAAAAGTGTTAAGGACATTGAAAAATATGATTAGAGCAAGGAACACTCAACAAACAGAATGCAAAAGAAAAATTGTTTGATCATCATTGATTACCAATCATTTGCATAAAAATGATGTGTGACATTGAATTTAGGTATGATTTGGCTAAGAAGAGATGTGTATAGAGTGGGCCCAAGACTAAACCCTGAGGAAGTCCCTACGGGAGTTGAAAAGCATCTGGAAGACGTCCATCTATTTTAATTATCTATTTCCTTGAATCAAGGTATGACTTTACCTGCTTTAGCACAACCCCATCAATGCTCTATCAGTGTTTAAGGTAGTCAAAGAGGATAGAATGGCTTACTCTATCTAATGTTATGGATAAATCCAGAAGGACTAGTCAACACCTTGTCCGTAAAGGTGGTAATATCATTCTGTAATGTTAGCACTACTTTTTCAGCAGAGTGAAAATTTATGTATGCAGACTGGTTTACGTTGAAAAAATACCTTCCGGTTAGCTTTGGGGTTATCCTCAAGTTCCCTTACCGTGTTGCTGTAATACCTGGTTTTTGAGAGTTCTAAGAGATGGTAAAACTGATCGCACTACATGGCCGTGATATTATAGGGCTCCAAGGATCATAATGTGATGCAATATTTATACTTAAAATGCCTAAAATATAAAATTCCCTCAGTTATGATATACAAAGAGCTTGATAATTCCTCTCTGATGTAGAGATAAACAAAAGAATGCTCTGCTTCTGGTAAAAGTAACTGATAACGAGAACAAACTGTTACATATGATTTGTAAATCGACATGATATGTCAGCTTTATTTTCCCCATGTATGATACATTGTTGTCCCTCATTACAGTTTCACAAAATAATGGTGGTTTGGTAAATAAAGTGAAGATTACACATTTAATTTTATACATAGTTTAATGCATTTTGTCTTCAGTATAATTGTTCATTCTAATACATCTACTGCATGTGAAAAATTAAGTCTTTAAATTCTTTATACTCACTTCACAGAATCTGTAATGATTTCAATAATGAAATAAATGCAATGATCTGTTGATGTTGCAAATAGTCCACGAGGTTTGTATGTACAAGTTTCAATTGCAAAGGCAAAGGACATCTAAATAAAATTTACTTGTAACCTTTGATTGTTTAAGAATTTGTGATAATATGCTTCATTATTTAATAGTTAAGTCTATATTTGGATGTCCAGAGTAGGTATGGACAATTAATCTAAGTTCGTTTCTTTCAGAAGGAAGTCTTAGAGAATATATCAAAATAAAACCCAGACCGGTGACTCTCCTATTGTGTCAACTCTCCAATATTTTTGCATAATGTAGAGTTAACACTACTTATTTTCTAACAGTGCAATTTGGTTTAGCTCAGTGGGCAGTCTGCCAAAAACAAAGGGTGTTTGGTAGCCATCCTTAGCACAATACATTCAATATTGGATTGCTTTACAACTTTTTTGTATTCATTATTTGAGTGAGTACATTTAGACCCAAAAAAGGGTGTTGGGTAGCCATCCTCAGCACAATGCATTCAATATTGGATTGCTTCACAACTTTTTTGTATTCATTATTTGAGTGAGTACATTTAGAGAAAGTACCTCCTGACAAACAAAAAATAGCATCAGAGACGCCCGTACCCCACAGCCTGAGGAAATAGTTTTCAACACCATGAGATATAGAAGTATTGAAACAGTACAAAGATCTGGATACCATCAGAACAGTCTCTGTTATATTAATCTCCAAATAATGTTAAGTAGAGAAAATAACATCTAGGAGAAAGAAAATGTATGTAAAGATAAAGTATTAAAACAAGACAATTCAATAGCAAGATGACAGTATTAATCAATAACTAAAAGTATGAAGCTGTTAAATTTATTAACTGGAGAACAGCTGTCTATGGAATAGCACAATTATGTAAAAGTGTATATGATTATCATGTGCAGAAATAATCCATATATCTTTGTCATAAAGAAAAAATCTCAAATATGGAAGGTGATCACACTTTGGCAGAGCTAATGTTAAAGGTCACAACATGATGTACACCTACACCCCCTAACCAATGTTCCTACCAAATTGCAACCTTCTACACATTATAGAATCCAAGAAATAGCTCAGACAATATTTTAAAACTCATGGTCACAATGACAAGGCCAAAGGTCAAATTAAGGTCATACGATGCACACATACAACCCCCAACAAATGTCCCTACCAAGTATCAACGTCCTACACCTTATGGTTTCTGTGATATTGCACGGAAAAGATTTTAAAGGTCAAGGTCACTACAGCAAGGTCAAAGGCCATATCAAGGCTACACCATGACGTTGTACACCTATACCACCTAACCAATGCCCCTACCAAATAACAACTTCCTACACTTTACAGTTTCCGAGATATAGCCTGGATAAGATTTTATAGGTCAAGGTCACTACAGCAAGGTCAAAGGCCATATCAAGGCTACACCATGACGTTGTACACCTATACCACCTAACCAATGCCCCTACCAAATAACAACTTCCTACACTTTACAGTTTCCGAGATATAGCCTGGATAAGATTTTATAGGTCAAGGTCACTATGGACAAACTTTTTCTCACCACCCACCTGACCGCCCGTCCAAACACCTGCCCATCTGGACACCATGGGTGAAAACAATACTGCAACAGCCCTTAAGGGCTGTAGGGTAAACAACAAGTCTTTGGATTTTTTTACAATATAACTTTACAATAAACTGTGGTGAATTTTTAATTGCAAGAGCAGCTACCCTTTCAAACATGCCCAGGATCAGGTCTCAATTACAATCATGTGTTGTGATGAGTAGCGATCGATGAAAGCTAGTTGTTTTGGTGGGTTACAAGTAGAATATCATATCATACTGTATTAAAAGGAGCGGTTTTATTAACTCAGATTATACACTGTTATTAATTTACAATCCAAATTCTGTCACATGACAAATTTTTATGCATTCCTTTTATGACGCTTTTTTCCAGGAGATAATCTTACATGATACACTTTTCCTCAATTCTTTGCAGTAATAAAGGTTAATTGACCCCAACTCGCAAACCCAACTCCAGAAATTGATTAGTCCGGTCAGAGTGGTTGGGGACACTGCTGCAGTCTGGTTGTTAGCTTGTTGGTTAGGGGTTTACAGCTTGTCCTGGTAGTTTCCTGTCTAGTCAGGGAGAGGAGCATGCTGACCCTAAGTCAGGTCAAGAGGTAGATCCAGACAAGCTGGGATGTGCTACATCCTTTTTCGTCCCTCACTCCCAGCTTTTGCAATGACCCTAGAGTCGTAGAGTTTGTTGTAGGGTCGGATCTAGTGGAACACTCCAATAAAATGGGGTCTACAAGTTAATGAAATAAAAATGAAACTAAATTTTTTTTCAGCCATGAAATAAAAGAATATATTTTCTCTAGAAGGGCAAGGGTAATAATCAGAAAAAAAAAACAATTAGTCCATTATTAACCTATTACAAGGTGTATGAAATTGCAGGAATTCTTGAGAGGATTTTTTGTGATTGTACGCATAAGCCATAGTGGAGGTATTTGGCCTTAGAGGAGGTCTGGTTTCGCCGAGTGCTTTTCCAGTTAATGAATGTCTATTTGCCTTTGCCTTAAGGTTAGAAATTATTTGACAGTGATTTATATATCAAATATATTAATATGTAAAGATTAAAATGGGCAATAAGGTGTACAAATACAAGAGAGTATAAATTATACTATTTTCGGAAATGTATTTTTCCTGAATGGTTGACCCATACGATATGGAAACCTACCTCAACCACAGTCTAAATGCATTGTTTCACATTTACATGAAGTGATCTAAGTAGGATATTATCCCCATTATCTAAATGATTGACTTACCGACTCTAATACAATAGCATAGAAAAAATATATACCTGCGTTAAACTTGTCAGTGTAATAAATGATTATTGTAACAAAATATGATCATTGTGCCATTTCTTAAATCTCACTTGAAGGAATCTACGCTTAATCTAACATTTAATATTATCTCTCCCTATATTCAGTATTTTATCTTTTAGTAATGATAGGTAATGGTGTACAATAATAGCAATAATAATAATAATTAAAAGGGCCTACTCGGAGGGCGCAATTCTCTGTCAAGGCAGGATTTTTTTAATTTTAAAAGGATCACAAATAAATAAATGGGAACATCTTGATCTTTAATATATTTGTGTCTAGACGGAGATCCAGATCACTTTAAAAATCGAATGAGATCTAAGCTGAGCCAAGACCTATCCTACAAATTCTTACTTATTTCATGAAGATCCAACCAGTGGTATTTGTATAATCCTGCCAAGACACAAAGAGACAAACAATAGGTCATGAAGTTTTAATCCCTCATTTTTAGAGGTAATATGTCTATTTACAAAGAAATCATTCCAAAAAGCTGTTATGCTCTCTAAAATATCTTTCAAATGATGTAGGTTACATGGTCACAGAAATACTGACGTAAAACCAGCAGTTGTTAATAAATTTACATCACTAATTATGCATAGTAGTGGCGCCGATAAATACAAAAAAAGCTACATCTCACTCTATATGTTCCCCACAGATACACCCAGTGCCTATACGACTAGTGGTAGATAATAAATATTAACCTAATGTGCTAGATTTGTAACCCGTGGCAAGGAGGTTTATGAAATTGATGGTATGTGTTGGTTGTCTGTAATATCCCATTTCCTCTATATGTGGTATAACCCCCCCCCCCCCCCCCCCTAAACATTACAAACGTTTTAAAATGGTTTAAACGTTTACAAAACGTTTTAAAAACATATTTAAACCCTATTTTATGGGTTTCTAAATGTTTCCAAGTAAACGTTTACACTGTAATGTTTAAAAACATTTTATAAACATTTTATATACAAACCTTTTTATTGATAATGCTTAATAAACGTTTATAAAATAACTCAAGAATCTAATGGGCCTGTTCCACCAAAAGATTAAGCCCCGATCCTGTCGGCGACCCTTAATCGTGGGTAGTCTTGGAAAAAATGGAAAAAAAATTGACCAATGGGGTGGAAGACAGAATCGGTATGAAGGTCTGGGATTAACTACAGATCGGCCTCAGGACGCCCCAGGAGGCCCCAGACAGTCCCTAACTGGTCTGGGACTAAGAACAGACTAAGCCATTTTTCTGGTCGGTTTGAACCACGATCCTGTCGTAGACAAACCGACTGGGTCCCAGGACGCCTCAGGCCTCCTGGGACTAAGAGCCGACTAACCCAGGATTAAGTCCCAACCCCACAAGGTGTCCTGAGGCGTCCCCAGGCGTCCCCAGACCGAGATAGCCGATTTTTGTTTTGCAATGGGACTAAGGGTCGCAGGAGGCCTGGGACTAAGAATAGAGGGTCTGGGACTAAGGGTCGGCGACTAAGGGTCGCAGGCGGCCTGGGACCACATAGGACTGTGTAAATTTGATCTGAGGAGGCCTGAGGATGCCTGGGACTGTACATTTTGTTTATGGCGGGAAAAAATAATCGGTTGGGGTCGGGAGAAATATCAAACATGTTTGATTTCTCACACGGCCCCAACCGACCACAACCGACCCTTACAGAAGGTCTGGGACTAAGCAAATATTTCAAACCGACCCTCAAAAACCCTTAATCGGGAGCCTTAGTCGTGTGGTGGAACACCCACATAAGTGTGACTGGAAACGTTTTTTAAACATTTACAAAATAGCTAAAGAAATGAAGGCTATGTTAAAAATGTTTTTCAAACATTCATCATGAAATGGTTTACCAACAGTACACATAAAATGTTCAAAAAATATTGCTGATCAAATATTTTAAAAACATTCTATCAAATTTGTTTTAAACTTATATTTCAGAATGCTTAAACCTGCACCTTAAAACATGTCCAAACAAAGATGGCGGTGAATAATAATTGGGGATTTTAGAGGACTTTGTCAAAAATTGACCCACATGCAATCCCTAAGAATAAGAATTGAATGGGGGCACAATTTTTAAGCCACTATCTTATAATTTTAGACATAAAAATAATATTTTCATTGTTTTCGTTTTCAATTTGTGTTTTCGTTTTCAATTTGTGTTTTTGTTTTTTAATTTGTGTTTTTGTTTTCAATTTGTGTTTTCGTTTTTAATTTGTGTTTTTGTTTTCAATTTGTGTTTTTGTTTTCAATTTGTGTTTTCGTTTTTAATTTGTGTTTTTAATTTGTTAATTTGTTTTCCCAATTTGTTTTTTCGTTTTCAAAATTTGTTTTCTCGTTTTCAACTTATTTTTTCGTTTTAATTTGTTTTTTCGTTTTCAATTTGTTTTTTTTTTTGTTTTGAACCTTCAGGGCTACCATATTCACAGACTACTGTACATAACAAAAAGGAAAAAAAATAGAAAAATCAATTCTCTAGATAAAAGTCTTGCTTGTGTATTTCACGCATATGCTGTATTCACTACTTTAAAAAAAGTGTATTTACTTAATTACACATATGTATTCAAGAAAGGTGTATTGACATAAGTACAGGGCCCGTTTCTCACTCCATACTGTTCAAAGTATCACTGTTGGCTGGATATTTAGTGTTTTGAGTGGAGTATTACTCTCAGTTTCTCAGGTAAAATGTTTTATTTTTTTACTTAAATATAGATTTCCATATGTTTATTTTACGAATGTTTCTACTGCATTTCAAGATATTTGATTAATAAGCAAATACAAGAGCTTTGGCTAAAATATAGATTAATATCCAGTCTTTTTCTGCACTATTTTTGTTAACAGTTGTACAGCATCATGCTATCATACAAGATATGATAAGCTTATTTTGCGAATTGAGGTTATCTTAGGACAGCAAGATATGTCAAAATAAAATTTATAACGTATGTTAAATTTTTCCTTCTGTAGTTCGATTTTTATTTCTTTCTTAAAGGAGATAGGAAAAGAAAATTTTTGAATCTCAAGTAATATACCCCCACAGTTTGTTTTGTGTACTGAAATACATTTATAAAGTTCTTTCTTGAAGAGAGTACACAATACAGCACATAATTAGCTTTTCATCTCCACTGCAGAGAAGGTATGCATGTTTCTGTATGAAATCCTTCCGCAGCTGAACTATGTCACTGTAGATAATGCACAGTGATCTTGTTTATCTCAGTACACAACTCTACATTTACACAAGTCCCCCTTGTGTTTTAACAGACATTAAAGATTATATGCCAGTTTTATGTTAAAAATATTTATCCAAAAATTGACATAACTTTTTATCATCTGTTCACCACGGTGTTCATTTCAGTGAGCTGAACTAAACCATAGTGTGGTTGTTTTATGATTGTAATATAGATATAAACTATCACTCAAGAACAAACACTCGCCTGGGTAAATTTATTGAAACTGAAGTGGCAGAATTTTTGTCCAGTTTTAATGCCAGATGTGACATTTTTGATGTCATAAACATACACTTTCAGAATAACAAATATTTGGAAAATTTATTTTTCAAGGCAACTGCCTCAACAGAAAACGTCTCTATTCATTGCTACCAGTAGTGCTGTAAGTCATTAAGAAATGCTAGAGTCGATGCGTCGGAACTAGTAGACAACGGTAAACCAACAAAAGTCGCACTAGTGTTGGTCAAGGACTTCAGAAGAAATATATTTTATTAATTACCGGTTTTTGAATAAAAGCGAATTTTTGTCATTTGATCTTTGACCCTATCCTATAAAGTACTGAAATTCGTGAAAATTTATATTTGCGGGTAAAAAATTGAGGGAAGCAGCCATTGTTGTTTCCACTTGAAAGCTGTGACAACTTAAAAATGTGATTGTTTTCTTTAAAAACACTTATTATCATAAAATTTTAATGAATAAGTAATATTTTGGTGTATTGTATAAGTTTTGATGAAAAATTGATCATTATAATGTATGAACCGACGCATCGTAATTTCAACACTCATTAACCACTATGACCAAGTTACTGCACCAGTAACCAAAATATATAGTTGTGAGTCCATCACTGATGCTAGCCCAGCCACTTCTTAAATAATTACAATTTAGATATTCCAGTAAGATTTTTTTTTCATTCTGAAATAAAAGTAATAAACTTGATGCCAAAAAAAACAAACAAAAAAGTCTAAAAGAAGATGTCTGATCTGAATGTGATAATTTGATATCTTTTACACAATGATTTGTTGCTTATTAATGGATGCAGTCCTTTTAGAGACAAATAACTTACTAGTTCTGGATATTTATTGAAAGTATCAGAACTAAAATGGTCATAACAAAGTGAATTGACTGTATTTGCAATGTCCCTTTTATATTGCACTAACTATCCATTTAATTCTCAAAACAGTACCTCTTACTTGATGAAGCCTAAATCATTTTAAACACAGATTTATAAACTAACTTTATTGATAGAATGTGGAAAAGTTTTAAATCTGATTTAAAACATTACATGTTTTCAAATAAGACATGTAACCTTTTAATGTGAAAGAAATAAAACTGTGAAACTATTGCCTCAGAATCTAATAGTGTGGGAGTCTCTGACAAAAGTGATGGCATTTCCCATTTCCCCCTTCTTGCCAGTTGTGTGTGGAGAGAAGGATTGTTTATCAGAGTGGAGATAAAAAGCTGTGTATTTCACATAACAGAGCCTGCTGGGTAGTGTTTTATGTGCATTCATCACAACTCACTTTCAAATTTCTTTGCCTATCTCCTTTAAACAGTACTTGTATCTATCTGTTCTCTTCTCTTGACATGGCCGGGGAATTGAGCGGGGTGAGGATAGGATCCCTCATCGGATTCCCATTGATATACTCTAAAATTTAATACACTAGTACTACTACCACTGTTTACAAAGAGATACATGACAACGATTGACAGATCAATGCCATGAACATAATACAATGGAATGGTAGTACTTTAAGACATCAGGTCGTTACAACGGCAGTACAGTTGCTTAGTTATATACTTGGGTGCTTGAAAATCGATCAACTGTTGGATGGTGGGAAGTCCCACTGCCCTTTGAAATACACCAAAATCTGGAAAAAAGTCATTTAGTCCTCATATAATACCTAAGACAAAAGGACTTAAGGAAAGTCTAGAAATTATTAGAAATTCAATCAGAAAAAAAGCCATTCAATCCTCATTAATACCTAAGACAAAAGGACTTGAGGAAAGTCTAAGTGAGACTAAATATTATGAAACACTCTATTCTATTTTCCATACTCTTTTTTGCACTTTGCACAAAATTTCCTCTCCAATGTAACTTCAGCAATTTTAAGTCAGTGAAATTACCTTTTACCCTACAGTCTTGGATGTTTGAAGGCTGAGTGGGTATTGTTTTCACCCATGGTGTCCCGCCGGGCTGGTGGGTGGCAAAAACAGTAATCTAGACTTCAGTAGACAGCTAAACTTTAATATCCTTTAGTTTACTAATTAATACTGTCATCTTGCTATTGAAATGCCTTGTTTTGACACGTTGTCCTTGCATACAAAGTTGGGAACATCACATAACAAGGATGAGAGACAGAACTCGTGCATATGGTGGGCAAATCTGTGAAAATACCTCTTGTGAACACTTACTTCCATCTGAACATAATACAGAAAGGAGTGGCTTGGATTCAATTGAAGAAATGCTGGCGAATGTGATATGTACATGTGTTTCCCTAATTGAGTTAGAATGTCATTGCCAACGTTATCCATGGTGCACATTCTAAAGTGTGTGACCAGCTTTATCTGGAGAAAAATGGTTATATTACCAATTTGGGTGCACCCAAAGGAGGTGTATAAGGTTACACTGAAAAAAATGAAGGCTGTAAAGCAAGTTTACTTAGACGAACCCTATTGTACTGGGACTAAGAATATGGGATACGATCTGATGGAGGGTTGCAGTATCTTTGTGGATAAATAGACAAACATTTACAGAGAGCAGATTTGTTTGTATGCTACAAAGAAACTATGGAAAACATATATTGCAGTAATGAGCAATTCCAAAGCTACAAAGTGCTACTTTGATACCATGTACAGTTCCATACCAAAAATTACTATAAGCATCCATTAACACTGCTGTAATAGTGGCTTGAAAGTAAATAACACCTGGCTGAAACACTATGCCAATACCACTGGACTGGTATTCAGAAGTGATCACCACCCCAATACATGTAATACATGCAAATAAAAGAATTAAGTGTGTATGTACCAACAGGCTGCAGATACTGCATTTTATTGTGCTACAATATACTTCAATATACTTACCTATGGAAACATGATGCCTAAAAGCTACAACCAGCAGTACAAACTGGAAACTTTCCAGGCAGAATGCAGTGAGACCCGACTCCCCAGAACCCACCTTTTTTGACAGGGTCACCAATGTAATGTTTGATATGCCCAGTTATATGAGGGCTATAAGTTGCTCAAACATTGGGTAGTTGTTTGGTCTATTTGAACTTGGTTAACAGTACAAAGATGGGCCATGGTGGCAGAGTGGTAACATTCTCGCCTCCCACCTTTGAGGCTGGGGTTTGATTCCCGGCATGGCCTCAAGTGGGAAAGCTGGTAGTTGCTTGCCGTTGGTCAGCAGTTTACAGTACAGAACCCTGACGAACTGTATATACTGGTTTCCTCTGCCCTTCCAAATACCCGTCGTGATATGACCTGTACAGTGTTGAAAGTGACGTAAAACCCCAAATAAATAAATTAACAGTACAAAGTTCCACAGATTATTATTGACCTTGATTTGTACTTTGAGACTACCTGTTTAATAGTCGCACTTATTATCTTGTAATCTTTGCCACCTTGCAAGGTTATAATCCAAGCTATCTTTATCACGCAAGCCTTTTTTAAGACTCCCGTTCCACTGGCAGCAATGACTCCTAGCCAGAGCTCACTCTCAACAGGAAGCAGTTTCTCCTCTTCTCCTGCTAGCACATCCACGCACTCCCCACACACAATTGCACAAGGCTATTGTTGAGCAGCACAACATTTAGATGATGGAAAACCTCTAACAAAAGCAGAAACAGCTCTTTCTGCACAGCTCAAATCAGGATTTCAACAACTTTTCATCCTCCAAAACCAGACCCAGAGGAGAACCTGGCTAAAGCAGAAGATTGCAATTTAGAATCAGGCCTCGTGTATGGTACTAATATTTTCAAGATAGAGCAACACCCTCTCACCCCTCTTAAGCTTACCTTAATGGATGACACAGCAAAGCTATTTTACAGCCAGGAGAATGTGGTCAGCGCAGAATCTTCTACTTTCCTGGACATAGGACAGTTCATCCAAAACCCACCAAACAGAGGCAACTGGTAGAATTTCATCAAAGACAGTGGGTAGTACCCCAGGTGTTTTCAACATAGCAAAGCCAGAATATGAGTTTTTCCTTTGCATTTGTTAATCAAAGGGAACTGGCCATGCTAGCATCTCTGATTAGAGAGTGCATTGCACCTCCAACTTCCTTTCCACTCAGCTTCTTGTGTATAGTTAAATGTGTGTCTTGTATCTATCAAAAAGTAGCATCGGAGATACCTGTACCCCACAGCCTGGGGAAATAATTTTCATCACCACGAGATATAGAAGAAGTAAAACAGGAGACTTTCACAGCAAATGATGTCAGTTACTTAAAGGTCCAAATAATGTTAGTAAAGAAAATAATGTGAGAGAAAATTATGTAAATTAGGAAGCTGTAAAATTTATTAATTAAAGTATAGCTACCAGTAGAAATAGCACAATTGAGTAAAAGTACATATAATAATCAGTTACAGTAATTCATATATCTTTGTCATAACAGAAATGCGTATCAATTCTGGCAAGTGTTACAGTTTCTCTGATATGGTCCAGACAAGATTCTAAAGGTTACTACAACAAGGTCATTGCTCACCTACACCTTCTAACTAATTTACCTAAGAAATATCAACTTCCTACACCTTACAGTTTCTGAGATATAGCCCAGTGTAAGCCCCAGATTATACCCTCTTCACTTTTATACCCTGGTAGATTCTGGAAAAGTATACCCCGGGTGTAGATTTTAAACCCCGCCTGAATCTACCGTTTGCGCTTAGAAACATATAATTATAGAATACCAATAAAAGGAGTGTTCATTCAATTTAACCCTAAACTGTATGTGGTTACTTGGTTTTATTATTCTACTGGCACACAACATAATACTCACAAGTTTACACATATTATTTTAAGCTGACTTATAAGTCTTTTTAGGCTGTGTGTTACATTGTTTGTAATATATTTGTATATTTTTTATAATACTCTTTGTACAATAAACATTTGTCTGCAATATGTTTTAATTATTTGCAAAGCTGAAATATTTCAAATGATCTGCATACTACTGTCATCCATTTTTGAATTTTGACAAGTGATAATACTAGGGTTAAATGATTTGCTTATATACACTTCTAAGCAAACCCCTCACATTAATTACAGTATATTACTTTTGAAAAGAATTTATGCCACTGATTTACATCACTGATCTGTTTTTGTGAGAGAAATCAGCTGTTTTAGTTATTGTTACATATATTGGATACTATATTAGTACATTGTATATTACATATATTAGGCACTATATTAGTGCATTGTTTAATTTAAGCTTTATGTTTATACATTGTCATAAAAGATAATTGTGTTGTTGGTTCTTTTTGTGTGTTGACATTTAAAGTAAGGGAGTTATTGACTTTTGTGTTTTAGTGTTTATTGATCTGTTCACAGACTGGGGGAAATCCCCCCCTCAGTGGTTATGTTAGATTTGGGGAAACCCAATTACCAGTAGTTTCTAGAACTTCCTCCTTTGGCCTAGATGGCTCAAGCTTTTTTTGAGTTGGTTCTGTACAATTCCAGAGAAATCTGTGAATGTATATAAGGAATGTACATCTGACCACAAGTGAACTTTGTATTCGCTGGCTATAAGGAGAGCTATTGTGTTTTGGAATATAATATAACTTGTGTTGCTGTGAACGTTTACTGGAGTGAACTAGATACATTGTCTGGACAGATTTATTGTACTTTGGATATTTTGGATATTGTACATTCATATAACAGAGAGTGAATTTACTGCATTTTGGACATTGTCCACATCTTGGAGCCGACAGTACAGTTGTGTTAACTCTCTAAAAATCTCCAGACAGACATTCTGTGTGACTGGATATATAAAGAATAGCAGGACAAGAACCTTTTGTGTTGTTGAGTGTGAGACAGGTCACAAGATATAGATATCCGTGTGTGAGTGAACATTGGACAGATCACAGGACAGACCACAGGACATTGGATAGACCACAGAATATACTACAGGACGGATTACGGAACAGATTGCTGGATACGGCGGATAAACTTAACTCATAATCTCTGTGGTCAGGTCAGCTAGATCTTATTATTGTATTAGTGTGTTTGGTTAAGAGCATACCAGTTGACTGTAATCATTATTGTTGACTATTAAATAAATTTGTTAAGTTTAACTTTTTGCTTTTTCTGTTACAACTTAAAGACAACCGGTAATTGCTACCGTGCTTGCCCGTGACCGTAACAGGAAAATTGGGGGCTCGTCCGGGATCCAACCATTTGATTACAACCATTTGATCAACCGTTCAATTAACATTTTGAAAATCCATTTGATTTAGTAATTGGTTACAGTCAACAGTGCTCAAAATGGCTAGTGCTAAAGAGTTTGTACAGTCACCATCTATGGAAGTTCTAGAAACTTTTAAGAAAGATATGTTAATGCAAATAGCACAAGAATTACAGTTACAGGTTAAAAGGTCAACACGTAAACATGAACTTAAAAGGCTTATTGTTGAACAGTTGGTTGATGAAGATGTTTTACCTGATAGTTGTTTAGAAGTGTATAAGCCTCTACCGATGGAACCTTCTGGGCAATATGAGATCAGGCGATTAGAAATTGAAAGAGAGTTAAGACTTAAAGAGCTTGAAGCTCAACAGCGAAAAGAAGAGCTTGAAGCTCAACAACGAAAAGAAGAGCTTGAAGCTCAACAACGAAAAGAAGAGCTTGAAGCTCAACAGCGAAAAGAAGAGCTTGAAGCTCAACAGCGAAAAGAAGAGCTTGAAGCTCAAGCTCAAAAGGAAGAGCGAGCGCTTAAACATGAAAGAGAAATGAGAGCTTTAGAACTCAATGCCCGTAGAATTGCCCATGAAGAGTCCATTGCTACCAAATTTGATTTGGGTAAAAATGTGCGACTGGTACCACCTTTTAATGAGTCAGAGGTCGATAAGTACTTTCAACACTTTAAAGAGTAGCTCAAAATTTGAAATGGCCTATAGACCAGTGGCCTTTACTGCTGCAAAGTGTTTTGAGGGGAAAGGCCCAGGAGGCATACACGGCTTTGCCAATTTCTGAATGTGTGGACTATAACTCTATCAAAAATGCTATTTTGAAAGCATATGAGTTGGTACCAGAAGCATCCCAGTAAACATTACAAACGTTTATAAACGTTTATAAACCTAAGTAGCAACGGTTTAGATTAGGTTTAAAATGATGGGTCCCTAAACGTTTGCCTATAAACGTTTATAAACATTTATACATAAACGTTTATAAACGTTTGCCTATAAACGTTTATAAACGTTTATACGTAAACGTTTATAAACGTTTATACATGTGTTGAAAATCTGGAGAAATATTTCTGTAAGTATATCTTGCTGTATCACTGTTGTTTGAATCCATCATTACATTCTAAGTAGATATATAGAAGTATGTAATTTGACATACTTCTATATATCTACTTAGAATGTAATGATACTTCTATATATCTACTTAGAATGTAATGATGGATTCAAACAACAGTGATACAGCAAGATATACTTACAGAAATATTTCTCAAGTTTCTCTCAAAATGGCTGTGCTGATGTCATTATCCCAAATGAAAGCGAGGTTAAGATATTCTTCACTCTTTGTAAACGTTTATAAACGTTTATGCATAAACATTTATAAATGTTTATATATAAACGTTTATAAACGTTTGTATATAAACGTTTATAAACGTTTATAAACCAAACTAATGTTGCTGAAACGTTTATAAACCCATAATGTTGAATAATTGTCAATATTTAGGTTTATATTTGGTTTAAAAAACATTTATAGGTTTACTAAACGTTTATAAACATTTATAAACCTTTGCTATGTTTACTGGGATATCGTCAAAAATTCAGAAATTATCGTAAACAAGAAAGTCAAACTCATGTTGAATTTGCCCATGAGAAAGAAGTGTATTTTGACAGATGGTGTAATTCTAGGAAAGTAGGTACAGACTTTGAAAAACCTAGGCAAGTTATTTTGATTGAAGAGTTCAAAAGGTGTGTTCGTGATGACATTAAAACCTATCTAGATGAACAGAAAGTTGAAAATTTGGCAAAAGCAGTAGCTTATGCTGATGATTATGCGCTAACTCACAAGTCCACTTTCAACAAGAATAAGTCCTTTGGTCCTGCTAAAAAGTCGTATCCAGAAATAGGAAAGAAATCTGAAAATGTAGCTCCAGAAAAGAGTTCAGATAAGGGTCAAACCTCAAATCAGACTATGAGTAAGGATAGGAAGCCCAGATCCTTTGCTCCTGTGTGCCATTATTGTAAGAAACCTGGGCATGTTATGTCTGACTGTTGGCTCTTAAAGAAGAGAAGAGAAAAGGAGGCAACGCCCAACGCCTTTGTGTCTAGCAAGTCTAACTGGCGTTCAAATCCCAATAGAGCAGAGTCTAGTATTGGTTTAGACAAGTCTGAGATTATTAGGGAAGAGTTCAAACCTTTTGTGTCTGAGGGTTTTGTATCCTTGGAAAGTAGTTCCAGTCAGGTCCCCATTAAGATATTAAGAGACACTGGAGCTACTCAGTCCTTACTTTTAGAAGGTGTATTGCCATTGAGTGTAAGCACATCTACTGGTGAGAGTGTCATTGCTCAAGGTATTGAAGGAGGCTGTGTGAACGTTCCCTTGCATAAGGTCAAGTTAGTATCAGACTTAGTTACTGGTTCTGTTGTTGTGGGTACCAGGCCCACTTTACCCATTAAAGGGGTATCTTTGTTGTTGGGAAATGATCTTGCAGGTGGAAAGGTAGTTGCTGATCCTAAGGTTACTTCTAAGCCGATCACTTTGGTTAGCACTGAGAAATTAGAAGAGGTTATTCCTGGTATTTTTCCCTCCTGTGCTGTGACTCGAGCTATGGCCAAAAAGGCCCAAGAAGAACCAAAAGATTGTAAACAATCTACAGATGTCTTAGTTGATTTGTCAGATACATTCTTAAACAACTATGACCATGATGTGCAGAATTCTAGTGATACAAATCCCAAGGCCAGGGTAGATTCTGAAAAACAAGACTCAATTGACTGTCAAGATGTATCGCTTTCAAAATCAAAATTGATTTCAGAGCAGGAAAATGACCCTGAATTAGCTCCTTTATTCAAGTTGGTCTTGCCACCAGTAGAGCTAGATAAGGTCCCTGTAGGCTATTATGTCAGAAATGGTGTGCTTATGCGAAAGTGGAGGCCACCAAATGTCCCTGCATCTGAAGAATGGTCAGTAGTACACCAGATTGTTGTGCCAAAAGTGTACCAAAGAGAGATACTGAAATTGGCCCATGAGTCTCCAATGGGTGGCCATTTAGGCATCAACAAAACTTACAACAAGATAACCAAACATTTCTATTGGCCTCAAATTCGGCACTGTGTGGCAGAATTTTGCAAGACTTGTCACATTTGTCAAATGGTAGGAAAGCCAAACCAAAAAATTCCTGTAGCTCCTCTCAAACCCATTCCAGCATTTGAGGAACCATTTAGCAAAGTGATAATTGACTGTGTAGGTCCCTTACCAAAAACTAAATCCAGAAACCAATATCTTTTGACCATTATGTGCGCCTCAACCAGATTTCCCGAAGCCATACCATTGACCAACATAACAGCTCCCAAAATCTCAAAAGCTCTGGTTAATTTCTTTACTCTAGTTGGCTTACCAAAAGAGATCCAGTCAGATCAAGGGTCAAATTTTATGTCAGGACTATTTCAACAGGTTGTATTTCAGTTAGGTGCCAAATAGATCAAATCTAGTGCCTATCACCCAGAATCCCAAGGTGCACTTGAAAGGTTCCATTCCACTTTGAAGAATATGATTAGGACATATTGTTTAGACAATGAAAAAGATTGGGATGAAGGCATCAGCTTATTATTGTTTGCAGTTAGAGAGTCTGTTCAAGAGTCTTTAGGCTTTAGTCTCTTCGAGTTGGTCTTTGGCCATTCAGTCCGTGGTCCTCTCAAGCTGTTGAAGGAAAATTGGTTATCTGAGAACACCGAGAGCTTAAATCTGCTAGATTATGTTTCAAAGTTCAGAGATAAGTTGAAGAAGGCTTGTGAGCTGGCGCAACAAAATTTGAAAAATTCTCAGTCAAAAATGAAGATGCTTTACGATAGGAAGTCGCAAAACCGTACTTTCAAACCAGGTGACAAGGCTTTAGTGTTACTACCTGTCCAGGGAAATACGTTACAGGCCAGATATCACGGGCCATACAAAGTGTTAAAGAGAGTAGGTGACCTGGACTATATCATTGAAACCCCGGACAGAAGAAAGTCAACCCAACTATGTCATGTGAATATGGTAAAACCATACTTTGAAAGGGGTGTGAAAAAGCCTGTTATGGTTACTGACTGTAATATAGAAAGTAACAGTAATCAGGAGCACGAAATATGGGACGACACTCCTGATCTTGATGTTGAATGTAAAATTAGGTTGAGTAATTCTGAGATCCTTGATGATTTGGAAACCAAGCTGAGTCATGTACCACCAGATAAGAGGGTTCCACTCATTGAATTGCTCTTAAAGTCAGTGTTCCCAAATGCCCCTAATAGGACAAATATACTCATGCATGATGTCGATGTCGGCGATGCCCGTCCGATCAAACAGCATCCGTATCGGGTAAATCCTATCAAACTCGAAAAATTAAGGCAGGAAGTGCAATATATGCTAGAAAAAGATATAATTGAACCAAGTCAAAGTAGTTGGGCATCTCCTTGTGTTTTGGTCCCGAAACCAGACGGTTCAATCAGATATTGCACTGACTACAGAAAAGTCAATGTTTTGAGTAAAACGGATTCCTTCCCTATCCCAAGGATGGAAGACTGTATTGATCGGATTGGCAATGCCAAATACATCACAAAGTGTGATTTACTGAAAGGATATTGGTGTGTGCCTCTTACTGAGCGGGCCAAAGAAATATCAGCCTTCGTGACCCCTGATGGTCTATATCAGTACAAGGTAATGCCATTTGGCATGAAGAATTCCCAAGCCACATTTCAAAGACTAATGAATATATGTTTAAAAGACTTAGAAGGTGTTGAAGTGTATGTGGATGATATTGTCATGTTTAGTGATACTTGGGAAGAACATTTAAAAAGGCTTGAACAAGTCTTGTTTCGGCTCAAAGAGGCAAACCTCACTGTAAATTTGTCAAAGAGTGACTTTGTAAAAGCAAAGGTTGTGTACTTAGGGCATGTAGTAGGTCATGGAGTTGTGACACCAATCAAAGCTAAAGTGAAAAGCATCATTGACTATCCCATTCCTGAAAATAAGAAAAGCTTAATGAGGTTCTTGGAATGGCGGGATATTATAGAAAATTTTGCAAAAACTTTTCAGAGGTCACTGCTCCACTGACTGAACTACTGAAAAAGAATGTAAAATATCACTGGTCAGAGACTTGTCAAAAATCATTTGACAAAGTAAAGAACCTTCTCTGTTTAGAGCCCGTACTAACTGCCCCGGACTTCAGTAAACCTTTCCGGCTGGCTGTAGACGCCAGTGATGTGGGTGCAGGTGCAGGTTTACTGCAATGTGATAATGAAGATATTGAACATCCCATCTGCTATTTTTCAAAAAAATTTAATGTTCATCAAAAGAACTACTCTACAATAGAAAAAGAATGTTTAGCACTCATTTTGGCCATCCAGCATTTTGACATATACATATCTTCATCATCAAAACCCACCGTTGTATACACAGATCACAATCCACTAGTCTTCTTGCACAAAATGAAAAACAAAAATAGAAGATTATTGAACTGGAGTTTAATGTTGCAAGATCAAATAGAACATGTTAACGGAAAGGATAATATCTGTGCGGACGCCCTGTCCAGAAGCTGTATTTAAATTGTAATTTATATACCTGTAATTAGCAAGTTTATAAAGGTTATACATGGTACTAATTTTACTTTTGTATTTAGATAAATATGTTTTGTAAAAAGTTATTACCTGTGTATATATACCTGATAAAAATTTCTTGTAAAATTTTGTAACTCCTTGGCTTCCAAAATTTTTCTTTAAGGGGGGAGGTGTTACATATATTGGACACTATATTAGTACATTGTATATTACATATATTAGGCACTATATTAGTGCATTGTTTAATTTAAGCTTTATGTTTATACATTGTCATAAAAGATAATTGTGTTGTTGGTTCTTTTTGTGTGTTGACATTTAAAGTAAGGGAATTATTGACTTTTGTGTTTTAGTGTTTATTAATCTGTTCACAGACTGGGGGAAATCCCCCCCTCAGTGGTTATGTTAGATTTGGGGAAACCCAATTACCAGTAGTTTCTAGAACTTCCTCCTTTGGCCTAGATGGCTCAAGCTTTTTTTGAGTTGGTTCTGTACAATTCCAGAGAAATCTGTGAATGTATATAAGGAATGTACATCTGACCACAAGTGAACTTTGTATTCGCTGGCTATAAGGAGAGCTATTGTGTTTTGGAATATAATATAACTTGTGTTGCTGTGAACTTTTACTGGAGTGAACTAGATACATTGTCTGGACAGATTTATTGCACTTTGGATATTTTGGATATTGTACATTCATATAACAGAGAGTGAATTTACTGCATTTTGGACATTGTCCACATCTTGGAGCCGACAGTACAGTTGTGTTAACTCTCTAAAAATCTCCAGACAGACATTCTGTGTGACTGGATATATAAAGAATAGCAGGACAAGAACCTTTTGTGTTGTTGAGTGTGAGACAGGTCACAAGATATAGATATCCGTGTGTGAGTGAACATTGGACAGATCACAGGACAGACCACAGGACATTGGATAGACCACAGAATATACTACAGGACGGATTACGGAACAGATTGCTGGATACGGCGGATAAACTTAACTCATAATCTCTGTGGTCAGGTCAGCTAGATCTTATTATTGTATTAGTGTGTTTGGTTAAGAGCATACCAGTTGACTGTAATCATTATTGTTGACTATTAAATAAATTTGTTAAGTTTAACTTTTTGCTTTTTCTGTTACAACTTAAAGACAACCGGTAATTGCTACCGTGCTTGCCCGTGACCGTAACATTATTCCTTTAAATTTACCAATTAAGACTTGTGGATGATGGTGCCTCATTTAACACACCATCAGTCTGGATGTTCTTTTAATTTACTTAATTGTGATAAGTTGAAGATGGGTCCCAGTGTATATCAAAAGTCTAGTTAATAGTTATTTTAGTTAGTCCCAATGTACATCAAAAAGCTAGTTATTCTTTTGATTTCATAAATTTGAATTACTTGAAACAGGGCCTCAGTGTACATCAAAAAACATTTCTTCAGAATTTTGGATTACTTGATGCTGGGCCTCAGATTACTATTTATATTGGTTTTATTTGTTTATTTAGGGTTTTACGTCACTTTCAACACTGTACAGGTCATATCACGACGGGTAGTTGGAAGGGCAGAGGAAACCAGTACATAAAGTTTGTTAGTGTTCTGTACTGTAAACTGCCGACCAACGGCAAGCAACTACCAGCTTTCCCACTTGAGGCCTTGAGGGGATTGAACCCCGGCCTCAGAGGTGGGAGGCGAGAGTGTTACCACTCTGCCACCGTGGCCCCCTATATTGGTTTTAATACGGCTTTCAACACTGTATTGGTCATATCATATGGGTAGATAAAACCAGGGGCTAGTTTTACAAAACTTCTTTGGAAAGGACCTCCTTTACTGAAGGAAGGTCCTTCTTATTCTAATAGGAAATAGTAAAGGAAGGTCCTTCTTATTCTAAAGGACCTCCTTTAGTAAAGGAAGGTCCTTCTTATTCCTTTGGGAAGGCCGCCTTAAAATTCAGTTTCACAAAGCCTCCTTTAACCAAAGGTCATCCTTGAAACTTAAGGAGGGAGTAAATGTTCATTTAAAGTTATTAAATATTCCTTAAAAGACACTTCCTTAAATTTGGGTAGGTTTTTAGCTTTCTTGAATTTTAAGGTAGTTTTCAAGGTCTCCTTTAAGGAAGGAGGCATTGTTAAACTGAGAAGTTTTAAAGGAGGGAGAACTTCAAGGACATCCTTGAATTTAATGTGACCTTTATCTTAAGGAGCCTTTATGAAACCACCCCCTGTACATAAGTTGGACAAGGTTCTGTACTGTAAACTGCAGACCATCAGTAAGCAACAACCAATTGTCTCGCATAGGGTCCAAGGTTTGAACTAGAGCTGTGTTACTAGGGCCTCAGTTTGCAAAAAACATATGTTCTGTCAATTTAACAGCCTAATTGGTTCTCTGTTTAACAGAGATCTGAATTACATATGCTAATACCCAATCAATTCAGTATTAACTACTTTCACCAAATAACTTGGCTCACGTATTACCATTGCATATATTGCAGTAGAAATTACACACTTTCAGTAGCATTATTTTCATATACAGTTGTGCACATCATGTAAATGTTACATGAATACATTCGTCAGTGACCAATTTTAAAAAGCTTAAAATAGTTTTCACATAAATTATCAGTTACCTGTATTAACTAAGTGGAGGGGAAGATTCTGGGAGGCCTCCCAAAATCTACCCCAGGGTGTCATCTGTTAAGCGGCGTAAATTTTGGAAGGTTTACACTCCCTTACAAATGTCCCTCAAAGGATCAACTTCCTACACTTTGCATTTTCTGAGATATAGCCCGGACAAAATTTTAAAGGTCAAGGTTTGTACAACAATGTCAAAGGTCAAATCAAGGTCACACCATGATGCTGCATATTTACGCCATACTTACACTCCCAACCAATGTCCCACCAACTTTCAATTTCTTACACATTACAGTTTCTAAAATATAGCTCAGACAAGATTTTCAAACTCAAGGTCACTTTGGCAAGGTCAAACGTCAAATCAATGTCACACCATGACATTGCATACCTCAATCCCTAACTAATGTCCTTACCAATTTCCAAGATACAGTGTGGACACGATTTTAATGGTCGAGATCAATACAGCAAGCTCAAAGGTCAAATCAAGGTCACATCATGAGGTTCCACACCTACACTCCCTAACCAATGTTCCTACAAAGGATCAACTTTCTACACTTTGCAGTTGTTAAGATAAAGCCCAGACAAGATTTTAAAGATCAAGGCTACTAAAGATCAAATCATCGTCACACCGTGATGCTGCACACCTACACCCCAACCATTGTCCCTACCAACTTTCTGCTTCCTACACATTACGGTTTCTGTAATATAGACTAGATAAGATTTTCAAACTCAAGGTCACTATGGCAAAGTCAAAGGTCAAACCAAGGTCACACCATAACATAGCACATCTCCACCTTCTAACTGGCCTCGAGAGTTTGAGGTTGTGGGTTCAAGTCCACTGTAAACCTTGCCCTGTGCATCTGTCTTAATGTTGTGTTCATGTTCCTCATAAGATCAGATATCGATTTGGTACATAGTACCTTAGTTTATAACCTGCATCAGGGCCCAACAAATATATAAACAATTATGCATTACAGCTTTATGTGTTAGCTCTTGTTAGTTTAAAACCTCAAAAACAGCATCAGAGATGCCCGTACCCCACAGCCTGGGAAATAGTTTTCAACACCATGAGATATGGAAGTAGTGAAACAGAACAATGATCAGGATACTTTCAAGGTCACTACGGCAAAGTCAAAGGTCAAATCAATGTCACACCGTGACATTACACAACTACACCCCCAACCAATGTCCCTACCAAGTATTAACTTCCTACACCTTACATTTTCTGAGATATAGCCGGAAAAACATTTCTCAGCCACTAACCCACCTGCCCATCCGGAGACCATGGGGGAAAATACTACCCCGACAGCCCTTAAGGGCTGTGGGTAAAAGGCTCTCTCACTTGATGTTTATTCTTAAGCCAACGACAGGAACCAGATGGTTGTTTGTAAAGTTCTGATCGAGTCTCCATTGGGTGATTCGGAAAATTGTCTAAATATTACCTAAATTACTTTCAATGGCAGGTTAAATGCCAGTTTAAATCAATGTAATATAACACTAATTCTGCTAGAAACTAAATATACAAGACATATTAAAAGCAAGATGCCTAGTATTAATATCCACAGGGAAAAAAAAGAATGAATAAAAATGGAACATCAATTAAAGTCCATAATTTATTCCTAGTATATCTGAAATACTCTGCAGATTTTAATAAGACCAGTTTGTTTTTATTGAACGGCTCATTTTTAGCTATCTAATCTACAGTGGGAACTTTAAATTCAATACGATATCTTCTATGCGATCTGCAATTTCGACACTTTTGCCCTTTCCGTGGTTTAGTCTAGACAACTCACAAATCTCTCGCGAGATTTTTTCCTTCTCGACAAAATGATCTCTCACCTCTCGCGAGATTTTTTTCCTCTCACATGAGGATGTCTAGATAGTCTGGGGTTGGTTTCATGAACAGACTTAAGCCTTGAGTCAGACTCAAAAGTTGAGACTCTGTCTCAAATTTTGGAAATATTTTGCTGAGTCTGTGAACTCAGACTCAATGCATTTCACAAACAAGCTCAACTTGAGACCTGGCTCAGTCACAGGCTCAAATTTGAGCCCATGAAGGAGGTGTCTCAAATTTGAGTCCAAGCTTTGATGCCAAAAAACACATACATAAAGCGATACAATTTGTTCCAAAATGAAATTGATAAATCTTGAAATCTTCTATTTTCATTTTATTTTGTAATTATAGCCACATATTCAATATTTACTAATAACAAAAGTCAATAGAATTGACATGCTTTATAGGCTATTATCAAGTGACAGGCCTCAAGGGTGGACTCAAAGCCAGACTCAACCTCAGTTGAGTCTCAATCTTATGGATCACTTAGAATAATATATTATCACATAATTTCTTTGTATTATGAGTATTAAAGATATTTAAAATGATAATAATCATGAAATATAACTTTTTAAACTAAAAATAAGCCCACTAAATATATGAAATGAGATTAAAAAGTTGAGACCATAACTTGAGACTG
Source organism: Sabellastarte sp. h YS-2021 (assembly GCA_964017235.1). NCBI lineage: Eukaryota > Metazoa > Annelida > Polychaeta > Sabellida > Sabellidae > Sabellastarte > Sabellastarte sp. h YS-2021. The sequence continues at coordinate 78,700,917 of OZ024937.1, forward strand.
GTCTCAGCTGATCCACCCTTTGTGAAATCCATTTGAGCCAAAAACTCAGCCGAGACAAAAGTCTCAGATTTGAGACCCTGACTCAGCCTTGAGTCTGGCTCAGTTTGAGACTTTTCATGAAACCGGCCCCAGGTTTCCGCTGACCCTACTCTGCAATATAGGGTCAGGTATCGTCCACCATCTTGGGTACAACGCTTCCATAGTTAAAGTACTGTCCATCTTCTATTATCACCCAAAACATGTTTTGCTTCTTAAGATTATTGTCATTCCAAAATATTTTAAGTTTAATTCACAATATTTGATGTTATAATTTCAATAATAAATGTTTAAAATGTTTTAAATACATACAAAAAGCATATAAGTAATTAAAATAGTGATCGAGATATCCCGTTAATGACAGCTGGCAATGATGTCTTCAAGGCCATCGTGGCCGATACCAGTCCCTTTATTGTTAAAGGATGGCTGGTTCCCGTCTAATGTCTAAAAAGGAAAAGACGACAGATCACGTTTCAGTCCTACATACAAGCGACCCCTGAATTTCTTGCCTTTCAACCACACCACAAATTTGGTTTTCTTCACCTTAACTTAAAAATCTAAAAGACTGGGATAGGATTTAAGTTGAAAAACATGTGGCTCTAAGAGAAGACACAAACCACAGAAAGGTTGTAAAAACAAACATGCAGGGAGGAGATCCTCATATGTGATGAAGAGAACTTGTCCACATTCTAATGTAGTGAGGGTTTGTGAGCATTTGAAATGTAGCATTAGAATTCCTATCACTTTTAATTTGTTTGCCTCTATAGTCCATTGCACACTAGTGCGGCACGGCTAAATAACATAGAAATGAAGGAAATAGTACACTGCTTATACATATGTACAGTGCAGTAGCTAGCAGTGCAGTGCTGATTTTTGTATTTAGAAAATTTTCTATTTTTTAAAAAAAATGCGTGGCTTTTTTCTGTTTTGCCCAAGTTTAGATATTTGGATTTCCCACATGTTAAAAGTGGTAGTATATTACACAACTATACAGAAATATATTAATTACAAAACAAAATGCAAAACAGACAGGCTTATTGTGAAGGGATTAACTACTGGGAGACAGATGACAAAATGTGATGTGTGTCCATATAGACACATAAAAAGGTTTAACTGAATGAGGATTGCAATTACCAGTTATTCTAAAAGGGACACACAGGATAAGGGTCTTGTTTGTAGATGGATTAAGTTCTTATAATGGAGAAGGGATGCCAGGTTAGGTGTGTGACAACATATGTAGACATAACACAACCAGAAGTTAATTAATTGAAAGTGGTGTAATCAGCAGTATTTTAAGTGTGGGGTCTTAGATGTTTAATTATATGTAATTGAATTAACTATTCTAGGCACTTTAACTGTAATTTACAAATATTTTGTCAATTTACTGGAAAAAACGCTGGGAAAAGTGGCCCAAATGTGAAAGGTAAAGAAAATTCCCCTGCTTAGCATGTAGTATAAATCGTACCACGCCACACTGCATCGCATATATGTGCAAGAACCTTAAGTGTTTCCAACTATTTATCTGGGTAATAATATCAGATAAATTTTGCATTAAAATGTGTTGTGTTAATGTTTTAAAAAGTAGGCATACAAATATAAAATATATTACTTAACATACATTATTGCACAGATGATAAAGTTATCAATTTTGAATTTTAAAGCCTAAGTAAACCCTCAAAACACAGAGAGACATTTAGAATACAGTATGGGGGGGGAGGCTGTCTAATGTGATGTTTCCATAATACTGATTTTAAAGTCAGGACCAGAATTTCAGCAAAGTATTTTTAAGTAAATAAAATCCAGAAAATTGACAAAAGTCAGACGAAAAAAATCAGGGATTTTGCTGTGTGACTAACAAAGTTGGGGTTTATAGCCAGACACATATTAATGTCATCAAATATAATTGTAATGTTCCGGATGCACTTCGTTCAAATCCTACCACACATATGACTGATCAGTCATATTAAAATCATATACATCACAGACTTTCTTGACTTTCATTTTCATTGCCAACATATCCGGAGGGTAGAAGATCTGAACCTGTCCAGGCAAATGTGTCTAATCATATTAAAATTGTGCAGGTTGGGTCAAAAGTCCTTGACATTCAAGATTTGGTTTGGATTGGTCAGACAGGTTTTTAGATTATTTGGTAGTTCCAGGTTAGAATGCAGGATAGTTTTTGATAAATTTTGGAATTTTTCACCCTAACTTGCCAATTTTTAAGCTGGACAAATCTTGTATTTGTTAATCTGATCCCCAGGGTAGAGATGCATTTAAATTTTCTGGCCTGTTTTGGTAAAGTTTAGCATTTTTCAACCATAAGTTGCTGATTTTAAAGTTTGAGTCACCATCTGGCCAGTCCATGAATATGGAACCAGGACTTAACTGTCAATACAAACTCAACTGGCTCCTACAATATCCAGTGTTATATTAAGTGGTGGTTCCATATTACCAACTATGGTCCTACTATGCAAAATTTTAAGTCAGGACCAAAGTTTCTCTGCTCATATATGTCAGGAAGTAATTTCATGGATGGCGGCAAAATTTGGGAGAATATAAAACATGTTAGATATTTTTGGGGCAAAAATTGGTGACTTTGAGACTCCCAAAAGTCAGGGTTTAGAGCCCAACTTATGTTGATGCCATTAAATCAAATTGCAATGTTTAGGACCCACTCCATTCAGATTTTACCACCAATAAGTCTGATTATATTGTTCTTACAATCAACTATATTAAAATCATACAGGTTAGAGACTTACTGGCCCAAGTTTTGAAAAAAAAATGATTACATGGAATGGCCATGTGCTTGTCATCCCCTATCACTTTTATTGCTGACTGGCATAATTAACTAATACTAAGGTAGCTCTATAACTATGGCAATTGGATTGTATATGTGGTCCCCCATTGGAAACATTGAGATTGGTTGAGATCCACAGAAGAAGAGGGGTTGAAAAATAACAGTTTCTGAGAAATGTTACAACTTGTAATTAAAAGCTTCTCATTGATTCCTGAAAACCATTTCTGATTGGTTCTCAAAATTTTCCAACTTGGATACGAACATTACAAAAGTCTATAGATGATTATAGCAATTGACTTCAAATGAATCGAAAGAATTTCTTTAAGAATGTTAAGCTGGCTTTCAGATTGAATTCCTGAATGGTATATCTGATAAGGGTCATTGTAGTTTATGAAAAATTCAGACAGATTGAATTTATCGAGAAGATATGCTATTCACTCCTGAATGCTTCTAAAGTTTGACAGTCAGTCCCAGGCCCTTCCTAAACAGCAAGATCATGATTTACTAACACCCCAAATAAAAAGAGTGCCTCCCAACGCTCCTATTTGATGATTGTTTAAGATTGTAGCCCAATCAAGGGGGACGTTCACCAAAGGGGAACATGGCCGTAAATTTTTTATTTTCTAGTTTGATAATCCAATAAAATTCAAAAAGCTTCAAAATTGTATCCAGTCAACATACTATGCACAAAAACATAGCTTTAAACACGTTCACAAAAAAAGAAATCCACAAAAGATTTCTGTAATATCCAGTATTATTCCACAGCTGATGTTGATAAAGCATGCAGTTACTTGTATTACTTTATAAAATCAGATAAAATAGTGTATGCAATGTATATTGAGATTACCTTTCACTAGAATGACAACAGACCACAGTTTATTTGTTTTAGCTAGGATGCAGTACTACTGCACACATGTAGTGTAAGCAGCAACTTAAGCCACTCTTACATAGAGGAGGGATAATTGTAAAAAACATGCAGAGAGATTGTGGTTGCTCAAAACGAGCAGGTCTACCTCGCTTGTATGTAGGACTGGTTTTACATTCTCGCGAGATAATGCACGGCCCCCATGCCCCCTCCCTCCCGGAAGTAATATTTGAAGAAAAAAAAAAGGTTCAGTTTCGTTAGTTAAATTGTAATGAAGCCCATACGTTACATGTCTTTAGCTAAATAAAGTGTTGGGGTCCAAGTATTAAACCTTGCTGGAATCTTGGGCCGGATCTTGCTTTTGACGTGAGGTCCTTAGGGTTCGTTATATTTTCCGGAATTCCAAAAACAGGTGCGTCGAGGTGCGGTGTTGAAATATGAGGTGCGAATATTCATGAGAAGATGTGACAACACAGATTTCCTTGCAATAGTTTATAAAATGGAAGCATCCACGAAGATCAAATACTTTGAACTTGAGAAGTCACGGCCATAGCACCCAACTCATTAATATTCATGAGAAGATCTGACAACACAGATTTCCCTAGACATGGTTACCTCGGCTCTACTTTACTTGCGTGTAGAGCTGTGGCACGACCCCACATAGAACTGGAGATTTTGCATAAAACACAAATATCATACAAATGTGTACATATAACTGTTCCCACAACTATTTTGTTTCATTTTCTTAACATTCAATCAACATGCAAACATGTTTGACAAAAAATATATGACATTTCCTGATTTTCCAGGGTTTTTGGCCCATTTCTCCAAAAATTTGAAAATGTTCTTTTATTATAAAATATGTGTAAAATAGGATATATTTTGTACAAGTATTTGTTGTGTCCTTGGCTAAATATCAACTGGTTCTAATTATATTAAACCATGTTCAGTCATTTTTTCAAGTTTTATTCAACAGAAAAAGATTTTTTGCAAATCTCCAGTTCTATGTGGGGTCGTGCCACGGCTCTACACGCACGTAAAGTAGAGCCGAGGTAACCACGTCTAAGATTTCCCCTGGTATTTCCTCGCAATAATTTATAAAATGGAAGCATCCATGAAGATCAAATACTTTGAACTTGAGAAGTCGCGGCCATAGCACCCAACTCATTACACCCGTGGACGGTAAATCCTTGTGATAGGTGATTGAATTTCTAGGGAGCTAGTTAATTTTGTATTACTTGCTGAGTCTAAAATATGTATAGTGTTTTCATTAGGTAATTTGACTGAGGTCACTGGTGGTAAAGGGGTGTTGTGAGTGTTCCAAAATATTTTCCAAGTTCAACTTCCTGTGACATATAATATGAAAGTATGTGTATACCTGCCACATTCTATTATTATTGTAAGATATAATTTGCTTCAGAGGCGTATAATGAGATGTTCTAATACAGTTCCAATGTAAACCATCAAAATTTTATAACTTTAAACAGCTTTTCCATTTACAGTTTATTGGATTCATTTATGAGACTGATTAATAAATTATCTTATCACTCAGTGAAAGGGTGTAAAAGGTTTATAACTGATTTTTGATATTCTGAAATGAGATGGAATAATGTAGAACTCTAACTTTCCAAATTACATTACCTTAAAATAGACTGCTAAACTCAGGCACCTATACTCAGGTGTTTTATGAACTTAAGCCCTAGCCCCACACTGTTAACAGCCAATCAGGATGGAGGTGCGGTAAGAGGTGCTATTCCGGAAAAAATTCCAATGTATATTATAGTGTATATATTTACAATATTCAATCTTTAAAGGAGTGACTACATTTAATATCATTTATAACATACATTTGATATTCTGAAATGAGATGTAATAATGTAAAACTCTAAATTTCCAAATAGCATTACCCTACATTGGGGTGCTATACTCGGGGTGTATGTAAAGGTGTGTAGGATTGAAGCCCCACCCACATACTTCCAATAGCCAATAAGGATGGAGGTGCGGTAAGAGGTGCTATTCCGGAAAAAATTCCGATTCCAATTCCAATTCCGGGTTTTATAATGGCCCGGTCCTTAGGCACTCCACCTCTGGTTGGCTGTGTGTCATGTGTACCCGAGGGTTTACCCAGTGACTGCTGTGCTGGTATCACGAAAAAATATAACTTAATTGGCACATTGCATGTTTGTACACTTAATTGTTTCCACAGAAATAAAAACAGTTTCAAATGGTTTGTACCGTAATTAGTAACAGCCATTACGGTAAATATTCTGCGTAATTATATACGTGTACTGAAAAATCCTTGTACTTCTTGTGTTTTCAAATATTATTTTGCGTATTATTTATGTCAGTCTATTTTCCTCAATTTTTTTGACAGCCTATTTAGAAGGTTGTTAATTTCTCATTGTTATGAGAGAAAATATGTAGTTTCATTCAAATATCTACTGCTCACCTACCGAAGTTCGTCTCCTACCCAAGTTTGTCACCTGCATTTTTTGACAATATTTAAACCTATTAGCAATTATCTTTCTTTGTAGAGTAATACGTCAGCGTTATAAGCACCTGTTCCACTTGTTTCAGGATCAATATTGGTTGTCCTTTTTAGTTTTAACGGTAGGTGACGAACATGGGTAGGCGACGAACTTGGGTAGCTGAGCAGTAGTATGGGTAAAGGCTATTTTGTTTTTATTACACGTAATAAAGAGACTTGTGCTCAGTTATTATATCGGTGTTCTAAATTATTTTCGTAGTGAGTATCTGTCGGGTCTGACCCGTTAATTAGAGATTAGTTTATCGGGTCACGCAAAATATACAGAAAAAACAATGGTTTTCATTGGTTAATTCAATTAATCACGTTTGCAGACAAAAACAGACTGGCTTCATATTTTCTTGAGTCTTTGTGTGTACTGTGCATGTACTAGTATTTGATATTGTTATTTGCAAACTATTACTAGATATTCTGTTTCTGAAACATAGAAACCCCCATCGTGGCCGATCTCATATTTCCTTCACTCCATGAGATGTTTAGGATACCAGTTTGAACCATACTCTAGTTAATTATTTAATTTATGGGTCCGACCCGATAAATAATATACAGTCTCAACATTGGGTAGAACCCGACGAATAATCCCTTGCAATTATTTTTGTATGTGACACCACTCACTTTGTTTTTCTGACTTTAAATAAATATAATTCAGCTGATTTACATATTTGATTAAATCCATGTGGAAAGACATAAGGTGCTGTTATGTAGTTTTATTTTATTAAATGTTTGTCCAATTTATTGTACATACATGACCATGCAGTCACTTAATACGCTGAAGTTACAAAGGAACACTGTACTTTACAAATATAGGTACATTCATGGAGTGAAGTAAAAACAGACCAAATCAGCATCTGCTTCAAGTCACACTACTGGGTAAACAAACACTACACTCTCGCTCCAGTGATCTAGTGAAGTCCTGTGTATTGTATAGAGTGTACTTTGTGCATATCACAATGGCTTTACTACTAGCTTCATTAAATTGAGTGATAAGTTAAATGTTAATACTTTTAACATGCAAAACATAATAGGTTATCAGAAGATACATATATATGTCGTGTACAAGTTCGGATTTTGTACAAGTTATAACTTGTACAAATCTTGTACAAGTTATAACTTGTTCGGCTGAGTTGTACAAGTTATAACTTGTACATATTTTGTGCTTCTAAAAAGCTTAACTTGTACAAATGAGTTGTACAAGTTAGGTCAATACACTTTTTAATGGTTTTGAGGCTTTACAAATAAGTTTTTAATAGTTTTGCGTTCCTATAAGCCTGCCTTAATTAACTGATTGCAGTTAATGGTATATTTTAGGTGAACAAGTTAGGCCAATGCTTTTTGATAGTTTTCAAGCTCTAAAACTTCAAATTCTATAAATAAGTTTAAACTTCCGTTCTCCAAATCTAAACAAGTAACAAGGAAAATGTAAAATTTAAAATTTATTTAAAGTACTTATGTAGCTTTTTATGTAGTTATTTAAAGTACATCAATAAGAATTGAATAAAGTAGTAGTGCAAGGTAACACAGGTTATAAGTGATAAGGAAATTAGAAAGTTAGTTACATAAAGAACTGAGTTACATTACAGATACGCACTTTTGCACCAACATGTAATCATTTGGTTTACGGAGTGGCTGCTGATCCATGTTTCGCGGTTCGATAGCTTAACGGTCTGTCGGTCCGTGTAGTTTATAATCACTTACAGATCCGTGAATTATGAGACATAATGCAGGAAAGTGCCAAACACAACCACTTTGATAAATTTTACACACAAGAAGGTTTGAAATGTTACATGACTGTAAACTCACAACACTGTCACTTTCACTTCAGCTGATAATTGCAATTAGCAGCCGGTTATATCAATGGAAGGGATATTTCACTGAAGATGATGGCATGTCATTTTTAAAAGTGTTAATAATTCCACTCATCAGTCTAAGGAAAAACTTCAGTTGGAAATTTTAAGCCTATCTGACTGCCTGCTGTTAAAACCATAAATCTGTCAGTCCTTGTGTGCATATGTTTATTTTGGAAGTAGATTTATGTGTACTTTGTAGTGTCTGAAAGTTAGCAGATAATATGCGTGCGTTAGTTAGTCACGCAGATTTCTCCAAAACTACTACAGCTACAGATTTTTTGTAAATTAATTGTCCCAATGAATTTTCACTAAAGCTACTAAAATGAGTAAATGTCTTTTATCTCTAAAAGTATTATAGGTAGGCAATTTCTTCTAAATAAGTCAATCACCTACTTTTGTGTGATCTACCACATAGTGAAATTGCACAACTGTAGCTCTTTGGATAGCTGAGTAATAGCTACCAAAATGAGTAATTATGTCCACCCCCCTGGGGGGTGGATATATTATTTTTGCTTTTTTCGCCGTCCGATGTCCGATGTCCGATGTCCGGCGTCCGGCGTCCGGCGTCCGATGTCCGGCGTCACGCATGGTTTCCGCTCATTTAAAGGAAAAGTATTAGAGCTATTGTCACCAAATTTGGTATGCAGGCTTATTGGGTCAGTAGCTTGCTTGGGATTGCTTTTGGCTGTTGTACCTCTTTTGCTTACTGAGTAATACTTAAGTACAGCTATTTTCAGTACCCATTGGTTTCCGTGCATTTAAGCCAAAATAATTAAAGATATTTTACTACAATTTTGAATACAAGATTGTTATGTCCATAGCTCGCTTGGTATTGCATTTGGGACTGATAGCTTTGTCAGTACATGAGTAATAGCCATTTAGGTACTTCATTGTGTATTTTCAGTACTACTTTTGAGTAATTTGCTTCTATCTCCTTAACCGTGCGAGATAGAGCGATTTCGGCAAAATTTTCGACCCGCAGGGTATCTAAAGAGTGTACTCTTTGCAATTTTCAAAAAATTTTCCCCTCCCCAAAAATGGCGGCCATTTTGAATTTTCGAATTTTTGCCAAAAATGGCAAAACACAAATTTGCTTCTATCTCCTTAACCGTGCGAGATAGAGCGATTTCGTCGAAATTTTCGACCCACAGGGTATCTAAGGAATGTAATATTTGCAATTTTCCAAAAATTTTCCCCTCCCCAAAAATGGCGGCCATTTTGAATTTTCGAATTTTTGCCAAAAATGGCAAAACACAAATTTGCTTCTATCTCCTTAACCGTGCGAGATAGAGCGATTTCGTCGAAATTTTCGACCCACAGGGTATCTAAGGGATGTAATATTTGCAATTTTCAAAAAAATTTCCCCTCCCCAAAAATGGCGGCCATTTTGAATTTTCGAATTTTTGCCAAAAATGGCAAAACACAAATTTGCTTCTATCTCCTTAACCGTGCGAGATAGAGCGATTTCGGCAAAATTTTCGACCCACAGGGGATCTAAGGAATGCAATCTTTGCAATTTTCCAAAAATTTTCCCCTCCCCAAAAATGGCGGCCATTTTGAATTTTCGAATTTTTGCCAAAAATGGCAAAACACTAATTTGCTTCTATCTCCTTAACCGTGCGAGATAGAGCGATTTCGGCAAAATTTTCGACGCACAGGGTATCTAAGCAATGCAATCTTTGCAATTTTCAAAATATTTTCCCCTCCCCAAAAATGGCGGCCATTTTGAATTTTCGAATTTTTGTCAAAAATGGCGAAACACAAATTTGCTTCTATCTCCTTAACCGTGCGAGATAGAGCGATTTCGTCGAAATTTTCGACCCACAGGGTATCTAAGGAATGTAATATTTGCAATTTTCAAAAAATTTTCCCCTCCCCAAAAATGGCGGCCATTTTGAATTTTCGAATTTTTGCCCAAAATGGCAAAACACAAATTTCCTTCTATCTCCTTAACCGTGCGAGATAGAGCGATTTCGGCAAAATTTTCGATGCACAGGGTATCTAAACAATGCAATCTTTGCAATTTTCAAAATATTTTCCCCTCCCCAAAAATGGCGGCCATTTTGAATTTTCGAATTTTTGCCAAAAATGGCAAAACACAAATTTGCTTCTATCTCCTTAACCGTGCGAGATAGAGCGATTTCGTCGAAATTTTCGACCCACAGGGTATCTAAGGAATGTAATATTTGCAATTTTCAAAAAATTTTCCCCTCCCCCAAAATGGCGGCCATTTTGAATTTTCGAATTTTTGCCAAAAATGGCAAAACACAAATTTGCTTCTATCTCCTTAACCGTGCGAGATAGAGCGATTTCGTCGAAATTTTCGACCCACAGGCTATCTAAGGGATGTAATATTTGCAATTTTCAAAAAAATTTCCCCTCCCCAAAAATGGCGGCCATTTTGAATTTTCGAATTTTTGCCAAAAATGGCAAAACACAAATTTGCTTCTATCTCCTTAACCGTGCGAGATAGAGCGATTTCGTCGAAATTTTCGACCCACAGGGTATCTAAGGAATGTAATATTTGCAATTTTCCAAAAATTTTCCCCTCCCCAAAAATGGCGGCCATTTTGAATTTTCGAATTTTTGCCAAAAATGGCAAAACACAAATTTGCTTCTATCTCCTTAACCGTGCGAGATAGAGCGATTTCGTCGAAATTTTCGACCCACAGGGTATCTAAGGGATGTAATATTTGCAATTTTCAAAAAAATTTCCCCTCCCCAAAAATGGCGGCCATTTTGAATTTTCGAATTTTTGCCAAAAATGGCAAAACACAAATTTGCTTCTATCTCCTTAACCGTGCGAGATAGAGCGATTTCGGCAAAATTTTCGACCCACAGGGGATCTAAGGAATGCAATCTTTGCAATTTTCCAAAAATTTTCCCCTCCCCAAAAATGGCGGCCATTTTGAATTTTCGAATTTTTGCCAAAAATGGCAAAACACTAATTTGCTTCTATCTCCTTAACCGTGCGAGATAGAGCGATTTCGGCAAAATTTTCGACGCACAGGGTATCTAAGCAATGCAATCTTTGCAATTTTCAAAATATTTTCCCCTCCCCAAAAATGGCGGCCATTTTGAATTTTCGAATTTTTGTCAAAAATGGCAAAACACAAATTTGCTTCTATCTCCTTAACCGTGCGAGATAGAGCGATTTCGTCGAAATTTTCGACCCACAGGGTATCTAAGGAATGTAATATTTGCAATTTTCAAAAAATTTTCCCCTCCCCAAAAATGGCGGCCATTTTGAATTTTCGAATTTTTGCCCAAAATGGCAAAACACAAATTTCCTTCTATCTCCTTAACCGTGCGAGATAGAGCGATTTCGGCAAAATTTTCGATGCACAGGGTATCTAAACAATGCAATCTTTGCAATTTTCAAAATATTTTCCCCTCCCCAAAAATGGCGGCCATTTTGAATTTTCGAATTTTTGCCAAAAATGGCAAAACACAAATTTGCTTCTATCTCCTTAACCGTGCGAGATAGAGCGATTTCGTCGAAATTTTCGACCCACAGGGTATCTAAGGAATGTAATATTTGCAATTTTCAAAAAATTTTCCCCTCCCCCAAAATGGCGGCCATTTTGAATTTTCGAATTTTTGCCAAAAATGGCAAAACACAAATTTGCTTCTATCTCCTTAACCGTGCGAGATAGAGCGATTTCGTCGAAATTTTCGACCCACAGGCTATCTAAGGGATGTAATATTTGCAATTTTCAAAAAAATTTCCCCTCCCCAAAAATGGCGGCCATTTTGAATTTTCGAATTTTTGCCAAAAATGGCAAAACACAAATTTGCTTCTATCTCCTTAACCGTGCGAGATAGAGCGATTTCGGCAAAATTTTCGACCCACAGGGGATCTAAGCAATGCAATCTTTGCAATTTTCCAAAAATTTTCCCCTCCCCAAAAATGGCGGCCATTTTGAATTTTCGAATTTTTGCCAAAAATGGCAAAACACTAATTTGCTTCTATCTCCTTAACCGTGCGAGATAGAGCGATTTCGGCAAAATTTTCGACGCACAGGGTATCTAAGCAATGCAATCTTTGCAATTTTCAAAATATTTTCCCCTCCCCAAAAATGGCGGCCATTTTGAATTTTCGAATTTTTGCCAAAAATGGCAAAACACAAATTTGCTTCTATCTCCTTAACCGTGCGAGATAGAGCGATTTCGTCGAAATTTTCGACCCACAGGGTATCTAAGGAATGTAATATTTGCAATTTTCAAAAAATTTTCCCCTCCCCAAAAATGGCGGCCATTTTGAATTTTCGAATTTTTGCCCAAAATGGCAAAACACAAATTTGCTTCTATCTCCTTAACCGTGCGAGATAGAGCGATTTCGGCAAAATTTTCGACGCACAGGGTATCTAAGCAATGCAATCTTTGCAATTTTCAAAATATTTTCCCCTCCCCAAAAATGGCGGCCATTTTGAATTTTCGAATTTTTGCCAAAAATGGCAAAACACAAATTTGCTTCTATCTCCTTAACCGTGCGAGATAGAGCGATTTCGTCGAAATTTTCGACCCACAAGGTATCTAAGGAATGTAATATTTGCAATTTTCAAAAAATTTTCCCCTCCCCAAAAATGGCGGCCATTTTGAATTTTCGAATTTTTGCCAAAAATGGCAAAACACTAATTTGCTTCTATCTCCTTAACCGTGCGAGATAGAGCGATTTCGGCAAAATTTTCGACGCACAGGGTATGTAAGCAATGCAATCTTTGCAATTTTCAAAATATTTTCCCCTCCCCAAAAATGGCGGCCATTTTGAATTTTCGAATTTTTGCCAAAAATGGCAAAACACAAATTTGCTTCTATCTCCTTAACCGTGCGAGATAGAGCGATTTCGTCGAAATTTTCGACCCACAAGGTATCTAAGGAATGTAATATTTGCAATTTTCAAAAAATTTTCCCCTCCCCAAAAATGGCGGCCATTTTGAATTTTCGAATTTTTGCCAAAAATGGCAAAACACTAATTTGCTTCTATCTCCTTAACCGTGCGAGATAGAGCGATTTCGGCAAAATTTTCGACGCACAGGGTATGTAAGCAATGCAATCTTTGCAATTTTCAAAATATTTTCCCCTCCCCAAAAATGGCGGCCATTTTGAATTTTCGAATTTTTGCCAAAAATGGCAAAACACAAATTTGCTTCTATCTCCTTAACCGTGCGAGATAGAGCGATTTCGTCGAAATTTTCGACCCACAGGGTATCTAAGGAATGTAATATTTGCAATTTTCAAAAAATTTTCCCCTCCCCAAAAATGGCGGCCATTTTGAATTTTCGAATTTTTGCCCAACATGGCAAAACACAAATTTCCTTCTATCTCCTTAACCGTGCGAGATAGAGCGATTTCGGCAAAATTTTCGACGCACAGGGTATCTAAGCAATGCAATCTTTGCAATTTTCAAAATATTTTCCCCTCCCCAAAAATGGCGGCCATTTTGAATTTTCGAATTTTTGCCAAAAATGGCAAAACACAAATTTGCTTCTATCTCCTTAACCGTGCGAGATAGAGCGATTTTGTCGAAATTTTCGACCCACAGGGTATCTAAGGAATGCAATATTTGCAATTTTCCAAAAATTTTCCCCTCCCCAAAAATGGCGGCCATTTTGAATTTTCGAATTTTTGCCAAAAATGGCAAAACACAAATTTGCTTCTATCTCCTTAACCGTGCCAGATAGAGTGATTTCGTCAAAATTTTCGACCCACAGGGTATCTGAGCATTGTACTCTTGGTAATTTCTAAAAAATTTTCCCCTCCCCAAAAATGGCGGCCATTTTGAATTTTCGAATTTTTGCCAAAAATGGCAAAACACAAATTTGCTTCTATCTCCTTAACCGTGCGAGATAGAGCGATTTCGGCAAAATTTTCGACCCACAGGGGATCTAAGGAATGCAATCTTTGCAATTTTCCAAAAATTTTCCCCTCCCCAAAAATGGCGGCCATTTTGAATTTTCGAATTTTTGCCAAAAATGGCAAAACACTAATTTGCTTCTATCTCCTTAACCGTGCGAGATAGAGCGATTTCGGCAAAATTTTCGACGCACAGGGTATCTAAGCAATGCAATCTTTGCAATTTTCAAAATATTTTCCCCTCCCCAAAAATGGCGGCCATTTTGAATTTTCGAATTTTTGCCAAAAATGGCAAAACACAAATTTGCTTCTATCTCCTTAACCGTGCGAGATAGAGTGATTTCGTCGAAATTTTCGACCCACAGGGTATCTAAGCAATGTAATATTTGCAATTTTCAAAAAATTTTCCCCTCCCCAAAAATGGCGGCCATTTTGAATTTTCGAATTTTTGCCAAAAATGGCAAAACACAAATTTGCTTCTATCTCCTTAACCGTGCGAGATAGAGCGATTTCGTCGAAATTTTCGACCCACAGGCTATCTAAGGAATGCAATCTTTGCAATTTTCAAAAAATTTTCCCCTCCCCAAAAATGGCGGCCATTTTGAATTTTCGAATTTTTGCCAAAAATGGCAAAACACAAATTTGCTTCTATCTCCTTAACCGTGCCAGATAGAGTGATTTCGTCAAAATTTTCGACCCACAGGGTATCTGAGCATTGTACTCTTGGTAATTTCTAAAAAATTTTCCCCTCCCCAAAAATGGCGGCCATTTTGAATTTTCGAATTTTTGCCAAAAATGGCAAAACACAAATTTGCTTCTATCTCCTTAACCGTGCGAGATAGAGCGATTTCGGCAAAATTTTCGATCCACAGGGGATCTAAGGAATGCAATCTTTGCAATTTTCCAAAAATTTTCCCCTCCCCAAAAATGGCGGCCATTTTGAATTTTCGAATTTTTGCCAAAAATGGCAAAACACTAATTTGCTTCTATCTCCTTAACCGTGCGAGATAGAGCGATTTCGGCAAAATTTTCGACGCACAGGGTATCTAAGCAATGCAATCTTTGCAATTTTCAAAATATTTTCCCCTCCCCAAAAATGGCGGCCATTTTGAATTTTCGAATTTTTGCCAAAAATGGCAAAACACAAATTTGCTTCTATCTCCTTAACCGTGCGAGATAGAGTGATTTCGTCGAAATTTTCGACCCACAGGGTATCTAAGGAATGTAATATTTGCAATTTTCAAAAAATTTTCCCCTCCCCAAAAATGGCGGCCATTTTGAATTTTCGAATTTTTGCCAAAAATGGCAAAACACAAATTTGCTTCTATCTCCTTAACCGTGCGAGATAGAGCGATTTCGTCGAAATTTTCGACCCACAGGCTATCTAAGGAATGCAATCTTTGCAATTTTCCAAAAATTTTCCCCTCCCCAAAAATGGCGGCCATTTTGAATTTTCGAATTTTTGCCAAAAATGGCAAAACACAAATTTGCTTCTATCTCCTTAACCGTGCGAGATAGAGTGATTTCGTCGAAATTTTCGACCCACAGGGTATCTAAGGAATGTAATATTTGCAATTTTCCAAAAATTTTCCCCTCCCCAAAAATGGCGGCCATTTTGAATTTTTGAATTTTTGCCAAAAATGGCAAAACACAAATTTGCTTCTATCTCCTTAACCGTGCGAGATAGAGTGATTTCGTCGAAATTTTCGACCCACAGGGTATCTAAGGAATGCAATCTTTGCAATTTTCCAAAAATTTTCCCCTCCCCAAAATTGGCGGCCATTTTGAATTTTCGAATTTTTGCCAAAAATGGCAAAACACAAATTTGCTTCTATCTCCTTAACCGTGCCAGATAGAGTGATTTCGTCAAAATTTTCGACCCACAGGGTATCTGAGCATTGTACTCTTGGTAATTTCTAAAAAATTTTCCCCTCCCCAAAAATGGCGGCCATTTTGAATTTTCGAATTTTTGCCAAAAATGGCAAAACACTAATTTGCTTCTATCTCCTTAACCGTGCGAGATAGAGCGATTTCGGCAAAATTTTCGACCCACAGGGTATCTGAGCATTGTACTCTTGGCAATTTCTAAAAAATTTTCCCCTCCCCAAAAATGGCGGCCATTTTGAATTTTCGAATTTTTGCCAAAAATGGCAAAACACAAATTTGCTTCTATCTCCTTAACCGTGCGAGATAGAGCGATTTCGTCGAAATTTTCAACCCACAGGGTATCTAAGGAATGCAATCTTTGCAATTTTCAAAAAATTTTTCCCTCCCCAAAAATGGCGGCCATTTTGAATTTTCGAATTTTTGCCAAAAATGGCAAAACACAAATTTGCTTCTATCTCCTTAACCATGCGAGATAGAGCGATTTCGTCGAAATTTTCAACCCACAGGGTATCTAAGGAATGTAATCTTTGCAATTTTCAAAAAATTTTCCCCTCCCCAAAAATGGCAGCCATTTTGAATTTTCGAATTTTTGCCCAAAATGGAAAAACACAAACTGGCCTTAACCGTGCAAAATAGAGTTATTTTGTTGAAATTTTCGACCCATAGGGTATCTAAGAAATGTACTCTTGGCAATTTTCAAAAAAATTTCCTTTTCCCAATAATGGCGGCCATTTGGAATTTTCAAATTTTTGCCAAAAATAGAAAAACAGGAATTGGCTTCTATCTTCTTAACCGTGCAAGATAGAGTGATTTCGTCAAAATTTTCAACCCAACCAATGCAAAAAGGCATGAAGCTGAAATAAATTACATCTACACTATCAAATATTTAAGCATCATTGATATATTTTACAAATGAAACAGGGTCTTGTAAGACTACTGTACAATTTGGGCAAAAGGTTCATGGGTGGACATTACACATGATAATGTGTGTTCTTCTATGCTATCCTGTTTCTATTCGCATCTACTATCAACAGGGCGGCCTATTTCTAGTTGTCTTTTATCTCTAAAAATATTACACATAGGCAATTTCTTCTAAATAAGTCATTCACCTACTTTTGTGTGATCTACCACATAGTGAAGTTGCAGAACTGTAGCTCTTTGGATAGGTGAGTAATAGCTACCAAAATGAGTAAATGTCTTTTATCTCTAAAAGTAGTGTTACGATTGAAAGTAAATATTGAAACCGGGTCCCGAAAACAAAAATTCGGTTGAAACCGGATTCGTTCGAATTAGTTTTCACCAAACTATCGTCAAACTGTAAAATTTTCTGTGCGTGTACATGAACAATTATTTCCACTAAAATGCGGTTTATTTTATGATAAAGACAGACATTTGGGGTATTATTTCAGTGTATATTGGGAAAATATTAACAAATAAATATATTTAAGCGTTTCTGTGCAATATTTTGTATGCTAGATGTGAAATATGTGACATTTTAGGGAACCGGTTCTTGGACTTTTGTGACCGGATTTTGTTTACGTTCATATAAATCGAATAGAAACCAACTATCCGGTTTGCCGTCTTTACCACTATCTAAAAGTATTACAGGTAGGCAATTTCTTCTAAATAAGTCATTCACCTACTTTGGGTGATCTACCACATAGTGAAGTTGCAGAACTGTAGCTCTTTGGATAGGTGAGTAATAGCTACCAAAATGAGTAATTGTCTTTTATCTCTAAAAATATTACACATAGGCAATTTCTTCTAAATAAGTCATTCACCTACTTTTGTGTGATCTACCACATAGTGAAGTTGCAGAACTGTAGCTCTTTGGATAGCTGAATAATAGCTACTAAAATGAGTAAATGTCTTTTATCTCTAAAAGTATTACAGGTAGGCAATTTCTTCTAAATAAATCATTCACCTACTTTTGGGTGATCTACCACATAGTGAAGTTGCAGAACTGTAGCTCTTTGGATAGCTGAGTAATAGCTACTAAAATGAGCAAATGTCTTTTATCTCTAAAAGTATTACAGGTAGGCAATTTCTTCTAAATAAGTCATTCACCTACTTTTGGGTGATCTACCACATAGTGAAGTTGCAGAACTGTAGCTCTTTGGATAACTGAGTAATAGCTACTAAAATGAGTAAATGTCTTTTATCTCTAAAAGTATAACAGGTAGGCAATTTCTTCTAAATAAGTCATTCACGTATTTTTGGGTGATCTACCACACAGTGAAGTTGCAGAACTGTAGCTCTTTGGATAGCTGAGTAATAGCTACTAAAATGAGTAAATGTCTTTTATCTCTAAAAGTATTACAGGTAGGCAATTTCTTCTAAATAAGTCATTCACGTACTTTTGGGTGATCTACCACTAGTGGTCCTACGATTCGACGGAAAATCGATTAGACGTCTATTTAAAAGTTTCGAAGTAGAAAATCAATTCTCATTTTAAGAATCGATTGTGAATCGAAAGTAAGATTTATAAACCACCTAATTTTCCCTTTTTCTACAGATATTTAACATTTTATTTTCGTAACATTTGTTTACATTATCTGCCATGTTTCTTTGACTGGTATCTACTTCCTGTTGGTTACAACTAAAACTCAAAATTTCTTTACGTATTTAGAAGATCTTTTAATACAATAAACTAAGTTCAACCTAAATTAAATTTAACTTTCACTGCTTCATGCATAACATGCATATTCCCTATAAATGGGGAATAACAACCTTGGCCATAAATCAAGTGGAGAGAGATCACACTACTGTAATACTTCAGCAGTCTGCCATGAATATTTTTGACAAATTTTGTTGAACAAGAAAACTGAAATGTTTACTACATTGCCATACTTAGAATTTTACAGTATCTAAGAAATTATAATTATATGAAATGAATAGATCATGAAGATCTGCTTAGAAAGGGAAATTCATGGAATATTGTTTTCAGGATGAGAGAAATTTAACAGAATAATAGACAAATGCTTTACAGTAAGAGAAAGAGTGAGGGATATCTGACTTCATTGAAGCTGGTGGGAGATACTTAGCCTTGCCACAGGCATTTATATTTATAAAGAAGGCACAACTGTTTGACTGCATTATGAGTATTTTTCATAATGTTCTCATACACTTACTCAGGCTAGCTTGCTGAGGAGACTCCCAGATGAGAAAGACCTTTGATACAGTGTGCATTATGGCAAAAATATTTCACGTTTGCATTATGGTTCAGACAGCCTGGAAGGCCAGACTAGGAGATATTTTCAGTTTGAAGTAAAATTAGGAAAGAAAAAAGATGTGTTATAAAAACAGTACACCTGTGTTGCTAACTTGGGAAGGTTTTAACTCAGGACACCCATGTACTGAAACATATACAAGTGCTAAATACATAAAATAACTGCACCATCCATGTATCAATGATATACAACTATTTATGTCATATATATGCTGCTTTGAGAAATTTTTATCATATTACTCCTGAGATAAGAGTCCCATTTTCCAGACCCCATCTAACACGCATATACTTGAGTGACAATGCTGAAATACATGTTCACTTGTGCCAGACTGTTTCATATAATCTAGTATATATTACAAAATATCAGTATTGACCAGAAAAAATAAAAGTCACTCTTCCATTTGATTAATGAAAATAGCATGTCTTTGAAAAGTGTCCCGAGTTAAAAATAGAAGGAAAATTCCATGAATACATGTCTAGCTGTTTAGTTCCCAAAGAAGCATTTTATGCAGGATAATTTTCAGAAGCTGCTTGGCAGTCACTGTTCTTGACATATGATAAGGATAAGCAGATATTCTATTCTTCTTTGTTGTATATGTATATATACACTGTTGTTAAAAAAAGTGTCCTGAGTTCACAACACGGGTGTACCACAAAGTGATGTTGAACAAAAGGGGTTGAAATATTGTTTATTTTAAGCATGATTGGTTGCTAATCTGCTGAAGTTACATTCAAACACTGTAAATGATTTAGCTGATGAATTTCTAACACACATATTTGTTGACTCTTCAACCTATTGGTTTCCTAACATAGCCCCTTCCCTACCCCAAACTGTAAACAAATAACCTGGATTTTTTCACCACTGACCTATTGGAAGACTATTGTTATTATATTTGGTTAAAAAAGAATATTCTGTCTTTCTTACAAAGCAAGCAGAAAAACGATTATAATCGATAATCGATCGCTTAGAATTACCGATTAATCGATTCTGATTTTTTAGACCGATTCCTAACACTATCTACCACATAGTGAGGTTGCAGAAATGTAGCTCTTTGGATAGCTGAGTAATAGCTACTAAAATGAGTAAATGTCTTTTATCTCTAAAAGTATTACAGGTAGGCAATTTCTTCTAAATAAGTCATTCACCTACTTTTGGGTGATCTACCACATAGTGAAGTTGCAGAACTGTAGCTCTTTGGATAGCTCAGTAATAGCTACTAAAATGAGTAAATGTCTTTTATCTCTAAAAGTATTACAGGTAGGCAATTTCTTCTAAATAAGTCATTCACCTACTTTTGGGTGATCTACCACATAGTGAAGTTGCAGAACTGTAGTTCTTTGGATAGCTGAGTAATAGCTATTAAAATGAGTAAATGTCTTTTATCTCTAAAAGTATTACAGGTAGGCAATTTCTTCTAAATAAGTCATTCACCTACTTTTGGGTGATCTACCACATAGTGAAGTTGCAGAACTGTAGCTCTTTGGATAGGTGAGTAATAGCTACCAAAATGAGTAATTGTCTTTTATCTCTAAAAATATTACACACAGGCAATTTCTTCTAAATTAGTCATTCACCTACTTTTGTGTGATCTACCACATAGTGAAGTTACAGAACTGTAGCTCTTTGGATAGCTGAGTAATAGCTACTAAAATGAGTAAATGTCTTTTATCTCTAAAAGTATTACAGGTAGGCAATTTCTTCTAAATAAGTCATTCACGTACTTTTGGGTGATCTACCACATAGTGAAGTTGCAGAACTGTAGCTCTTTGGATAGCTGAGTAATAGCTATTAAAATGAGTAAATGTCTTTTATCTCTAAAAGTATTACAGGTAGGCAATTTCTTCTAAATAAGTCATTCACCTACTTTTGGGTGATCTACCACATAGTGAAGTTGCAGAACTGTAGCTCTTTGGATAGCTGAGTAATAGCTATTAAAATGAGTAAATGTCTTTTATCTCTAAAAGTATTACAGGTAGGCAATTTCTTCTAAATAAGTCATTCACCTACTTTTGGGTGATCTACCACATAGTGAAGTTGCAGAACTGTAGCTCTTTGGATAGCTGAGTAATAGCTACTAAAATGAGTAATTGTCTTTTATCTCTAAAAATATTACACATAGGCAATTTCTTCTAAATAAGTCATTCACCTACTTTTGTGTGATCTACCACATAGTGAAGTTGCAGAACTGTAGCTCTTTGGATAGCTGAGTAATAGCTACTAAAATGAGTAAATGTCTTTTATCTCTAAAGTATTACAGGTAGGCAATTTCTTCTAAATAAGTCATTCACGTACTTTTGGGTGATCTACCACATAGTGAAGTTGCAGAACTGTAGCTCTTTGGATAACTGAGTAATAGCTACTAAAATGAGCAAATGTCTTTTATCTCTAAAAGTATTACAGGTAGGCAATTTCTTCTAAATAAATCATTCACCTACTTTTGGGTGATCTACCACATAGTGAAGTTGCAGAACTGTAGCTCTTTGGACGGCGGGAGATAAATGCATGCGTCAGAATGCTTGTTTATATTGAAATTATCACTGGTATTAAAGTAGATAAAAATAATACTAATGGTCACCTTAAACTCTCAGTATGAATGGAGTTGTAGCCACCTTAAAGTGAAATAAGGGGGTTTTCAGCCTCCAAGTATCTTATTGTTCGACTGACCTCAGTTAAACTTTGCACACCTATAAAGGATGGCAAACCAAAGGGTTATCCTGACTTTATAGGTGACCTTAAACTGTTAATATAATTTTGGCCCCCCTAAAGTCATAACTTTTGAATAAAGCCGTCTGGCTCTTTTCTTTTTCCATATCTAACATATATTGATATTGAAGGGACATTCTCATATTATGGTCACCTTAAAGTCGCAATATGAATGAAGTTATGGTCACCTTACAGTGAAAAAGGAGGTTTCAGCCTTCAGCTATCTTATTGTTCAACTGACATGAGCTAAACTTTATGCACTTATAAAGGATGAGAAAAGGGACATTCATATTTTATGGTCACCTTAAAGTCCCAATATGAATGAAGTTATGGCCACCTTGCAGTGAAATTATGGAGTTTTTAATCTCCAGCTATTGTATTGTTCAGCTGACCTCACTTTAATTGTGCACACTTATTAAAGATGAAAATAGGGACAAGTAACATACACAATGCAATAAAGTTCACAGTTTCTATTGCTTATGATGCATATGTTGACATCTTTTATGGGTGACTTCTTTTTCATCAGGGCCGCTTCGTTTTTGTCAGCAAAAACATTCTTCTAGTTTAATTTGAAATGTTCAAAGCAAAATAAATAACAACATACAGGCAAGACAGAAAAAAATTATCTATCTACTTGAATCTTTCTGGATAAACTGACATAGAATTTGTCACATTACTACAGTTTCCTTAAAATGGAATACCCATTTTAAAGCATATTGAAATTTGAAAAGTTAAAAGCAAAAACAAATCACCAAACATCAGTGAAGAATACTGCTGTACAAGTTATAACTTGTATGGGCACATTTTTTGTACAAGTTATAACTTGTACAACATTTGAAAAAGATTTTGTACAAGTTATAACTTGTACAAAATCCCAACTTGTACACGACATATACATATATATATATATATAAAAAGAATGTAACAAATAAAGGTCACGATTTTTGGCGGAACAATACATTCATAATGTTTTAGCTACAGTAGTGAATGAAAATAAGCTCAGGGCTCTCTATTTATGCCACTCAAATGGTGGACAAGGGTGGAGGACATTTCCTACCTGTACATTTCATACCAGGACATATCGTACCAGGACATTTTGTACCCCGCTTAGGACATTTTGTGCCAAAACTTAAAAAATTTGATGAATTGTATTCATATTTGGAAGCACTTGAAGTCAATAGCTTTAAGTTTAAGGTCACCTCAAAGTCTAAAATGCCCTCAGAGACCCAATTTGTGGACTGTTTGCCACTTTTAACCTTTGTAAAAAAATGAATAACACAAAATTAAATCATTTTAGTAATGATATTTTCGCCTCTAGAAAAAAGTACTTTAACAGTAACTACCTTAAATGCCTATAGTATGTTTCATAGTACATTATATTAAAGATTGATCTGAAATTATAGACAACCCAGAGATTCACAACCCACAAAACACCATATAAAATTTTTTTTAAAAAGACATTTTTCACAAGGTTAAAATACATAGCTTTTAAACAAAATGTGTTATTTTACCTTCATAGCATGTATTAATTAGAGCATGGCAAAAATTGTAATATTTATAGATTGGGTATGAAATGTCCTAGGCTGGGTACAAAATGTATCCCCGTACAAAATGTCCAGGTATTAAATGTCCCCAGAGGACTGTTCAAATTTGCTCATATAATTGTCTCTTAAATCTGGATGAAAAGAACTTTGTGTCAAAATAGATTGTTCAGCCGTGAACGTTTATTATCTCCTGCCGGGCTTTAGCCCAGGAGGGAGATTATGAAATGATGCCTGTGTGTGCGTGCGTGCGTTGGTGTGTCACGCAGATTTTTCCAAAACTACTACAGCTACAATTTTGTTGTAAATTAATTGTCCCAATGAATTTTCACGCCCTTGAAATTTTTTTTTTGGTTTTATGGACTTAGGCCTAAAAATAAGTGAGTAATAGCAATTTTAGGTACTTGGAGTAAAGAACTCATAACTCAAAAAACTATTACAGTTACAGCTTTTTCTGCAAATATGTTGTTCAGCTACTTTGTCCTTAGCTATAAGATGGTACATAGTTTGGGGTCCCATTGCATGCCATAAGTGAGTAATAGCTATTATTATTTTTTTTGTGGCAAAATAATTTTATTCTAACACTTTATAAATGTTTACAAGCATCAATTACAGTACCAATACAATAAAGTACAATAAAGCAACACACAGTACTCTGACTTTACCTTTCTACAAAACCCAAATGAACAAAGAGCATCTCCTGATAATGTATTATTGTGTAAAAATCATATTGAATTATTACCATAGAAAAATACCTTTAGTGGATTCCATTTGCTCTTTAATTTTTTATCACTTATAGACTTTCTAATAACAATGTTCTTCTCCATATCATATACATCTCTTATACTATTATGCACTTCCAAGATATCGAGTTTAGATGGC
This sequence comes from Sabellastarte sp. h YS-2021, assembly GCA_964017235.1. Taxonomy (NCBI): domain Eukaryota; kingdom Metazoa; phylum Annelida; class Polychaeta; order Sabellida; family Sabellidae; genus Sabellastarte; species Sabellastarte sp. h YS-2021. Next base: position 78,725,106 of record OZ024937.1, read on the forward strand.
CCAAATTTACTAATTTAAATATACCTTTTAGCAATAATAAGTAAATGATTAATTAAATGCATGTTGTCTCCACTGGAAAAAAGACTATGGGCAATTTGATTCCAAAATGTTTTTACAAAGTCAAGTGACATTTCCAAAAGAGGTGCTCAATAATTAATTTCGATTTTTTTTGGCAAAAGCTACAGCAATCATTATTTCTAATGTACACAGTTTTAGGAAAACTGTAAAAACTTTGTATGGAAACTCCGTGGAATGGTATGGGTTAAAGAACAGAAGTCTACAAAATTAAGATTGATTTCAAACTTGCATGCCATAAGTGAGTAATAGCTATTTTCTTATTTATAGCAAAATAATGACATAAGTATTAGAAAATGTCAAATATCTTCAAAAGTATTAAAGTTAGGGAATTCTTTTCAAATATATTATTGTACCCCCGGACGAAAGTCGGGGATACTTAGGATTCAGTACGGTCATGCCACCGCCGCAGAGATTTCTTTTGGACGCGATAACTTAAAAAATATTTTAGTTAGCACTTTCAAATTTGGTATGTGGGTATATATGGGTAATGCCACGAACGCTATTGTTTGGTGACCTTGACCTTCAATCTCAAGGTCACTGGTGGCCTCTTAAAGGTCAAATTTTGGCCATTTTTGCGCATCTTGGCCCAGTTCTCGTATACAGAAAGTTAGATCATCCTATGGCTGGTATATATAATACATATATATGTCCTCTGTAAGCATGCAGAAATTTGACCTTGAAGCTCTTCATTGAAGGTCATCCATTGACCGCCAAAGTACCTGACCGAGGGTCATTTTTGGCCTTTTTGGAGATATTTTCACACTTAACACAGACTATATTGCATGGAAACTACTGAAAAATGGCTTTGGACGTTCAGTACATGATGGAGTACCAGCATCCAGGCTTACTGGTTTCAGATCTTCATTGAAAGGTCATCCACTGACCACCAAAGTACTTGACCAAGGGTCATTTTTGGAGATATTTTCACACTTAATGCTGACTACATTGCATGGAAACCATTGAAAATGGCTTTGGAGGTTGAGTACATGATGGAGTACCAGCATCCAGGCTTACCAGTTACAGATCTTCATTGAAGGTCATCCACTGACCGCCAAAGTACCTGATTAGATTTTGGGAGTGATCTGGATGACTGTCTGGATCATCTGGATCCAGGCTTGCAGATGTATTTGTGTACAAGATAGCTGAAAACTTATGGACGGATTTTGATGAAATTTTCAGGATATGTCTGAAAAGGTAAAAGGATGAAATGATTGAATTTTGGAAGTGATCCGCAGATCCGGATCACTATATGGATCTTTTGAACCCATGAAATGTAATTTTTAAAGATAGATACCTCAAAAAGTTATGGTTGGATTGACATTTTCAGCAAAGGACCTAAATGGTACAAGGAACAAGTGTTTAGATTTTTGGAGTGATCTGGATCACTGTCGATCATCTGGATCCAGGCTGCCACATAATTTTAGGATGAATTTTGATGATATTTTTAGGATATGTTAGAAATGGTAAAACAAAGAAGTAATAAAAGGAAGAAATGATTCAATTTTGCGAGTGATCTGGACCACTATCTGGATCTTCTGGATCCATGAAATGTAATTTTTCAAGACAAATAGCTCAAAAAGTCATGGATGGATTTTGATGAAATTTTCAGGAAATGTCCTAAATGGGACAAGAACAAGTGATTAGATTTTGGGAGTAATCTGGATCATGTGGATCCAGGCTGCGAGATGTGTTTATGTACAAGATAAGTCAAAAACTTATGGACAGATTTTGATGAAATTTTCAGGATATGTCTGAAAAGGTAAAAGGAATGAAATGATTGAATTTTGGAAGTGATCTGGATAATATATAGATCTTCTGGATCCATGAAATGTAATTTTTTAAGCCAGATACCTCAACAAATTATGGATGGATTGTGATGACATTTTCAGCAGATGGCCTAAATGGTACAAGGAACAAGTGATTAGATTTTTGGAGTGATCTGGATCATCTGGATCCAGGCTGCCACATAATTTTAGGATGGATTTTGATATTTTTAGGATATGTTAGAAATGGAAAAACGAAGAAGTGGTAAAAGGAAGAAATGATTCCATTTTGCGAGTGATCTGGACCACTATCTGGATCTTCTGGATCCATGAAATGTAATTTTTAAAGACAAATTACTCAAAAAGTCATGGATTTTGATGAAATTTTCAGGAAATGTCCTAAATGGGAAAAGGAACAAGTGATTAGCTTTTGGGAGTAATCTGGATCACTGTTTGGATCATGTGGATCCAGGCTGCCAGATCTGTTTGTGTACAAAATAACTCAAAAACGTATGGATGGATTTTGATGAAATTTTTAGAATATGTCTGAAAAGGTAAAGGGATGAAATGATTAAATTTTGGAAGTGATCCGGATCACTATATGGATCTTCTGGATCCATGAAATGTAATTTTTAAAGACAGATACAAGTGAAAGAACAAGTGATTAGCTTTTGGGAGTAATCTGGTACTATGGAGAATCCTGACCTGGTGCCCCAGGAAACAGGCTCAAGCCCGACACATTCACGCCTTAACTATGTCCTGTCCGGGAATACACTGCGTCGAGACGCAATATATTATTCATTTATTTTTTGATAAGCTATCACATAGTAAAGTTTTGGACCTGTTGCACATTGCATAGCTGAGTAATAGCTACTTTGAAATTCTACAGTTGAGTAAATCCATTGTAGCTCCAAAACTATTGCAGTTAGAATATTTTCATAAAATATGTTTTTCATTTCGTCAAAATGTGAATATGGGAGAAGTATTTTGGACTAAAAAATTAACCCACTTCATGAATGTTTGGTGTAGATATTCTTCACAGATTTTATACAATTTTACAATTGAAAGAATCAAGTTATGAACCAGTTTCTGCATAATGCTGCTGCCAACACTTTATTCTGTATGTCTACCTAATATAGTGTTTCAAGCTAATTTACTTTTTGCACAGAACTAAAAAAAATTGAAAAATTGACCCACATCTTGCTAACCCATGTACTTGTATATTTACATATGACATAAAGCAAAAATCACCGTCTGGCAGACATTGGCTATTGGTAATATATGGTCTGATATTTAGACCAATCAGAGAGGTCACATGACCAAAAATGTCTTTTTTCAATCGGTAAGCTTGTCCGGATGATAACTTGAAAAGGATTTTATCTATTCACCTGAACTTGGCAAATGCATTCATTCTATTAAAATCCTGAAATCATTAGATTTTGGCATTGATTGGTTAAGAAATGGCGGAGTAATTAATGATTAATTAATTGTTACGAATTTTCCAAATAAGGAAAACACAAAATTGCTTATATCTCGAAAGCCGTGCGAGATAGAGGAATTTCGACGAAAGATTTTACCCACAGGGTAATTCTGCAGATTAACAAGCACTTTTTGTCTCGCCATTGTTGTCTCGCCAAAAATGGTGGCCATTTTGAATTTTTCGCAAAAATTTCAAAACAAAAAATGCTTATATCTCAAAAACCATGCTAGATAGAGCGATTTTGACAAAATGTTTTACCCATCCCACATATCCAAAAAATTTTGACTCACATAAAAATGGCGGCCATTTTGAATTTTCGAAAACCAAGCCAGATAGAACAGAAGTTTTTGACCCACAGGGAATCTGCAGGGTAGCCATCCCAATTTTTAAAAGAATTTTGTCTTGCCAAAAATGGTGGCCATTTTGAATTTTTGAAGTTTTCGCAAAATTTGCAAATCACAAAAATGCTTATATCTAAAAAAACGTGCAAGATAGAGCGACTTCAACAAAATTTTTTTGGGTATCTCTGCAGATTAGCCATCCTAATTTTCAAAAAATTTTTGTCTCGCCAAAAATGGTGGCCATTTTGAATTTTGTAATTTTTCGCCGTGAACCGTGCTAGATAGAGTGATTTGAACGAAATTTTTGACCCACAGGGTACCTCTGCGGAGTAGCCATCCCAATTCTCAAAAAAATTTGTCTCACCAAAAATGGAGAAAATTGTGAATTTTTGAATTATTTGCAAGTATTGCAAAACACAAAATGCTTATATCGAAAACCGTGCGAGTTAGAGCAATTTCAACAAAATTTTTGACACGGTATCTCTGTGAAGTAGCCATGCCCAATTTCAGTAAATTTTTGTCAGAATTTTTGAATTTTTCACAAAAATTGCAAAACACAAAACTGCTTATATCTCGAAAACCATGCTAGATCGAGCAATTTCGACGAAACTTTTGATCCGCAGGGTATCTCTGCAGAGTAGCCATCCCAATTTTCCAAAAAATTTTGTTACGCCAATAATGATGGCTATTTTGAACTTTCACAACAGTGTAAGGCTATAAGCAGAGCATTTACTTAATACTTTGGCACTCACCTTTATATCCTTTTTGGGACACTTTGTTTTTGCTGTGCAAAAAGCGATCCTCTTACCAGCGATCCTCTAGTTGATTGTTTATTGTGGTGTAGCTTAGTCATTTCCTATCTTAAATGACTGAAGTTAAGAAGTACTGGGCTTGGTTAGTTCTTGAATGGGTGATTATCTGAGTTCTGGGCTGGGTATGGGCTGAAAAAATTCTTTCATTATATTAATACAGTGTTCCTCTAGCAATCTGTCACATATAGTGGGTATTTATTACTTGTTCTTGTATTCAAAGACACTGAGGACCTCATTTTGATGTATTTAAGCATACAAGGAACAAGTATTCCCAATCTACCTTATTTTTTAGGATTCTGAGCGATTGTAAAATCAGTTATGTCTGCCACTTAAGCTGGCCATACTGATACACTCATAGAGTAAAAATTGCCTTTAAATTTGAGGTTTCCTATGTTTTATCATCATATAAATAAGATATTCATTTTTGGCCAACACATTTGAGAGAATCCCCAGAAATTTGTAGTAAATTTGTAGTGTTTATAACATTATTCCATTATGTCCTCAATTGTAACAAAGTTATACTGGTACATTTTAGATCCCCATTTGTATTCATTGAATCATCAGATGTATTGTTTAACATAATGCTGAATATTAATGTAATGACATGAGAGACTATGAGCAAAAGAAAGGTCATTATCTGCATTGTAACAAGCTGATGAGACCTAATAAAAGTAAAAAGTTAGGAATTAAAGCCTTTTCAGCTGTGATTACTTCAAAACACCACATTTGGCAATGAGGATCATAATCATATTTAATATCAGAAAATTGTTTTGTGTGGATAAATGGTGCCTTTTTTCTAGGGCTGTGACGGGTACAAAAAAACGGCATCGAGTACTCGCCTTCTGAAAACCGGCCCGAATTCGAGTAACCGCAAGATGTAGTTCCCACCATTAGAAGTCTTCTGTAAACAAATAGTCGATTCCAGAAACGAAACTTTTGCAGAAAACGTCTCCTATTTAACCAGATATTATAGATTATGGAGTAAATTATAGGTTTTCAAGCGAAAACAATAACTTTAATTGATGTTATGTGATGGAAATGCCGAAATGCAGCATATTTTACACAAACGTGTATCGTGGGCGATAATATAATACCTCGCGAGTAACCGAGTACTTAAAATGGACTCGAGTACAAGCCAAGATCGCCTCGTACACCGAGGCTCGAGTACTCGTTCGCAGCCCTACTTTTTTCAAAAGTGCATTTTAAAGTAGAAAAAAAACCTTGTTTTTGATATAATGCTTAAAACTAAGGGATAAAAAAAATGGCAACCACAATCCCAGCAAACTGTGCACATTTTCACATTTCGACTGTCACAACACTGAAGGGATAAGTGTCAGATGGAATAAGTATCTAGCTAGATACAAGAATATGATGAAAAAATTTAACATAAATCCAGATCAACTGTTGGCACTGATGCTTCACTTTGGAGGTGCGGATCTGTATGATATATTTGAATCTCCTCTTGAAGAAAAAGCAAGAATCCCAGCAATGGAGGAAAACCATGGTGAGGATGTGTGTGCGAGGCTGTGCTGCTCTCACAGACTACTTCACACCAAAACAGAACACAGAGTATCAAAGATATGATTTTTTACCCCACAGCCCTTAAGGGCTGTCGAGGTATTGTTTTCACCCATGGTGTCCGGATGGTTGGGTGGGTGGGCCGCGGGAAAAAGTTTGTCCGGGATGTATCTCAGAAACTGTAAGGTGTAGAAAGTTGATACTTGGTACGGACATTGGTTAGGGGATGAAGGTGTGCAACGTCATGGTGTGACCTTGATTTGACGTTTGACCTTGCCGTAGTGACCTTGACCTATAAAATCTTGTCCGGGCTATATCTCAGAAACCGTAAGGTGTAGGAAGTTGATACTTGGTAGGGACATTGGTTAGGTGATGTAGGTGTGCAACGTCATGGTATGACCTTGATTTGCCCTTTGACCTTGTCGTTGTGACCTTGACCATTAAAAGCTTGTTGCACCTTTGGATCTGTCTTTTGATGCAGATTAAGCACTGTTAAAGTCATATTAGAATTCATTAAGAATTTTACTTTTACTGCTTCCCATTGTAACCGATGGAATTTCATCAAGTGAGCCACAGATTTTGCTCCAACACCACACATAAGCATTCATTGAATGTATCACCACTTCTGTATGCATGGTAATATTCCAAGCATCCAAACCATAATTCGGCCATGCCAGATGTAGATAAAGTAAAGATTGTCATAATGTTTAGTTTACTGATTAATGCTGTCATCTTGTTATTGAATTGACTTGTTTTAATACTTCATCTTTACATGCATTATCTTTCTCTTAGACATTATTTTGTCTATTCAAACATTGTTTGGACCTTTATATAACTGATAGTGCTCTGAAAGTATCCTGAACTTTGTACTGATACAGTACTTCTAAATCTCATGGTGTTAAAAATATTTCCCCAGGCTGTGGGGTACATGCATCTCTGATGCTATTTTTGCTTACGCCTTCAACAACCTTCAGATTCCTTAGACAAATTTGTAAGATGATTGAAAACTCTAGCAGCAACCTGTAGCTTCACAGAGGTAGACACTGAATTAAAATCACAAGTAATATCTGGTTGCATTGCTCAGATGCTCAGATGAAAAATCGTAAGGGACGTTACATGGGACCTGTCCAAACTCCTAGAGGTAGGCAAGGTCTATGAGTTGTCGGAACATCACTGCTCTAGACATTGGAATGTACCACTGAGAAAGTCAATAAACTGAAAGTCCAAGCAATTAACACTAAGGCACAATCAGGACACCATAGTAGATGTCCTTGTTGCAAATTATCTCACCCTAGGGGAAAGTGTCCAGCATATAGAAAGGAATGCAATAACTGTGGCCTTAAAGATCATTTTGCAGGTACAAAGAAATGCCCTGCTATGGATAAAAGTCAGATTTTGGCCATTTTTTCACTTTTTGGCCCAGTTCTCCTATACAGAAAGTCAAATCATCCTATGGCTGGTATATATAATACATATATATGTCCTCTGCAAGCATGCAGAAATTTGACCTTGAAGCTCTTCATTGAAGGTCATCCACTGACCGCCAAAGTACCTGACCGAGGGTCATTTTTGGCCTTTTTGGAGATATTTCCACACTTAATGCTGACTATATTGCATGGAAACTATTGAAAATGGCTTTAGAGGTTGAGTACATGATGGACTTCTACCATCCAGGCTTACAAGTTACAGATCTTCATTTAAGGTCATCCACTGACCGCCAAAGTACCTGACCAAGGGTCATTTTTGGCAAATTTGGAGATATTTTCACACTTAATGCTGACTACATTGCATGGAAACTATTGAAAATGGCTTTGGAGGTTGAGTACATAATGGAGTACCAGCATCCAGGCTTACCGGTTACAGATCTTCATTTAAGGTAATCCACTGACCGCCAAAGTACCTGACCGAAGGTCATTTTTGGCCCTCTGTTTGTTTGTTTGTAAACAAGATAACTCAAAAACTGACAGATGGATTTTGATAAAATTTTCAGGATATGTCCAAAATGGTAAAAGGAAGATATGATTAAATTTTGGGAGTGATCCGTATCACTGTCTGGATCTTCTGGATCCATGAAATTTAATTTTTAAAGACCGATAACTCAAAAACTTATTGGTGCATTTTGATGAAATTTTCAGGAAATGTCCTTAATGGGACAAGGAACAAGTGATTAGATTTTGGGAGTGATCTGGATCACTGTCTGGATCATCCGGATCCAGGCTGCCAGATGTGTTTGTGTACAATATAGCTCAAAAACTTATGGATGGATTTTAATGAAATTTTCAGGATATGTCTGAAAAGGTAAAAGGATGAAATGGTTGAATTTTGGAAGTGATCCGGATCACTATATGGATCTTCTGGATCCATGAAATGTAATTTTTAAAGACAGATACCTCAAAAAGTTATGGATGGATTGTGATGACATTTTCAGCAAATGACCTAAATGGTACAAGGAACAAGTGATTACATTTTTGGAGTGATCTGGATCATCTGGATCCAGGCTGCAACATAATTTTAGGATGAATTTTGATGACTTTTTTAGGATATGTTACAAATGGTAAAAGGAAGAAGTGGTAAAAGGAAGAAATGGTTCAATTTTGCAAGTGATCTGGACCACTATCTAGATCTTCTGGATCCATGAAATATAATTTTTAAAGACAAATAGCTCAAAAAGTCATGGGTGGATTTTGATGAAATTTTCAGGAAATGTCCTAAATGGGACAAGGAACAAGTGATTAGATTTTGGGAGTGATCTGGATCATCTGGATCCAGGCTGCCAGATGTGTTTGTGTACAAGATAAATCAAAAACTTATGGACGGATTTTGATGAAATTTCCAGGATATGTCTGAAAAGGTAAAAGGATGAAATGATTAAATTTTGGAAGTGATCCGGATCACTATATGGATCTTCTGGATCCATGAAATGTAATTTTTAAAGACAGATACCTCAAAAAGTTATGGATGGATTGTGATGACATTTTCAGCAAATGACCTAAATTGTGCGAGGAACAAGTGATTAGATTTTGGGAGTGATCTGGATCACTGTCTGGATCATCTGGATCCAGGCTGCCAGATGTGTTTGTGTACAATGCAGCTGAAAAACTTATGGACGGATTTTAATGAAATTTTCGGGATATGTCTGAAAAGGTAAAAGGATGAAATGGCTGAATTTTGGAAGTGACCCAGATCACTATATGGATCTTCTGGATCCATGAAATGTAATTTTTAAAGACAGATATCTCAAAAAGTTATGGATGGATTGTGATGACATTTTCAACAAATGACCTAAATGGTACAAGGAACAAGTGATTACATTTTTGGAGTGATCTGGATCATATGGATCCAGGGTGCAACAGAATTTTAGGATGAATTTTGATGATATTTTTAGGATATGTTAGAAATGGTAAAAGGAAGAAGTGGTAAAAGGAAGAAATGATTCAATTTTGCGAGTCATCTGGACCACTATCTGGATCTTCTGGATCCATGAAATATAATTTTAAAGACAAATAGCTCAAAAAGTCATGGGTGGATTTTGATGAAATTTTCAGGAAATGTCCTAAATGGGACAAGGAACAAGTGATTAGATTTTGGGAGTGATCTGAATCATCTGGATCCAGGCTGCCAGATGTGTTTATGTACAAGATAAATCAAAAACTTATGAACGGATTTTGATGAAATTTCCAGGATATGTCTGAAAAGGTAAAAGGATGAAATGATTGAATTTTGGAAGTGATCCGGATCACTATATGGATCTTCTGGATCCATGAAATGTAATTTTTAAAGACAGATACCGCAAAAAGTTATGGATGGATTGTTTCAGCAAATGGCCTAAATGGTACAAGGAACAAGTGATTAAATTTTTGGAGTGATCTGGATCATCTGGATCCAGGCTGCCACATAATCTTGGGATGGACTTTCATACTTTTTAGGATATGTTACAAATGGTAAAAGGAAGAAGTGGTAAAAGGAAGAAATGATTCAATTTTGCGAGTGATCTGGACCACTATCTGGATCTTCTGGATCGAAGAAATGTAATTTTTAAAGACAAATAGCTCAAAAAGTCATGGATGGATTTTTATGAAATTTTCAGGAAATGTCTTAAATGGGACAAAGAACAAGTGATTAGTTTTTGGGAGTAATCTGGATCACTGTCTGGATCATGTGGATCCAGGCTGCCAGATGTGTTTGTGTACAAGATAACTAAAAAACTTATGGACGGATTTTGATGAAATTTTTAGAATATGTCTGAAAAGGTAAAAGGATGAAATGATTGAATTTTGGAAGTGATCCGGATCACTATATGGATCTTCTGGATCCATGAAATGTAATTTTTAAAGACAGATATAAGTGAAAGAACTAGTGATTAGCTTTTGGGAGTAATCTGGTACTATGGAGAATCCTGACCTGGTGCTCCAGGAAACAGGCTCAAGACCGACATATTCACGCCTTAACTATGTCCCGTCCGGGGATACACTGCGTCGAGACGCAATCTCTAGTTTCTTAATTGACTTGATCAGTTCTGTATTACACTCTACAGCAGTCATTTTATACCTCTTTCACACTACAGGTGGTATCACCTGCGTCCCTGTCCTTGGATCATCACCTGACAGTGACGTCTGTTTGCGCGTGTGAATTTCTTACTATGGTAACCAAAGGTGTGTTCCAGGTTGTATATAAGGTTGTGACTTGGTCATCCTCAGTGTAAAAAGGAGACATACGAGTGGAGGTATTGGTCGTTTTGCCATATGTTCGTCCGACGGCTACCGAAGGCCAGTTGAGGTTAGTACTTGATGTTTGTATTACTGTCATCCTACTGTTATTCATGGTTAAAAAAACGTGTCCAATCAGTGGCCGTCCGCCTCAAGTATGAACAACTTGGACGAAATGTGGTGACCTGGGGGCGGTTCCGTCGCCGAGTAAAACTTCGAACCATGGGACATACCACCTGTAGTGTGAAAGGGGTATAAGTATGTTTGAGTACCATAGCTTGTATGATTTATATATTCATGTATCTGCCTATGTAGTACAACTTGACCAGTTCCCATCTGATCATTGAAGTTAAACAGCATTGGACTTGGTTAGTACTTGGTTGGGTGAAGATGTTTTCTTTTAGTTTATTGTGCTCAGGTTTAGTGGGGTGTAAAGATATGTTATTCATCCTCATAGTGAAGGGTGATTTTATTGCATCAATACACAACAGACTGAAACTTGACAATTTGGGCTACATCTCCCTTTTATGTAAATTTGAAAAAAAAAAATTACCAACAGTAACTAAAATAAAAAATTCAAGAACTAATACTTTATAACAATAATTAAGGCTTTTCTTCTTTTCTAGATTAGAGGAAGGGGAGGGCAGTCCACTCAATGTTAAAACCATTGTGAAGGACATGTTTTGCAAAGTGAGAGAGAATTTCATCACGGGTTACGTCTTATTTCATCAAAAAGTAACATTTCTGGCATATGACGCTAAGCAATGGCCCAAGGCAAAGTAATCACCAGTGTACAAACACACCAGTTTTCACTGTACCAAAATTATATCCAAGATGTTGCCAGTGATGAAAAAAGGCCCAGACATCAGGAATACCATCGAGAAGGTCCATACAGATACAGTAAAGTTACTTCAGTTGAAGCAGATGTCTTCAGTTCTCATGCACTGAGAATTTCCTCTTTTAACACCCATCTGAGCAGTTTCATCAAGTACTCAGTCCTCCAGTTAGCTTTGGACGGATTCTTCAACACCCAGACTGGAAAGGAGGTGAAATGCTTCTCTTGTGGCCTGTTGTTTCATCTAGACACTGATCCATGGAATCCTTTAGAAATCCACAGGAGGTCCAGGGTACCGTGTCGACACATCCGTGGGGTGGATGAGAATAATGTCACTTTTGGCAATGTCACACCAGGGACTGACGCAGCAGTTGAATTTGAGAGTGGCAACAGTTCGAACTTTGAACGAAGTGACTCCCAGTCTGACCTAGATCCACTAGTACGAGCAGTGAGAACAGTCCACCTTGGAGGGGAAGGTGGCAGGAATGAGTCTTCAGGAAATCGCCAGAGTAGTAATCAAGCACGGCTTCCAGTTGCAGATGGCCTTACACCAGCCAGAACAACCAGGAATGTCCAGCGTCAGGTTCTCATCAAAGATTACAAGTGAGCACTTAGATGTCGCTTTTAAATTAGTGAAAACTGTAATTTTGGTAGTAATGGCCCTCTGTAATCACGCTAAACACTATTTTAAGTATTATAGCTTATATTTATCATGATATCTGTGCAGAGTTAACATGAGGAAGTTAAGTAGTATGCATTTTTTTCTTTTAGTTTTTGAGGACATTGTTTTGGTGGAATATTGTTTTATGCCGTAATTAGCCTTGATTTTCAGGCACTGGTGCCTTGTTCACCAGAAAAAGCAGAAACTAAAGATATTTGAGAGAGATTATAAATTTTAGACAAGATTACTATAAAAGTAACCCAATTTCTGACAGGTCACACAATACATCTTTCAAATTATGAAAACGGAAATTATTAGTGAAATAAAATAGTTCATTGCTGGCTCATGATATGCTGGAAAAAATGTTAATTAACCTTGTCATATCATAATTGAAATTCATGAAGCTACTGTCATTGAAAGATTTATATATGGCCTCTTCCACTGGTGAAAAATTGGTAAAACCCAGTTTTTGATTCAATTTCAGGCTTGAACTCTGTAGACTTCAGTCTTTTGAGCACTGGCCGAGCAATGCAGCTGTAAAACCCGAGGATTTGGCAAATGCTGGGTTTTACTACCTGGGCACAGATGACCGTGTGCAGTGCGCATTTTGTAGGGGAATTTTACGCAGCTGGGAACCAGAAGACCGAGCACTTGCTGAACATCTAAGACATTTCCCTGCATGCCCTTTTTTGGTCGACCCAGTGTCAGTTGGAAATGTACCATTGGGAGAAGAAAACGAGAGTATCTTCACAACAATTCATGTGAGAGAAGGAAGTGACATAGCAAGAGATGTGAGTTTTTACCGATATACTAATGGTATTTGTGTATCAAATTTCGAGTAGATTAGTTTTAGGCTTGTTGCACTGCCCGAGCTGCTGGGGGTTGCTTTGACACACAATATATACAAAAATACTTCACCAAGAATTATGATAGTGTTCTTTTTAAATTTTTTTTTTTTATTGTTAAATTGAAGATTGTTCTCTTTCATTCAGGTGAATCAGGTATATGATCTAAACCAATTTCAGACACATAAATTCGGCATATGAGGTTTGATATTTCAAATATTATTAAAGCTATTATTTTTTGTGACATATCACAATGAAAATTCACTTAAATATAGTTCATCAAAACTTTATTTCTGTTTTGTTTGCAGCTGGTTTCGAGTCAAATTCCAGGAGTGCACTTGGAAAGACCAACCCACCCAAACTATGCTCAGGTGGCAGAAAGGTTCAAGACCTTCCAGAATTATCCATCAAATGCTTTCCAGAAACCAGAGGAACTTATCAGAGCAGGCCTCTTTTATACAGGTAAACATTGAAGTATTTTTTATACAGGTCAACATTGGAGTTTGTTTTATACAGGTGAACATCGGAGTTTGTTATTGCAGTGAAAATTTGGTTGTGTAAAGCCCTGTTCTTTAAATAGCTAATATCAAATATATATATTGGTGTTTTAGAAGAATTTAATGTGATGTAGGTTCTAGAGTCCGGAAGTCTTAATACAAGTGAATGAAGTGATGGAATGTTCCTTCAGATGAGGTGCCTGCTTTTTGCAGGTCAGGTGGCTGCTTTTTGGGCTTAAGTGGATTTCACAAATAGAGACTTTTGTCAGACCAAGCTTATACTGTTTTATCAAGAAACTACAGTGGCCGTCTGTGTCAGGTGACCTTTTATTTCCACTCCACATATACTTTTGGTGATGTACATTCATGATTTGATGCATTTTATATTGGCAAAATGCCGTTTTGTAATGGCAAACCTTGCAACCACAGAACACCTGTCAAAGACTACTTTAGGGGATGTGTTTTATATGTTCATGTCATATTTTCAGCCATTTGGAGAAAGATTTTTATGACCATATTAAGTCTCTGTTTACAAAATTTGAGCCCAATCCCAGGTGCATTTGACCTTATGTGAAACACACAGCCAGGCTTAGATTTTGGTGCATTATGAAATCTGCTAAGGCTTAAAGATTTTACTGTGTTGTAAAATCCTCCAAGGCTATGAAACATAGACTCTAGCCTGAGTCCAAGACTAAGTTTAAGTCTTAAGTACGTGGTGGGATAAAAGTGTTTTACAATTTCTTCAGATTTATGGTTTGTGTTTTGAATATTTTAAGTTTTCCTTCAATTATATTTGTTAACAAGCAAGATGTCGGTTGTAAAATATCATCGTGGCACTTCACTAAGTTGCTCTTAATACCGAGATACATGGGTCACTGACCCATCCCTACTTACATCCACACTTTAACCCAGTGCCTGATGGGTTTTATTGTATCCCCAAAAAGCAGGGATACTGTGGACCATGTACGGTCATCGTCCGTGTCTGTATACATGTCTGCGTCAGCAGAGATTTCTTGTGTTCAACCTACAAGCCACATTTCTTTTGGGATTTCTTTTAAACTTCGCAAGTGGCATGCTATGGCAGAAGTCTGGCCATCCTATTTTGATAGCCTAGGAGTCAAAATTCTGCTCTGGGGAGTCGAAAAATGTCAAAAATTTTGACTATTGCTTCTGTTCAAGCTATAGGGCTTTATTTCATATTTAGTGCATTAAGTGGTGGGTATCATCACTATCATGTCTCCCTGCCCCTATCTTTTTTGTAGGCTTGGGATCAAAATCAAGCAAGTTGATAGCTATTTTTAACCCAGGAGTCAAAATTGTGGTCTGGCGAATCAAAAACATCAAAAATTTTGACTTGTTACTTAAAAACTATTGCATTTAGAGAATTTTGTTTAAATATGTTATTCAGTGACTTTTGGATCAGCTATAACATAGTAAAATTGCAGACCTGTAGCTCATTGCATAACTGAGTAATAGCTACTTTGATGTTCTCACTGTAGAGTAGATCAGTTGTAACTTGAAAACTATAGCAAAAGTCCTTATAACTCGCTTATTATTGGTCCTAGATGCTTGCAATGTGAACCAACCTATAGGAAATCATGGGTTAAGAATCTTCTGAAGTGGTCAGATTTGACCTTGGGCCCCTCTTCAAGGTCAAACGAGGATAGCCAGATTTAAAAGTGCTTATAACTCGCTTATTATTGGTCCTAGAGTTTTGCAATGTGAAAACAACCTATAGGAAATAATGGGCTAGGAATCTTCTGATGTGGTTAGATTTGACCTTGGGCCCCTCCTTCAAGGTCAAATGAGGATAGCAAAATATAAAAGTCCTTATAACTCGCTTATTATTGGTCCTAGGGGTTTTAGAGATTTGGGATAATTCTAGTTACAGAAACTTCACCAAATAATTAGACTTGTCTAGAGAACTTTTGTCAGCCCCACATTCTGGTAAAAAATTCAGTCCTCATATAATACATGTGTACCTTAGACAAAAGGACTACCAAATTGAAAGTCTACCAAATAATATGCACAGCTTTTAAACTACCTTTACTATTATTCCCAAAACACGCCAGTGAAAATAAAAGTGAAAAACCAAAATCAGTCCAATGAGTCAACCTGTTAACCTGACTTAACCTCCACACTTTGATCTTACTTAGTTCAAAACGTGAACCCTGCTTACTTCAACACTTTGGCCTTTCTATTTGCCATACTTTGACCATGCTAGCTTTCACACTTTGGCTTTGCTCATTTTCAAACCTTAACATTCCTGAGATCCACACTTGACCTTCCTTACTTGTGACCTTGCTGAATTTTGTATGTTGTAGGTGACATAGATGCAGTGCGTTGTTTTTTCTGCAATGTATTGCTAAAGAACTGGAAGCCAGATGATGACCCATGGGTGGAGCATGTGAAGGCATCACGAACGTGTGGATACATCCGACTCACAAAAGGAGAAAAATTCATTGAGGAAGTGCTAAAAAACAATAGGAATCCTGAGAAATCAGTAAGTTTTTCAACCTTAAATTGTGGAAAAAACTACTGATTGTTACTAGTGCTGGGTCTGACTGTACTATGTAGGAACTATTGGTTCAAAATTTGCAGTTATAATAAAGTGTGAGTCATGTAATGAAGAATTTTAATCGAAGCTTTGAAACCCGACAAAATGACACGCATAATATCTCATGGTGCCATTTCATAGTTTGAATTATATCTCATACTTAAAGACATCCACATTTTCATAGTGATGTTTGGTTGAGGTTCTGTACTATAAACTGTTGACCAAGAGCTAACAACTACCCGCTTTCTGGGATTCGAACTCTAATCTCAAGAGGTGGGAGGAGAGTGTGTTACCACTGCACAACCATGGCCTCTCTTTGCACTGTGAACTTTAACTTGAGAATATGTAAATTTTACAATTTTTTATGACCGATATTATCTACTGAATTAAACCAAGGGTAGTCTGTACCTCTGTCAGTGCACATAATAATAGGTAAATTGGAAAATGTGGAACTTTTCTTTGTATCCCGACGGTGATCTGAATCAGTCTCAAAATTTAATGGAATCTAAGTTGGAGGAAGACCCAGCTTCTCATTTTTTTTGTGCAAGACGAACCAGTTGTATTTGTGTAGTCCTGCTAACAGACAAATAGACAGAAAGACGATCATGAATTTAATACCTTCTAGTTTGAGGTAATAATTACAAATTTAGTTAAATATTTTACATTTTTGCATTACATTGTGTAAGAAGGAGTTCATTAACTTCAGTGTATATCACAAAAATAAACATTTTCAATATTTAAAGTGTGGCTTTTAGCCTCTTACACATATGATCCCAGTTTACCACACTACTTGTAAGGCTCTATTTTCTTGTTTATATTTACAGACAATCAGGGACAAACAACGAAGATTGAGAAAAAAGGCTCTGAGAGGTAGACATGCATGACAACTAAATACTGTAGATTTGGTACAAGTAAAACTGCCATGAGTTGAATGAGATTATCAGGATAAATTTTCTTGGCTATAACAGTAGTGAAAGAAAGGAAATGGTTTTGCAGAATTGCAATTAAAATCAACTTTATAGCACATAATCTCCACTCAAAAGGAGACTTTAAGTCACAACAGTCAGAACGATATTTAGTGTCAAAGGTCAAGGGACAGATATAAGGTCAACACCACAAAGATGCAGGATAAGGAAGACGTTTTTTCCCCCACAGCCCTTAAGGGCTGTCAGGGAGTTGTTTTCCCCCTAGGTGTAAGGATGGCCTGGCATTCGGGCGGGCGGTGGGAAAAAGTTTGTCCAGGCTGTATTTCAGAAACCGTAAGATGTAGGAAGTTGATGCTTGGTAGGGATATTGGTTAGGGGGTGTGGGTGTGCAATGTCATGGTGTGACCTTGATTTGACCTTTGATTTTGCCGTAGTGACCTTGACCTATAAAATCTTGTTCGGGCTATATCTTGTAAGCCGTAAGGTGTAGGAAGTTCATACTTGGTAAGGACATTGGTTAGGGGGTGTAGGTGTGCAACGTCATGGTGTGACCTTGATTTGTCCTTTGACCTTGCTGTAGTGACCTTGACCTATAATATCTTGTCCGGGCTATATCTCTGAAACCGTAATTTTTAGTTTACTGATTAATGCTGTCATCTTGCTATTGAATTGTCTTGTTTTAATACTTTATCTTTACATACATTTTCTTAGATGTTATTTTCTCTACTTAAACATTATTTGGAGCTTTATATAACTAACACTGCTCTGAAAGTATCCCAATCTTAGTATTGTTTCACTACTTCTATATCTCATGGTGTTGAAAACTATTTCCCCAGGCTGTAGGGGTATGGGCATCTCTGATGCTATTTTTTGGATATGCTTAAAAGCATGAATCTAGTCTGGCAACCCATTCCACACTCTAGGTGCATCAAAAGCAAATGTGTGATCAAGTTGCTGTCCTGAATTATGTATAGTGCAACAATTCTGTGGAACCACAAGAAGCTGACCTTTACCTTGACAACATCAAGTATTGACTGTATACATATATATAAGGAGAAAGTTATGCATCAAAGTATTTAAAGTAACTGGTTTGAAGAACTTGTAAACCAGTAAGACAGTTTTGAACATTAACATGAAGTCAACAGGCAGCCAGTAGGAGTTACTCTGGTGAATCTGCTTTGTGTTTGATACATTTCTTGAAACACTCTTTTGAATGCTTTGCAACTTGCATAGACTAAATTAGGACAGACTATGAGAAAGTGAATTGTAATAGTCTAACCGACTACCAATAAGAGCATTGGCCGCAAGTAAAAAACTTTCCTGAGTAAGATACTGTCTAACTTTTAAAAAATCTTAAGTTACTGAAATCCACCCTTCTTTACATTTTGTATACACTGGTTTTTCATTTTATTGTGCTAGAAACAGCAAAGTCTGCAAAAGGATATTTGGGAATCAGTTTTTGAAAATTAATTATATCACGCTTTCTAATGGCTGATATTCAATCAAGCAATCAAAAATATACATATTTTGTGAAATGTGTCATGTTTTTTACTTTATTCTTGGTAAAAATAATGTTTAGTCACTTCATAATATTGCAAAAGCCATTTTAGGGTTGTAAAATATGGCTCATGTATCCTTGCATTTAATTTTCACCATATCATTGACAAGCCTAAGAAATACCGGATTTCACTTGTTTCAAAGCCCTGGTAACCGGTTTGATTTTAGTAAGTGCTGTGAGATCTGACCAGTTAGACTGATTTATGAACTGCTCACTGGTGAGATCACTGATTCATTGACTTCAAAGTACAAGCTGATAAATCACTTCAAATCTATTTACAATATTTTCTCTGTATGTGCCAAGGTACCAAACACAAGGTGAAATCTGATCAGATGGACTCTCTGATGAATACCTCACTTGTGAGGTCTGTGATTGAGATGGACATCGCAACTGCAGAATTGATCAGAAAGGTGATCATATCTAGAATCCAGCAACTAGGTGAGTGAGGGGTGATGCAGTGACATTCGTAATGATAAAGTACTTTACAGAATATGACAGTTTGATCAGAGTCAGGAAGGGAAGGGAAAGGGAGGGGGGCTCCGTGTTATTACCATGGTTGGAGCAATTGTAGATTTAAAAGTTGTTTGAAAAATAGCTCTTCATTTTTATTGCGCTAATACATCCTATCCAATGGACAGTTGCTTTACCGGTTGGCACGACCGGTCCCGCCAAACACCAGAAAAAGACGTCCTGTGTATAATACCGGCAGGACCGGTCAGTAGTGTGCATTCGCTAGGTGGTGAATCATACTTGGTTCGTGTCTAGACAGAGTGACGTCAGTTCATGTTTTTCGTTTGGCATGTGCAGTGTGCAGACTTGTGTTTGAAGTGATCTCGAAGTTTGAAGGAAAGATGAATTTTTCTATGAATTTAAAGCTTATTTTCATCTGAAGATATGTATATTGTGTTACTCACATATCTTGGCCTTCCAGGACTTAAACGAGGCAATATCCAGCATTTTATGGCCAGTTTTGAAGGATTTCTTTGTGCTTGTCGTAGAGACGATGCCGTGGATGAGAGCTTGTGTGTCGTCCCTGCAGCATTCCTTCTTCTGAACAGAAGTGTATATTTACCACGATTCAACCTGCATATAATTCTATGTAGTCGAGTAACACTGTGTGTATGTCAACGAGAAGAAATTAGAAGAATAAGAAGAATGCATCGTCTGACTTCATCACTTCTAGCTTATGCTTGTCACGTGACACAGACCTTTTCACATGATACGCATTCAATAATGGAGTAATCGTGTTTTCAACAGAAGTTTTCATGAGAAAGACGACCATTATTACTCAAAGCCCACTTTAACTGGCAAGAAGAAATCCAGCAAACTCGTCTGTTTGCCTGAAGAAATAGGATGACAAGTGTCCACAGATATCTGCGGGTTTTTGAAGTGCTGGTCATGTGACTTAACAGATTTCTACTCAACTACTGGCAAGCAGATCGCCAAGTGTCATTGGTTCAGCTGACAAGAAGTGATGAGTTTTGCCGGTTCCAGCCTGTCGGACTACCGGTGAGGTCACCTGCTAGCTAGCAAGAATTGATGGCTGTTTTACCGGTACCAGTTCTGTCCAGACTACCTGTGGGTGCTGTTCCTGTGAAGAACCCCCTTCAGTGGTTACCAGTGATCAGCCCTTTTTTGATCCTGGAACCTCCACCAGTGGCCTGTCCTCTGGTGTGACTGTTGGAGGTACTGGTTCCAGTCTTGTTCAGACCACCGGTAAGGCTGCTCAGAGGGTTGACCTTCCAGAAGTTGCTGTGACCATTTAGACCCTTACCTCCCTAGTGCAGATTTTTGGACCGGTACCAGTCCTGTTCAGGCTACCGGTATGGTCTCTAGCCAGCAAGTGATGAGGGATACCGGCACCAGTTCTGCTCAGACTGCTGGTTGTGGTCACACAGAGATCCAGCAAGGGCTACCGGTTACAGGGAGTTACTGGTGACACAGGATCTGCACTAGGGATGGCAACAGGGCTACCGGTTACAGAGGTTTGCCAGTAACAGAGAAACCTGCTATTCCCACCATTACTGGCAAGGAGAAGGCAGCTACAGTGAACAAGTGAGGACAGCAGGTCTACCAGTTACAGAGAATTGCCGGTTACAGAGAAATTTGCTGTCCCCACCATTACTGGCAAGAGGGCAGCTTCAGTCAACAGGTTCATTGAAGACAGCAGGGTTACTAGCTACAGAGAATTGATGGTTACAGAGAAGTTTGCTGTGCCCACCATTACTGTCAAGAGGAGGGCAGCTTCAATCAACAGGTTCAGTGAAGACAGCAGGGCTGCAGGTTACAGAGAATTGCCGGTTACAGAGAAATCTGCTGTGCCCACCATTACTGGCAAGACACCTTCAGTGAACAGGTCCAGTGATGACAGCAGGGTTACCGGTTACAGAGAACTCCAGTTACAGAGAAATCTCCTGTATCCACACTTACTTGCTAGAAGCCAGCTTCAAATCCAGTACTGACAGCAGGTTCACCGGTTACAGAGGTTTCCCTGTTACAGAGAATTGCTGGTGTCAAGTTAGGTGAACAGGAAGTTTTATTTTCTACAACACAACCAGTTACCTTTATTGACAGTTGCTTCACACCAAACCGAAGGATACTGGTAAGGTAACCAGACTGAATCTGGAACACCAGGCTACTAGACCAGCAAATCTACCAAGGGATTAACTGATGGTTCAGACCTGTGCTGTCTAAATCCATTGGTTACAGAGCTTTCTTCCAGAAATCTTGGTTACAGAGAAGCGCCAGCCTGCCGGTTTGCTGGTTACAGAGCTTTTTTGTTAAGAGGGAAGCTTCTGAATCCACCACTGTGGACAGTAAGAAGGCTTCATATAAGCCTATCCCTGCTAAGAAGTAGTCCAATTCACCCAGTTCTGCCAACTCCAGTGAGTTTCGCAGAACTATGGCGTCACCAGGAACCGGTTACAGAGCGTTACTTCTCCTGTAACTGGTTAGGACCTGGTACTGGGCAGGTCTCCAGGACGTGCTGACAGACCAGCAGAACCCTTTTTTATGCAGCTGTTAGGCCAACCTTTGTTGCCTAAGGAAACTGGTTACAGATGGATTCTGAAACCAGTCATGGGTCCCGGTGAGATGACAGTGTCAATCTACCGGACCAGTCAGCCAGCCTATTTTCAGGGCCTCCTACCTGGTCAGACAGTGGCTATAGATAAGAGGAAGACTTTCCAAGCAAGACTTGTCCAACAACTTCCAGTCAACCTTCCTTTATCAGACCTCATACCAATTAGATTGGACACACAGCTTACCTTTTACCCAGCCTGTGAGCTCACACAAGGGGTCTGAGTTTGCAACCTCAGCTTTCCCCTCAAAATTTTATAACCCATTTTTGCCAGTTATCAAAACTCGGGCAATGGGAAAGTATCGGTTAATCAGACCAAGGGTCACATTGTTATTTTGGCTATTGGTGTTTCTACAGTGTTGTTGTGTGAGATGACCTAAAGGTCGCACATCCTTTGGATGGTGTTTCTCTCTTTGTGGCTCAACCTGCCTGTTCAAAACTTGGGCCGCCTAGGGGCAAGCCCCAAGTTAATAAGATTCTCCAGGAAGGCTACACCCTCACCTACCAGAGTTTTTCATGTCCAGGGTCTTCCCTGCCAGTTCAGTCACTCCCTTTTCATCTGTTCACAGTACATTGGGAGTCTTCTCTCAGTGGTGGTTAAGGAGATCAAACTATGGCATTACAAAGTACCACACTTCTACAATACAACTGGTTGATCAAAGCCAGTTCCCACCAACCTGTCTCCAGCATACACAGTCTCTAGTAGCTCTGTGTCAGAAGTAATTTTGAATGATTAAGATAAAAAAAAAAATAGAACTGGACCTCAAGCAAGTCCTTGACTTAGTAGGCTTCCAGTTCAGTTTGACAGAGGGTTAGGTCAGACCTGCCCTAGAGCATTAGTAGACCTTGAACTTAAATCCAGAAACTGCTCCCCGGACCCACATGCCCGGTCTGGCATCTGATCCCCCTGATAGGGTTACTGACAGCCATAGAGAAGTCCACCTAGGTCACCTCCACATGAGGCAGATAAACTGGCACTGGAAGAACAGCTAAAGGGTTCCAGAATCACTTGAAAAGGTGACCCCAGGTCCCATTTCCCCCCCATCCTAAATTGTGGCTGGAGGAAGACAATGGGCTTCAAGGTCAACCATTACACCCACTAAATATGCACTTCAATCCTTACAGATACATCAAGAAGGGTGGGGTGCCCCCTTAGGGGAACACACTGCAAGGGGAACCTGGTCCCTTCCAGAAGCAAGTTACACAAACTATCTGGAACTTGGGTGGTCTTTTGACCCTAAAAAAGTTCCAAGACCCCTGGTTAAACAATTTTGCTGTCATATCTACAGACAACACCATGGTGATTGCCTGTATTAAGAAGGGGGGGGGGGGGGGGGGGTAAAGTCAGGCCCTCTGCCCTACTATGGAGAATCCTGACCTGGCCCTCCAGGAAGCAACTGACTCTAGCCCAACACATTCCAGGTGGCTGAATGTCATAGTAGGACAAGCTATCAAGGCTGTGCCAAACCAGACAGAATGGACTGAATGGTCCATGGCCCTGTTTTTACCACCTGGCTCAATGACAACTGCCTCAACTTGTATTGCCGGTGCCAGACCCCCAATATGAACAATGATGCAATCAGTCTGCCATGGGAGGATCTGGACCGACCCATATGCCTTCCCACCGGTAGCCATCTTGGGCAAGTGGTGAAGTTTTCAGGACTACCTGTGCAGAAATCATTCTGATTGCTCCAAGGTGGCCCAACATGCCTGGTTCTGGGATCTTGTGACCATGTCCAACTTAGATCTGCATGCATGGCTCCTAGAGCTTCAGCAGTCAAGGAGCAGGGCTTCTCTGAGGCAGTGGCAGCACGAATTGAGGCTCCTCAAGAGGATCAACCAGAGCAGTCATTGCTGACAACTGGGTAATACACCAATAGTGTCAGCAAGATGAGAATCTCATTCGTCTCTTGGACAGTTACAGACACACCTATAGACACACCTAAGGGTCGGAGGGGCATCCACTCCTGGAAGCTCCCCCTGGTGTTGCACCAATTGGCATGGCTCCATTCAAACACCTTACGAGGCCTATTTAAAGCATTGGCATTCAAGACTTTTTCCTCTTGACCCTGGGTTCGGGTTACCGCAGGAGTGAGTTCCATGCTTGGCAAACAAAAAACACCAGTCAGACTGGTCAAGGTGTTTTTTGTACCCAGCTTTCTTTCTAAGAACTAGCTGGCCAAGGAGAGTCCAGACAGTGTGGCCCCAGTGGTTATGTCAGCCCTGGCCCCAACTCTGGATTAGTCCCTCAAGTCTGATAGGCCCCTTTGTCCAGTCAGAGCACTGTGCTACTTATTGAGACAGGACCTCAGACAGAACACGGAGTTAGTCTTTGTCTCCTTTTAGAAAGGCTTTAACAAGACATCTCATCTGCTACTATCTCCTCATGGATCAAGTAGACTGTGATCCTATTTTATGTGCTCTGGTCAGGAGGCCCTCACCCTACATCAGGTTAAAGCCCATTTTGTGAGGCCCCCTTGCTGCTTCTAAGGTCTTCCAGTCAGGAGTCTCCTTAGAACAAATTTTTCAGCCTTCCACTGGAAGTAACATAACACCTTCACACAGTTTATTTAAAGGATGTGGCTTGAGCTCATTCAGAGCTTTTTTTCAATTGGACTTAGTAGTGGTTGCTCAGCAGATCCACAGTTAGCCCTTATATTGAGGAGATTTGTATGTAGGTACATAGTGTTAATAGTTCATGGAACTAATTGACATGCTCTCCTTCAGGAGGTTAGTGCTTTCTGGGACTGAACTCATCCCTCTCTTCCCATACCTCAGAGCAGGTCTGCTTAAAAAGGGGGGATGCAATGTCGGTACACACCCTGGCTACCGGGCACTGGTATCTGACCATAGGCCTACAGGTTTCCTGACTAGGTCAACCCAGGCCAGAGGGAATTTTGTTATCATTTATGAGTTCACTTAAGTCCCTAGTAACTTACCCGCCGACCAAGCGGTAGTTATTCAGCAATTGTCCATTCGATAGGATGTATTAATGCAATAAAAGTGCGAATTTAACAAGTAAATCAAATTTTTATAAGTTAATACCCTATCCCATGGACAGGCAAGGCCCTCCCAACCGACCCCGCTACCAGCTTACTAGGGGTCTAAATGTGTTTAGACAACGAAAAAGATGAACTGACATCACTCTGTCTAGACAGGAAGCAAGCGCCACCTAGCGAATGTACACTAAAGACCTGTCCTGCCGGTATTATATAGAGGATGTCTTTTTCTGGTGTTTGGCATGACCGGTCACGCCGACCTGTAAAGCAATTATCCATTGGATAGGGTATTAACTTATAAAAAATTAATTTACTTATTAAATTTGCAATATTGTTTCTATACTTTCTATACTGTCTGACAAATGGTGTACTAACTAAAGGTAATTTTTCTGCCACTGCTACTACACTTATGGGGTTGATTTTATTGCTAAGTTTATTTCCTTATTTTTCAAGGGACTGAATTTCCCAACACTGAGTCACTGATTGAAGCCATTTCTGAATACCAAGAGGAAACAGGATACTCATCAGAAGACTCCTTGAGCTCCACAGAAAGCTCTGATGAGTCACCTAGCAACACGGGTAAGATAGGCCTTCAACATGTGGTGGTATCATATATGGATATTTCAATATCAGTTTGATAATAGTTCTGCATTGTCACGTCCTTATTAGAGGTTCTAATTTCAAAATAACTGGAAAACTGATGAAACACCCTTCAGAGACAGTTTTTAGTGATTTTCTGTTGCTGACCAGACTCTCAGAATTAACCATTCAAATAGATCATTGTTTACTCCAACAATTCCTTGCTGTGTGTGTTAGATCAGTAAAACAATATATCCGCATGAAGATGTCTGACTGTGATCAAAGAAACTATGGGAATGATTGGCAGTGGGTCCTCCGTTCTGGATTTGCAAACATGGGTATATAGAATTAAGTAAATACATCGGGTGGTAGTTTTCTGGATATGATAAGAGCTGAACTCGAAATGCTTAATTGAACCTTTGTGCTTTGTTAATCCCAAACTCCAAAAGTATGGATTTAGGTGCATCGGCAAAAATTTACAATGTAACACAATTTTAAATGAGAATCTACTCGCTCAAATAATTGGAATGTGTTGTATCTTTTAGATCAGTTTTGGTGTTTCAGTTGAATGTTTGACAGAATTGAACTGAAGTGGTAGATTACATTTGAGCAATGAAAAATTATGAGAATATCCCTTTCAACTGTTGTAACAGCATGGGTGTTATTCATTAAAGGTCTCAGCCAAGTGTTGGGCCTTTCACTTTTCTGAAAAAATATAGCAGAGAAAAGTCTTAGAACAGGCTTAGACCTAGCATCTCGGTTGATTGTATGCCTTATAACCAGTTTGATTTAATAAACACCATTACATAAGCTCTTCACATTGCATACATGATATATTAATCACATGTATATATGAACGGCAATGTGCTTTTTAAAGGGTTTTTATTGATGCAGTAAAAATTTTACAAGGTCATATGCAAGTTTGATGGGTACATGGTTCAAAAAGGGTAATCAAATAAATGTGAAATATAGCTTCTGGAAAATATTATATCAGCTGTTGTATGTACTTTTTTCTTAATTTGGAAGCTTGGAGTAAATTGCTACTATAGGCTTGCCAGAAATTGTAATTCAATTAATCTATAATTTACATATACGGCCTGTCTTTTTAACTATTTTTTAAAGTGCATGATTCATGGATATTGTTGCAAAGCTTGGCCAGTGCTTCATACATAATTTCTAAAGAAATGGCCCCTCATTTAAAAAAAACCCAAAAAGGTAATGTGGATGTGGTCAAGTCTGATCTACAGTTTCCCGTCATTTTGAGTAAGCCAATGCTGCACAAAAGAAAATGGATCTCGCTCTCTGGTACTAGTCACCAACTCACAACAAAGTCTAGGTCACCTTCAACATATGATTTTCTTTGGCCATGCTGAAGGAGACAAAGAAGCATCAAAGATTTTGGAACAACTACACGCACACAAGATTCCAATGAACAAGCTTATTGTACTTGTGCAAGATGGACCCAATGTCAGCAAGATAATAATGAGGAGACTATAGGAACTCTTCAGTGAGGAGCATCCAGAATTTCTTGGATTTGTTTGATGGAAAAGATCTGGAGAAATATGGTAATACTAATGACCAATTCTGCTTGGACCTACATTCTCCTTTCAAGAGCAGTGCAGCAAGAAGAAAAGTTTCCAAAGAATTTCAGTTTACATTAGATGTCGATGTGCACACACTCCAACAGCACACTGAAGTTTACAGGCTAAGCATTGAACCTGCTACTCCTCACATTCTTGAGAAGTGGGACACAATATGTGAGTTTATCAAATTCCTAGTTGAAAATGACAAAAAAGCACCTAAAAGTATCATTTATAATAGAACAAGCGCTATTTTAACAGGAATTGTGAAAGAAAATTCAAAGGCAAGGCTTGAATTTTGAACAACAGAATTTCTAATGTGATTTCAAAAAGAGTGGTCCGACAGTGCATCTTTTATAAGATAGCAGGTGCCAAAACCTGAAGGTCCTACAGAGGTTCATCAAAGCAAGTTTGCAGGAAGGTAAGTATGGCAGTGAACTTTCGCCATACCCAAACTACATGAATTCTCTCTCTGGTTCAAGTGTACGCCAAGCCTGTTTATAAGAAAGTGTGACTCACTATAGTGCTTGATGCAGTCAAAAGTAAACAAAAACAAGCCATACAGTGCCAAAATGAAGTAAGAAGAAAAGAGGTTATTGGGTAAATGCTGGGGAAAGCCATAACATCAAAGCGGCCTTGCCAAAAAGTCCAAGAAATCGTAAGCATGAAAACAGTATTATGTTTGACTGTGAAATACATTTCAATATATTTATTGTTGTGATCTAAGTCTGAGGTGTTTGTTATTATGTTTAAATTAGCATTCGTCTCAGGCCTTTGACAGTTTGATGATGTCAAAATGTGGTTATCTGAAAACAAACTGAAGCTAAATCCTGATAAAACCGAATTCATTATTTTCGGTACAAAGATGCAATGTGAAAACTCGACAAATTTTTCCCAGTCTATATCCTTGGTAATTTCCTGTCTCCAGTTGAGGCAGTCAGGAACCTTGGTGTATGGCTTGACCCAGATTTTCCTTTCTCAAGGCATATCCAGACAACCTGTGTTCCTCAAATCTGGCTCAGAGGGTATGTCGCACATGATGCTGCTCAAATGCATTGGTTGGTAGTTGACTACTGTAAGTCCTTGTTTAGGAGTCTCTCTGCTCTTGATCTTTCCAAGCTACAATATGTTCAGGACAGTCTTGCCAGAATCGTAACTAAGTACTCTCTTGAACATCGCTCTGTATTTAAGATTGCCTTACTGGTGTACAAGTTCCACAAAGTGGTTATCCTGAATATCTTGAGCCTTAAACCAAATCTCATGGAAGTCAGGCAGATGGTGTCGCTCTTGAGGTGCTATGCTTAAGCTCATCAGTAATAACTCTGCTAATCATTTTGGCGTCAGTTATGCATATGATGTTCTAAAGAGTTGGAATGATTTGCCTGATGACGTACATTCAGCCACTTCTCTGTCCTCATTCAGAAAGAAGTTGAAACCTATCTCTTTGCAAAAGCATACTCGCTCTAGTTCCTGGCTTTTTTCCAGTTCTCCGTGGTGCTGACCCTCTGCAGTGTCTGGTTATTGTATCCACCGGATGCATTCGGTGGATACCATGGCTTTCACGGGGGTACGCCGCCGCCACCGCAGTGTGTAGATGATTTCTCGTTACCCCTCTGCAACCAAAAGTATTAGCAGTAGAGGCCTCAAATTTGCGGTATAGGTTCAATGGTACAAAAGCTTGCCTCCGAGTTTTTATTGGCTTCGTTTCCAAAAACAAGATGGCCGCCACGGCCGTTTCATTCAAATTTTTAGGGACTTTTGCTGCCCCAGTATATCAAAGGGCATGCAATGTACACTTTCCAAATTTGTACGATATGTTCATCATGGTCAAAGCTTCCTTGGGAATTATTCTGGATATCTGGACAAAAACAAGATTGCCACCGTGGGTGTTTCTTTGACCGTTTTTTTTACAAAATACAAAAAAGTGCAAATATCTCGAAAACCGTAAGAGATAGATTGATTTCGAGTGAATTTTTGACCCGCAGGGTAGTACAGGAGTATTTGGTTGCAAAATGAAAAATATCAAATTTTACAACTTTTGACGGCCATCTTGAATTTTTGCGGAAAATTAAAAATGGCAAATATCTCTGAAACTGTCAGAGATAGAGCGATTTTGAGCGAATTTTGGACCTGCAGGATAGTAGAAGAGTATTCTGTTGAAACATGAAAGTTTTCAATTTTTACAACTTTTGGCGGCCATCTTGAATTTTTGCAGAAAATTAAAAATCGCAAATATCTCTGAAACCGTCAGAGATAGAGCGATTTCGAGCGAATTTTGGACCCACGGGGTAGTAGAAGAGTATTCTGTTGAAACATGAAAATTTTCATCAAATAACTCATTCATCTACTTTTGGGAGAGCTTTCACATGGTGAAGTTCCAGACCCGTAGGTAATTACTCACCTACTCAAAATGAGTAAATGCGAATTATCTCTAAAAGTATTGCAGATAGCCAATTTTTCTCAAATAACTCATTCACCTACTTTTGGGAGAGCTTTCACTTGTTGAAGTTTCAGACCCGTAGGTAATTACTCACCTACTCAAAATGAGTAAATGCTAATTATCTGTAAAAGTATTGTGCATATTCAATTTTTATCAAATAAATCATTCATCTACTTTTCGGAGAGCTTTCACATGGTGAAGGTCCAGACCCGTAGGTAATTACTCACCTACTCAAAATGAGTAAATGCGAATTATCTTTAAAAGTATTGCAGATAGCCAATTTTTCTCAAATAACTCATTCACCTACTTTTGGGAGAGCTTTCACTTGTTGAAGTTTCAGACCCGTACCTAATTACTTGCCTACTCAAAATGAGTAAATGCTAATTATCTGTAAAAGTATTGCGCATATTCAATTTTTATCAAATAAATCATTCATCTACTTTTGGGAGAGCTTTCACATGGTAAAGTTCCAGACCTGTAGGTAATTACTCACCTACTCAAAATGAGTAAATGCTAATTATCTCTAAAAGTATTGCAGATAGCCAATTTTTTCTCAAATAACTGATTCACCTACTTTTGGGAGAGCTTTCACATGGTGAAGTTCCAGACCTGTAGGTAATTACTCACCTACTCAAAATGAGTAAATGTGAATTATCTCTAAAAGTATTGCAGATAGCCAATTTTTCTCAAATAACTCATTCACCTACTTTTGGGAGAGCTTTCACTTGGTGAAGTTTCAGACCCGTACCTAATTACTCGCCTACTCAAAATGAGTAAATGCTAATTATCTCTAAAAGTATTGCGGATACCCAATTTTTATCAAATAACTTGTTCATCTACTTTTGGAAGAGCTTTCACATGGGGAAGTTTCAGACCCATAGCTAATTACTCACCGACTCAAAATGAGTAAATGTGAATTATCTCTAAAAGTATTGTGGATACCCAATTTTTATCAAATAACTCATTCATCTACTTTTGGGAGAGCTTTCACATGGTGAAGGTCCAGACCCGTAGGTAATTACTCACCTGCTCAAAATGAGTAAATGCGAATTATGTCTAAAAGTATTGCAGATAGCCAATTTTTCTCAAATAACTCATTCACGTACTTTTGGGAGAGCTTTCACTTGGTGAAGTTTCAGACCCGTAGCTTATTATTCACCTACTCAAAATGAGTAAATGCGAATTATCTCTAGAAGTATTGCAGATAGCCAGTATTTCTCAAATAACTCATTCACCTACATTTTGGAGAGCTTTCAATTAGTGAATTTTCAGATCCGTAGCTAATTACTCGCCTACTCAAAATGAGTAAATGCCTATTATCACTAAAAGTATTGCAGATAGCCAGTATTTCTCAAATAACTCATTCACCTACATTTTGGAGAGCTTTCACATGCTAAAGTTTTTTTATGAATTTTTTACATAATTTTTAATGCATTAAAATTAATGAAATCATGCACTAAATCAATCATAACTTGAAAAGTATTGCATTTAGAGCACTTTGTTAAAATATGTTATTCAGCTACTTTTTCCATAGCTACAACATGGTCAGTAACTTGGGTGTCTATCTCAATAGCTAAGTGAGTAATAGCTACTTTTGGATTTTTCACTTACTTCCATCATGAGTAAAATCACTTGTAACTTGAAAACTATTGCATTTACAGAATTTTGTGCAAATCTGTTATTCATCTACTTTTGGGTCAGCTATTACATAATAAAATTTCAGACCTGTAGCTCATGGCACAGCTGAGTAATAGCTACTTTTGCCTTTGCCGGTGGATACATCTTGCATCTGGCCACAGATGCGTCCTTGGTCTAGTTTGATTATGGATCTCTTCTTTTCTCTATTATGCATCTGGAATCTGTCTTTAAGACAGAGATTAAGGGCTATAAAAGTATTATTATAATTAGATAGATTGTCACAATGTAAGGTATAACAGCCCAGATTCTTTGTATATATGTCAGGAAAGGAAAATTCTTTTCTTCTTTAGTGTATTTCAACTTCATCTGTATAAATGTACAACATGGTCAACAGCTGAAATCCACAGCTCTCAGTGTAAAACTGGCATGCTGAATCCACAATCTTTCTGTATGACTTCCACAAGTTGAATCCACAACTTGCACTATCACCGGTACTTTTAGAAGTAACTTCTCTAATTCACTAATAATTCACTTTAAAGCAGAAGTGGCTTCTCAACTTCACAACTTCTAAAACACAACTGAAGTACATCTTACTACCTCTGAATCACAACTGAACTAAATAGATTTCTCAACCCCTTATGTACATACAAATTATACTCTCCTGAATATTCCAGACAAACAAAAGTATAAACATATATAAATTATACTGTCATTGCCATTCGAGAAACAAACTACCCTAGATCACTGCATTTGCATAACTTGCTCTGCCTCTTATCTTCCATATTCACAGTGGATGTGTTGTAAATACAAGGCATGTTGAAACAAAACTAAACAAATGCAAAAGTATTGTAAAATAAATCTTTAAAATTTTTGGTTAAAACACTAAATGTATTTTATAACATGGAAAAAAAAGACAGATAAAAGCATTTGGAGACTTTTTTGCCAAAGTATATCGCACAGTATGACAAGGCATCTCTGAGCAACTACTTGGGTTCAAAGTTAGTTTATGAAAATCTTGCTTTTAGTAAGCATACTTAATTACAACCTTGATTTGACTGTTTTTATTTTTCGATATATTTCTAGCATCAGGAAGAGACCAAACATCGATGTCACTGACAAGGGAAGAGCAAGATTTACCGAGTAAGTATTCTTTTATCAGAACAGTCAAATACCTTTAAATAGAACTCTGACTGGTAGAATTGCATTTAAAGTGAAGTAAATAGAATATTCTACTGAAATTTGCCTTTTTGTTGCGTTAATACATCATATCTACTGGACAATGAGCTATATTGCCGGCAGCGGCAGGCCTTGCCAAACATCAGAAAAAGACGTGTTTCCAACGGCAAGACCTGCTAGGTAGCCACCATTTGCTGGGTGGCATGCAGTATTTCCTTCCTGGCTAGAGAACACAATGTCTTGTAGCATCTTATTTAGTTGTAGTATTGCATCTTAAAATAGGCCCTATCTCCTGTATGTCATGTATTAGTGGAAGTGTTAAATTCCTGTTTGCACTTTTATTTTCAGTATCGGTATTAAAATTCAAAATGTATATAGATCAAAAGTAAAACATTGATGTATGATCTCTTTCTTACAGATGACGAAGCCAGTCTTCGAGCCTTGAATGAGAAGCTGCAAGAAGAGCGTCTGTGTAAAGTTTGTCTGGACGAGCTTGCAACTATTGTGTTTTTGAAATGTGGACACTTGGTGTGTTGTCACAATTGTGCCCCAGCAATGTCAAAGTGTCCTGTATGTAGGCAAAACATTGTTGGCACCATTCGGGCTGATATTTAAAGTATAAAATAAATTCACTTGTGATTACTTAATAAAATACTACTTAATAAAATACTCCCTTGAGTGGAGTGTTTTTTTCTTGTTAATTGACCGTGTTATGTGGAAGTCCTCGTTATTTCAAGGGATGGGACAGTAGCATATTTTTTATACCGGTATTTGTTAATGGTGAACTGTTCTGATTTCGGAATACTGAAAAGGAATGCAGTCCAACTGGAATAGGCCTGATTAAAATTAACCCTTGAATCAGACACCATTGTAAAAGGTCAATCCACATATGGGGCAAATCTGGTTCTTTCTGTCGACTATCTCCACATATATCGCCCATAGAGTCAGCACTCAAGTTTCCATCAACTCCCCCATCCCTTCCTCCAGAACTGGGATAAAATGTCTCACTTTGTAAAGATTTTAAATAATTAGACCGATCATAAATGTCAATTGAACTAGGTAAAATGGCCACAAGTTACAGTATCTTTGAGAAAGTACCGAAAACCTCTGATACTCATACACTTTGGAAATAAACATTACAAACAATGTGACGGATCTTGAGGTTCAAGAAAAATAGAAAATCAATCCCAGTTGTTGAGCATATTCTAAAGAAAAAGCATATTTGTTATTTTTGAGGTAATATTTCAAGCAGTAGTTTGATGCAACAATCTTAGAGTCAGTTGGTGCTTTGGTAACCTTATAATAGGTTACTGTGATTAAGTATTTCAGTCTTACAATTTTGCAATGTTGATAAAAAAACCGAAATATTGAAATTCACAATTTTGGAATATTTTGGTATCATGATTTACAGAAGGACACACCAATCATTAATATTTAAATATCATTCTAAAATGGTAGGCTGCGCAGTGAACATGGACACGTCTTTTGCGCAATGCTAGAATCGCGAATATAGAACGGTAAATAAAACACCGCTGTTGAATTCTGCGTGCATAGTCCCTTTGCACACAAATGTAAACAAACAACTCACGGTAAAATAAAACGTAAATTATATGCAGCAAATATAAAGTTAAATAATTCAGTGGGGATTTTTATCAATATTTCATTTAAAGATCGACTACTCATTAATGTGACATTACAGAATTCTGTGGGGGATTCAATTCCTAACCAGAAGGCTGTTTGCACATCCACCACTATGCACGTTTAGCGAATGGAACAGCCAACATGGCGTTGGATTCGTTTTGAATTTTGCGTAAGATTTATTGCTTATTTTGACCAAAATATTAGGGTAACCATTTTAGAATAGGAATAAAAGACAAATTCTCGTGCATTATGATGGTTTTAAACTATCGATCTGCTGTATTAAAGCACTCAGCTCTTCGGGCTTCGTGTCTTTAATATAGCAGATCGATAGTTTAAAACCATCATAAAGCACTCGAATATGTCTTTTATTCCTATATTATAGTAGACTCTTCAAAACTAAAACCTCCAATATCAACAAGATTTGGTTTTTTGTGTGGCATCCACCACAACCTTCAGAAACATTAGACTAACGTTTCAGATCTGAATCTAGTTCCAGTTATGCTTAAACACAGGTTCTACCCTCACTGTAAACTTATGGCATACAACCCTAGGGGTGTTCACTAAAATTCCTATCTTAGTCCTAACTTTAGGATTTTTGTCATAAAATTTTGTCCTAAATAAAATTGGTATTCACAAAGCATCATAGTGGTATCTTAGTCCTAACTATTGTCATAAAGTTAGGAATGCTGTTCAGGACTCTACTTAACTGTACTTAATTCATCCATTGTGACACAAAAAGCAGACGAGAATGTTTACATCACTTGATGAAATCCCTGTGGTTATAATGCGGTTATACAAACCCTCACAAGATTTGCAACTTTGGACTAAGATAGGATTATAAAAATTGTCCCAGCTAGGACATGCTTTGTGAATACCAAATTGGGACCTATCTTAACTGAGACAAATGTCATAAATTTGATGACTGAGATCAGATAGAGATTAGGAATTTTAGTGAATACTAACCCAGAGTGCACATTTGCTCCATCAATTCTGTGTGAAAAAAGTAACAGAAGATACAAATGTCCCTGCCATTTTTTTAAGTCTTTGGAATACTAGCATTTGAACTATATGTGCTTTTACCCTAAGTAATGGTCATGCTGGTTTTAAAGTACAAAAACCTTAATGGCTGCACTTACGGCTTACAAAAGTGACACTGTTTTTAATGAGTTAGGCATGCAAAAGTACAGTGATCTGCCCATGTGGTGTAGCTCGACTAATTCCCATCTGGTCCCTGAAGTAAAGTGACACTGGACTTTGTTAGTACTTTAATGGGTAACCATCTGAGTTCTGGGCCAGATATGGGCAGATACATACATCTGAGTTCTGGGCCAGATATGGGCAGATACATAGTGACTTGGATAATCACTTAAATAGTCCCGCAATAATAATACAACTGAAACAAGGTGCAATTTTATATGAGTTAGCCAATCCATCAGTGTTAAAGAGTACTCAAGTGTTTGTTGAAAGATGATAGTGATGGATTATATGCTGGGTTGAGTACAAATACGGATTTGTATTTGTATCCCCAGACGAAAGTTGGGGATACTTCGGATTCAGTACGGTCACGCTGCCGCAGAGATTTCCTTTTGGACGCGATAACTTAAAAAATATTTTAGTTAGAACTTTCAAATTTGGTATGTGGGTATATATGGGCAATATCACGAACGCTATTGTTTTGTGACCTTGACCTTCAATCTCAAGGTCACTGGTGGCCTCTTAAAGGTCAGATTTTGGCCATTTTTTCACTTTTTGGCCCAGTTCTCCTATACAGAAAGTAAGATCATCCTATGGCTGGTATATATAAAACATATATATGTCCTCTGTAAGCATGCAGAAATTTGACGTTGAAGCTCTTCATTGAAGGTCATCCACTGACCGCCAAAGTACCTGACCGAGGGTCATTTTTGGCAAATTTGGAGATATTTTCACACTTAATGCTGACTACATTGCATGGGAACTATTGAAAATGGCTTTGGAGGTTGAGTACATGATGGAGTACCAGCATCCAGGCTTACCGGTTACAGATCTTCATTTAAGGTCATCCACTGACCGCCAAAACACCTGACCGAGGGTCATTTTTTTGGCCCTCTATTTGTTTGTTTGTTTCTGAACAAGATAACTCAAAAACTGACAGATGGATTTTGATAAAATTTTCAGGATATGTCCAAAATGGTAAAAGGAAGATATGATTAAATTTTGGGAGTGATCCGGATCACTGTCTGGATCTTCTGGATCCGTGAAATTTAATTTTTAAAGACAGATAACTCAAAACCTTGTGGGTGCATTTCGATGAAATTTTCAGGAAATGTCCTTAATGGGACGAGGAACAAGTGATTAGATTTTGGGAGTGATCTGGATCATGTGGATCCAGGCTGCCAGATGTGTTTGTGTACAATATAGCTCAAAACTTATGGATGGATTTTGATGAAATTTTCAGGATATGTCTGAAAAGGTAAAAGGATAAAATGGTTGAATTTTGGAAGTGATCCGGATCACTATATGGATCGTCTGGATCCATGAAATGTAATTTTTAAAGACAGATACCGCAAAAAGTTATGGATGGATTGTTTCAGCAAATGGCCTAAATGGTACAAGGAACAAGTGATTAAATTTTTGGAGTGATCTGGATCCAGGCTGCCACATAATCTTGGGATGGACTTTGATATTTTTAGGATATGTTACAAATGGTAAAAGGAAGAAGTGGTAAAAGGAAGAAATGATTCAATTTTGCGAGTGATCTGGACCACTATCTGGATCTTTTGGATCCAAGAAATGTAATTTTTAAAGACAAATAGCTCAAAAAGTCATGGATGGATTTTTATGAAATTTTCAGGAAATGTCTTAAATGGGACAAAGAACAAGTGATTAGTTTTTCGGAGTAATCTGGATCACTGTCTGGATCATGTGGATCCAGGCTGCCAGATGTGTTTGTGTACAAGATAACTAAAAAATTTTGATGAAATTTTTAGAATATGTCTGAAAAGGTAAAAGGATGAAATGATTGAATTTTGGAAGTGATCCGGATCACTATATGGATCTTCTGGATCCATGAAATGTAATTTTTAAAGACAGATATAAGTGAAAGGACTAGTGATTAGCTTTTGGGAGTAATCTGGTACTATGGAGAATCCTGACCTGGTGCTCCAGGAAACAGGCTCAAGACCGACATATTCACGCCTTAACTATGTCCCGTCCGGGGATACACTGCGTCGAGACGCAATCTCTAGTTAAATATTCATTTTTGGACATGATGATGGATACATCGATTTGACACTTTACAATTGCCTCCTGATATTACTTCCTTCCATATTTTTGTATAAGATTCAAAATTTGGGTGTAGTTAAATAATCCTTGTTTTTAGGTGTACCTGATCAATTATGACAAAATACAGAACAGCATTTTTTTTTTGTTTTCAGTCATTACACAGAACACACAATGGCTAATTTAACTCATTTTTCCTATTTCCTCCCGTCAGAATTATTCAGAGAACTTTGTCGTTGCATAGCATCTATTAAGCAAGTTAGTGAAACCTAATATAATCCATCCATGACACTTTGTCCTCCTGTATCCATTCCCTAGACTGGCTGCACAGTGGCTGCCAACCTTGTCTGGGCCATATCTCCGTACCTCATTACGGTGCGGTGAAACAAGTTGAATCTATGCAGGGATGGTCCTATTGAAGGTAGTTGTGCAATGTCATGGTGACCTTGGTGTGCTCTCTGACCCACAGGGTATCTCTGCAGAGTAGCCATGCCAATTTTCAAAAAAAAAATTTGTCTTGCCAAAAATGGCGGCCATTTTGAATTTTCGAATTTTTGCACAAAAATTGCAAAACACAAAAATGCTAATATCTCGAAAACCGTGCTACATAGAACAATTTCGACGAAATTTTTGATCTTCAGGGTATCTCTGCAGAGCAGCTATTCCAAAGAGCTTTCACTCGGTGAAGTTTCAGACCCTTAGCTAATTATTCACCTACTCAAAATGAGTAAATGCTAATTATCTCTAAAACTATTGCGGATACCCAATTTTTATCAAATAACTCATTCTTCTACTTTTGGGAGAGCTTTGACATGGTGAAGTTTCACACCCGTAGATAATTACTCACCTACTCAAAATGAGTAAATGCAAATTATCTCTTAAAAGTATTGCAGATAGCCAATTTTTCTCAAATAACTCATTCACCTACTTTTGGGAGAGCTTTCACTCCGTGAAGTTTCAGACCCATAGCTAATTATTCACCTACTCAAAATGAGTAAATGCTAATTATCTGTAAAAGTATTGCGGATACCCAATTTTTATCAAATACTCATTCATCTACTTTTGGGAGAGCTTTCACATGGTGAAATTTCAGACCCATAGGTAATTACTCACCTACTCAAAATGAGTAAATGTGAATTATCTCTAAAAGTATTGCAGATAGCCAATTTTTCTCAAATAACTCATTCACCTACTTTTGGGAGAGCTTTCACTTGGTGAAGTTTCAGACCCATAGCTAATTATTCACCTACTCAAAATGAGTAAATGCGAATTATCTCTAAAACTATTGCGGATACCCAATTTTTATCAAATAACTCCTTCATCTACTTTTGGGAGAACTTTCACTTGGTGAAGTTCCAGACCCATAGGTAATTACTCACCTACTCAAAAGGAGTAAATGTGAATTATCTCTTAATAGTATTGCAGATAGCCAATTTTTCTCAAATAACTCATTCACCTACTTTTGAAAGAACTTTCACACACGAAAATGAAAAATTGTGAATATCTCGGAAAAGCTATTTCTTCTCCTTTAATGCTCGGCGGGAGATTCGCACCGCGGTAGTGGTCTTGTCAAAAATTTTTGTCTCCCCAAAAATGGTGGCCATTTTGAATTTTCAAAGTTTTTGCAAAACACAAAAATGCTTATATCTCGAAAACCGTGCTACATGGAGCGAACTCAACAAAATTTTTGACCTGCTGGGTATCTGCAGAGTAGCCATGCCAATTTTCAAAATATTTTTGTCTCGCCAAATATAGCGGACATTTTGAATTTTCGAATTTTTTGCAAAACACAAAAATGCTTATATCTTGAAAACCATGCTAGATAGAGCAGACTGCGCTGACTTGGTTGCCACAACAGCATAAGGCTAGAAACGAAGCATTTTCTTAATACTTTAGCACTCACCTTTATATCCTTTTCGGGACGCTTTGTTTTTGCTATGCAAAAACATTATCTTTTTTTTTTGCGAGCGATCCTCTAGTTCTAGTGGAGATTAAGTACTGTAGCAGATGATAAGAGTTAGAATTAGTTCCATGCAGAAACTCATGGTGAGGAGTTGGGAAGTAATAATCTAGCAGGGAGTAACACTCTCTGATGCTTTTTCTTAATCACAGGCTGTCACTTCAGTGTGAGTTCGAAACCCACCAAGTGGCAATGCTGACGACCTGTCCCAATATGACCCTGGCCGTTGAACGGGCCGTAAAACACAACTTGACATTAATGCCGTTTTCTGATATTTACTGGCTGATGCCGGGTAATGGCTATTGTCATTTAGGCAAGATGTTAATTGGTGTTGCAGGCATCCCAGGGGAACCTTTTAAAAAGGTTTTAGCCTTTTTTTTGCTTAAAAAACCTTTTTTTTTCTGAAAAATGACGTGAAAACCTTTTTTAACCTTTTTTTTCAAGCTAAAACCTTTTTTTCCCAGCAGTCAAATTTGTCGATGAAAATTAAATTTTATTGTGCATACATTTAATTGTATATACAGCTATAATTGAGTATTTCAGACTGTTTGACTTTTGATTATATCATACAGTGAAGATGACATTGTGATACCAACAAAAATGTTTGGTCTGAGAGGAGTTAGCAGTCTGTAACAGCAGTTATCAGTCTCCAAGAAAACCTAAAAAGTAGGAAGGTCTACAGTTGTTATATTCCCAGCAGAAAGTTGGGGATATCATGGTTTCATGTTTGTTGCACTGCTGCTGTGCGTTTTGTGTGTCCGATAACACTTTTATGGATTTCATTCAAACTTGGCACACACATGTATTTGGAGATGAACCGAATTTTAAGGTGACCTTAAACGCCCAATAATACAGAGGTTATGGCCACTTTAAGGGCAGAGGTGAACCTTTGGTCACTTAAAGCCCTCTAGGTCACAAACTATGTGGCTCATATGGCTAATTTTTTTTTCTGAGAACAAATTAATATATTCTTCTAAGTCTTCTTCCATGTGTCGAAAAATCAAGAATTTATATTAAGGTAAAAATTGTGTTTGAGGCCCATAAAGTTTTTGCAGATTTTCTCTCCATTTTTCACATTTTGCCTTGTAATGGCAAGTCTAACTGGACTTAAACTGTAGTAAACATAAGTTCCATATAAGCTATGTCCAAATTTTATGAACTTTTTTCCATTTTAAGCCCTATAGCTTTCAAACTCTGTCCATCACCCACCTAATATCTTTTCTAATAATATATTAACATGTTCTTTTTGCATATGCCAAAAATCAAGGCTTAAAATTGATATTGAACCTGTGTAACATGCTCATAAAGACCCTATCCGGGGAAATTTTTCTGTTTTTTTTTTCACAAATTCTGCTTTCTAATTTAGAAATGAAAAGTCTGACCAGCCTCAAACTGTGTTAAATATAACTTGTATATGTGACCTTTGGCTCTGTAGTTTAAATTTTAAGGTCACCTTAAGGTCTCTAAAACATTCCCACCAGTACCCATTTTTGGCACTCTTTACCACTTTTATGCGGTTTACCCAGCAAAAATCTCACCTGGGGACAGTTGTTCCTGTTCATATATGGCAACTTTAAAGTTAGTTGACATTTAGGTAATTTTTAAAGTCCATAAAGATGCCACCTGGTAACTTATTTTTCTGTATTTTTCATATGTTTTGATTATTTGGAAAGTGATTAATTATCTAGTTATGTAAAATTTTTCCTATTTTTGTTTTGTCTTGCTCATAACTTCTAAACTAACATAAATTAAGCTATTTCGCAAGTGAAGTTGCCCAGCCACTTTTTATGTAAAACATATTAAAATCTAAGCTTTTTAGCTGTAATACTTATTGAGTATTGGGGGTATTTCAATTTAAACCAGAATTTGACCTGTGTACTGTGACAAATATCAGCTTTTTTCTGGCAGCCTTTTCCTTTCAATATCTACTTTCCCCCTTGTATTAAACTGTATTTTGGTATGCATATTCCTTCAAGATATATCCCTTAATGAGTGGTGCTTCTGTTTGCATAAACTGTGAGGGGAAGTGGGACGAGGTGGTTCTACAGCCTCGAAATGTGAAAACAACCCATAGGAAATCATGTCCTACCAATCTATTGCAAGTGTCCGATTTGATCGTTGTTCCCTGCATCAAGGTTCAGTTGGGTCATCATATTGAAGGGGCCTTTTATCTCCCTTATTATTGCTCCCTTGGCTTTTCATGGTCAGACCGCCTCCACCTTTTCTTAATATCTGGTGGGACGTAAATGCCGCAGCAGTGGTCTTGTTACACAAAATAGCTAAAGTGGCTAGGAAAGCTTGCCTGAGAGTTTGGAGTTGTTTTGAAAACAAAATGGCTGCCATATCACATCTTTAATGTCAAATGGGGCCGAATCATGGGTGTCATATCAAGAAGGCCTAAAATCTCCCTTATCATTGGTCCTAGCTGTTTGGAATGAGGAAACAACTTGTAGAAAATCGTGGTGTGCTGATCTTTTGCAAGTGTCAGATTTGAACTTTGACCTCTGCTGCAAGGTCATGTAGGGTCATCATGCTAAACAAATCTTATATCTCCCTTATAATTGGTTCTAGGGCTTCAAAATGTGAAAACAACTCGTAAGAAATCATGGCCTGTGAATCTTACATTTGACAACATCTCATGGGTTCTGTAGTCTTACAACTGAAGTTGTTTCTAAAGTTTTCTCAAATCTCAGTGTTGTTGCCCATTTAGTTGTACCTGTGGGCTGGGGTTCTTGCCTGCTGATGCTGGCCTTTTTTCTATTAATAAGAAAGAAATCCAAAATTCTTCAGATATAAGTCAATCTCCTCTGAAGTCCAATCACAGTATTTTATGGTATTTCATCTCCACCAATATATTAAAGGCATACAATCCCCACAAAACTTTTTTCCACTGTTTTAGATTATATAGAAATAGGATCATTTAAGGATCAATCTTATCATTGTAGGAAGATTGACTAAAAATCATGAAAAATTATTTATAGTACTTGTGCATCACACAAAGTTAGTGCTACAAAAATACTCAATGAATGTCTGTGGTGTGAGAGATGGTCTGTCTTGATATTTGTTAGTGCCAAGTTGTTGCAATTTAGTTGTTATTGGTGGAAGGTAAATCTCTTTCAAAAACTAGAAATAGGCCGCCCTGTTGATAGTAGATGCGAATAGAAACAGGATAGCATAGAAGAACACACATTATCATGTGTAATGTCCACCCATGAACCTTTTGCCCAAATTGTACAGTAGTCTTACAAGACCCTGTTTCATTTGTAAAATATATCAATGATGCTTAAATATTTGATAGTGTAGATGTAATTTATTTCAGCTTCATGCCTTTTTGCATTGGTTGGGTTGAAAATTTTGACGAAATCACTCTATCTTGCACGGTTAAGAAGATAGAAGCCAATTCCTGTTTTTCTATTTTTGGCAAAAATTTGAAAATTCAAAATGGCCGCCATTATTGGGAAAAGGAAATTTTTTTGAAAATTGCCAAGAGTACATTTCTTAGATACCCTATGGGTCGAAAATTTCAACAAAATAACTCTATTTTGCACGGTTAAGGCCAGTTTGTGTTTTTCCATTTTGGGCAAAAATTCGAAAATTCAAAATGGCTGCCATTTTTGGGGAGGGGAAAATTTTTTGAAAATTGCAAAGATTACATTCCTTAGATACCCTGTGGGTTGAAAATTTCGACGAAATCGCTCTATCTCGCATGGTTAAGGAGATAGAAGCAAATTTGTGTTTTGCCATTTTTGGCAAAAATTTGAAAATTCAAAATGGCCGCCATTTTAGGGGAGGGGAAATTTTTTTAGAAATTACCAAGAGTACAATGCTCAGATACCCTGTGGGTCGAAAATTTTGACGAAATCACTCTATCTGGCACGGTTAAGGAGATAGAAGCAAATTTGTGTTTTGCCATTTTTGGCAAAAATTCGAAAATTCAAAATGGCCGCCATTTTTGGGGAGGGGAAAATTTTTGGAAAATTGCAAAGATTGCATTCCTTAGATACCCTGTGGGTCGAAAATTTCGACGAAATCGCTCTATCTCGCACGGTTAAGGAGATAGAAGCAAATTTGTGTTTTGCCATTTTTGGCAAAAATTCGAAAATTCAAAATGGCCGCCATTTTTGGGGAGGGGAAAATTTTTTGAAAATTGCAAATATTACATTCCTTAGATACCCTGTGGGTCGAAAATTTCGATGAAATCGCTCTATCTCGCACGGTTAAGGAGATAGAAGCAAATTTGTGTTTTGCCATTTTTGGCAAAAATTCGAAAATTCAAAATGGCCGCCATTTTTGGGGAGGGGAAAATTTTTTGAAAATTGCAAAGATTGCAGTCCTTAGATACCCTGTGGGTCGAAAATTTCGACGAAATCGCTCTATCTCGCACGGTTAAGGAGATAGAAGCAAATTTGTGTTTTGCAATTTTTGGCAAAAATTCGAAAATTCAAAATGGCCGCCATTTTTGGGGAGGGGAAAATTTTTTGAAAATTGCAAAGATTACATTCCTTAGATACCCTGTGGGTCGAAAATTTCGACGAAATCGCTCTATCTCGCACGGTTAAGGAGATAGAAGCAAATTTGTGTTTTGCCATTTTTGGCAAAAATTCGAAAATTCAAAATGGCCGCCATTTTTGGGGAGGGGAAAATATTTTGAAAATTGCAAAGATTGCATTGCTTAGATACCCTGTGCGTCGAAAATTTTGCCGAAATCGCTC
Organism: Sabellastarte sp. h YS-2021; assembly: GCA_964017235.1. Lineage (NCBI taxonomy): Eukaryota > Metazoa > Annelida > Polychaeta > Sabellida > Sabellidae > Sabellastarte > Sabellastarte sp. h YS-2021. The sequence goes on from OZ024937.1 coordinate 78,768,748, forward strand.
TATCTCGCACGGTTAAGGAGATAGAAGCAAATTAGTGTTTTGCCATTTTTGGCAAAAATTCGAAAATTCAAAATGGCCGCCATTTTTGGGGAGGGGAAAATTTTTGGAAAATTGCAAAGATTGCATTGCTTAGATCCCCTGTGGGTCGAAAATTTTGCCGAAATCGCTCTATCTCGCACGGTTAAGGAGATAGAAGCAAATTTGTGTTTTGCCATTTTTGGCAAAAATTCGAAAATTCAAAATGGCCGCCATTTTTGGGGAGGGGAAATTTTTTTGAAAATTGCAAATATTACATTCCTTAGATACCCTGTGGGTCGAAAATTTCGACGAAATCGCTCTATCTCGCACGGTTAAGGAGATAGAAGCAAATTTGTGTTTTGCCATTTTTGGCAAAAATTCGAAAATTCAAAATGGCCGCCATTTTTGGGGAGGGGAAAATTTTTGGAAAATTGCAAAGATTGCATTCCTTAGATACCCTGTGGGTCGAAAATTTCGACGAAATCGCTCTATCTCGCACGGTTAAGGAGATAGAAGCAAATTTGTGTTTTGCCATTTTTGGCAAAAATTCGAAAATTCAAAATGGCCGCCATTTTTGGGGAGGGGAAAATTTTTTGAAAATTGCAAATATTACATTCCTTAGATACCCTGTGGGTCGAAAATTTCGACGAAATCGCTCTATCTCGCACGGTTAAGGAGATAGAAGCAAATTTGTGTTTTGCCATTTTTGGCAAAAATTCAAAAATTCAAAATGGCCGCCATTTTTGGGGAGGGGAAAATATTTTGAAAATTGCAAAGATTGCATTGGTTAGATACCCTGTGTGTCGAAAATTTTGCCGAAATCGCTCTATCTCGCACGGTTAAGGAGATAGAAGCAAATTTGTGTTTTGCCATTTTTGGCAAAAATTCGAAAATTCAAAATGGCCGCCATTTTTGGGGAGGGGAAATTTTTTTGAAAATTGCAAATATTACATTCCTTAGATACCCTGTGGGTCGAAAATTTCGACGAAATCGCTCTATCTCGCACGGTTAAGGAGATAGAAGCAAATTTGTGTTTTGCCATTTTTGGCAAAAATTCGAAAATTCAAAATGGCCGCCATTTTTGGGGAGGGGAAAATTTTTGGAAAATTGCAAAGATTGCATTCCTTAGATACCCTGTGGGTCGAAAATTTCGACGAAATCGCTCTATCTCGCACGGTTAAGGAGATAGAAGCAAATTTGTGTTTTGCCATTTTTGGCAAAAATTCGAAAATTCAAAATGGCCGCCATTTTTGGGGAGGGGAAAATATTTTGAAAATTGCAAAGATTGCATTGCTTAGATACCCTGTGCGTCTAAAATTTTGCCGAAATCGCTCTATCTCGCACGGTTAAGGAGATAGAAGCAAATTAGTGTTTTGCCATTTTTGGCGAAAATTCAAAATGGCCGCCATTTTTGGGGAGGGGAAAATTTTTGGAAAATTGCAAAGATTGCATTCCTTAGATCCCCTGTGGGTCGAAAATTTTGCCGAAATCGCTCTATCTCGCACGGTTAAGGAGATAGAAGCAAATTTGTGTTTTGCCATTTTTGGCAAAAATTCGAAAATTCAAAATGGCCGCCATTTTTGGGGAGGGGAAATTTTTTTGAAAATTGCAAATATTACATTCCTTAGATACCCTGTGGGTCGAAAATTTCGACGAAATCGCTCTATCTCGCACGGTTAAGGAGATAGAAGCAAATTTGTGTTTTGCCATTTTTGGCAAAAATTCGAAAATTCAAAATGGCCGCCATTTTTGGGGAGGGGAAAATTTTTTGAAAATTGCAAATATTACATTCCTTAGATACCCTGTGGGTCGAAAATTTCGATGAAATCGCTCTATCTCGCACGGTTAAGGAGATAGAAGCAAATTTGTGTTTTGCCATTTTTGGCAAAAATTCGAAAATTCAAAATGGCCGCCATTTTTGGGGAGGGGAAAATTTTTGGAAAATTGCAAAGATTGCAGTCCTTAGATACCCTGTGGGTCGAAAATTTCGACGAAATCGCTCTATCTCGCACGGTTAAGGAGATAGAAGCAAATTTGTGTTTTGCAATTTTTGGCAAAAATTCGAAAATTCAAAATGGCCGCCATTTTTGGGGAGGGGAAAATTTTTTGAAAATTGCAAAGATTACATTCCTTAGATACCCTGTGGGTCGAAAATTTCGACGAAATCGCTCTATCTCGCACGGTTAAGGAGATAGAAGCAAATTTGTGTTTTGCCATTTTTGGCAAAAATTCGAAAATTCAAAATGGCCGCCATTTTTGGGGAGGGGAAAATATTTTGAAAATTGCAAAGATTGCATTGCTTAGATACCCTGTGCGTCGAAAATTTTGCCGAAATCGCTCTATCTCGCACGGTTAAGGAGATAGAAGCAAATTAGTGTTTTGCCATTTTTGGCAAAAATTCGAAAATTCAAAATGGCCGCCATTTTTGGGGAGGGGAAAATTTTTGGAAAATTGCAAAGATTGCATTGCTTAGATCCCCTGTGGGTCGAAAATTTTGCCGAAATCGCTCTATCTCGCACGGTTAAGGAGATAGAAGCAAATTTGTGTTTTGCCATTTTTGGCAAAAATTCGAAAATTCAAAATGGCCGCCATTTTTGGGGAGGGGAAATTTTTTTGAAAATTGCAAATATTACATTCCTTAGATACCCTGTGGGTCGAAAATTTCGACGAAATCGCTCTATCTCGCACGGTTAAGGAGATAGAAGCAAATTTGTGTTTTGCCATTTTTGGCAAAAATTCGAAAATTCAAAATGGCCGCCATTTTTGGGGAGGGGAAAATTTTTGGAAAATTGCAAAGATTGCATTCCTTAGATACCCTGTGGGTCGAAAATTTCGACGAAATCGCTCTATCTCGCACGGTTAAGGAGATAGAAGCAAATTTGTGTTTTGCCATTTTTGGCAAAAATTCGAAAATTCAAAATGGCCGCCATTTTTGGGGAGGGGAAAATTTTTTGAAAATTGCAAATATTACATTCCTTAGATACCCTGTGGGTCGAAAATTTCGACGAAATCGCTCTATCTCGCACGGTTAAGGAGATAGAAGCAAATTTGTGTTTTGCCATTTTTGGCAAAAATTCAAAAATTCAAAATGGCCGCCATTTTTGGGGAGGGGAAAATATTTTGAAAATTGCAAAGATTGCATTGGTTAGATACCCTGTGTGTCGAAAATTTTGCCGAAATCGCTCTATCTCGCACGGTTAAGGAGATAGAAGCAAATTTGTGTTTTGCCATTTTTGGCAAAAATTCGAAAATTCAAAATGGCCGCCATTTTTGGGGAGGGGAAATTTTTTTGAAAATTGCAAATATTACATTCCTTAGATACCCTGTGGGTCGAAAATTTCGACGAAATCGCTCTATCTCGCACGGTTAAGGAGATAGAAGCAAATTTGTGTTTTGCCATTTTTGGCAAAAATTCGAAAATTCAAAATGGCCGCCATTTTTGGGGAGGGGAAAATTTTTGGAAAATTGCAAAGATTGCATTCCTTAGATACCCTGTGGGTCGAAAATTTCGACGAAATCGCTCTATCTCGCACGGTTAAGGAGATAGAAGCAAATTTGTGTTTTGCCATTTTTGGCAAAAATTCGAAAATTCAAAATGGCCGCCATTTTTGGGGAGGGGAAAATATTTTGAAAATTGCAAAGATTGCATTGCTTAGATACCCTGTGCGTCTAAAATTTTGCCGAAATCGCTCTATCTCGCACGGTTAAGGAGATAGAAGCAAATTAGTGTTTTGCCATTTTTGGCGAAAATTCAAAATGGCCGCCATTTTTGGGGAGGGGAAAATTTTTGGAAAATTGCAAAGATTGCATTCCTTAGATCCCCTGTGGGTCGAAAATTTTGCCGAAATCGCTCTATCTCGCACGGTTAAGGAGATAGAAGCAAATTTGTGTTTTGCCATTTTTGGCAAAAATTCAAAAATTCAAAATGGCCGCCATTTTTGGGGAGGGGAAATTTTTTTGAAAATTGCAAATATTACATTCCTTAGATACCCTGTGGGTCGAAAATTTCGACGAAATCGCTCTATCTCGCACGGTTAAGGAGATAGAAGCAAATTTGTGTTTTGCCATTTTTGGCAAAAATTCGAAAATTCAAAATGGCCGCCATTTTTGGGGAGGGGAAAATTTTTGGAAAATTGCAAAGATTGCATTCGTTAGATACCCTGTGGGTCGAAAATTTCGACGAAATCGCTCTATCTCGCACGGTTAAGGAGATAGAAGCAAATTTGTGTTTTGCCATTTTTGGCAAAAATTCGAAAATTCAAAATGGCCGCCATTTTTGGGGAGGGGAAAATTTTTTGAAAATTGCAAATATTACATTCCTTAGATACCCTGTGGGTCGAAAATTTCGACGAAATCGCTCTATCTCGCACGGTTAAGGAGATAGAAGCAAATTTGTGTTTTGCAATTTTTGGCAAAAATTCGAAAATTCAAAATGGCCGCCATTTTTGGGGAGGGGAAAATTTTTTGAAAATTGCAAAGATTACATTCCTTAGATACCCTGTGGGTCGAAAATTTCGACGAAATCGCTCTATCTCGCACGGTTAAGGAGATAGAAGCAAATTTGTGTTTTGCCATTTTTGGCAAAAATTCGAAAATTCAAAATGGCCGCCATTTTTGGGGAGGGGAAAATATTTTGAAAATTGCAAAGATTGCATTTTTTTGGGGAGGGGAAAATTTTTGGAAAATTGCAAAGATTGCATTCCTTAGATCCCCTGTGGGTCGAAAATTTTGCCGAAATCGCTCTATCTCGCACGGTTAAGGAGATAGAAGCAAATTTGTGTTTTGCCATTTTTGGCAAAAATTCGAAAATTCAAAATGGCCGCCATTTTTGGGGAGGGGAAATTTTTTTGAAAATTGCAAATATTACATTCCTTAGATACCCTGTGGGGGAGATAGAAGCAAATTTGTGTTTTGCCATTTTTGGCAAAAATTCGAAAATTCAAAATGGCCGCCATTTTTGGGGAGGGGAAAATTTTTGGAAAATTGCAAAGATTGCATTCCTTAGATACCCTGTGGGTCGAAAATTTCGACGAAATCGCTCTATCTCGCACGGTTAAGGAGATAGAAGCAAATTTGTGTTTTGCCATTTTTGGCAAAAATTCGAAAATTCAAAATGGCCGCCATTTTTGGGGAGGGGAAAATTTTTGGAAAATTGCAAATATTACATTCCTTAGATACCCTGTGGGTCGAAAATTTCGATGAAATCGCTCTATCTCGCACGGTTAAGGAGATAGAAGCAAATTTGTGTTTTGCCATTTTTGGCAAAAATTCGAAAATTCAAAATGGCCGCCATTTTTGGGGAGGGGAAAATTTTTTGAAAATTGCAAAGATTGCATTGCTTAGATACCCTGTGCGTCGAAAATTTTGCCGAAATCGCTCTATCTCGCACGGTTAAGGAGATAGAAGCAAATTAGTGTTTTGCCATTTTTGGCAAAAATTCGAAAATTCAAAATGGCCGCCATTTTTGGGGAGGGGAAAATTTTTGGAAAATTGCAAAGATTGCATTCCTTAGATCCCCTGTGGGTCGAAAATTTTGCCGAAATCGCTCTATCTCGCACGGTTAAGGAGATAGAAGCAAATTTGTGTTTTGCCATTTTTGGCAAAAATTCGAAAATTCAAAATGGCCGCCATTTTTGGGGAGGGGAAATTTTTTTGAAAATTGCAAATATTACATTCCTTAGATACCCTGTGGGTCGAAAATTTCGACGAAATCGCTCTATCTCGCACGGTTAAGGAGATAGAAGCAAATTTGTGTTTTGCCATTTTTGGCAAAAATTCAAAAATTCAAAATGGCCGCCATTTTTGGGGAGGGGAAAATATTTTGAAAATTGCAAAGATTGCATTGGTTAGATACCCTGTGTGTCGAAAATTTTGCCGAAATCGCTCTATCTCGCACGGTTAAGGAGATAGAAGCAAATTTGTGTTTTGCCATTTTTGGCAAAAATTCGAAAATTCAAAATGGCCGCCATTTTTGGGGAGGGGAAATTTTTTTGAAAATTGCAAATATTACATTCCTTAGATACCCTGTGGGTCGAAAATTTCGATGAAATCGCTCTATCTCGCACGGTTAAGGAGATAGAAGCAAATTTGTGTTTTGCCATTTTTGGCAAAAATTCGAAAATTCAAAATGGCCGCCATTTTTGGGGAGGGGAAAATTTTTGGAAAATTGCAAAGATTGCATTCCTTAGATACCCTGTGGGTCGAAAATTTCGACGAAATCGCTCTATCTCGCACGGTTAAGGAGATAGAAGCAAATTTGTGTTTTGCCATTTTTGGCAAAAATTCGAAAATTCAAAATGGCCGCCATTTTTGGGGAGGGGAAAATATTTTGAAAATTGCAAAGATTGCATTGCTTAGATACCCTGTGCGTCTAAAATTTTGCCGAAATCGCTCTATCTCGCACGGTTAAGGAGATAGAAGCAAATTAGTGTTTTGCCATTTTTGGCAAAAATTCGAAAATTCAAAATGGCCGCCATTTTTGGGGAGGGGAAAATTTTTGGAAAATTGCAAAGATTGCATTCCTTAGATCCCCTGTGGGTCGAAAAATTTTGCCGAAATCGCTCTATCTCGCACGGTTAAGGAGATAGAAGCAAATTTGTGTTTTGCCATTTTTGGCAAAAATTCGAAAATTCAAAATGGCCGCCATTTTTGGGGAGGGGAAATTTTTTTGAAAATTGCAAATATTACATTCCTTAGATACCCTGTGGGTCGAAAATTTCGACGAAATCGCTCTATCTCGCACGGTTAAGGAGATAGAAGCAAATTTGTGTTTTGCCATTTTTGGCAAAAATTCGAAAATTCAAAATGGCCGCCATTTTTGGGGAGGGGAAAATTTTTGGAAAATTGCAAAGATTGCATTCCTTAGATACTCTGTGGGTCGAAAATTTCGACGAAATCGCTCTATCTCGCACGGTTAAGGAGATAGAAGCAAATTTGTGTTTTGCCATTTTTGGCAAAAATTCGAAAATTCAAAATGGCCGCCATTTTTGGGGAGGGGAAAATTTTTTGAAAATTGCAAATATTACATTCCTTAGATACCCTGTGGGTCGAAAATTTCGACGAAATCGCTCTATCTCGCACGGTTAAGGAGATAGAAGCAAATTTGTGTTTTGCCATTTTTGGCAAAAATTCAAAATGGCCGCCATTTTTGGGGAGGGGAAAATATTTTGAAAATTGCAAAGATTGCATTGCTTAGATACCCTGTGTGTCGAAAATTTTGCCGAAATCGCTCTATCTCGCACGGTTAAGGAGATAGAAGCAAATTAGTGTTTTGCCATTTTTGGCAAAAATTCGAAAATTCAAAATGGCCGCCATTTTTGGGGAGGGGAAAATTTTTGGAAAATTGCAAAGATTGCATTCCTTAGATACCCTGTGGGTCGAAAATTTCGACGAAATCGCTCTATCTCGCACGGTTAAGGAGATAGAAGCAAATTTGTGTTTTGCCATTTTTGGCAAAAATTCGAAAATTCAAAATGGCCGCCATTTTTGGGGAGGGGAAAATTTTTGGAAAATTGCAAATATTACATTCCTTAGATACCCTGTGGGTCGAAAATTTCGACGAAATCGCTCTATCTCGCACGGTTAAGGAGATAGAAGCAAATTTGTGTTTTGCCATTTTTGGCAAAAATTCGAAAATTCAAAATGGCCGCCATTTTTGGGGAGGGGAAAATTTTTTGAAAATTGCAAAGAGTACACTCCTCAGATACCCTGCGGGTCGAAAATTTTGCCGAAATCGCTCTATCTCGCACGGTTAAGGAGATAGAAGCAAATTACTCAAAAGTAGTACTGAAAATACACAATGAAGTACCTAAATGGCTATTACTCATGTACTGACAAAGCTATCAGTCCCAAATGCAATACCAAGCGAGCTATGGACATAACAATCTTGTATTCAAAATTGTAGTAAAATATCTTTAATTATTTTGGCTTAAATGCACGGAAACCAATGGGTACTGAAAATAGCTGTACTTAAGTATTACTCAGTAAGCAAAAGAGGTACAACAGCCAAAAGCAATCCCAAGCAAGCTACTGTCCCAATAAGCCTGCATACCAAATTTGGTGACAATAGCTCTAATACTTTTCCTTTAAATGAGCGGAAACCATGCGTGACGCCGGACATCGGACGCCGGACGCCGGACATCGGACATCGGACAACGGACATCGACATAATGATACTTGTGGCCTTACAACTAATAAAATGAATTGATCTTTCAGAATTGTTATTTCAAAACAACGTGAGTGCAATATTAATCGGGGGGGGGGGGGGGGAAAAACCTTTTTTTCAGATTTAAAACCTTTTTTTCTTCTAAAATAGCCTTTTAAAAAACCTTTTTTTTCCGTTAAAATTCACTGGGATGCCTGGTGTTGTCTATTTTGCTACTTTTTCAAAGTCTGATATTGTTTATACGGACACTTTTTTCCAATGTTGGTAATATATATTCTTTATCTGTTTAACTGCATGTATTTTTTTCAGATAAATGCGTGTGGTTTATTTGCTAAGCAATAGATTTACTCATATTTACGAAGAATTAGAGAAATGGACATAGATACAACATATTTGCCTTTTGGTCACCACTATTTCTGGATATTTTGCAAAGACTTTACGTGATTTGTATTTTGAGCTACTTTGCAGAACTATTTCCAGCTGTCAGTAACACTATTTACATAAAGCAATTTTTCAATTTGTGCATTGGTAAAACTGTGAGCAAGAAAGAAGTCTTAACACTCCATGAACAAAGATTGATTATGAAAGCTCATTAACATGCACAAAAAGATTGCTTTTGAGAAAGAAAGCCTTGCATGAATATAATAGTCCATTTCAAAGACCCCTCCAACATGCTCGTTTGGTAGTTTTGAATAATTGTCAGAGTGAATGAGATTTGCAAGTATTCATATTAGTGTATATCATTGGACATTTCATACAAACTACTTAACTCATTATCACACTCAGGAGCCCCATAATCAGTCGGGATATGGAGGCCAACACTACAAGTAATCCATTAGTATTCAGTCATTGAGTACTTGAAACTCTTTAACACACCTATTCGGGACAAAACATGAATTATGTGGCAGTACCCACGGAAACCACTCTGTTTAATGAATTTGGTATCATGAGCATGCGCAGACGAATTCGAGCATGCGTAGATGAAGTTCGTGCTTTGGTAACTGAAGGTGCAGTCCATGGTGTATATAAGATTGTGACTTGGCCGTCTTTTGGTGTAACACAATGACACAAGGTGAATGGAGGTAAATGGACTTTTCGCCACTGTGTCCTAAGGTTGCATACAAACCTGGGACGGTATTGGGACGGGGGCGTTTCGCCCAGTGTCTATAGCCGCGGGTTATACCGCCAGTAGTGTGAATGATACACCAAATCTTGAAAAGGTATGTGGCGCCCTTGGAGGTGGTTCCACCACCAAGTGAAATCTTTAACTGCCGGATATACCGCCTTTAGTGTGAATGGGGCATAATCAACACAACCAATTGCTTAACATGACCAGTCCTACAATACCTCCACCCAAACCAAACAGCAGCCATCCAAAGTTCTCATATAGATCAGTACTATACTGGACAATGTACAATCTGCTGTAAACCATTACCACATGCCACACACTGCATTCCTTGTGAATGGAAAACTCCCTGTAGATAAACACCAATACAAATGCTTGTGTTTTCATGTCCTGTGACTTGGTTCAAACGGGTTCAGCAGTTGAGAGAATATTTCCTGTTTACATTCTGTCTGATTCTTTGTGCAGTTGCCTGAAATGGTGCATTTGAAATTAAACTACAGTTTTGGAAGAGATTCATTTGTTAAGATATTTGCTTAGTTTGAAAAGTAAAATGTAACATTTTGACATTGCTGATTATTGATTTGTACATCTTGTATAATTGTATACATGTGGTATCCATTATAATTACATACAAGTGTGTTTATGGGATTTTGGTTGGCTTAAGTATAGGTACATGTATTTGATATCAAATGAAATGTTTTATTACCAATACATTAAAGAGTTATTTGGAGAGATTTAGGCTGCAGTTTGTACAATAAAAGAGTTTTTGTCACCACCCATTATGTTACTAGTAACTTGCACAGTGTTGCAGCATACCAATGTAAATTCATTTTGTAAAATTGGCAACACAAAAAAATACAAGAGTACAGAAGTATTTACGACAGAGATTCAAGGTGAAAAATTATTAAAAGCTGATTCCCATTGACAGGTACAGTCCACTAAAAGTAGTAAATTGAGACAAAAGTGTGTCACAGATTTTCAACCTGTATGAAAGTATCAACATAGTGTAAGTAAACTGTTGTATACTTAGTGCAGTATAACATCAATGTATTTCTTGTGTATTTGTATAAATTTAGTACACTATACTACTCCATAATGTATTTTGTATAAATTTAGTACACTATACTACTCCATGTACTACCCATATATATTTGTTTTGTACATTACAAGTAAACTGTACAAACAGATACACAGGAACCTCCTACTATACAAACAGGTTTGGAAATGAACACGTAGTTCAGATAGTAGAGGGCTCACATATATATCCTATGTATGTAGTAAATGCTCCCCACTCTAATTATGGCCTCTGTACTTGTAATCACAAGTTTCGGTGATCAGGAGTCAGAAATGAAAGTGAATGGTACTAATTTGTGAAAGACACAGCCAGGTTAATTTAAGAGTACTTTTTGTCTGCATTAGTCTATTACAAATGTAGTAAAAATCTTAAACATAAATACTGCAACAAAATTACTTACAGTATCTTTTTGGTACATAAATATTACAACGCTATTAAAATGTTACAACACATTTTTTTTTTCTTACAGTACATAAATAATATTACACCACAATTTCTTTATAGTATATTAATAAGTATACAACTTATTTTCTTTATCGTACATAAATGTTACAAGACAATTTATTTTTAGTACACGTTACAAAATAGTTTCTTTATTATAGTACATTTAAACATACTACATCACAATTTCTTTTGTAGTACATAAACAATTATTTCAACTTAATAGAACAAAATATTACAACACATTTTCTTTTTAGCACATAAATATTACAACACTATTAAAATATTTCAACACCATTTCTTTCAAGTACATACATATTACAACTTAATATCTTTATAGTGCATACATATTACAACACATTTTCTTTTTAGCACATTAGTATTACAACACAATTTGTTTATAGTAGCTTATCACAGGTTAGACTACACAGATACTTTGTGGGCCATGTTTGTTGCCTGTTCAACTACAGGAAATAAGTCTACACAATACAAGTCAGAGAGAACTAAATTAAGGTGGAACTTTCATTGTTAAACTTTAGTATATGCTAGTGTTACTAATAAACTTATTACCACCCCTCCCCTTTTTGAAAGAAATCTGACCACTGGAGACATTACATTTACAGTATTTGTAGAGGGAGCACATGTAAAAGGGTAGTCACAGACAAGTGACATTTCTGGAACCAATGGAACTGGTCAGTGGAACTGAAAACAGTTGAAGCAAACCCTTTGCAATAGACCTGTATTACATGACATTACTGTTTTAACTACAAGTATGTATTGGGGCCTTTTTGATGAAGATTATCTTTCTGAAAAATGTATCAAGTGCAAGTATGCATAGTTTGGATCGTGGTCGTTTGTATAATAGAGGTTCTCCTGTGGATGACATTTTCTTTGGAAATGTATGGCAGGCTTAAATGTGAATCATGCGATAATTTGAAATATGAACCTGGTGTTTAAAGTTGTACAGTAGTTTTGTAAAATGCCAGGCATTGATGGCAATAACAAATTAGTTTAAAACTTGCTTACAATTTGGATAGTTAAGGAAATCTATGTAAACATATTCACCATTGTAGTAACTGCAATTTGTTCATCCAGACAGTTTAGTTTTTGGAGGTTTGTTGCAGAACAAGAAAAGAAATGTTGAAGAATTCATTATATATTTAGAAATGAATGTTTAAGAATGTTATAAAATAAATAAGTTGTTGAAAAATTTGTTATATGAAAATTAATACACAAGAATTAGATAAGGACATGTACAGGTGTCAGCAGATCTTGTTCACATTTTCTGTCTTGCTGTTTCTGTTGCTGTTGCTCTTGCAATGTAAATTTGAACTCTTGTACTGTACTGGGATATGTACATGCTTGTTTCTACTTTGCCCAATGCAAGCACTTCACCCAGTTATATAATCTTTCGGGTATTTCATCCTAAATTGCGCAGGTTCAAGATGTGAATAATTGTACTTAAACAACCCCTACATGTGTGCATTGTTGTAATGTCATGACAAGCCCTGGAGAGACCAATCAATAATTTCTGGTGTAAGAATTCTTAATATGTCTCTTATTCATGTAAGGCATGCCTTTTGCCTGAAACTGTAGTGTGTAGAACCCAGTAAAATTCTCCCCAACAATGGTATTGGTGCATGTGTTACGGGCCTTTTCAACACCAAATGTCGTTTTTTGATCTGGTGCAATCTGGACACCAGACACTACACTCTAAACTGTATTCTAATTAGCAAGGCCTTCTCAAATGGCACACCCTTATTATTGTGTGCCATTTCAACACCAGATTAAATTTTGTAATCTTTAAAATATATCACAAGGCATTAAATTCAGGCATTGTTTTGCGTTTGATAAAATAGAATATATTGATGCATTGTGAAATAAAATTTGGATTTTATCGCGTGAATTTTCAAAACAAAATATGGTTCTAACTGGCAATGTCCAAGAATTTTCATGAAATATGTAAACTTTGTCCCCATAAAATACAGCACATTAATGTTTCGTCAAAGAGAATTAGATTTAATACACCGATTTCTAAAAATGAAATTATTTCAAATATCAACTTATACTTCAAAGCAAGCTTAAGTATTTTCATCTGGCTGTTGTTTAATCAGGGTCCCCACATCCTTGAAAATCCTTGAAAAAAATTGCTTCATTTTCAAGGCCTTGAAAGTCATTGAATTTGGCCAAAATTGAATAAAATCCTGGAAAAGTCCTTGAATTTGTTATTGCCCAACTTCTGCATCTGCATCATCTAGTTTTATGGCTATCGTCAGACTCAGCAATGCAAGTATGATCTAAGAGAAAATTAAAGTGAACATCCTTGAATTATATATGGCTTTTTCTATAATCTCTGACAAATAGCATTGTTGTAATGAGTTTATAAAATGTTAAAATCCTATGACAATAAAGAATTTTGTGGGAGGAATGGCCGGCTAGAAGGGGGGGCAACGGAGGCCGTGCCTTAAAATATATCCTTGAGAATTGTCCTTGTTGACCTTGAAAATCCTTGAAAAGACCTTGAATCCAGTTATCAAAAGTCTGTGGGAACCCTGTTAATATGTTCCAATTGGATGTGAAAACAGCCACACCAGGTGAACACTAAAATTTATTTTATTGGTGTCAAGTCGACCCCAAATACAATTGGCACAGGTGTTGAATTGACTCCGAATGCATATCGAGGTCCTTGGCACTTTGTTGGGACGTGTAAAAATCCTTGCAGTGTATGTATTCTGATAACATCAGAAGAACAAGCAGTGGAGGAAAAGAGCAATAACTCCCTGTATAAAGGTCTGTATGCTCTAAGGATGATATTGTTGGATCTGATATTGTTGGAACTGACACAACATTCCTTGTCTGTGCCCACCAATGACAACACAAGGAGATAAAACAATTTCTGTTTTGAAGAATTTTCCCAACTTTTGTCAGATCTTAAGTTGTCATCAGTATACGCCTCCCAAGTAAAGGCTTTATAACATTTTTTCTGGCCTGATTTTTAAAATGTTTTATCATTTTCTTGAGCTTAAAGAGGACTTGTACCTTTTTGGACATCAGCACCTTAGAGGATGTTTACATCAATTTCGGTGTTTAGAAGTGTTTCTTACTTACTTTGTATCAGATTAGTGTGCTCAGGCCTATAGGATATACTACTTGGGTGGCATTTTACATTTAAAAAGGCTGAATTTCAGTTTATACATAATTGCTATGTTGGACTAAGTTTGAGTCGAGACGGGGTCAGTTTTGGTTTTAGGCTTTTTGTGAATACCAGTCCTGGATAGGAGTTCTGAATATTTGTCTTCAGTTATGTTATAAGGCATGCCTTTCCGGTTATACTGTAATGTGCAGGACCTGTGAGGTGACAAAATGAATCCACAGTCTCACCGAGTTTTATCAATAAAGTTGTATTTTCTTATTCAGTCAAGGTACATTATCACCAATCATAATATCAAAACCTTGATGTCATGGAAGCAAAAACTATATTTACCTTTTACTCGGATGTTATACCTAGTGAGTACACAGACAGTTAATATTTTAAGGCAAAGTCTGTCGCATCTCATTGCAATTTGGATACATATCTTGTCCAAAATTAAAATTTCTTTATAATGGGGCGAGTCAAAATTGAGATTCGAGAGATTAAAATAAGTTAATTTTATAGGCATTGTAATATTGTGGTACCACTTTTGTATCACACTGACTTCTTGGATTCATTTTTAAACAGAATATAAGTAAAACTGACATGTTTTATTCAAGAGCTTTTATTGTTTCTGAATTAAAAAAAAAAAACAGTACAAAAGTTGACAGTGTATTGCAATTAGGCAGTGATTGAAATAACATGAGAGAAAAAAAGCTACACTATGCATGTGTCATTTTAAAGCTGAATACAGTGTAATTGCACAGCAATGTACAAAACTACAGTATTATTACTGAAATATGGAATGTGTTCATTACATGTAAAGTGGACTCTTTGTTTATCTAATCCTCCTGGGAGACAATGGGCGACAATACCATAGTTTTGTGAATAATGCTGCCGATTTATTGAGAAATCAAACTAACCAAACGAAAACATCCCAAATGACGTATACAGAAAAAATATATCACAAATGAAGATGACAGTATCATACGAGTTGGTAATCTCAATGATTGGTACATTTTTTGCTGTATATGTCTTATGAAGGATGTTTTCCTTTTATTATCCACCATTTTGGTTGATTAAGGAGTTAAATAAATCCATATTTGAAGAGAGAGTGTTAAATAGGGCATCATGTGCAGGGGGCGCAAATGAATATAAAAACCCTCAATCTTGAACTTGCCATATCTCAGTCATTTCTGCATGGAGTTTTATGCAACAACAAACAAAAACCAAGCAGAAGCGATGTAAAATACCTTTTTAATGATATATTAGTCATGTGTGTTGGTTAAATAGTTGTCCAGATATTAATGCGGCACTTGTTGATACTAATTATCCATGGGAAGGAAAAAATAATATTCCCCCCCATACAGGTTATATACAGCGCATGGTGGATAATAAGCAAAAATACGCAGATCCATACCCTGAGACCTTTTTCTTTTTTCTGAAAATTAGAAGGCAAATAAATTAGAGGTTTCAATGGGGCTTTAAATTTATGACCAGAACACTTAAATTGAAAGAATTCCTTTTATATTAAGCTCAACAAAAGGTGGCAAAATAAATAAAGAACAGGGGGCAAGTTGGTATTGATGTCTTTGTATGTTTTTTTAGTTACCCAGGCAAGAAAATTTAAATGAATTCACCCGTTTCAGTCTATTTGAATTGGCAAAGTCAAAAATATGGAAGACATTGGGTCAGATTGGTAAAACCAGATTTTTGGATAAACAAGAGTCCACTATAACATCAAACTGGCAGTATTCCAAGAATTAATATGAAGTATTAAAACTGGTGCTACAAAATGTAATTGAGGTAGTTGCCTTGGGGTGACCTCATGGTAATGAAGCTTGGCAAATGAGCCACCTCTGTGTTTATGGTTTTAGAACAAATTCAGCTCGAACTGTTCCTTGAATGGAAAACTACCCCTTTCAGAAACTCTAGTGTCTATGGCTCTCATGATGTCCTCATACTTTACAAATTTACTTAAATATACAGAACATTATACACATGAATATGACCTGTCTGTGTACACTGTATATTAATATAGCAATGGTGAAACATGCTTAAGGTCTTCATAAATTGATAGGTAATTTGGTGAGGGTTGTTGTTTTTTACCAAAACAGTACAGAAGACGTTGAAAAATAACCCAAGCTTTGTTGTCGGGTTGTGCAGTACTACCTTTGAATGCATGCAGTGTTTCTCAATAGGTCTCAGTGAACAAGTGGTTAAAAAGTTGGGCATTTAATCACTCAGTTCTTGGCTCTATGGTCATAGAACTCCAACAAAACACATGGCAGGACAGTTGGGATGCACTGAGGGCCTTCGTTGTACAACCTTGGTTTTTGAAAGGAATATAGTATAAAAGCTCCGAAACTTTGACCTGTGCTCTGTTTTGATGGTTTACAGTATTGACATATTTTTCCAAATGGAAGACTAGAAACACTAATAACTTGCTGTGTAGATACATATAATATGTACAATGGAGAAATTAAAACAAAAGTCACAAGATAATCAGCGACATAAAATACTGTAAAGTACAAGCTTCTGCAATCTGAACTTCTGTAGTTAAGTAGATGTAATCAATACAATTGAGGAAATTCAAAACAAAATCATGCTACAGGGTAATCATTGACGTAGAATACTGCATAGTACAACTTTCTGAACTTCTGTTATCTAAGTACCGTAAATTTCCAAAATAATGCCCAGGTTCAAATAAACACCTGGTGCCAAGCACACTGTTTACAATTTATTACACTGTTTTTGTATTTCAAAAGAAGGCCTGGTTCAATTTAATGCCTGGTCTGATGCCATTTGAAAATAATTAACGCCCGGGCCATATTTTGGGAAAATACGGTATTACAATTTTGTATCCATACTTTCCGAAAATTGCCCCCTGAAAGAACTGCTGTATTCCTGCAGTTTTATGGTGAATTGCCATTTCTGTTTAAAATATTAACAATATGTCATACTTCTCATAATTGCCATCTCATCAATACATATATTTTGCATATGTATCAAAAACTGGCTGTAAATTTACATGTGCAAATTCAAAGTAAAAGTCGGAGTTTGTCGAGTGCCATTCATAAATTTATATGTAGTTTTACACAATAATGCCGTACAATTTCATACTTTGTAAATTGCAAAAAAAAAAAACTAAATGGTTTCCTTAGGGTCAAAGTAACTCATTCTTAACCTCTAACAGTATTCTGAATAATACAGAAGAAATTGTTACATTATCACATCATCGACTCTGTGGCCTTGATACTTGATATGTAACGTTTGAACTTGGACCTTGCCCAGAAAGGTCTGCAAATTAATATATATCCCACTAAATGTATTTAAATGTACAAATCTGTTCAGTGTGATTTAATTTAGATCTTTTAGAGTGCCTTTTCTATAAAATTTTATGAAACAAAAAGAAAAATGTTTACTATCTGTTGAAATAATGAAAATCTTAAAAATACTTGGTAGATAAATTTGGTTTCACATCCTAGTTTTGGGAGTGTACAATAATTTAAAGTTGTAGGAGTATGAGGTTTGGTAATCACTTATTTGTGCTCAGTTTCTGACCTCAGTTGGCCTGCCTACAAACATCTGGACATCTTGTCACAGACCTGACAATATGTATAAGGTGTACATTCACACTGTACAGTGTAATGGCTTATCTGTGTAAATATGATGCTATTGTACTAAAGTTGTTAAAAAAAATACTTTACTTAAGCTACATTGTCATCAGCATAGGAGGTATAATTATGTTCTAGCCAAGAGATAACTGTAGTAGTCAATGTAATAACTTAGACTAAGTTGCATCCACACAGGTGTTAGTAGTAGTAAGATATTGCTCCTTAATAGGATTTCTAGACTGGTATCTACTTGGCAATTAACTATATTTATCCTTGATCAAGTTTTCTGTCAACTAGTAGCCAAAGTAAGAATTTTGTCTGATGACTGTTGTAATTGTGTACAAATCTGATTTAATGTGGATAATTTGCAGCAGACGTAACTCATTTGTAGATAATTAACATGCGTGACTTACAATTTCACCAGTGTTTGATATATCTCTGATATATCTCTAATACTACAAGACTGCAAACTTGTGAAGGAATATTCTGGCCTTCTGTATATGTTCCACAGCACTGATCAACACATTGCAACTTTGAAAACATATTTTTTACTCAAATTCCCATTTTGGAAGTGTGTATGATGATAACACCCAAACACTTGCTGTTAAACTTACAGATCACACATTTTACAAATATCAGTACTACAATAAATTAAATACTTTTAAATAATTAAATACAACATGTTAACAATAACTAATGAAGTGTAAAAAATAAAAGTTAGAAAAATTAAATTTGTTAAAAAAAAACCATCTGATTAGGAAATTTTTTTTCTCTCACTTTTTTGTTCAGTTTAAAAGAGGTCTCATATCGATCAATTAGTGAGTCAGATCTTTCATATTTTACAACAAATATTGCCTACATTGGGTTGGGCTTTCCTGAACAGAAAATATGGTATTTGCTACGTTTTAAAAGTGGTTCTTTCATTTTGTATTGAATCTTTATATGTGTGAAAAATTATCTGTTTGAAAAGCTAGCCTTTTAGATTTTAGAAAAATATTGTAAGAAGGTTGGCTATTTGATACAGAATTGACTTCCGAAATGAAAAATCATAGATTCTACAATTATACAAAACTGTGTTCTTTATTTATCATTCTTGAGGATATTTTGTAAAATTTTTTGAAAACCAATTATTGCCCCGCCCACCAAAAAAAAAATAAAATTTCAAAAAATTTCAAAAAATTTAAAAAAAAATAATAATGAAAAAAGTTTTTGATAATTATTTTCACTTGTAGTTTTGTATTGTACATAAGTAGTTTTTGAAATAAATTTTGTGATATAGTTATTGGCAGCAATATTCTAAATATAGCAAAGTTACTATATGACAGTTACTCAGTTACTCCTGTACAGTTCAAATGTACATATGTTGCAGTAAAGTTGTGTAACTAGTAATTTCACAAAGTTCCTGATATTTTAGGGATTTCACACAAGTAATGAGATTTTTTTCAAGGATGAAACCCATTCTATTTCATGGGCAAAAGAAAAAAAGACTGCATCATTGTAAAATTCATGACCAAACATAAGACTTTCTGACGAGACTGAAACCCCTGAGTGTGAAGTTTGTTCCTAAATTGAAAATCTGGAGTATTTAATCCTCTGAAGACCCAATGTGTTGATCAGCAGTCAAAGTGTTTTCATCAGTGTCATTATTTTGACTTTTCTTCAGCAATGTGTAATTAAAACTCTTGGCATCCTAAGATACATTAATACTGACGTTATGAGTGATGAGGAACACTTGGGTTTGCAGATTTTTAGCAAGCTCATAAAATTCTAATAAACTGGAATTTTCCTTTGAAACAATGGAATACTGCTCTATTGACGGCCAAGGGGTTAACATGCTCAGACATTCCTTGCTTGGAACTTTTTACATTTTTAAAAAACTGCTGACCAAAATACAAAATTCCCTTATGATCTTTCCTGGTCATGGGTGAAGTTCACACACTGGGAATTGCCTTCACTACAATGCCTGGAGGTTGTTTTAACTCTGCTCAGTGTTCTTGACATTTAAATGGTTCGAGGTGAAGTGGCGCTTTCCATCCAAGTACATCATGTATTCTGTGTAAAATAAACACACACACACCAAAAAACTGGTTATTCACAGCAGTAATTCATGCGTACCATATTATATGGCATTTGCTATTTATATGTCACCTTTGTTCCCCAATTATAAGCATCCACTGGTGGAATTGGCAATTCTCCAAAATTTGCATTTTCAACAGCGAGGTATTTGTTATTGTGTTTATTTGTTCATGGCTTTTTGGTACAGATTTTTCCGTTATTTATTATATTTACAAAGTTGTCAGTTTGAGTTTGAAAAAGGTTTTCAAGTATCTGGGTGAAGCTTTTGCTATACCTTCAGTGCTTGTTTTGTTGTTACTTGTTATTTGTTACCTGTTATTATTTGTTATCTGTTGTTATTTTCAGACGTTATTGTTTTCCTGCTGCTTTAGTCTTTACAAAAATTTAAAAAAAAAATAATAAATTGATATAATTATAAACTTTTGTCTTTACGTTGTACCAAATACAAGTTGCTAAGTTTGCCAAAGCTGTCTCATTTCAGTAAAACAGATATGTTCCAAGACTTTGCAACATCTGAAGAATAACAAATTAACACCGTTAAAGCAATGATATATTCAAAATTCCTGAAACATGTCTTTCCTGCAATGGCATTATTACTGAGTTTTGAGAGTTATGAAATACTCTTGATATTTCATACAGCTTCAGCAACTGGCATGTTTCTTTGACACGAAGGAACAAGCAATCAGTGACCGAATGAATCGGGCACATCTGTTGAGATGGCATGAAGCAAAAACAAGTATATCTACTCCAAAGAACAGAATTCCAGTCTATTGTAGGTTTTTACCTCCTACACTACTGCTGTTACCCAGTTGCATACCTGGGTAAAAAAGGGACAAATACACATGAATTACTTTGTTTTTGGGCAAGGATTTGAACCTCAGACCTTTCACTTCATAATTCACCAACCTTCGGGCCACAAACTGGAATGCAACCAAACCTCTTTATTGATTAATTTTAGTTTGACATTGCTATCAACACAATGAAAAGGTCTGGGACGTCAGATTGATCTGGGTATAAAGTCACATTCAACACATTGTGTAGGGCATATCATGGCATGTATTTGTGGGGATGGAGGGAAGGAGTGCATACTATAAGTTAGTCAAGAATCTGCAGGCAACTGCCCAATTACAGGGAACTGAACCCAGCATCTAAAGGATGGGAGATGAATGTGTTACACACAACACCACAATGCCCCCAAAGTGTGCCATACATCATCTCTATATGTACAGGACTTTGCGTTATTGCAAATTTTCACAGTCATCAAACCGGCCAGGGACTTTTGATATGACCGACCAGTCTACTGCTCAGAGACCTTTTTCCAGTGCTTTTGACACCACCAGGAATGATACGTCAAGTGAGTCGGATTTAGACAGTGACATCTCTGACCGACCTCCAGTAGACCTGTACCCAGAAGAGGGTGAGCTATCCGATGATCAAGAGGTCTCCTTCACCAACCCTGACCAATCCCTCTCGGAGGAACAGTCTTATAGAGAAACAATGAGGGGGATTCAGTCATATATGGGATGGACCCACATTCCGGATGTTGATGCTGGTGCCAAGACATCGGATGACAACCCTTTGTTGGCCCTAAAGTGCAAGCACCAGGCAAGGTGTCGGTCAACCTTCCTACCGACGAATGGCTCTGTAATAAACTGAACAAACTAGATGAATGCTTTTGCTAACAAAAGCGAAGCGTCCATGAGAGTTTAAAATGCCTTGTGGTTTTAATCAGCATGCTGTAAAGCTAAGAATGCACAAAGCTGTACCGTACTGTTACATAAACCAACCCCCTTAGTGATATCATGACAGGGAAAATCCTACAAAGGTCTTCTTTAATTAACATAAACAAGCGTTGTAGACATAGACAAGCTGGAGAAAGTGTTGTACATTGGATGTACAACATTGGATGTAACTTTAGTAAATTTTGTGTAAATGCTACAAAGCATTTCAGTAACGAGTATTGATAACTTCATATATAATCATGTGTGCAAGTATGTATTGCTATTTAGATTGTCCACAGGGTTTTGCAATAGGTTTTAATACATTGTGAAAGCATAAAAGCAACAATAAAGGCAAAAGCTATTTCATGACCCCAGTTTGACCCATACATGGGGGTCAGGAGGTAAAACTAACCGGCTATTTAGCCTGTCCACATATGGTTTCCCAATACCTCTTAATACATTCTGAAGCTATAATAGCAACAATGAAGGAGATATCAGGTAAAAACTCCAAAACAGCTGTTTTTTACCCCAGTTTCACCCATGGGGGGGGGGGGGGGGGGGTCGGGTGGTAAAACTGACCGGCTACTTAGACTCTCCACATATGCTTTCCCAATACTTCTTAATACATTCTCAATCTATAAAAGCAACATTAAAGGAGATATAAGACAAAAACTCGAAATCAGCTATTTTATTGCGTTAATACATCCTATCCAATGGACAATATGCTAAACCGGTCGGCACAGACCGGCCCGCCAAACGTCAGAAAAAGACGTCCTGTGTTTCCACCGGCTGGCCGGTCCTCACACTGCACTCGCCAGGTGGCGTGTCGTACTTCCTTCCTGTCTAGATAAGCTGACGTCATAGCATCTTTTTCGTTTGGCGCATGCACTGCTTGAACGAATATTTGGAAATAGTTTTTAAATTTTATTTTATGTGAGTTTGAAGAAGTGCTGGATTGTGGAACTTTGCGTATCACTTCCTCACATACTATAGATCATTTCTACAGTTATTTTAGTGCTTGGAACGTTTTGTGAGTTTTTAGAAGTGCGGTTTTTATACCTTACGGATCACTTCCTCACGTGTGCTTGTTTTATCATGTCTTCTCCAAGTCAACGTAGGGGGGGGGGTGCGGCCACATGATGGCTGGCTTTGACCACCACACTGTGTGTGCTAGGTGCCGTGACAAGAAGAAGGGCTCTGACCCTTGTGTTAAGTCCCCACCAGAATCTTGTGGACATTGCGACCTTTTGACGCCAGAACAAAGGACTCAGCTTTCAACCCCCTCCTACAAACTAAAGAAGGAACGGAAAGAGGCCAAGTCTTCAACACCCATCAAAGATTCAGACACTCTCAGTCCCACCCTTGTGGACCCGGCACTTGTGTCGGTAGTAGGGGTAGTGGATGGCCAGGGTACCTCCGGTGCCTCTGGTTTGAGTGGGCCGGAAGAGAAGAGGAGGAAATCTGAGAAGAAATCTGATAAGAAGTCTGCATCTTCTAAGTCGGTTAAGCCGGACAAGTCGGTTAGGTCACCCAGCCGACCTGCATCCTTCATCTTCATCTACCGGACAGGGGAAGTCCACTGCCCCTTCTACCGACTCTAAATTATCAGATTTGGACAAAAAGTGGTCGGACCGGTTTAACAGACTGGAGGCCCTGCTTATGGCCAAGACGTTGGACCGACCTCAGGAACCAGTGTTTGGAACTGTCAAGGTCACCCCCTCACATGCTCCACCAGCTGATTTGATCCGACCGGAACCCTTCATTCAACCGACTACTCTTCCTCAACCAGCCGACACTGCCCTTGCCTCACCGGCCACCGACCCAGTTCCTCACGGGTCTACTACTACTTCAAAAGCCTCATCATCAGGCCTACCAGAACTGGCACAACCAAGGCAGAAACGTTCAGTCACGGCTTTTGACACATCTAAGAAAGACGCCTCTCCCTCTAGTGATTCGGAATCGGACAGCCTGTCTTCCGACCATCCTCTTGTTGATATCTTTCCGGAGGAAGGAGAATTGTCAGACGATATGGAGGCAAATGCATCTGATCATGATCAGTCCCTCTCGGAGGAGCAATCCTACCGAGAAACTATGAGGGGGATTAGATCCTTCATGAACTGGTCTCATATTCCGGACATTGACTCTGGTGCGACAACTCCTGAGGACAATCCCTTCTCCGGCCCCAAGATGCACACTCCAGGGAAAGTCTCTGTTACTCTACCGACAGATGAATGGCTCTGCAAGAAACTTTCAAAGCTCAATCTTACCCTTACTCAAGGATATCCAACACGAGCTTCTGAGGCAGGGGGCCTCTTGAGAGACCAATTCGTCCGACCACCGAAATCACAGACCAAGTGGTATGGGTGCCACCCAAACCCAAAGAAGGACTCTGACCAAGTAGTTACTTCGTGGCATACCGGTTCTTCACGCCTGAACAGTGGATACTTGAGGATTGCCAGACAGGCCGGTATAGCAAGTGCCCCACCCATGTCGCGGCCTATCTCCCAAGAGAACTTACGTAAATGGGAAAAATCCGTGCGTGAGTCCACTATTATATGTAACCAGGCTGCTGGATTCAACCGGTGTTTGCTGAAGGTCCAACAGAACATGGGTACACAGTTAAAGGCAATACGAGTGGAGTCCAAGGGCAAGGCACCGACCAAGGCTTCAGCTGCTGTTGACGAGCTTCAATTTTTACTGGATTTCAACGCCAGTGTGTGTCAATCCATGGCTAAAGCAGTCGAACACCTCACTGAATTTGTGTTCGTCAACATGGCAAATGCAACCCTCCTGAGGCGAGATTCTTATCTGGCATATCTTAAAGCTGGTGTGAAGGCGGATACCCTCAACGCCCTCCATACCTCACCTCTTCATCTGGAGACTCTCTTTCCAGACTCTTGTGTGAAAAAGGCTGAGGAGGACATTACTGACTTTGATTGGAACAAATCTGGTTCTGTATATAAGGGTCGCCGCTACCACCCATATGAAAGGCAGGAACAAAGGTTGGACAGAAAACAGGACAAACCGGCCTGGAAGACCTTGTCACGCACTCAGCGCCGCAAGAACAAAGGGAAACAACAGTACTCCTCACGTCCTGCCAAGGGTCAGCAGCAGTATAAATGACAATCAATGTTTTTTTGCAATTGAGACCACTGCTGCTGACCGGGAGCCCACAAGAGACTATGAACACTTTAAATGCAAAGTTGCCTGTTGTAAATTCTGTTCATACTGCGCCCGGGCATTCGCAAAAGAAAGAAATAAGTCCCGGGGCAGCAGTTTGTTTTCCAGATCTAAGTTCATTAAAATCTGTGAAAGGTGTTTCTTGTGTCATTCCATTGTCTCATGTAAATATTGTAACAAATGCTCCCAATGTTGTCACAAATCTTCCTGTAGGGGCCAGATTCCAAATGTTTTGGGAAAAGTGGTCAGAGCTGGGGGCCGGTCCGAAAGTTGTTCAAATCCTGAGGGAGGGGTACACCCTTCCCTTCCGGACCAGGCCAAACTTGTCAAGAACCCCAACAGTTGTAAGCTGCTATGGCAATCCTCACAGAAATCTCAAACTGTTAGAGGCATTACATCAGCTTACGGCAAAAAATGCTATAGAACGGGTACACAAACAAACCTCCCTAGGGTTTTTCAACCGACTATTCCTGGTTCCCAAACCCAACAACAAATGGAGGCCAATCCTAGATTTGAGCAATCTAAATCCCTTTCTCAAAACCGAGAAATTCAAGATGGAGACTCCGGAAACCATCAGAACCTCTCTCCAACAAGGAGAGTGGGTAACCTCCATAGACTTCAAGGATGCCTATTTCCACATCCCCATACAGGAACAGTCAAGGAAATTTTTGAGATTTCATGCCCAGGGACAGACCTTTCAGTTCAAAGCTCTCCCCTTTGGACTATCCACAGCTTCCATGGAGTTCACTGTCATAGCAAAGGAGGTGAAACTTATGGCCACTCAGAAGGGTATAAGGCTCCACCAATACCTAGACGACTGGTTGGTGAGGGCCACATCCCACCGGGCCTGTCTCTAACATACACAGGTCCTAGTACAACTGTGCAGACATTAGGGTTGGCTGGTGAACATAGAAAAGTCGGAATTGGACCCCAAGCAAGTTTTCAACTTCGTAGGTTACTAATTCGACCTCCAGTCCGGTCGGGTCCGACCGACACCGGACAGGTGGCAAAGCCTACAGGAAAAGATACTAGAACTCATCTCCCGACCGGCTTGTTCAGTACGGGAACTGATGTCCTTAATAGGCCTGCTAACCGCGACAGAGAAACAAGTTCACCTAGGCCGACTACACATGAGGCCCATTCAGTGGCATCTCAAAAGAAATTGGAGAATACCGGAATCCCTACACAAACGGATCCCTCTGCCCAGATCTCTGCATCCTCACTTACAATGGTGGCTGCAAGAAGACAACGTTCTCACAGGCCAACCACTACACCCTCTACAGCATGCTCTGCAAATCTTTACAGACGCATCAAAAGAAGGGTGGGGCGCTCACTTAAACGAGTATATTGCCAGAGGATCCTGGTCCCTACCGGAAAGCAAATTGCAGTCTTTCTGGCTCTAAAAGAGTTCCAAAAGTTATGCATAGGCAAAATGGTGCTGGTTGCAACCGACAATACCACCGTAGTAGCCTATATCAACAAGGAAGGAGGCATGAGGTCGGGCCCACTTTGTGCCCTACTCTGGAGAATCTTGACCTGGTGCACCGGGAAGCAAGTGACTCTGAGAGCACGACACATTCCCGGCCACCTAAATGTAGTGGCAGACAAATTGTCCAGATTAGGTCAGACCATCCAAACCGAATGGTCCCTCCTGCCAGAAATCTTTCAAGCCCTATGCGACAGGTGGCATCAGCCTCAAATAGATCTATTTGCTACGAGGTTCAACAACAAGCTGCCCCTGTTCGTATCACCGGTACCGGACCCCAGGGCCACTGCAGTGGATGCATCTGGACGCATACGCCTTCCCACCGACAGCCATATTGGGCAAAGTGGTGGAGAAGTTGCAAGACTCCCCGTACCGGAGGTTGATCATTATTGCCCCGGGGTGGCCCAACATGACATGGTTTTGGGACCTAGTGGAGATGTCCAGCCAGATCCCATTGCTTCTGCCTCAGTTGCCAAACCTACTGACTCAGCCCTTCAATCAGACCCCTCACAGGAGTCTAACAAACCTAAATCTCCACGCATGGCTCCTAGAGCCACAGCTATCAAGGAGCAGGGTTTCTCTGAGGCAGTGGCAACAAGAATTGAAGCTCCTCAAAGAGGATCAACCAGATCAGTCTATGAGGCAAAGTGGGCCATTTTTACAAAGTGGTGCATCACAAATCAGGTGGACTTCAGGTCACCTCCTGTGAAGTCAGTGGCTGATTTCCTCATGTACCTCTTTGAGGAAAGGAAATTGCAGCCCAGCACCATTGATGGCTACAGGTCTGCCATTGCTGATAAATTGGGAAGCTCAACTCTCAACATCAGCAAAGATGAAAATCTCACCCGTCTCTTGGATAGCTTCCACAGAGACAGACCCAAGGGCAGAAGAGGTATTCCCTCCTGGAACCTATCTCTGGTCTTACACCAGTTAACAAAGGCTCCCTTTGAGCCAATTAAGGAGGCCTCCTTGAAGCACTTGACCTTCAAGACAGTTTTCCTCTTAGCCTTGGGATCAGGCAAACGCAGAAGTGAGATTCATGCTTGGCAACATAAGAACATCAGACACCAGTCTGATTGGACTAAGATATCCCTGTACCCGTCTCCCAGCTTCCTCTCCAAAAATCAGCTGGCTAAAGAGGGTCCAGACAGTGTGGCCCCAGTGGTTATCCCAGCCCTGGCCCCCACTCTGGATAGATCCCTCAAGTCTGACAGATCCCTCTGCCCGGTTAGAGCCTTGCGTTACTATTTGGACAGGACTTCAGACTTCAGGCAGAATAAGGACTTGGTTTTTGTCTCCTTCAAAAAAAGCTTCGACAAGGACATCTCACCTGCCACTATCTCCTCTTGGATCAAACAAACTGTGATCCTATGTTATGAGCTCTGAGACCAGGAGTCCCACAAGTTACATCAGGTTAAAGCCCATGATGTTAGGGCCTTCGCTGCTTCAAAGGCCTTCCAGTCGGGAGTCTCTTTGGAACAAATATTATCAGCATGCCACTGGAAGTCACATAACACCTTCACCCAATTCTATTTGAAGGATGTGGCATGGGCTGATTCTGGGCTTTACCACCTGGGTCCTGTAGTGGCTGCTCAGCAGATCCACAAATAATCCAGGCCAGAGGAGAGATGGGTACATATGTATATAGTGTATATATAGTTAAGAAGCATCAAAAAAAAAAAAAAAAAAAAAAAAATCAGACGTGCTTCCTTCGGGAGGTTTATTTCTTGGGACTGAACTCATCCCTCTCTTCCCCTACCTCAGAGCAGGTCTGTCAAAAAAGGGGGGGGGAAGCGAGTCGGTTTGGACCGGTTAACCGGTTTCTGTTGACCGACCATAGCCTTAAGGGTCTTGATAATCTTAGATCGACCCAGGCTTTAAGTTGTTAGTTATTTTCTGAGTTCGTATAAGTCCCTAGCACCTTACCCGCCGGCCAAGCGGTAGTTATTCAGCATATTGTCCATTGGATAGGATGTATTAACGCAATAAAATTGCAAATTTAATAAGTAAATTAAATTTTTATAAGTTAATACCCTATCCAATGGACACACAAGACCCTCCCACCGACCCCGCTATCAGTTTACTAGGGGCTTAATAGGTTTAGACAACGAAAAAGATGCTATGACGTCAGCTTGTCTAGACAGGAAGGAAGTACGACACGCCACCTGGCGAGTGCAGTGTGAGGACCGGCCAGCCGGTGGAAACACACGACGTCTTTTTCTGACGTTTGGCGGGCCGGTCTGTGCCGACCGGTTTAGCATATTGTCCATTGGATAGGGTATTAACTTATAAAAATTTAATTTACTTATTAAATTTGCAATTTTATGACCCCAGTTTGACCCATGGGGGGGAGGGATCAGGGGATAAAAGTGACCAGCTATTTAGATTCTCCACATATGCTTTCCCAATACCTCTTAATAGATTCTGAAGCTATAAAAGCAACGATAAAGGAGATATAAGGCAAAAACTCCAAAGCAGCTATTTATGACCCCAGTTTAGCCTATAAGGGGAGGTTGGGGGGTAAAACTGACTGGGTATTTAGACTCTCCACATATGCTTTCCCAATACCTCTTAATACATTCTGAAGCTATAAAAGCAACAATAAAGAAGATATAAGGCAAAAACTCAAAATCAGCTATTTTATGACCCCAGTTTGACCCATAAGGGGGGGTCGGGGGTAAAACTGACCGGCTATTTAGACTCTCCACATATGCTTTCCCAATACCTCTTAATACATTCTGAAGCTATAAAAGCAACAATAAAGGAGATATAAGGCAAAAACTCAAAATCAGCTATTTTATGACCCCAGTTTGACCCATAAGGGGGGGTCTGGGGGTAAAACTGACCGGCTATTTAGACTCTCCACATATGCTTTCCCAATACCTCTTAATACATTCTGAAGCTATAAAAGCAACAATAAAGGAGATATAAGGCAAAAACTCAAAATCAGCTATTTTATGACCCCAGTTTAATCCATAAGGGGGGGGGGGGGGGCGTGGGGTAAAACTGACCGGCTATTTAGACTCTCCACATATGCTTTCCTATTACCTCCCAATACATTTTATGGCTCTAAATGCAATACTTAAGAAGATAATAGGGGGGTTGACCTAAATTTAAGGCTCTCAGATTGGAAGTTGTG
Source organism: Sabellastarte sp. h YS-2021 (assembly GCA_964017235.1). Lineage (NCBI taxonomy): Eukaryota > Metazoa > Annelida > Polychaeta > Sabellida > Sabellidae > Sabellastarte > Sabellastarte sp. h YS-2021. The sequence goes on from OZ024937.1 coordinate 78,797,921, forward strand.
AGGAAATCACCCATAAATGAGACATTTTTCAAGGGATTGCTCCCAAAATCTAATCCGCTCGCGTTTTTGATAGTATGAACGGGTGTGTCCAAGCATAAGGCTGTGTAGCAAGTAGTTTTTCCTGAACTGTGATGACGGGGGATGCACTTAAAAAAATTGTTTTTGATCATGTGACCTTCATAAAGGTCAAAGGTCAAATTTAAGCATGCAGAAAAATTTTCCCAGGCCTAAGGTATATAAGTGCCAAATATGGTTTGAAACCTTCTAATAATAAGGGAGATATTCAAGGGAGACCATAATGCGGCGGCGGCGGCGGCGGTGAGGAAACTGAGGCGAAAACAATTAAGCGCCCTTTCAGGGATGCTTAATTAAATGTCACTTTGATTCAAGGATATCCCTCACGTACAGCAGAAGCAGAGGAGGATATTGCTAACTTTGACAAGAGTCGTTCCGGATCCGTCTACAAGAAGGGTCGTTATCACCCCTATGAGAGACCGGAAAAAAAGACAGATAGCAAGAAACAGGACAGACCGGCCTGGAAGAACCTCTCTTCTCATGGTAGTCACAGAAGAGGGAAAGGAAAGCACAAGTTTTCTTCACGACCTGCCAAGGGCCAGCAGTCGTATAAATGACAATTGCTGTGTAACCAAGTTACAGGCACCACTGCTGGCCGGGAGCCCCTCAACAGAAAAGACAATGGACACTTTGTTAAATGTAAAATATCATGTTGCACCTTCTGTTCATTCTGCGCCTGGGCATTCCCAAAAGAAAGAAATAAGTCCCGGGTCAGCACATTGTTATGTCAAAGAGAACAGATTAAAATATGTGAAATGTGGGTGCCGGTCCGAAAGTTGTTCAAATCCTGAAAGAGGGCTACACCCTCCCCTTTCGGATCCGGCCAAAACTCACAAGGTCTCCCACAGTTGTAAGCTGCTATGCCAATCCTCACAGGAACAGCTACCTGCTAGAGGCATTGCATCAGCTTATAGACAAAAATGCAGTAGAACTAGTTCACAACAAAACTTCTCTGACCTTTTTTAACCAACTGTTCTTAGTTCCCAAACCGAACCACAAATGGAGACCCATACTGGATCTGAGCAATCTAAATCTCTACCTCAAGGTGGAGAAATTCAAAATGGAGACACCAGAAACCATCAGGACATCCCTCCAACAAGGAGAGTGGGTCACCTCAATAGATTTCTAGGATGTCTACTTCCATGTACCAATACAGGAACAGTCCAGAAAATATCTGAGATTTCATGTACAGGGGCAGACATACAAGTTCAAAGCTCTGCCCTTTGGTCTGTCCACAGCACCCTTGGAGTTCACTGTGATAGCAAAAGAGGTGAAACTGATGGCCATACACAAGGGTATAAGAATCCACCAGTACCTAGATGACTGGTTGGTGAGAGCAACATCCCACCAGGTTTGTCTCCAACACACTCAAGATCTGGTGAAAATATGTGAAGAACTCAGTTGGCTGGTGAACTTAGAGAAATCAGAACTGGAACCAAAACAAATCTTCAACTTTGTAGGCTAATAGTTCAACCTTGGGCAGGTCACGAGACCTATGAGAACCTCATGAGACCCATACAGTGGCATCTCAAAAACAATTGGAGAATACCAGAGTCATTAGAAAAAGTGATCCCAATTCCCAGGTCTCTGCACCCCCACCTACAATGGTGGCTAATAGAACACAACGTTCTCACGGGCCAACCATTACTCCCAATAAAACATGCAAATCTTTACAGACGCATCAAAAGAAGGGTGGGGCGTTCACTTAAATTAACACACTGCAAGAGGGTCCTGGTCGCTACCAGAAAGCAAGCTGAATATAAACTATCTGGAACTAAAAGCAGTCTTTCTAGCTTGAAAAGAGTTTCAAGACCTCTGTACCGACAAGATGGTACTTGTGGCAACCGACAACACTACAGTAGTGTCCTATATAAACAAGGAGGGAGGCATGAGGTCGGGCCCACTTTGTGCCCTATTATGCAGAATCTTGACCCGGTGTACCAGGAAGCAAGTAACCCTAAAAGCCCGACACATCCCAGGCCGTCTGAATGTAGTAGCAGAAAAACTATCCAGGCTAGGCCAGACCATTCAAACAGAATGGTCTCTCCTCCCAGAGGTTTTTCAAACTATATGCAGCAGGTGGCACCGGCCTCAAGTAGACCTATTTGCTACGAGGTTCAACAACAAGTTACCTCTGTTTGTGTCACCGGTACCGGATCCCCTGGCCACAGCAGTGGATGCACTCAGTCTGCCATGGGAGGATCTAGACGCATATGCCTTCCCACCAGCAGCCATCTTGGGCAAAGTGGTGGAGAAGTTACAGGACACCCCACAGGACTGCCCAACCTGTTAATTCAACCCTGCAATCAGATCCCTCACAGAAATCTGACAAACCTAAATCTCTGGCTCCTAGAGTCACAACAATCAAGGAGCAGGGTTTCTCTGAGGCAGTGGCAGCAAGAATTCAGGCTCCTCAAAGGCGATCAACCGGATCAGTCTATGAGGCAAAGTGGACTATTTTTACAAAGTGGTGCATCTCTCATCAGGTGGACTTCAGGGCACCCCCTGTAAAGTCAGTTGCTGACTTCCTTATGTGCCTTTTTCAAAACAGGAAGTTACAACCTAGCAACATTGATGGTTAAGGGTCTGCCATAGCTGATAAACTGGGCAACTCACCTCTTAACATCAGCAAAGATGAAAATCTCACTCGTCTCCTGGATAATTTCCATAGAGACAAGGGCAAGAAGGGGTATCCCTTCCTGGAACTTATCCCTGGTCTTACACCAGCTGACAAAGGCTCCCTTTGAACCAATTAAAGAGGCTTCCTTGAAGCATTTGACCTTCAAGACAGTTTTCCTCTTAGCTCTTGATTCAGGAAAACACAGAAGTGAGATTCATGCTTGGCAGAACAGAAATATCAGACACCAATCTGATTGGTCAAAGGTGTCCCTGTACCCATCTCCCAGCTTTCTTTCCAAGAAGCAGCTGGCCAAAGAGGGTCCGGACAGTGTGGCCCCAGTGGTTATACCAGCCCTGGCCCCGACTCTGGACAGGTCCCTCAAGTCTGACAAATCCCTTTGTCCGGTTAGAGCTTTGCGCTACTACTTGGACAGGACCTCAGACCTCAGGCAGAATAAGGAGTTGGTTTTTGTCTCCTTCATGAAAGGCTGTGACAAGGACATCTCACCTGCCACCATCTCCTCATGGATCAAACAGACTGTGATCCTATGTTACGAGCTCTCAGACCAGGAAGCCCTCATCCTACATCAGGTTAAAGCCCATTATGTCAGGGCCTTTGCAGCTTCCAAGGCTTTCCAGTCGCGAATCTCACTGGAACAAATATTATCAGCTTGTCACTGGAAGTCACACAATACCTTCACCCAATTTTACTTGAAGGATGTGGCTTGGGCTGATTCTGAGCTTTTTCACCTAAGTCCCATAGTGGCTGCTCAGCAGATCCACCAGTGACCTGGTATTTTGAGGAGATTTGTATATGCATGTATATAAATAGCTTGTACACAGTTTAATAAAAGAAACAAAACAAACAACTCCTTCTGGAGGTTTATTTCCTTTCTCATGGGACTGAACTCGTCCCTCTCTTCCCCTACCTCAGAGCAGGTCTGTCAAAAGGGGGGGGGGGGGGGGGGAAGTCGGTTTGGACCGTTTAACCGGTCTCTGTTGACCGACTATGGCCTTAAGGGTTTCCTGACCTCAAGCTCAACCCAGGCTTGCAAGAAATTTGTTAGTTCTGTTTATGAGTACATTTAAGTCCCTAGTAACTTACCCGCCAACCAAGCGGCAGTTATTCAGCTATGGTCCATTGGATAGGAGGTATTAACGCAATAAAATTGCAAATTTAATAAGTAAATTAAATCCTATCCAATGGACACACAAGACCCTCCCACCAACCCCGCTATCAGCTTACTAGGGGTCTAATAGGTTTAGACCAAAAAAGATGCTATGACGTCACGCTGTCTAGACAGAAAGGAAGTACGACACGCCATCTGGCGAGTGCACTAGTACTACAGACCGGCAAGCTGGTGGAAACACAGGACGTCTTTTTCTGACGTTTGGCGGGCCGGTCTGCGCCGACCGGATAAGCTATTGTCCATTGGATAGGGTATTAACTTATAAAAATTTATTTTACTTATTTGCAATTTTATTCCAGTTCTAGGACATTTCACTACACAAGGTAAAAGTGTACATTAAAACCTATGTTTTCCTATGTAGGACCTGATCACACTTATTTTTGTCCCTGTAGAATTTATGTACAAACTGCACTCACTCATTATAAAGTTTAGGAAAAAAAAGAGTGACCTCAAATTATACATCAGCTAAGTTTGGGAGAGTGCTATGAAACTCCAGATTACCAATGTGTAGTTTGCTAAATTACACAACACCACTTTGGTTTAGTGGTTGGGATGTTTTAAAAACTCAAATATGGATTCTGTGGCTTTGTAACAAACAAAACCTTTGATGGTTAAGCACGTGTAAATAAACCTAAAAGTGTTTCTAACTTACTTATTATTAGGTCTAGTGGTTTGAGATGTGGAACCGACATGGTTTGGGAATCTTTTGATGTGAGATTTGACCTTGGGGGCCCCTCCTTCAAGGTCAAAAGAAAGTACTACTAGGCAAACCTGAGAGAAGTTACAACTTGCTTATTATTGGTCCTAGAGCTTGGGCTGTGAGTCTTTTGATGTGACACAAATATGCATCAATTCCCTAATGCACTGTCTAGTATTAGCTCCATTTTACAAAGTCAAAATAGTGAGATATTTAACCAAATATTTCTTTTTTTTTTTTTTTAAAAACTTTACATATAGATAAACCCACAATATCAATTATAGTTACTTAAATATTCTTTGTGGTTTTTGTTTTTGCTATTTCTGCCATAAACCAAGCAAAAGTTGAATATTAATTTATCAATATTGCAATACTAATATTTACCTGCATAGGACTTTGGTATGACTACAGGCACTTGGTCTCTGGTGACAAAAGTAAAATGGAAGACATTAGTCGTTTGTCTGTCACCCGTTTTTGGATTCACCACCTCGGCATGTACACGAGTCTGTAGCTCGCATCCCTCTGTGTACACAATCTGAAATGTGAATCACTGAACAACCAAAAATGTTTGAAGACAATTTATTTTACAAAATGGGGGTTTAACCAACAGCACAAATCCCATCTGAAATGGGGAAGTTGTTCGTTGCTAGTACCCAAGGGTTTTCAAAGTAGAATGTTTACAAACTAGCTTCCACCTGCTTTTCTCTATTCCCACATCTATTCTGCTCTGTAGACTCCCTACATATATTTTCTTATCAACATATTCTCAAGCTCTGAATGCAAAAATGGGGGATATACCACAAACAGAAAATCTGCGATTTTATGACCTCAGATCCAGGCTCCAGTATGCAAAGACACCCTATTGCAGTAAATAGCTTTGTGAAGATGAATGGAGGACTGAAAAAACTTTTACTTGATAATGTGACCTCCACAAATGACAAATGTAAGCATGTAGGAAAAGTTTCATTGCCTAAGGATACAAAGTGCCAGTAGTGGTTGGGAAAACAGTTACTAATTAAGGGAGATATTGAAGGAAGACCACAATGTGGCAGCAAGGACATTGGACTTAAAAACAAATAAGCACCCTTTTCGGGGATACTTTATTACGTGTGAAAATTTGACTTAATGCTTAGGGCAACAAAAGTCGGACCATATTTCAGACACCTATCACAGCCTTAGCTTAGATTTTAAAAATAATATAGAAAAAGTTCAGCTTTAGCTCAGGCGTAATATTAATGCAACAAGAAAACAACATATACCTGTGAAGACAAATACAGCAACGATCCAATTTCTACAGGTTTCTGAAACATGATGTCGTCCATTGCAACAACATAGACCCGTGATTTACTGAAATGACATGACATTCTTTGTACTGGTGAATGTTAAATATCCATGTTGTTGTAACTATTTTGTGCTTAAACTGTATTACTACTGTAAGACCGGCATCCATATTCAGTATGCTTTATATGCAGGTTAAAACAAGATTTACACTTAACTTAAATGCAGATCATTACACAGATGGCTGAATTCTCATATTCTCACCTCTGATATCATTTAGTCTTGTTAACCTCTGACAAGGAGGTGATGTAACAGATGGTGTCTGTTGGTTTGTTTGCAAAATATCTCGAAAAGATGTGGATGGATTTTGAGAAAATTTTTAGGAAATGTAAACAATGGCAGAAGTTTTGTTTTCGTGATCCTGATCACTCTCTGGGTCCAGGAATTTTTAAAATGATTTTCCAATTTGGATTCATGGATTTTTTGTTTGGTTTGATGAAATATTCAGGAAATACTGATAACGGCACAATGAATTTGGGTGGTGATCTGTATCACCCTCTGGATATAGAATTTTTTCAAGGATTTCTTATTATTATACTCATAAACCATGGTGGAGGTGCTGGGCTTTGGAGGAGGTTTGCTCTCTCCGAGTGCTTTTCTAATTTACAAATATGTGACTCTCACTTAAAAGTTTTAACTTTTAAAATTGTCCATATTCCTGAGTTGATTTTAATTGGACGAAAACAATGAGAAGCATTTCCAAAAGACTAAAAACGACTTTCTGGAGATGTACATAGACATTTGTGAACCAGTTAATAAATAATATATTTATGGAAAAAAGACACTTGTTTACACTTGCTTTGAAAATTGGTAAACTTAAAGACATCAATATTTTGAGACTCTATCTTCCAATTTGGTAAAATATCTGTCACTGGGGACCTTTGTGCAGTCTGAAAGGGTCAAATAGCACTCTGAGTCCTGTAGTTAATACCCCTTTCACACTACAGGTAGTGACAAAATACCCCAGTCAATCAACTACCATCTGACGTCCATATACAAACTTGTGACACCATGGCCCACTATCCCATTCTTTGAGCATCCCACGGAAGTTTTGAAATGTTCAAAATTTCTGCCTCTGAAGTCCTAACCATCAGTCACTGTTAATCACCATCTCTTGTCCGCTTTGCCACCGACCCTGTGTCCATGTATGTTAATATCAGCGACTCTCCGTAGATACGTTTTCATACAGTAAGTGAAGGTGAAATAAGGGATGACTCACACGGCCACTGACGGGACATGGTGTGTTACTGTGAGTAACAGTAGCATGAGAGTAGTGCCAATGTCTGTCACTGTGAGACAACCTCCATTTCCCTCCACTCACCTTATACGGTCATTGGACAATCACCTGATACCACAACAAGAATGAGTCTCGAACGTCAAAGGATGTAGCACCATCACCCTTCACCGATATTAGGCATCCTGTTAGACGGTTACGCTGCTGAGTAAAACTTCTACTAGTGGGCTATACCATCTGTAGTGTGAAAGGGGTATAAGGGAGATTTCTGCAGAGTATAAATATACAATACAATGATTATAACTGAATGTATTTTAATCCCTACACACTGATGAGAACTACCTATATTCTACTACTTACCAGTGGACTGTGGCATTTGCCCACCCCAGTTCATATGCCACTCGCATTAAGAAACCGCCAAAGATCTTATTGTAGAGATTCCTTTGCTGTAGAAATGATAAACAAAAATGAATACAGTTTTTTTTTTAAACAGGGGTAGGGTGTCACTTGAAATAAGCTTCTGTTCAGGCTTGTGTCCATGATTCTCATTAGTTGAGCAGTGATTTGATGGAAAGTTGTTCCAAAGTTTTGGACAGTCACTTGCAAAACAGGTGTGCATTTAGTTGACTTCTGAAGCCTAAAAGTGAGCAAGTGTTTCTTATGTTTGGTGGGTCATTCCAAAGTCTAGGATCATCATTTGTGAAACATATATTAAATGGAATCTTGGATATCAAGTTTATAAAGCTGAAATTTTGGTGAAACATAACTGTTTTTTTAACTTAAAAAGCCAGAAAGGTAAGAAGGTCTAATTAGTTTCTACAAAGCAAAAATAGAAGAAGTTACTATAAAAGAGCCATTTAAATTCATACTTGGCCAAAAAAGCAGCATTTTATCTTAGATCAAAAACATTGGCTCTACCTATAGATCCCTTTCCTTAAAATATAACTGAGGATTCCCCTAAAGCTGATCAAGATAGTCCTTCTGATTCTATGCTAGAAGTTCTCAGTTCAACAAACAAGACACAATTAGCCAGGATACAGAGATTTTTCCAGTCAATAGGTGAGGACACATTTTAAATACAATACACAGCAGAATAAAGCCAGCAGTCTGGCTCTTGGGATAAAAAAGTAATGACTAGAAACCATCACACTGTTGAAAAATAGCATCAGAGATGCCCATTTCCCCCAAAGCCTGGGGAAATAGTTTTCAACACCATGAGTTATAGAAGTAGTGAAACAGTACGAAGATCTGATACTTTCAGAGCAGTGTCAGTTATATAATATATAATATAGGTCCAAATGATGTTTAAATAGAGAAAATAACATCTAAGAGAAAGAAAATGTATGTAAAGATAAAGTATTAAAACAAGACAATTCAATAGCACGATGACCGCATTCATCAGTAAACTGAAAATTATGAAGCTGTAAAATTTATTAATTGGAGAATAGTTGTCAGTGGAAATAGCACAATTGTGTAAAATGCATATAATAACCAGTTGCAGCAATCCATATATCTTTGTCTTAAGAGAAATATGGCAGGTGAACACAGAGCAAAAAGGTTACACCATGATGCACACCTACAACCCCTGACCAATGTTCCTACCATGTGTCAACATTCTACAAGATTTTAAAACTCGTGGTCACTTTGACCAGGTCAAAGGTCAAATCAAGGTCACACCATGACGCTGCACACCTACAAGCCCTAGCAAATGCCCCTACCAAGTATCAACTTCCTACACCTTACGGTTTCCGAGATATAGCCCGGACAAGATATTATAGGTCAAAGTCACTACGGCAAGGTCAAAGGTCAAATCAAGGTCACACCATGACGTTGCACACCTACAATCCCCACTTAAATGTCCCTGTCAAGTATCAACTTTCTGCACCTTATAGTTTCTGAGATATCGCCAGAACAAGATTTTATAGGTCAATCTCACTACAGTAAGGTCAAACGTCAAATCAAGGCCACACCATGATGAGGCACACCTACATCTCCTAACCAATGTCCCTACCAAGTATCAACTTCCTACACCTTACGGTTTCCGAGATATTGCCTGGACAAGATATTATAGGTCAAGGTCACTACAGCAAGGTCAAATCAAGGTCACACCATACCTTATGGTTTCTGAGATACAGCCTGGACGAACTTTTTCCCGGCATCCAACTGCCCTCCCTTCCATCCGGACACCATGGGTACCCCATGGGGTAAAAATTGAAAGGTTTATGTCACAGCATATTGTTTTAGAGCATGGCTGAAGAAAGTGAAGTCCTGAAAACTGGCAACAGTAAAGTGACTTTGATTAATTTATCTTTTGGAATTTAAGGTTACCATAAAGTAGATATCTTTCTGGGGCCTTCTGGGTACACTCATATACCATATATAAATGAAATCCACAATATAAAAAATGTTCACACTCATGCACAGACTGCATTTTACAATACCCTGTGTGGACAGCTAGCGAGAGTTACAACAGGGCCTAGCCGTATTATAAATTCTAGAACACCAACCTCGGGGAAGCAGATGTAGATATTTTTGAGTTTCGTCTCCTCCATCCACAGTGCTTCTGTTGGCTTCTTTGGTTGTCTGAATGTGGAAGCCCTGGTGAAATGAAAGAGGAAAGTCGGTCATCCAACCATCCAGTCAACTTAACATTAGAGCAGGTTCAGTGGCAGATTTTCCATTTCAGTATTCTGCCAAACCATCCCAATGGTAGGACAGCAAAAAAATTGTATTTTAGCATCTCCCCAATCAAGTAGGCCCACAAACAGGAAGAAAAGTTCATGAAAACAAAACATAACAGTTCTTCCCAAATAATCACCAGAGAAGTGTTAAAATCTATACAAACACAAGATGAATGTTTGTAATTTCTTCAGTACTAATACGGATATTTAATTTAAAATTAACTTAAGTGCAAATTTAAGTATGTACACTTCAAAATTAGAAATTACACTGAAGTACTTTGTAGTACTTTTAAACGTACCTAAGTACAAAGTACTTTGGCCTACAATCCTGATTACTTACATCCTGTAATTGCGATACCTAAATTTAAGGTGTGCTCAGATGATTTCACAAAAACCTGTTGCGCTAATTAAAAGCTAAAATATCAGATCATCGCTTTCAGGATGACCTCATGACTTACGTGGGATCAATAGTGTTGAGAAATAGGTTGTGAATCAGTTTTCTTTCATCTTCATTAGGAGGAAGTTTAAATAGAGATTCTTTGGACTGCTTACTGCGTTCTAGTTTGTTTCCTGGAACCATCACATATAAAACCATCAATGTAATGCAGAATCACGGTTTCTAGAGTCTGTATCCACAAACGAGTTGCCAGCTCGTGTTTTCGCTTGTGGCGTCATCCTAATGGTACAGATTACCACATGAATTCAGGCCACAAACAACCAATCAGAAGTAAGCTGAACACTCCATCTTTAAACAGGGGGCAAATACATTACCAGTTTGGTAATCATTTATCTCTCAACTCTGTGGTCATGGGTTCGGGACTTTGAGTTGACTCAGATCATGTCCTGATAAAGTACCAGTAAGGCAAATATGGCAGTTGGTGTTTACAAATTAACTGAAAATAAAATGTCAAATATCCTACATTAAAATCCAATATTGGATAGAAAAATTTGACTGGTAATAAAGCTATCATGCAGTTATCAAGCTAGTCTGTGCTTGGTTTGTCAACATACTTGGCCTGTTTTCGAAAAGCCAGTCACTCTGTTACAGTATCACTGTCATTATCTGTCATTATGTCCAATTATACAGTATGCATGCGACACACAAATATTAATGTATTCTCACCTTCTCCAAGGTCAAACAAGGCCTTCTCTTCAGCAGTTTCCACATTTAATGGACAAACAAATGCCTTTCTGAAATAATACACAAACTTTATATATGTTATTCTCAGAAATGCTGATTATTTTCACCATCAACAGGAACAATTTCAATGTTCATTGTTATTAAATTGTGCCCTTTTAACAGTGAAACCAAATTAATTTCATATGTAAAACCTGAAAACATTTTTAGAGATTTAAATATACTGAATCTTGTATTTTGTTATTAAAAGTAACAAAAGCAAAACCCACTCAACACACCTGAGTAGTTAAAATGCAAGCAGTGCTAGTGAATCAGCTAACATATACAAACGCTGTTACTGCATCACCAGAGTAACAACTTTAAGAACCAGAACTGGTTTTCAAAGTTACAAAATGCAAGTAATGTGATATTTGTTTCTGTAATTTCATAATGTATCCCAAAGGTTCTGTTACTGTACAGAGGGTATTTAAAATTAACACTGACTTCTTACAAAAATTGCTTTTAAAAGCTTATAAATTTCACAAAATATTCTTGATAACATGTGTACTGCCTTTCTTGAGGCTTAAGTTTCTTTGGGAAAATTTTACATAATTTCATGAACTTCATTTTGGAAAAATATACATACTAAAGTTTTGTTTTGGGAAATGTACTCTTGCATATACATGGGCTGTTGTTCAGATCAGCACTCTGTTTAGGCAGTGTCTCTGAGTAAGCTAATGCTTTATCACATGTACGAGTGCTTTATTAATACCAAATATTCTGTACCTGTTTGAAAAGATTATGGTTCAAAGTTAAGCCTAAAGCATGGTCAGTAATATGTCAACAGGCAGTTATGTTTGTTGATTTCTAGAGATAACACATCTCACAAAATGTTTTGTCTTTAGATTCGTTTTAAATTTGCTCATTCAAAACCACTGATGACCAGGCAATGATATCCGATAAAGAATTTTTTTCACTATTTACTTCCATTTTAAGAGAGCTGAGACGTGTCTACTCACCCTTTGTTTCTTGGATCTCTTGCAACCATTAAAAATGTAGCATCAAGAATGTTGTTGAAGCCACTTGCATTACTTTTCTATGGGAACGAAAAAAAAAATTACAGGCTGAACTATTTCTAATTCGACTTTTATAGCGCTTAATCTCCACTGAGAAGTGGACTCTAAGGCGCAACAAGACAACAGCAATATGCAAATTCAAAGTCCAGGGACAGAAATAGGTCAGCACCACGGAGAAGCCATAAGAGAAAATAAGCTAAGTTAAAGGAGGATATGCCTTTGCGTAGAGATAGGTTTTGAGCTTCTTTCTAAAAGAGGCAATAGTGAACAAGGCTGCGTACATGTTACAATACACGATTATCATAATACATTTAAAGCAGCTATAAGCGTGTAATCAGAACTCAAGATTTCTCAATGGGTAACAGTTTTTCAAACACTGAGTATGAATCTTAGATAACAATTACCATATTTTTCAAGAGAGTCCAATAAGGCCTTGTTAATTCTAATAGGAGGTTGTGTTTTTGTGTGCATTCATTTGTCTGCATGTTGATTTGTCGGAGTTCATGATCACTCCAAACGTAATGTACTGATCTTTCTGATTTTTTTTTTTTTTGTTTTGTCAGGGTAGGGCCTGACCAAAGAAGTAATTCAATATTGGTAAAGATCTGGGGCCATATTCACAAAAGGGATCAGGCTCAACTTGAGCTGATTCTTGGCTCAAGTTAAGCTAAAAATGGATCAGTATCAAGTTAGTATTCACAAAGAAGTTGAGCCGATTTTTGGCTCAACTTTTGGCTTAACTGTGATCCACCTATGTTGATGGATCAAGATTTGGATCAAAGTTTGTAGCTTTATAATTACCTAAAACAGCAAACATATCAAAAATAAATCCTTGCTGAATAATATTCAATCCTTTATATTGTTAATCAGTTAGCAATACTTGTTCCCTGTCTTAAGTATGCTTATATAGATATATAATTTGTTGTTTATTCTGGATCAAAAGTGGGCAGAGCCTAAATTTTTGGATTAAATTTCAAATATTTAAAATATTTTTCTGCCATAAAATAATGAATCAATTTTATGTTAATGTATATTTTTGTGGAAATTCAAGCATAAAAACTTAAAAGGCTGTTTAAAACATAGAAAAGTAATGAACTTGTGCGTTGCTATGTGAGATTTTTCCAAATTTTTGGCTCAGCTGAACCTTCCTTTGTGAATACAGCCTGGAGTCAAAGATCAGCTGAGCCATTTTCCGTTATCTTGATCTGATCTTGAGCTGATTTTTCGCTCAGCTTGATCCTTGTTAGTAAATATGTGCCCTGGATCATATTCAGGAAACAGCCCAAAAAAATCTTGAATTTTCAAAGGCTCCTATTTTCAATGTATTTTCAATGACTAAAATTTGACTTTACTTACAAAGTAATGAGCTGATCTTAATGAAATGTTTATGAATGTAGCATTTTAGATATGAACATACACAAAGGTGTAACAAGATTATAGATCTAATCTTTAATTTTATATGGTATACAAATATGTATCACCTGATCTACACTGAGTGAAATCTCCATTGACGTTTTCCCCACCCATGTCACATGACCTCTGATTACGATATCTTTGTTTGATGCAATCTCGTCTGTTTTTAGGACTGTAAAAGTATATGCAGAGAATTAATACAAATGTAGTGACAGATTCCAGTATTAAAGCCAGTTTAAAAAAAGTCCACTATTCTGTAAAACTAAAAATTACTAGTAAAAAGTGCTGTTGGAATATTTAGTCAAAGTATACAACAAATGTTCAACTATTTGGTATCTATTTCGTAGTTATGTAACTTAGTTGGTTTCTTTCACAAAGCCATACACTCTAATTCTTTAACTACTCACATAAATTCAGAAATCATCATCAAACTTAAAATGGGACAAATTTTAATTTCTACATGAATAATACAGTAACTAGAATTACTGTTATAATAGGCTAGAGGTGATGTATTTCTTTATAATGGGGCCGTTCAGAACAACTGGTATAAGATTTTTCATGTCAGTTGAAGAAGTACCTCAAAAAATATGTCAATTAGATATCTCTCTCTATTTATCTTCCAAAATTACATTCTTTGGGTGTTACAGGTGACAAACATATTTAATACTGGAAGGTATTTCCATTACATAATTTCACACAACACCTGTAAAAAACCTTAAGTAGTAATACTTGTGTATCCGTTATTGAGATTTTAATGTACAAGATCAAGACTGAAAAACTGTGAAACATTTACCGTTTCTCCAACTAGGCTGTCACTTTACTACTGCTGATGTTTTCTGTAATTTTTGACCACAATTAAAGATGGGGTATTTATTACAGGGATTTGTTATTTTATTTATTTATTTTTGGCTATCACTTTCAAAGGCATTGTCTAAAACTAGAAGCTCTATTAACTGAAAAGGTCGGGGGAGTGAGATTTTGCTCAGATGAAAGTAGGTTCACAAAATAAAAGTGACACTTCAGTATAAAATATTAGAGAACTACAATTTTGTAATTCATAAAAATTAAATATTTAGATAGTAAAAAATCGGATAATTGCAGCTCTAATGCATTTATTACAGCTACACTTGCTATTACTCACCTATATTGTCTACAAAAGCAGTAACTACACTGAGTGAAGACTTGTATTGTGAATCTGTTGTGACCTCTGGAGTGTTGTGTGTGTAACCAATCAACACTGTAAAGAAAACAAGACCACTTACTGCCATTGGTCTGGTAACTTAAAGTCGCTGTAACTTTTACTTGTAATTTTAACGGTATAGGACGACCAGCATTTGACAGCAAAGTCAATTCATCAGTGCCATGTCTTTCAACTAGCAGTCCACAAGACTTGCGGTTTGTATTCTTTCTTTTAGTACTGTTTATTGAGTAAAACTCTTGTTATACTGAAAATGGGTTAATTAAAATATTATGTATTAGGACACTATGGATAATGAGGAACACTTGTGGTGTGTGTTTTAGCAATTAAATTGTCTGCGAACTTTTCTACCCGCAAATTTCCTTTGGTACAGTTGAAGTTGAATACCGCTCCTTTGGAAGCAATAGGGTTACGGTTACTATAAAGTAGGCATTTTCCCTGGCCCTTTATGTACTCCTAGGGTACATAGTAACTACATAATAATTGGTATTTTTCTCAATTTCTTAGCCCCAGGACAACCAATAAGGGAGGTTTAAGGGGTTTTAGGTTTGTTAACCATAATTCATCAGTGATGTAGGGGTCACAGGTCAAATGTGACCCTGCCGAAAGATTTGCAGTCTCCTGTAAATTGTATTTATGATACAAACTAACAGAAACAATAAGAAAACAATCATAACACATGGCTTCCACCTGTCTGTGCTGGTGCCGCTGGGATCACAAGCTACAACTGAACGGGGTTCGTGTGCTTCCGGTTGAGGACTGTTGGGGCACAGTCTGCTTCATGCCTTGGTAGGACATGTTTAGCATGAGTCCGTGAGCTTCACACTTGGGTAGGATGTGTTAGACACAAAATAGAACGTCATTTCTATTCAATACCATGTTTTTTTAAATGTTTGAAAACCTCTGGCAAGCACCGTAAGCAAACTATGTGGAGGGGCGAACAGCTGGGGGTGGGAGTGGGATGCATATAGAGTAAGAAATCTAAAATTCGCCAGGAATCTAAAATTCGCCACCTCTAAAAGCTTAGTTAATTTTATGAAGAAAATGATGTTTTTGTCCAAAAATTGGTATTTTTCAGTTCAAAAAGCCTTAATTTACTATACAGTCAACAAATCTCACCACAATTCATTTATTTTATTAGTATTTTTACATGTGGCGAATTTCAGATATGTGGCGAATTTTAGATTTCTTACTCTACATAGCAGCTTTGTTCTTTGTACTACCAACATACAAATCACCTTATAGAGCCAGAAGGTTGTGAAGAGGAAATTGTTTTTATTTTGTGATGTCAAGACAGACAGGTGGAACCTAGGCATAAAAGCCTTTACAATATGGTAACCCTCTTTCACCTTGTCAAATATTTTGTATACTATGAATGTTTTCATATTCCAAGCCTCTGGGAACAACATAAAGCATAATACAAGGTTCCTTAAAGTGTTTTTAATGGCCAAACATAGACATTCTATGGGTGACTGTTACATATATTGGACACTATATTAGTACATTGTATATTACATATATTAGGCACTATATTAGTGCATTGTTTAATTTAAGCTTTATGTTTATACATTGTCATAAAAGATAATTGTGTTGTTGGTTCTTTTTGTGTGTTGACATTTAAAGTAAGGGAGTTATTGACTTTTGTGTTTTAGTGTTTATTGATCTGTTCACAGACTGGGGGAAACACCCCCCTCAGTGGTTATGTTAGATTTGGGGAAACCCAATTACCAGTAGTTTCTAGAACTTCCTCCTTTGGCCTAGATGGCTCAAGCTTTTTTGAGTTGGTTCTGTACAATTCCAGAGAAATCTGTGAATGTACATAAGGAATGTACATCTGACCACAAGTGAACTTTGTATTCGCTGGCTATAAGGAGAGCTATTGTGTTTTGGAATATAATATAACTTGTGTTGCTGTGAACTTTTACTGGAGTGAACTAGATACATTGTCTGGACAGATTTATTGCACTTTGGATATTTTTGGATATTGTACAGTTATATAACAGAGAGTGGATTTACTGCATTTTGGATATTGTCCATATCTTGGAGCAGACAGTACAATTGTGTTAACTCTCTAAAAATCTCCAGACAGACCTTCTGTGTGACTGGATATATAAAGGATAGCAGGACAACCACCTTTTGTGTTGTTGAGTGTGGGACGGGTCACAGGATATAGATATCTGTGTGCGAGTGAACGCTGGACAGATCACGGGACAGACCACAGGACATTGGACAGATCACAGAATATACCACAGGACGGATTACAGAACAGATTGCGGGATACGGCGGATAAACTTATTCTTAATCTCAGTGGTCAGGTCAGCTAGATCTTGTTATTGTATTAGTGTGCTTAGTTAAGGGCATACCAGTTGACTGTAATCATTATTGTTAATCGCTAAATAAATTTGTTAAGTTAAGCTTTTTGTTTTTTTTTCTGTTACAACTTAAAGACAACCGGTAATTGCTACCGTGCTTGCCCGTGACCGTAACAGGAAAATTGGGGGCTCGTCCGGGATCCAACCATTTGATTACAACCATTTGATCAACCGTTCAATTAACATTTTGAAAATCCATTTGATTTAGTAATTGGTTACAGTCAACAGTGCCCAAAATGGCTAGTGCTAAAGAGTTTGTACAGTCACCATCTATGGAAGTTCTAGAAACTTTTAAAAAAGATATGTTAGTGCAGATAGCACAAGAGTTACAGTTAGAGGTGAAAAGGTCAACACGTAAACATGAACTTAAAAGGCTTATTGTTGAACAGTTAGTTGATGAAGATGTTTTACCTGATAGTTGTTTAGAAGTGTATAAACCTTTGCCAATGGAATCTTCTGGGCAATTCGAGATCAGGCGATTAGAAATTGAGAGAGAGCTAAAACTCAGAGAATTTGAAGCTAGAGAAAGAGAGCTTGAAGCTCAACAGAGAAAAGAAGAGCTTGAAGCTCAACAGCGAAAAGAAGAGCTTGAAGCTCAACAGCGAAAAGAAGAGCTTGAAGCTCAAGCTCAAAAGGAAGAGCGAGCGCTTAAACATGAAAGAGAAATGAGAGCTTTAGAACTCAATGCCCGTAGAATTGCCCATGAAGAGTCCATTGCTACCAAATTTGATTTGGGTAAAAATGTGCGACTGGTACCACCTTTTAATGAGTTGGAGGTCGATAAGTACTTTCAACACTTTGAAAGAGTAGCTCAGAATTTGAAATGGCCTACAGACCAGTGGCCTTTATTGCTGCAAAGTGTTTTGAGGGGAAAGGCCCAGGAGGCATACACAGCTTTGCCAATTTCTGAATGTGTGGACTATAACTCTGTCAAAAATGCTATTTTGAAAGCATATGAGTTGGTACCAGAAGCATATCGTCAAAAATTCAGAAATTATCGTAAACAAGAAAGTCAAACTCATGTTGAATTTGCCCATGAGAAAGAAGTGTATTTTGACAGATGGTGTAATTCTAGGGAAGTAGGTACAGACTTAGGCAAGTTATTTTGATTGAAGAGTTCAAAAGGTGTGTTCGTGATGACATTAAAACCTATCTAGATGAACAGAAAGTTGAAAATTTGGCAAAAGCAGCAGCTTATGCTGATGATTATGCGCTAACTCACAAGTCCACTTTCAACAAGAATAAGTCCTTTGGTCCTGCTAAAAAGTCATATCCAGAAATAGGAAAGAAATCTGAAAATGTAGCTCCAGAAAAGAGTTCAGATAAGGGTCAAACCTCAAATTAGACTATGAGTAAGGATAGGAAGCCCAGATCCTTTGCTCCTGTGTGCCATTATTGTAAGAAACCTGGGCATGTTATGTCTGACTGTTGGCTCTTAAAGAAGAGAAGAGAAAAGGAGGCAACGCCCAACGCCTTTGTGTCTAGCAAGTCTAACTGGCGTTCAAATCCTAATAGAGCAGAGTCTAGTATTGGTTTAGACAAGTCTGAGATTATTAGGGAAGAGTTCAAACCTTTTGTGTCTGAGGGTTTTGTATCCTTGGAAAGTAGTTCCAGTCAGGTCCCCATTAAGATATTAAGAGACACTGGAGCTACTCAGTCCTTACTTTTAGAAGGTGTATTGCCATTGAGTGTAAGCACATCTACTGGTGAGAGTGTCATTGCTCAAGGTATTGAAGGAGGCTGTGTGAACGTTCCCTTGCATAAGGTCAAGTTAGTATCAGACTTAGTTACTGGTTCTGTTGTTGTGGGTACCAGGCCCACTTTACCCATTAAAGGGGTATCTTTGTTGTTGGGAAATGATCTTGCAGGTGGAAAGGTAGTTGCTGATCCTAAGGTTACTTCTAAGCCGATCACTTTGGTTAGCACTGAGAAATTAGAAGAGGTTATTCCTGGTATTTTTCCCTCCTGTGCTGTGACTCGAGCTATGGCCAAAAAGGCCCAAGAAGAACCAAAAGATTGTAAACAATCTACAGATGTCTTAGTTGATTTGTCAGATACATTCTTAAACAACTATGACCATGATGTGCAGAATTCTAGTGATACAAATCCCAAGGCCGGGGTAGATTCTGAAAAACAAAACTCAATTGACTGTCAAGATGTATCGCTTTCAAAATCAAAATTGATTTCAGAGCAGGAAAATGACCCTGAATTAGTTCCTTTATTCAAGTTGGTCTTGCCACCAGTAGAGCTAGATAAGGTCCCTGTAGGCTATTATGTCAGAAATGGTGTGCTTATGCGAAAGTGGAGGCCACCAAATGTCCCTGCATCTGAAGAATGGTCAGTAATACACCAGATTGTTGTGCCAAAAGTGTACCAAAGAGAGATACTGAAATTGGCCCATGAGTCTCCAATGGGTGGCCATTTAGGCATCAACAAAACTTACAACAAGATAACCAAACATTTCTATTGGCCTCAAATTCGGCACTGTGTGGCAGAATTTTGCAAGACTTGTCACATTTGTCAAATGGTAGGAAAGCCAAACCAAAAAATTCCTGTAGCTCCTCTCAAACCCATTCCAGCATTTGAGGAACCATTTAGCAAAGTGATAATTGACTGTGTCGGTCCCTTACCAAAAACTAAATCCAGAAACCAATATCTTTTGACCATTATGTGCGCCTCAACCAGATTTCCCAAAGCCATACCATTGACCAACATAACAGCTCCCAAAATCTCAAAAGCTCTGGTTAATTTCTTTACTCTAGTTGGCTTACCAAAAGAGATCCAGTCAGATCAAGGGTCAAATTTTATGTCAGGACTATTTCAACAGGTTGTATTTCAGTTAGGTGCCAAACAGATCAAATCTAGTGCTTATCACCCAGAATCCCAAGGTGCACTTGAAAGGTTCCATTCCACTTTGAAGAATATGATTAGGACATATTGTTTAGACAATGAAAAAGATTGGGATGAAGGCATCAGCTTATTATTGTTTGCAGTTAGAGAGTCTGTTCAAGAGTCTTTAGGCTTTAGTCCCTTCGAGTTGGTCTTTGGCCATTCAGTCCGTGGTCCTCTCAAGCTGTTGAAGGAAAATTGGTTATCTGAGAACACCGAGAGCCTAAATCTGCTAGATTATGTTTCAAAATTCAGAGATAAGTTGAAGAAGGCTTGTGAGCTGGCGCAACAAAATTTGAAAAATTCTCAGTCAAAAATGAAGATGCTTTACGATAGGAAGTTGCAAAACCGTACTTTCAAACCAGGTGACAAGGTTTTAGTGTTACTACCTGTCCAGGGAAATACGTTACAGGCCAGATATCACGGGCCATACAAAGTGTTAAAGAGAGTAGGTGACCTGGACTATATCATTGAAACCCCGGATAGAAGAAAGTCAACCCAACTATGTCATGTGAATATGGTAAAACCATACTTTGAAAGGGGTGTGAAAAAGCCTGTTATGGTTACTGACTGTAATATAGAAAGTAACAGTAATCAGGAGCACGAAATATGGGACGACACTCCTGATCTTGATGTTGAATGTAAAATTAGGTTGAGTAATTCTGAGATCCTTGATGATTTGGAAACCAAGCTGAGTCATGTACCACCAGATAAGAGGGTTCCACTCATTGAATTGCTCTTAAAGTACAAGTCAGTGTTCCCAAATGCCCCTAATAGGACAAATATACTCATGCATGATGTCGATGTCGGCGATGCCCGTCCGATCAAACAGCATCCGTATCGGGTAAATCCTATCAAACTCGAAAAATTAAGGCAGGAAGTGCAATATATGCTAGAAAAAGATATAATTGAACCAAGTCAAAGTAGTTAGGCATCTCCTTGTGTTTTGGTCCCGAAACCAGACGGTTCAATCAGATATTGCACTGACTACAGAAAAGTCAATGTTTTGAGTAAAACGGATTCCTTCCCTATCCCAAGGATGGAAGACTGTATTGATCGGATTGGCAATGCCAAATACATCACAAAGTGTGATTTACTGAAAGGATATTGGTGTGTGCCTCTTACTGAGCGGGCCAAAGAAATATCAGCCTTCGTGACCCCTGATGGTCTATATCAGTACAAGGTGATGCCATTTGGCATGAAGAACTCCCAAGCCACATTTCAAAGACTAATGAATATATGTTTAAAAGACTTAGAAGGTGTTGAAGTGTATGTGGATGATATTGTCATCTTTAGTGATACTTGGGAAGAACATTTAAAAAGGCTTGAACAAGTCTTGTTTCGGCTCAAAGAGGCAAACCTCACTGTAAATTTGTCAAAGAGTGACTTTGTAAAAGCAAAGGTTGTGTACTTAGGGCATGTAGTAGGTCATGGAGTTGTGACACCAATCAAAGCTAAAGTGAAAAGCATCATTGACTATCCCATTCCTGAAAATAAGAAAAGCTTAATGAGGTTCCTTGGAATGGCGGGATATTATAGAAAATTTTGCAAAAACTTTTCAGAGGTCACTGCTCCACTGACTGAACTACTGAAAAAGAATGTAAAATATCACTGGTCAGAGACTTGTCAAAAATCATTTGACAAAGTAAAGAACCTTCTCTGTTTAGAGCCCGTACTAACTGCTCCGGACTTCAGTAAACCTTTCCAGCTGGCTGTAGATGCCAGTGATGTGGGTGCAGGTGCAGTTTTACTGCAATGTGATAATGAAGATATTGAACATCCCATCTGCTATTTTTCAAAAAAATTTAATGTTCATCAAAAGAACTACTCTACAATAGAAAAAGAATGTTTAGCACTCATTTTGGCCATCCAGCATTTCGACATATACATATCTTCATCATCAAAACCCACCGTTGTATACACAGATCACAATCCACTAGTCTTCTTGCACAAAATGAAAAACAAAAATAGAAGATTATTGAACTGGAGTTTAATGTTGCAAGAACACAATCTTCAAATAGAACATGTTAAAGGAAAGGATAATATCTGTGCGGACACCCTGTCCAGAAGCTGTATTTAAATTGTAATTTATATACCTGTAATTAGCAAGTTTATAAAGGTTATACATGGTACTAATTTTACTTTTGTATTTAGATAAATATGTTTTGTAAAAAGTTATTACCTGTGTATATATACCTGGTAAAAATCTCTTGTAAAATTTTGTAACTCCTTGGCTTCCAAAATTTTTCTTTAAGGGGGGAGGTGTTACATATATTGGACACTATATTAGTACATTGTATATTACATATATTAGGCACTATATTAGTGCATTGTTTAATTTAAGCTTTATGTTTATACATTGTCATAAAAGATAATTGTGTTGTTGGTTCTTTTTGTGTGTTGACATTTAAAGTAAGGGAGTTATTGACTTTTGTGTTTTAGTGTTTATTGATCTGTTCACAGACTGGGGGAAACACCCCCCTCAGTGGTTATGTTAGATTTGGGGAAACCCAATTACCAGTAGTTTCTAGAACTTCCTCCTTTGGCCTAGATGGCTCAAGCTTTTTTTGAGTTGGTTCTGTACAATTCCAGAGAAATCTGTGAATGTATATAAGGAATGTACATCTGACCACAAGTGAACTTTGTATTCGCTGGCTATAAGGAGAGCTATTGTGTTTTGGAATATAATATAACTTGTGTTGCTGTGAACTTTTACTGGAGTGAACTAGATACATTGTCTGGACAGATTTATTGCACTTTGGATATTTTTGGATATTGTACAGTTATATAACAGAGAGTGGATTTACTGCATTTTGGACATTGTCCATATCTTGGAGCAGACAGTACAATTGTGTTAACTCTCTAAAAATCTCCAGACAGACCTTCTGTGTGACTGGATATATAAAGGATAGCAGGACAAGCACCTTTTGTATTGTTGAGTGTGGGACGGGTCACAGGATATAGATATCTGTGTGCGAGTGAACGCTGGATAGATCACGGGACAGACCACAGGACATTGGACAGATCACAGAATATACCACAGGACGGATTACAGAACAGATTGCGGGATACGGCGGATAAACTTATTCTTAATCTCAGTGGTCAGGTCAGCTAGATCTTGTTATTGTATTAGTGTGCTTAGTTAAGGGCATACCAGTTGACTGTAATCATTATTGTTAATCGCTAAATAAATTTGTTAAGTTAAGCTTTTTGGTTTTTTTTTCTGTTACAACTTAAAGACAACCGGTAATTGCTACCGTGCTTGCCCGTGACCGTAACAGTGACAGCGACCTCACAGTACAAGGTGAAGGTTATTTTTTTTTCAATGGACAAAATTCTCAATTTTCGTCTAAGGCAGCACACCATCTGAGATGAAATATCAAGATTTTGCATTTGAAATGTAGCATGGACAATATTGGCTTTCATGATTTTCATGAGGAAATCCAAGGTGAAAATAACAATAATTTCTGAAGATTTCCTTACCTGCCATGGTATCCAGAGCTTCCAGGATTTTTCCCACTCTGACTGAGCCATAAAAGTTGCAATACCGGGTCCTGACATGAGGGGCAGACCCAAGTGGGATACAGGCTTCCCTTCAATGTTAAAATATAAAGTGACATATTATATTTTATTATCCTTATTATATTCTTATTATCCTGACGAAAAGACAGGAGCTAAAGGATCTTTGAGGTTCTTTAGCCTGCCATTGGGGATAAGACATTCTAGCCACTATATGTATATGCCTGTACCTGCGTTGGAACCCATTTCCTCTGTGCTGCTAAATGAGTATATTACCCACAAGATCATAGCGGTGGACTATTGTGATTAAAAAAGAATTTCAATATTTTTCTCAACCTCAAAGTTAAATATGAATTTTCCGTAGCGATCAGTTCTGAACTTGACTAAGATGCATCTGTTTCCAGATACAAGATGTATAATCCAGAAAACACCGTCAAGTGTCCTCATCACCCACAAGGCTCTCAAAGCATCCAAATTTGTTCAAAATCGCTCAATCTCTAATGGTTTTCCTGATAACTGACATCAAGGTCGGGAGTTTTTTTCCAAAGGGGTTTTTTCCGCCTGTTTTTTCCGGTTTTTACCGTCCTGGAAGAAATAGGTTTATCCGCTTTTGGACAAAACCGGAAAAAACCCCTTCATAAATTAAAAACAACAATTGAAAACCCAGAATCATACAAAATCATTAATTTTAAATTTTTTATATTTAAATGTTACAAGAATAGTAGCTCTTATACATTTATTACATATTTATACCTTTATTATATTCTATATTATATGTTTTATGTTATATGTTAAGTATCCCCATGCATTTACATTTACAGAAATACATACACAATATATACATAACATATACATTACATAGACATGCATTTCAGTAACATTTTCACTTAAACACTGGGTTATTTAATGTAGATTCTAGGATTCATATTGAAATATACTATTGTATGTGTATAATCTTATGAAGTACATTAACATAATCACAGTGAAAAATGTGCAGTGGTGTAAGCACCTTAACTTTAAAAAGTTTAATTCCAGTTCTAGTTATGCAGCCACATCTTTTTACAAGTTTTTTAAAAGAGGCCATGTCAATGTGTACAATACAGTAAATTTGTCAATCTGACATTTTCCATTTACACCAAAATCAAAGATCTTGGCCAAAATTGAGAAAATTCAATATTTTTCAGAGGCTTTAAATAAATATTCATTAATTCCAAAAGGGTGTAAAATTTGCTTTGAATTGCTCTGTCTCATGATTTTGAGATAAAGAAGATATATGCCATAAACTCATTACAGAAATCACTGAAATGTGAAAAACTTTAACTCACTTAGCTATTTTGATACTCCCTTACACATTGAGCAACCTATCTGAACTTTCTTTTTGATGTAGCACATACAATAATGATACTAAGAATTATGTTTAACCCCAGAACTAACTGTGATTTGGTTTTCTCTCAATGGAATTTAATAGAATAGAATAGAAACATTTATATAGTGCAAAATTGACGCAACATCCTCTAATGTGCTTGAGGCACTAAGGGAAAGTCGAGGGACATGCTAGGTCAAGATCCATATTAAGCGCCCACAAGGGGAGATATACTATGGTGGAGGGTATATAAGTCTAAACAAGTAGGTCTTTAACAGACTTCAAAACCCTATTATAGACCAAATCAACATCCCCTCCACGTCACACTACTGGGTAAACAAACACTCCACTCACTCCATTGATCTAGTGAAGTTCTGTGTATTGTATACAGTGTACTGTGTGTTTTTCATAGTGGCTTTAATATCATCTTCATTAAAGTGTGTTAAAAATTTAAATTAATACCTTTAACATGTAAAACATAATAGATTATCAGAAGAAAAGTATAAAAAAAAAGAATCCAATAGCTAAAGACTACAAATTTGTTGCAGAACAATACATTCATAATGTTCTAACTGCAGTAAAGAATGACCACAAGCTCTCTATCAGGGCTCAATGTTATGCCTCTCAGAGAAAGATGAAAGGAGTGTCTTACATTAACACCTTTAGGTATCTAATTAACTATCGTATTTATTGTAGTGTCTCTCAAATATTTTTCGGGAAAACTGAACTATAACCTTAAAGAAATAGTGAGATTATATTGTGCTGTTTTTATATATAGAATTGTGAAAAGAAAAGTAGTAATAAATTCATCAACAATTATTACTTCAGTCATACTACAAAATATTCTAATTAATCACAAACTGGAATAATATGTTATTTGTAACATAGGTTTAGATTTATGCAAAGCAAGGTGAATGGTGTAGAGTGTATTTTTTATAAACAAATAATTCCTCTTGTACATTACTCACTACTTTTTGAACTCTTCATTTTGTATGGACAATACCTTACTTATGTGTCTGAAATAGAGTTCTTCTATTCTATTTCTATTCTAATTCTCTTCTATTCTATTCCAATTCTTATTCTATTCTATTCTATAAAGTGCTTTGCTTTTCAGGTTTTCATTGAAATATAGTTGAGACAGCATTTGACTTAAGGTGTCTCCTATCTGTAATCTGGTAGGAAGTCATCTGCCTTAAAATGTGCTGAGCAAACTTTCTTTTTGCCGAGATTAAAAGCATTCCTTCTTATTTTAGCCAGTCACGCCTGTAAAATGTTAACTTTAAGGTTTTACAGCAATCAGTGCTATGCAGTATTCATATATCTACCTATATTTAACATTTTGTTTCATATGAAACCATGAATAAAATTTATTTTTAACTAAATATTGTTAATATAAATATGTGTTTATCAATATCAGGTATTTAAATAATCTAAATTAATATCAGATATTAAAATAAACTGATCAGCCTTGAACTTTTATTCTTTTGAAAGGATCTCTTTATACAGTAACAAGCAAATCACACAAGCACAGAAGTCTCAAGTACTATAAGTTGTTTAGTAAGATATCATTTAACGAAAATAAAATATGTAAAAAATACTTTTTAGCCTTTATTTTATATAATAAAAGGCTTTACTTTCTTAATATTGTCATCTTTGGGAAAATTATGCATTGATATACTTGATGTATATCTAGAATTGTTACGCTGTAGAATACAACAAAAGTACACCACAGTTGAAAGTAAATGTAAACTAGAGGATCGCTCGCAAAAAAAAAGATAATGTTTTTGCATAGCAAAAACAAAGCGTCCCGAAAAGGCTATAAAGGTGAGTGCTAAAGTATTAAGAAAATGCTTCGTTTCTAGCCTTATACTGTTGTGGCAACCAAAGTGAGCGCAGTCTGCTCTATCTAGCACGGTTTTCAAGATATAAGCATTTTTGTGTTTTGCAAAAAATAAAAAAATTAAAAATGTCCGCTATATTTGGTGAGACAAAAATATTTTGAAAATTGGCATGGCTACTCTGCAGAGATACCCAGCAGGTCCAAAATTTTGTTGATTTCGCTCCATATAGCACGGTTTTCGAGATATAAGCATTTTTGTGTTTTGCAAAAACTTTGAAAATTCAAAATGGCCACCATTTTTGGGGAGACAAAAATTTTTGTCAAGACCACTGCCGCGGTGTGTATCTCCCGCCGAGCATTAAAGCAGAAGAAATAGCTTTTCCGAGATATTCACAATTTTTCATTTTCGTGTGTGAAAGCTCTTCCAAAAGTAGGTGAATGAGTTATTTGAGAAAAATTGGCTATCTGCAATACTATTAAGAGATAATTCACATTTACTCATTTTGAGTAGGTGAATAATTATCTATGGGTCTGAAACTTCACCAAGTGAAAGCTCTCCCAAAAGTAGGTGAATGAGTTATTTGAGAAAAATTGGCTATCCACAATACTTTTAGAGATAATTCGCATTTACTCATTTTGAGTAGGTGAGTAATTAGCTATGGGTCTGAAACTTCACCATGTGAAAGCTCTCCCACAAGTAGATGAATGAGTATTTGATAAAAATTGGGTATCCGCAATACTTTTACAGATAATTAGCATTTACTCATTTTGAGTAGGTGAATAAATAGCTATGGGTGTGAAACTTCACAGAGTGAAAGCTCTCCCAAAAGTAGGTGAATGAGTTATTCGAGAAAAATTGGCTATCTGCAATACTTTTAGAGATAATTCACATTTACTCATTTTGAGTAGGTGAATATTTAGCTATGGGTCTGAAACTTCACCAAGTGAAAGCTCTCCCAAAAGTAGGTGAATGAGTTATTTGAGAAAAATTGGCTATCTGCAATACTTTTAGAGATAATTCGCATTTACTCATTTTGAGTAGGTGAGTAATTAGCTATGGGTCTGAAACTTCACAGAGTGAAAGCTCTCCCAAAAGTAGGTGAATGAGTTATTTGAGAAAAATTGGCTATCTGCAATACTTTTAGAGATAATTCGCATTTACTCATTTTGAGTAGGTGAGTAATTAGCTATGGGTCTGAAACTTCACCGAGTGAAAGCTCTCCCAAAAGTAGGTGAATGAGTTATTTGAGAAAAATTGGCTATCTGCAATACTTTTAGAGATAATTCGCATTTACTCATTTTGAGTAGGTGAGTAATTAGCTATGGGTGTGAAACTTCACCAAGTGAAAGCTCTCCCAAAAGTAGGTGAATGAGTTATTTGAGAAAAATTGGCTATCTGCAATACTTTTAGAGATAATTCGCATTTACTCATTTTGAGTAGGTGAGTAATTAGCTATGGGTGTGAAACTTCACCAAGTGAAAGCTCTCCCAAAAGTAGGTGAATGAGTTATTTGAGAAAAATTGGCTATCTGCAATACTTTTAGAGATAATTTGCATTTACTCATTTTGAGTAGGTGAGTAATTAGCTATGGGTGTGAAACTTCACCAAGTGAAAGCTCTCCCAAAAGTAGGTGAATGATTTATTTGAGAAAAATTGGCTATCTGCAATATTTTTAGAGATAATTCGCATTTACTCATTTTGAGTAGGTGAGTAATTAGCTATGGGTCTGAAACTTCACCATGTGAAAGCTCTCCCACAAGTAGATGAATGAGTTATTTGATAAAAATTGGGTATCCGCAATACTTTTACAGATAATTAGCATTTACTCATTTTGAGTAGGTAAATAATTAGCTATGGGTCTGAAACTTCACCAAGTGAAAGCTCTCCCAAAAGTAGGTGAATGAGTTATTTGAGAAAAATTGGCTATCTGCAATACTTTTAGAGATAATTCGCATTTACTCATTTTCAGTAGGTGAGTAATTAGCTATGGGTCTGAAACTTCACAGAGTGAAAGCTCTCCCAAAAGTAGGTGAATGAGTTATTTGAGAAAAATTGGCTATCTGCAATACTTTTAGAGATAATTCGCATTTACTCATTTTGAGTAGGTGAGTAATTAGCTATGGGTCTGAAACTTCACCAAGTGAAAGCTCTCCCAAAAGTAGGCGAATGATTAATTTGACAAAAATTGGCTATCTGCAATACTTTTAGAGATAATTCGCATTTACTCATTTTGAGTAGGTGAGTAATTAGCTATGGGTCTGAAACTTCACCAAGTGAAAGCTCTCCCAAAAGTAGGTGAATGAGTTATTTGAGAAAAATTGGCTGTCTGCAATACTTTTAGAGGTAATTCGGATTTACTCATTTTGAGTAGGTGAGTAATTAGCTATGGGTGTGAAACTTCACCAAGTGAAAGCTCTCCCAAAAGTAGGTGAATGAGTTATTTGAATGCTTTCGAAAATTCAAAATGGCCGCCATTTTTGGCGAGACAAAAATTTTTTGAAAATTGGGAAAAGTACTCCGCAGAGATACCCTGTGGGTCAAAAATTTCATCGAAATCGCTCTATCTAGCGCGGTTTTCGAGATATAAGCATTTTTGTGTTTTGCAATTTTTACGAAAATTTCGAAAATTCAAAATGGCCGCCATTTTTGGCGAGAGAAAAATTTTTTGAAAATTGGGAAAAGTACTCCGCAGAGATACCCTGCGGGTCAAAAATTTTGTCGAAATTGCTCTATCTAGCACGGTTTTTGAGATATAAGCATTTTTGTGTTTTGCAATTTTTGCGAAAATTTCGAAAATTCAAAATGGCCGCCATTTTGGACGAGACAAAATTTTTTTGAAAATTGGGAAAACTACTCCGCAGAGATACCCTGTGGGTCAAAAATTTCGTCGAAATCGCTCTATCTAGCACGGTTTTCGAGATATAAGCATTTTTGTGTTTTCCTTATTTGGAAAATTCGTAATGATTAATTAATCATTAATTACTCGGCCATTTCTTGACCAATCAATGCCAAAATCTAATGATTTCCAGATTTTAATAGAATGAATGTATTTGCCAAGTTTCAGGTGAATTGATAAAATTGCTTTCAAGTTATCATCCGGACAAGCTTCCCCATCGAAAAAAGACATTTTTGGTCATGTGACCTCTCTGATTGGTTGAAATGTCACTGCAGCATATTCAAAAAAATTCCCCAAGGCTACTGCCTAAACCTGCCAAATTTGAAAAGAATCCGCCTAACGGTTACAGAGTTATAAGGAAAACAAAATGCGGAGCCGGCAGAGCCGGCGGAGCCGCCGGAGCCGGCGGAGCCTGAAGCTCTCCCATACACAAACAAGCGTCCCTTGCGGGACGCTTAACTACTGATAACAGAGCTGGCTGGAGTGCAGCATGTTTACCCACTGACGTCACTCACTGGCTGTTTTGGGGGGGATGTTGATTTGGTCTATTGTGTTCTGTGATTGGACCAATTGTGGGAGTCTGTTCCATTCAGTGGGTGAAGCCATTGCAAAATCTGGCCTACCAATGGCCTTCTTGGGACGAACTGAAGAAAAAGAAAGCTGATTTCCATGAGTAAGGCTACTGGATTTGATTAAGGATGATAAGTATGTGGGTTGGGATAAATGATAGCCTTGAATGTAATAAGATTATGTTTGAACAGGATACGGTATGAAATGGGGAGCCAGTGTAGTTTTTGCAGATAGGAAGTAACATGGCTTGTTTTATCAAGTCTGAAAACAATTCTACAGAGGGCATTTTGAATTTTTGGGGGTTTAGCCACATTGTATTTATTCACACCATAAGTAGGGAAATGCAGTAGTCAATTCAACTACTGATCATTGAGTTATACCTGTAACTGTCCAGCATGTTTTTGTGAGGTAGTTCATTCTGTGATGATGGCAGACTTAGACTTGTCACTGATGGATCTCTCTCTTCACTGCAACAAAAAGTGAACAGTGAAACATTATCCATCTAGTTAACCTATGAAACCTTTAAATTAAGAAGGCCCTATAGAGCACACACCTGAACCAAGGCAGCTGATTATAACCATACTTAAATTTCACCCAAATAATCACTGAAAATGGTACTGTTGAATATTCAAAATTTGATTTGTATCCACTGTCCAGAGTATGTGTCTTTCCCCAAATTTTATCACTTCTCCCTTTTTTCATGCCTTACCCACAAAAAATTCATATTTTCATGCCTTACCCACAAAAAATTCATAAAGATTTATTCATTAGTTTTGGAGTAATCACTAAGACAAACAGACAAGCATTCAGAATAAACATTTTTAAAAGTTTGAATTGATGTCAAAGTAATTTTTCTTTCAAATGTATCTATTAAAGTGTCTTTTCAATTTTTGTAGCATGTAACAAATTGTGAGTAGATTTTGCATTACATGTTGATCAGTCCTATTATTTGATTTTAAATTCTCTTTTAGTCTGGAATTATAACTTTGCCTGATAGAGTGTACAACATTGTGAATTGTGTATATGATTATTACAAATATGGGAAACAATAAAAAAAAACAGACAAGCATACCCACTCAAATGTCAGGTATTGTTTATTTGTTTGTTATTTAGAAAAAATTTAAAATAATTGATTTGCATATCTACTTATACCAATTAATATTTATGCATGATTTTACTGATTATTGTGATTTATGAAGCCAAGTGATATTGCTTGAAGGCTGATAGGGCTTCATAAATATAATATAGCCAACAAAGAAGTGTTTTATTCTGTTTATTATATCGAAAGTATCTAACTTTATTCTTTACCTCCGAAAGCATAAAAAAAGTCCCTCCAAATAATAGTAAATGAAATGTGATATCACAAACCAACCCACTAACGTCATCACAACACAGTTCTTTTAGACAGAGACTTAAGAAAGTCACCTATCCACTGTTTATTATTCTACTTGGTTATTTACTTCAGCATTAGATTTCTTAATGATTTGTTTTTACTTTTTAACCAATAGAGGTATCAATTTGAAGAATTTTATGTCAAAGTTATTTTTAAAAATATATAAAAACCCTCAAAATTCCCTTAATTTGAAGTTATTATGTGCAGTGTTTCCATTCACAGTGCAGCACGCACATTGACTATTTCGAGATGAAAAGCCCCATTCAGAGAGCATGTAAATTGACATTGTTGAGACAAAAGGTCATCAGGGTGATATGTTTTTCCAAAACAGGCTATATCATGTTATATTTCCCGCAAATGCTGTAATCTAATTGGCTGAAACTCACTTGAGGTATAATAATCCATTATATGACACACTATTAGTTCATGGTACATTTACTTTCATTGTAATGAGTATACCATTGTTATGTTATGCTTTTTGTCTATAACTTTTGTATAAAATATATGTAATTGCTAGTAAAATACCGCTTATATTTTATGTAAATGCTGTAATCCAGACATCTAACTCGTCCAATAAACTGGGATGAATGAGTCTGTGCTATATCACAGTACTGGATGGACTGGTATGTTATAGTTCTGAGATGAATTTTGTATAAATTAAATATATTTAAAAATATCTGTTATGAAAACAAAGTTCCATTGTAATAGATCAACTACTTCAAATTTGGACTCAACAAAACATATAGAAATCAACAACATGGCACAAAAGATGCCAAATTGTCCAGCTATAAAACAAAGTCAAACAGGGGTCATCACATAACAAAGGCCTTATGCATCCCTGATCACTGGACCAACGGGTTCAGAGTTGAAAACAACTTATAGGAAATCATGGCCTTCCAATCATTTTCAAGAGTTGAATTTTACCTTTGACCTCAGCTTCAAGGTCAAGTTGGGTCATCATACTAAAAGGGTGTTATATCTCCCTTATTATTTGTCCTCGGGTGGCGAAATGTGAAAACAGCTTGTAAGAAATTTAATGGCTTGTGAATCTTTTCCAAGTATCACATTTCACCTTTGACCCCTGATTGAAGGTCATCACACCAAAAAGGTCTTATTATTTTTACGAGGGCCTCAAAATGTGAAAACAACTTATTAGTAACCATGGCCTGTGAATCTTGTCAAGTGCTGAATTTGATCTAAGTTGATCCCCGTTTCAAGGTTCAGTTGGGTAATCATACTAAAAAGGCCTTATATTTCCCTATTATTGGTCCTTGGACTTTGAACCCTGTTTTAAGGTCACATTACTTTCACTTTGCTTAATACCTGGTGGGAGGTAACCACAGTGGTTTTCTTTGAAACTCTGATGTCATCAACAATTCTCTTTCTAAAAGCCATAATTAGAATTAACATTTTGAAGTAGAATTTTCACTATTTTACAGACAACACAATTTAACTTACCAGCTTTACATTATTTATACCAAAGGTACCAAAATCGGTGTTGTACCAGACTGGTGATGACACATCGTGGTAATTTGTCTACAGATCTCACTTTATCATGAGATTTAATCCATCATTGCCATTTTGGCTTCCCATTATCTCAAATACCCTGTGTTCTATTACATTTCTATAATGGAAGGTCCATTACTGACACTGGAAGCAAGTTTAACTCAAGTATTCCACCAAACACTTTCAATACAGGGCTTTAGTGTTTCAGATTTTTTCAAATTTTTTTAGATGTAATTATGCACTGTATGATAAATTTTTAAGGTTTTCTTCCTCAAACCACTTGCTGGTCTGCACCCAAGTATTGGGCCGAACATAATGTGAACAGTCTACTGCCAAAAGAATATGTATTTCACTTTTCAACTTGTGGAAGCATAAAAGTACTATGCCTTGTGTCCTATTTTGTCTAATGGCTTTTATCAATTTGTGTTCACCCGATGCAAAATAAATAATACGAATCACAAGCCTATACTTACCCCCAAATGTGTGAAGTACCAACTATATTTACAAGTTCTCTTCTTGCTAGAAATAACAGAAATAGAAATTTATAGAGACAGAGGCAATAGTTTAATATTACACAGCGAAACAGAATTTTATCTTTTTCCCTCAGCTGCCAATTTATTAAGTAAATCATGAAAACATAATTTATCTCTGAATCCTTTATGGAGCTATTTCTTAATTACAACCAATAAACTAATTCAAGATTTAAGAACTTACATAAGGAAATTCCTCATTTTTTATTGTTTAAAAACAGTATCATGTCATTTTACTACTAATGTATGATGTTCTTTCCTAAAAATATCCGTAAATTTTATGTCTTGTAGAATTCTTGTTTCACATCAACATTGAAATGATTTTTAAAGTGGCTGATAATCCTCATAAAAAAGGAGTTATAAGTCAGGTGTAAATGGACAAAAATACTAAGCACAGAAGTAAGAAGATATATTCAAGTCAGTTTAACAACACAGTAATTATTAACTATGTTCATACCATTGTTATTTGCAATGTCACAAGCTTTACTCCATTTTTTTATTGAACTTGGTCTAAAATAATTAATACTATTTCTGTTTGGTAATCAAAATTTATTTAATTGAACACAGCTCTTAAAGTAATAGGATGTACATTGTACAAGTGTAGCATCAGTTAGAGTTCAACCAATTATGACCAGCAAGACAATATTAAAACATTAGCAATTTCTAAATTAATATCCAAACAAAATTTCTATTTAAGAATGATATTTCCCAAACATTAGTTTACCAATATTTTGCTTTAAAATCATGCGTAAAAGTTGGGTTTTTAACTTTTTGTAATGTTGTGTCAGTCCAGTTTGGATTCTGAGGATATTCACATCTAAGAACAAATAATAAGTGTTCATGCTGTGCAGAATTAGTATGGTTCTATCTATTTCCAGTCTACTTTAAAAACTGTACACCTTCTTTTTGTGCAAACATTTGATATCTTTTAGGGCACTGATTTAGCTCCATAAAATCATCTTCACAAGAAAAAAGCACTTCTAGTTGAAGGATATAAAGGTTTTGTAAATATTTTACCCAAAACTGCATTAATCTGACATTTGAAACATAAAGACCAAAAATTGGAATGACCTTGATTCTGATGCACTGAATACACCACTAAGAGAATAAGTTAAAATGTTCTACCTTCATGCACAGTTATCCTGGGTCCCTCTGCCTCTGGAACATTTAGCAATGTTCTTCTGATTGTCAGAGGAAGAGTTGGTCTCACCAAGTGTGACACACTCAGTACTCTTCTTTGCAAGGAAAACATATTATAAGAGGAATCAATCATAAATCAATCATATGGCAAATGTGTAAAGAAAAGAGAATGATAAAGCAAATACAATAAAAGTACTGGGGCCAGATGCCTTTCAAAAAGTATTTAAAATGCATTTATCCCCATGTCAGGTGTGTGGACCTGACATTCAGAGTAAACAATATACATCAGATACCTTGCTTTAAAGTTTTATGCAATTGCCAATATTACTGATCTAATAACTGAACTCAATAAGCTCTTTTCTTAGAAATGTCAAACTGTAAATGTGTAATGGCATAAAATACAACCTTTATATTAAAAAACTTTGAGTGGAAAGTTCTTCCTGTCTGTGCACTGGTAAGTGTTATACACCAATTATCTAACTTAATAATGTTACTGGGGAAACATGAGGCCACCAGAGAGGTTTTCTAGCAATATTTTATAACTAAGAAGACATCCTTGTGATGATGGGAACGATACATTTATCACTCAGGACACATTCAGAGAGAATTTGGACAGGTCAGTTGATAGTGATACTGCGTTCAATGCTGTAGACATGCTCTTTAACATAGGAGACAAAACATTTGCAGATACTGAAGGTGAAAATCATGCAATTCTACCAGCAATAACAATTGGCCAGATTTTTGAGAGTACTGCATGTATTCCCATGTAAAGAAGGGAATAATGATTATGAACCTGATTATGAGGACATTTCTGATGATGAAGATCTAATGCAATTTTACTACTGCTTTGGGCCAACTCTGGCTGAGGTAATTACTTGGCCATGAAATCCAAGTGTGGATTCTTTTAAGAATCCACTTTTTAAAAATCCACTGTTTGGGTTAGAATCTGCAGCAAAGTGTAGATTCATAAAATTAATCTACACTTTTAACAATAGCATGACATCACAACTCACAAGTATATTTTAACACCTCATAAATCTTAATATTGACTGGGATGAGACAGAGGTAGAGCCATGTTACATAGATTCTCAGAAAAATGGTCCAAAAGGTATCAATTGGGTCACTGCGATAATTTTAGATACTTTAATGTGATCTAAACATTAAACCTACAGATAACAACTACTCACAAAGATCACATGTAGTGGTGGTGGACCAATTCACGCCCACCCCTAAATTTATCCAAAACAATCACAGTTAAAACAATAAATTACAAATGTATATGATCAATTTGATGATTATCTATGATGTGGTAAACATCGATCTCTATGAAAACTTACAAATCATCAAGAAAATTGAGGGTGGGCCTGAATTGGGACTCGGGCGTGAATAGGTCCACCATCACTAGCAGCTGTATCTACTTCAGATTGAAGCCAGTGAGACTAGCCATTTTCAAATTACAAGGGAAACTATATGAAAAATGCCAAAAAAAGTCTCCAGATATTTCTTTGTGGGTTATAAAAGTAGCGCCATATATGGATACAAACAAATGATATATCCCCAGGTCAGATTTTTTTAAACTGCATCAAAGTGGCAAAAAGTTATAAAATGGGTCCCTGAGGATGGTACTGTATTGGGCCGTTTAGATACCAGCGCCGAGTCAAAACGGCTCACTGTGCCATTTCAACACCACAGTTAATTTATGTGCATTTAGCATCAAACGCTTACTGCTTGATTGATTTATGCTCAGGTGATTGATCTTGTCCCTTGATTTGTACTCAGGCCATTAATCCCGCTTTTATACAGGTCTGAGTAGGTATTTTTAAGTAAATTAAGTGTCTTTGTGTTTTGGCTTTTGTATTTGTAGTCCTTTTACAATATTGCTGTTGAAATAAATGGATGTTTTATTGAGGGATTTTTTTTAGAAATAAACCTGCCTGGCGTGAAAAACATAAAGGTAAAGATAAAACCTTTTACTATGTGACATTTGCCTTCAAAGGACCTCTAGTGGCTTTCTACCAGTGAACGCCCGCCTACCAGTGAACGCCCACCTTATGTTTCTTTGTTAGAGGTCAAGGACAAATGTTTCTGTAAGTCTACAAAATGGGCGTTCATTGGTATTTCCGGTTTTCCGTAAAACGGCCGATAATAGAGATAAATTGTTAAAATATGTCACCTAATGTGAAATATTGCACAGTACACTCGAACTATTAATTAAAGTGCATGTCATTTGACAATTTGGTCATAGAATATTATAATATGAAGCTGTTAACATAATTTAAAATCAATATATTAGCTTCAGCATGGGCGTTTACTAGTAGAATGCCACTAAGTCACTTAATTTGAGCCATTTTATCAAGAAAAGGTGTTGAAACAGCGCACATATTAAGTGCGCCAGGTTGAAACGGTGCATGGAGCTGAAACGGCCTGTAACAGTACTATGGCTAAAGACAGAGAATATTATAGACCGAGCTCCTGTCCCGTCGCCAATTGTTATTGATATGTTGATGCACACAATGGCGAGGGACAGAGCTCACATGTACTTGTTTTCAGTGTAAATTTTGAACGGCATATTTCTACACATATTACAATAAGTATAAAGTGTTATTTGGATTCTTTAACTTATGTATATGTGCCGTTCACTAATATTTAATGCCAATTAAACTGGTATGTAAGTAGCCTTACGTCTTGATGATTCGCGAGTTTTAACGTTTCAGTTACGAGCTTATTTCACGTCTAAATATTTTATTTTGCAGCAATTTGGATGTGTTTTATAAAAATATAAATACCAAAGCACCATTTTATGTTATAAAAAGTGAAAATAGATGCTCTTATATCCAAGAAAAACGGCCATACTCGAATTAACAAGACCCTCGAATCAAGGATACTTGACTATATTTTAACCTGTTTTAAAATATAAACAAACCTTCAACATTACATAGTTATCTACAAAAGAAATTCCTGGCTTGTAAAAGAAGTTTAGCTTTAACAGCATATGTACTGTAAACTGGATACGGCTATATGGACATAATAATTACTTTTTAAAGTAAATGAAATAATTTCCCATAGTTTGAGATTTACACCGAAAACAAGTACATGGGAACTCTGTCCCTCGCCATTGTGTCCATCAACATATCAATAACAATTGGCCACGGGACAGAAACTCGGTCTAAGAATATTAGAGAATATTAGAACCATGATGTCATGACAGAAATCACTGCAAAAAAAAACAAAGTGGGTGTGGCCCACATCCAATGGGACATTGAGCGATAATGTAATTTTTTGATAAAATATCTTTAAACAAGCAATGTATATTCAAATGTCAATAATTACAAACAGGAAATATGACTAACCTACAAAATACTGACATCCCTTGCCGTTTGGTGCATTAATTTAAGATTTGCCAGGCACTTTTCAAAACCACTTATTTTTTCTGTTTACATTTGGCCTGCTACAAAACCGAACTTTGGTTCAACCTAATTTTTGGCTTTTACTAAAGGGGGGGCACGGGGTTCGGCCGTGTGTAAATAGGAAAACGTCACTCACCCGTAAATGTAACGTCCTAATAGCTGTTAAATCCACTTCAAAATAGAAGGCATTTAGTCCCCAATGTTTGCAAATGTATACAAGCAATGTCACTTGTTTGTTTATATTCAAAAGGGAGAAGTTAGTATTTGTTACAAATAACAAAAGTTTTCTGCTCAAGGGTGCCAAAATTCGGCCCCCCTTTCCAATTCCAAAATAGCCATACCCAGTAATTAAGGTTGGAGCTAAACTAATTTTTTATGCTCCAGAATTTTATATTTGATGTAATTATTCATTTATCCATATATGCAGCAAATTTTTAAATGCAGTAATATTTATTTTACATATGAATAACAATATATATGTCATAGTTTCATTTATAAATAGTGTACATTGACAAATTGATATAATTCTTCATTTATCCATCTATGCAGCAGATTTGTAAAGCACTAATATTTATTATACATATAAATAACAATACACATGTTATACAGTTTTATTTATAAATAATATACAGTGACAAATTCTAATTCTAATTCTAATTCTAATTGGACTTTTATAGCGCTTAATCTCCCCAAACAAGAGGACTCTAAGGCGCAACAAAACAAAAAGCAGTCAACAAAATTCTGTGTCCAGGGACATAACAGGGGTCGAACACCACGGAGAACGCCAGGGGGATGATTCAGGCTAGGGTGGATATGCTTTGGTGTACAGGTAGGTTTTAAGCTGTTTTCTGAAGGAGGCCAGGGATGGAGAGGCACGAATCACATCAGGGAGAGTATTCCACACAGTAGGAGCATCAAACGCAAAACTATTACCAAACTGTTTGACAGATTTATGAACAGAGGGGCAGAACTTTGGAATAACTAGGAAATTACCACCACTTTGACTGCGCCTGGTACTATAAGAACTGCTGTAGGAAGAAAGATGTGGTGAAAAATACCTGGGAAAACCTGTGTGAAGATACTTATAAACAAGTGTGACTGTCTTGAACACAATGCGCTGTTCAACAGGAAGCCAATGCAGTTTCTTTAGCACAGGAGTTATGTTAAATCACCCCATAAAATAACTTGCAACCCTGAGTGTGATTTATGGATGAAATAATATACAGTTTAAGTTTCCATCATGTTGCTACTTTTCAATTTCACATCTACCACAATACCATTTTCTGCCCAATGACTTGTATATCTGAAACTCATTTTTGTAATCTGATGGTAGACATGACACATGATATTGGCACAGGCAGTTCTCACACAGTGCTGACACATGACTTCTTTGAATATTTTGTAAGCATGCTCCGCAGACAGGAGTCAGTGGACACGCAGGACAGCGAAACTTTACACTATCGTCCATGCATGATAAATCTGCTGTGGCCTGTGCATCAGATGGCAGACAGTGTCTGTGCCACCATCGGGTGCACAGGTCACAGCCATACCAGATTATATTTAACATATTGTCTTCTTCAGGAACTGATGATAGTTTACATTTGAAACAAATGTCCAGAATGTAGGTGTCTGGAGTTTCTCCCTCATTTGAAGCTGAGTAATCTATCCTCCTGGTGTGGCGCTGTGAAGATCTGCCAGAAGTTATTCCTAATTGGTTTTGTTTATTTGGGGTTTTACGTCGCTTTCAACACTGTACAGGTCATATCACGACGGGTAGTTGGAAGGGCAGAGGAAACCAGTACATAGAGTTCGCTAGGGTTGTGTACTGTAAACTGCCGACCAACGGCAAGCAACTACCAGCTTTCCCACTTACGGCCATGACGGGGATCGATCCCCGGCCGCAGAGGTGGGAGGCGAGAGTGTTACCACTCTGCCACCGTGGTCCCTTTATATTCCTAATTGGTGACAAAAAGGAAAGTTCAAGGGGTGCATAGGAACATTTACAATCATTGGGTTTGCATGTTTCAAAATATGAATGACCATACAAAAAATAATGAGGATAATGAAATTGCTTGGAAATTGCATGGATATACTTGTAACTAGAATTATTTTAAGTGTTCCATTTTCCCTAAGGACAAAAGTCAAAGTTAAAGTTGTGGCTTTACGTTCCATTCAACAGCCAGGGTCATATTAGGACAGGTCCTCCGTATTGCCACTTATGGGACTTGAACCCATGTGCAGAGGTGACAGCCTGTGATTAGATACGAAACTTGCTAACCAATGAGAACCTTCTGAAAAGACAAGCAAGAAATACATTGCAATTTTTAGGAGAGTTGTTGAATATTAAAATGTGTACCAGAGTGTTTGGATGATTTAAAAGCTACTCCTTTCTTCTCCTTCTGGTGGTGATTGGTTCCACATGTATCAGTGTTTGTTGTATGTATAGGAGGAGTAGGGGACTACTATAGGGTCTGTATAGGGTGCAGATCAATATTTGAGGGGGGGGGTAAAATGGGGGTGAATTTATAGGTTGCAGATCAATGGGGGAGGGGGGATTTGCGGGTTGAAGTGTGGTGACACGTGTATTGGTTTATGGGATTAAGGGGTTTTATAATTTATAGGTTGCAGGTAAATGGGGAGGGGGTTTTTGGGGGAAGCAAGTGTGGTGGCATATGTGTTTTGACTGAGGGATTGAGGAGAAGGAAATTGTGAGACTGAGGACATGCTCCCCCTCCCACAATGGTGCGGAGCACCATTGGGGGGTTTGAACTTTGTTGTGCCTTTTATTTGAAATTATCCCTGTGTATTTTTTTCTGGTTAAAATCTATTTCCAAAGCATATTGTGAATCCTTGTTTTCACTGCTTTTAAATCATTTTATCGCTTTAACCATAAAACATCAGAATATTTTTATGAAAACCAAGATATTCTTTTTTTTAATTATTTGTCCAATTTATAACCTTTTTCTTTCTTGAGTCATTTCATAATTATCAGAATAAGTTATAAAATTCTAATTATTCTTTTTTCAACTGATTCAACCAAATAACTTTTTTTTCCTGAGAAAAAAAAACAGCACATCCTTACTGGTTGAATTCCAAGCATGAAATGAAACACCAGACTGGCTTATTGACAGAAATTATTATGAGCCCACCCAATTGATTAACACCCTCACTTATTGATCTGCAACCTATAAATTTCCACCAGAATCTCAACACCTGTGTCCTCTTTAGTTTTGAATTTCAAAAGCCTCTCACAATAATTGAGGTTTGATCAAGAAAGGGGTGGGGGGATTTAATATGAGAGGATTATTGAGCATTTAACTCAGATAAAAGACACACTTGTTTAACTTACTGTGTGCTTTGTTTACAGCTAAGGGATCTTTTTACTGTATTTGAGGAGGGGGTAAAATGGGGGTGAATTTATAGGTTGCAGATCAATGGGGGAGGGGGATTTGCGGGTTGAAGTGTGGTGACACGTGTATTGGTTTATGGGATTAAGGGGTTTTATAATTTATAGGTTGCAGATTAATGGGTCACAGATGTATTGGTTTTTATCTGTGTTGTTGAGGGTTTAAAATTTACAGGTTGCAGGAATTGAATTAGTCATTGATTTATTAATGAGCAACCTATAAATTCTAATATTTTACTGGTTGAATCAAATTTAGGTATCGATTTTGTCAGTATATAAGATGCCGTTTTGCTTTGGGGAAAGCCAAACATTTTTCTGATCTTCCAAGATAGACACTATGGAGAAAAAACAACTTCAGTGTATTTTGGAAGACAGTAAATTCGATGGCGGAAAATATTTAAGAATTAAAAAAGGGAGTAGATTCATTTGTCTCCCTATGAAAGCAATAAACATTTTGATTGAAAATATATCCCAGATAAGTGAAGCTGTGAAGAATGGTTTGCCATACTCAGTCAAACTAAGTGACGCAATCGATGTGGAGGTTACTCTGTTCAAAGGAATTGCTTACGTTGTTTTCAAGAAAGGAACTTTTTACATAAATGCTGCATTTGAGGAATGGCGTATCGTCGAAGAATCTATTCCAGATAGTTTTTTCCCCAGGGTTTGCGGATTTGTCTATACTCCAAAAGATGCGAGGGTAGAAATCTTCCAAGTCATTTGTGATGGGGCTTTTCCAAAGTCTTTTTACACAGAGGAGGGTGCCAAGTCTTACGCGAGTTCCTTGCCAGGTGTCTGTACAGTAGTTAAGAAAACAGTGACTGCTCCGGATGGA
The DNA here is from genome assembly GCA_964017235.1 of Sabellastarte sp. h YS-2021. Classification (NCBI taxonomy): domain Eukaryota; kingdom Metazoa; phylum Annelida; class Polychaeta; order Sabellida; family Sabellidae; genus Sabellastarte; species Sabellastarte sp. h YS-2021. Next base: position 78,840,223 of record OZ024937.1, read on the forward strand.
AATTCAATGGTTCACAATGCAAAAGCGTACCTGATGCGTAATAAACTGAAAAACCTACTGAAAGAAGTCTGCTACGGGTGCCAATACGATCGCCCCAGTCAAATCGAACACTCCTGCTTGGAATCGTTGGAAGACTCTGTGGATAAGTATTACGGGAAGTTTGAAATTGGCTCCGATGAGTTGAAAGACTTTTTAAATAAAGTGATGGATAAATTGAAGATGTCATCATTCAGGGGGTTCATATTGGATCATAAACCGGATGAGGGAAAAGTTCTTGCAGCTCTAAAGGAAGACAATATGCCAGAAATCTGGACAGAGTTATTTAACGAAATTTGTTTTGCATAAAAGCGATATGTAAATTGGAATTTGTACTGGTAATTGTGAAAAATGGTGGTGAAAGTTATTATTATTATTTGTGTAATGAAAATAAATCGGATATAGAAATAAAAAGCCTTTTTTTTTCATTCAAAATCTAGACTTTCCTGGTCCCCGGTAGTTTAAACTACCTATTATTCACTCACCGGTGAGGGTTTCATGAAGGGAGTCCAACCTTCACTCATTGTCGCCAGGATACTATACTCCGTCCATCTTGTAGCACTGTAACGTTGACTAATTTTTCTCCAAATTTAGCCTGACCAAAACTTAAACCAGCACTGGCACACTCTTCTACGGAGTTGTAGCTTCTCTTGCTTGGTAAATGGTTTATATGTTCGATGACGAATGTATACTTCTCACATTTGTCCTTTGTTTGACTATCCATTTTTTTTCAGTTTTTTTTATTTTATAATTTTTTTATGCTTCACCATGGGTTTTAAGCAGCCTTTATAAAATCTCCAGCTCTAACAATGTCGGGTTCACAATATCGTCTATAACGCGCTCACTCGTAATGCCAGTTATGACTACCTTACCAGTCCTATAAACTGTAAAGTGTACTCTTTTTCTTTTTATATTCAGAGCGTGATATATCTCTGGTTCGTATGTGGCCCCTGGCAGTTTCATCATTTTAAAGTAATTTACTTCATTGGTCAAATTGTAGACTGCTGAATGCGTCGCTATCTTCACTTTGTTTAATGATACAGGATAACCCATTTTAAACAGTATTCTGGCATATTTTCGCATCTGTTTCTTATTCCCATGGCAAATCATTTTTCCAGTACTATACAACATACAACTACACCTAATTTTTTTGTGATGCCAATTAATGACATCGAATGGTTTTGTTTTGTACACAACATCTCTACTATTTACAGCAATATGTCTCAGATCTAGTGGGCAACCTAGATCTCCATAAATCACTGTATGAGTTATGCTCGCCATGGCAGCTTGTGTCTAAATGAATGTTAATCGTTCACTACAAGTCTTTATAACCCATCATACTTCACACAGGAAAAATCGATCGTTCCTCGGCTCCATTAAAACTAGATTTTTTATTCGCTTCCTTAATGCGTATATTTCTTTTACTTTTTATTATGCAAGCGCATGCGGAAACAAAAGTAAACCCAAAGGGGATAAATATTATAGCGTATATCAGTTTGAATAATTCTACGTGTTCTGGCATAAAATAATCTGCATCTATACCATAGTACACAGTATTGGGTATGGTATGACAATCTGTGTCCACATAGACGTTTTTATTTTCGATACTAAAATTACAATCTAATTTACTATTTTCCCTGAGAGTAACCCATTCTAAACTTGGCCATTCTTTTAGCGAAGGCATTTCAGTGATATTTGTCGAAAGAATGTCCAAAAATAGCGTGTCATTTTTAACCTCATCGGAAAATGTCGGTATTTGATTAATATTCATCCCAGCACATAAAATTATGCCCAAATCCAACTGACATAGACACACCGGAGGCGTACCACAGGGTTCGGCTAGAGCTGTACCGAGTACACATATAATGACAAAGATCAACATTTTGTTTTGTTATTTTTTGGTCAAACTAGTCTAGCTTTTATAATCTAATATCACATTTCTACTGGCATTAATGGTTGCCATTGCCGGAAATTTTGCATATACTATTGCTGTGACATTCTCTTGCAATGGCTTGGCAAATTTGACTTTGACCCTAACATTACCGTGTTTTTCTCTAGAATACAGATCGCCACCAGTTTGGCTTTGCAAGTTAAAAAGAAACAGAGAGTACCCACTCGGAAAATCTTTCATGGAAATGATACAAGACTTTTTATATCCGCCACCGAATAAGTTCAAATAGGAACTAGTATACTCCCCTTCTTGAAAATTTGGCTGAAGGGCCTCCGACGGAGCTGACATTCCATCAATAGTAACTTCTAAGAAATTAATGTGGTAATGTTGGAAATTAAATGGGTTTTTATTGTAATTACCATTAAAAGCTTCAGTGCTGCAGAGCGCCAATACAATAACATTTGGCACACTACCGCGATACACATCCTCAACACACCAATCATAATTGCCTTTTGATACGCTGTAGGTTTTAATATCCGACCGCCAAAAAGGGTACAAAGCTGGTTGCATCTTCAGGATTTCATTCTGAGCAATGAGAACTTCTGGCTTAACCTTAACTCTACACACTTTAAGAACCGCATCCTCAATATGAAGCTTGTATTCCTTATTTCCATCAGCTGTTAACCGAAAGCAGTTTTCGTTTTGAATCATCTTTATGCGTATCGCAACTCCATTCACAATTAGTCTGTCTTGTTGGCAAATGTCCACTCTTATACCTCCTTCTAAGGTTAGTATCTGACTTTGGTTTGTGTGTAACATTCTGTTGTAATGGCCCAAATTGCCTCCGTTGAGTCCGGCTTCATCCATTGCACCAGCAGTATCTTTGTAAAATAATTCGCTTTGGAGTCTCGATGCGCATTCATCATCTGTACTGTTCAGTAGTACATCTATGTAAGCTTTGTAAGGGTGATTCGATCCAACGCTAGTCGTTATCAATTTCTGATTCAAAGATACATCCATCTGGGAAAAGAGAGAGCTCAGCCCTAAATTAACTAGCGCTACTTGATCATCCTCAGTTAGATCGCTCCCATCCTTATGAGTTACTCTCACTTTAACTTGTAGCAAAGTTTTCCCGAGATCTGTGTAGATAGTGGCATTACTAGGTATATCAAAAGATAAAGGAGAATCTTTCTTGGGAATAACATCTGGTGCAAAATGCACCCAATCAATGCTTTCAACTGCAGTCTCTACCAGAGGCTTCTCGAAAAGAGCTAGATTAGAACAATGCACATCCATTATGAAAAAAAATCTGGTTTTCTTCCTTTCTTCAGAGCAAAGGAGGCCTTCTTTTTCTTCTGTGTAGGTTTTCTTTTACTATTTTTCCTATTCAGTTTCCTTTTAACTGTGGCCTTTTTTCTAACAGCCTTTCGCTTTTTTTGTCCAGTCCGCCTTTTTACTGCTTTTATAACTTTCACCTGGTCTTTTGCCATTTCTACAGCCTGTTCGGTAGGGGCCACCATTTTTAGAGTATAATACTTCCTTCTCTTTGAAACCTTACCTTCGGACATGTTCATGAAATGTTGTTTCCAGCCCGTCTCAGACATAAAGTACAGTAAAAGTCTTGAACTACTTGCTCTTTCATAAAACAATCCTTCAAGTATATTCTAATAGTGGAAAACTCTAGTTTAGCCACCTTTATAAAGTTTGGATGGGATAAAGTGTCAACTTTTGTATCTAGCCTCCTTAAAACTGGTGATAAAGCCCCAAATACATAACTATCCTCACAAATATCGCTAAACACGTATATCGGATCCTTACTAGAAGTTTTAATTCTATGTTCTGTCAGGGCCACCTCCCAGCATCCTTCTAATGAGACCGGTTTCGGAAGATTAATAATAAAATTATTTGGTTTATTCTGACTATTTAAATGGACAGAGTCACACCAATTGAGATAATAGTAAGTCATCTTTCATATGTTTTCTATATCGCTAGCTTTGACCCAAGAATCAAACTTTTTGGGCCAGTGTAACCACCTCACGAGATATTCTTTAGGTTTGCCTTTGGGCCTTTTAGTTCTTAGAATTTTCTCAATCTTCCACAACTTGTCTTCTTTCAGGGAAACCTTTTGCAGCTCCGAGTGGTAAAAACTTCCTTTTATATCTTCGGACAGGAAGTCAACTAGTTTGTATATGGGAATACCGTCCCTCCTAGCTCTCTTACTTATCTTGAATATTTCCGAAGACCATTTTTGGTGAAATTCCTTAGTAAAGGGGTTTTTGAGGCCAGTAATTCTTACCGTGTCACCCGCTTTAAATTTAAACCTGGTAGACTTTGGTTCAGATATTTTATGAGGTTTTACATTTTTAGTCTTTGGCCAATACATGTACCACCAAAGACCTCTTTCGTTCGATTTATTAACTTCGCTTGGGGCCATACAAATTGTGCTGTGAAAACTTTGGTTGTAGCTGGAAACTAGATCTGGTAACTTTTCGATATACCTTTCTTTTTGAGTGTGACTTAGGTAGCGGTAGATCGAGTTTTTTAGTGTTCTGATACACCTCTCAGCATAATTAGCCTTTCCTTCATTTTGAGTGACAAAATGGTGTATACCTAGATCTTTAAACAGTTTTAAAAGCTGTCCTTTAAATTCTGAGCCTTTGTCCGAGCGGGCCAGTTTTGGCCGTCTGCCTTCAGCGAATATACTTTTGAATGCTTTTACTACTTCGGACACTGTTTTGTTCTTTAGCGGACGCACAAAAATGTATTTTGAAAATATATCAATGACTAACAGCAGATACTTTACACCGTCATTCTTTTTGGCCAATGCAGACATATCCATCAAATCAAAGTCCCACTGATCATCGATGCCATTAACTACGACCCTGTTTCTTGCAAATTTTCTACGCAAAGGTCTATGTATACTGTAGACTTCTTGATTTTGTAGCCATTTTCGAATGCGATTTAAACTTATGTTAAACCTCCCTTCATTTTTTACTTCTTGAAATAGTTTGTTGGGTCCGGCAAAACTGGCTGGGTGGGCGGGGTCGTAATAAATGGTTGACAAGTATTCTTCCCACTCAGTCATAATTTCAACCAGTCTTTTGTTTTATTAATAGGTAAATTTGTCTTTTGCTGCTGAATTAATCCTTTAGGCGCATTGAGCTCTTTCAAGAAGTCTTGAAATATTTCATAGTCTTTTGGTGGATATTTTCCATATTCCCTCACACTATATCGTACTAAATCGGCAATATGAGTTTCTGGGTAAATTTCACCCCGAATCACCATTTCACCTTTATCGGTCCACGAAATACTATCCTTTATATATTCCAATATCATTTTTGCCTTACTTCTAAATTTCTTTGGAATAGTCTGAATTATCACGTCATCATTTATTTGTTTTGTTTGCCCGGCATTACAGTTTTCTGGCGTATAGGGTACCAACACCATTTTGTTTACAGAATTCATAGTCTTATTATGACTGATTTGGCGGATGAAAGCAATAACTTGATTGAATTGCTATTTCGTCCCAATTTACACCTGCTAATTCTATTGGCAACCAACTCCCTGTAAAAAACTTTGTAGCGTCTTAATTTGTTTTTCAGTGCCTTGTCCACTGGTACATTACCCTGTAACAAATTTGTTGCGACCTCTCTTAGACCCAAAACCTGTGCTTTAGACGCGTGCTGCAACAAAAACTTAAGCTGTTTCTTATTGGCCTCGCTCAGAAAAAGTAGGAAATATTTACTCTTCTCAGCCATTATTATTATAAGCTAGTGGAGGTTACCCCTTTTATAAATTCTTTGGGATATACACCCAAGGATCTTCCCCTGGGAATATTCTACTTCTCATTCGATAGGTAAAAAATAAGACGCTCAATTTTAAATGATGTGCCCCTTGGGTAAACAGTCTCTGCATTTCTACATCTTTCACTACCGAATCCATTAAGTCGTCCAAAACTATGGCACAGTGGTTATAACCTCTGCTAAAACTTTCAAGATTATCCGGTAAACCCTTATGAAATGTGATATTAGGAATTTGGTTTTTCATTTCATTAAAAAGCTCTTGCTCAGCCCCATAGCAGTAGAGAACCTTTTCCACTGGAGAGGAAAACATGACGTCTTTGTTTTTAAGCAAGCGAAATACAAAAGTTGTTTTCCCAGATTTTGTGGCCCCAGCAATCGTAAAAGTAGAACAAGCCTCAAAAGGTAGTGGCACCATGGTTGTAAAGACATTACTTTTTAATTGCTTTTATAAAGAATTCGGGTTTTCCAGTCCCCTAGAGATACCAAAGTGGGGAATAAATTCAATTTGTTGTACATTATTTTCACATGAACTAAAAACATCCAATGCAAATGGGTAGTTTGAGATGGAAAAAAGAGTGTTCAAGTGTCATGTAGGCACTATTTTATGGAAAATATGAAAATATGAAACTATATGGCAAAAGAAAGCAGCATTGAGAAATTGTTTTGCTTTTTAAACAGATAAAATGCATATTTTAAAAAAATAATTGGTGCAGAACTAATGCATGTAGTTTTGAACATGCCCCAAGTTTAAACATTCTTCAATAACTGGTATGCATATGACAAATATGTCAGAATAATTAGCTTTAAATATTGATGCCCAAATTATTGGTAGAATTTACTTGCCATCTGCAAAAAAAAAAAAATATGTGTAAATTGTTACAATAAGTGTTTCTGACAACATTGGATATCTTGGTTCTTATGTAAATAATGACAATCAAAGGAATTTATTCACTACAATGTTATCCCTATATTATCCGCTCTAAAGGCGGGGGTTTCATAGAGGGACCCACCTCTACTCATTGTAGCTGGAAGTTTAGTAGCCATAAGGTCTGGTGTCAAAATTTTCACTCAGCGCTCTTTTGGTATATACAACCCTGTACTTTTTTCTGACATCTTTATTGTAGATTTTTTGCTTAAGTAAATCTCTTCTGATTTGATTAGGATACAATGCACATGTATTCGTGGTGCCGCCATGCAAGTACCAGGCAAACACCTCTTCTTTCATCTTTTCAAAATTCAATTCTTTTGAAATTTCATGATTCAGGGTGAATCCCTTTATTGTGCACTTTGTTTCTCCATTATCGAGTTTGAAGGAATAATTTTTTGGACCAGCTGAGACAAATTCAACAATATGATGGCCTTGTAATTCATCGGTCAATTCACCCAAATAATCACCGGTTTTAATTGTGTCCTGGTTTTCATCTGTTTTATATATGACCGAATCCGTATCAAAATATAATACCGACTGACCCAAATGCTGCAAGACATCGTAGAGCCTCAATCTGGCATGGGCAGTGGTGAAAGATGCAAGAATTACATTCGTTTGCATGTTTGTTGGCACGAATTCTTCCACATTCTCGAACTCTAACTGCACCATGTCATCATTCAAAATGTGCCAGTCAGCAATTTTTAGGGTAGGGTTTGCCAGCTTGCGGAAAAATTCTGCCTCATCGGTGGTGATCACAATTTTTTTCATGTTTGATCTCTGCGCTAGCTTTCCCCAAAAGCTGAAAACAAAAAAAAAAACAAAAAAAAAATTACGACTAAAAGAAAATAACTGACCATTAGGAGTATTACTATTACTAAATATGCGTACTTTAATGGTATAGCAATTAAATCATTACCTGTTGAGGCATAATTTGGCGAGGGATCTCAGGCCTGGATTTTTCTCCACCAGATGACCCTCTAGCTCAACCCCTTCTTTTTCTTTGTAGTTGGCGAGATATTGGGCTTGTTTCGCCTCATCTCCCTGACACCACTCTGGCCACCCTGAAGCCATCTGTTTGATTTTCAGGAACTGGTTCACGTATCCAGAGAAGAGACCAGAAGAACCAGTGCTTGGGTCAAACTTTGAAGTATTCTCCCAGTGGTATACTTCGTATATTTTTACAATTTGGTACCCCATTTCAAGCGCTTTAACCAGTTCAATGGTTGTCCAGGTTCCTAGAATCATCCTCTTTTCTGGGTGGCATTGACAAGGCTGTTGGTTTTGTTCATCGGCACAAGATTTACACAGGGGAAACAGGAGCTTTCCATTGTTGCGATATGGCAGCACCGGGTGATACAATGATCTGGGAGGTAGCACTTTGACCTTAGCCAGCCCAAAGTACTCTGCTATACCCCGAAAATTCTCCAGGATGACTTCTGGATGCCCGATTGGGTACTCATCGTACTTGTTCACTGTTGGGTACAGAGAAGTGAAATCAACATACTTGATTTTTTCTCCAGGTCCAACTTTGTGATACAGCTTCACTGCATTTGTGCGTCCACCAAAAAATGTGTCCCTGGGTTCTAACCTGGTTTGAACATCCAGTTCTATGGCAAAGGCAATCAAGGCTGGGTTTGTTTTAAGTGCCATGTTAAAGTCATGCTCCCACATACACACATATTCGTACCCCATTGAGATTAAGTCAGCTTTTTTCTGCTGTGTCATAGCATATCTCTGACTGAAAGTTTGGTTAAAATGAGGGTGAACAATATCTGCGTTGTAGCACCTAGGACAACCATGGAAGAAACACCCATTAAACTCCATCACAGTTTTTTGCCCGGTACTAGGATCTTCGAAATACCCATCTACTTTATAAATACCCCCATCTGGTTTCCTAATTTTAAATTCACCACCATTTAAAGCATGCCTGATAGCTACACCCCTCTGCCGACTCTCCCACTCTAACCACTGGATTGAAGTCTTGCTAATGTTATCACAAACCCCGTACCCACCAGCCGGTATCACCCCTATATCTGACCCTTTAAACGTTGTGTTTTCAACATCAGAATTCTCTACTACGCACCAATCAGACCCCTTCTTAACTCGGATTTTGTCATTAAGTCTCTTAGCCTCCCTAACTGTTGTCTCGCCTTAAGTTTCACTTCGAGAGTTTCCTCTAAATGTAGGCTTCTGTATACACCCATACACACGGATGCTATGGTGCAAAATGAAAATGGGTCAACACCATTTTTGATTGAATGGACAAGAGCATTTGTTTCTGGGTCAAGTTTGGTTTCAGCGGTACCCGTTATGGACAATAAAAGATGCCTGAATTTCATACAGGCTCTGCGCAAAATGTCAACATCCGACACGCAATATTCTTTTATTTCCTTTTGAAAGTCAAAAGCCCCCTCCAAATTTGAATACCATTCGAGAAAATTGTTTCTGTCTTTCTCACTCATTCCTTGAATCCCATACATTTCTGGGGAAGGATATTGCCCGACATAGTTTTGATTTTCCAGAGTATTAAAATAGTGTGGAAAATAACCTTTTTTCAATTCAGTTAAGCCAAAAGCTTTTGGGAGACAAGACAGACGCATCGGCATAAAGTTCAATGAATCCAACACTCGTATATCGAGGCCCCTCTCGATGTGCATATACATAATTTTTGATCCATTAAAGATCACTTTTGGAGTAATGCTATTTTCTGTGAGATATGACAACAAAAAGTACCCATCGTATCCCCTAGCATTGTGGGCCAGAACAGTAGATCCCTTTCTTTGCTTTTGAAAAAGCCACTTTCCCACAAGATGAGAAGTATTTTCCCCTTTAAATACAATTTGTCTTTTACCACAACCGTTACAGGCTTTCTTGGCAAATTCCCCGCTTTTAGAGTCCCACTTATCGCATTTGAGACACCGATCTCCGCAGGATTGACATACCGAATCATCGGTCAGATCTTCATTTTCACACACCTGACATACTGTCTGAATGACTGCAAAGTTTGGGACATGAACCCCCGTATTTTGGATGCACTCAAAATCTAAAAATACGAACTTATTTTTCTGTGGCTTTGGAGGTAGAGCTGGTAGGTGACAAAAGTGATTGCCCATAAAATTTTGAAGGCAGAATTTACACTTCCACTCACCGCAAATATGGGCTTCCTTCGTGTCTTTTGTCAAATCGATGACTTTTTTACAAATCTTGCACACCCATCTGGTATTGCAAGGCGAAGGAATTACTTTATGCAGAGATTTTTTCTTCTCTTGTTTGTGTCGGACAAAACATTCTAACGAACGGCAAACGGATTGACAAGAACGACAAGTCATTGGTGTTGATTCTACACAAGATATAGATTGACAAGTCTGACAAGTATGGGTACAATGGTGATTGCTAATGGAATTAAAACCCTGAAAACATTTTGAACAGAAGTAGGACATGGCAAGCATACCCTTAATGTTTACGATACAATCAAAGTGACCGTTGTCCCCAGACCTGGTATAATACAGGTAAACCCGCTTATCACCAACTGGTCGCGAAGTGTCCGGGTACATGACTTTGTTGTTTAAATGGGCCGCAAAAACAACAACATGAATGTTTAATACTTGTTCAAACATGGGTATATCTAAAATACTACAGGGCCTATTCGTAGGTACCCCAGCAAGATTGTGATAACGCAAGGCAGTTTTTTTCTGTAGACTATTTCTATTTCTGTCCCCCTTTCTCATGTTATTATAATGCTTAAGCATCGAAGGCCTATCTTTTTCAGAAGCTCCTTGTAAAAGATTAAAGGCGATACCAACGGCTATGGACCTAGCTAAGCACAAGTAATCTTCATTATTGATTGACACCAATGACCGCTTCGAAATCCTATTAGAAGAAACATTTGTGATTGGTACACCTTTACCCCCATGCATCATTTTGGCAACCCCCAAGTTAACTTCAAACCCCTCTGCTACATTAAGATTTTCTTTGCTTTGAAGCACATTTTGTACTGCATCCATAACAGCTTCTGGGTTCAGTTTTTCCAGGGGTTGAGGAGGTACTATTATTGGTTTATGCAGATCTGGATGGTTGATGTGTACCCTGCCCACTGCCTCTTCTTTGGCAAAGTCCTGCATCCCCTGCTCGAGTAAATCTTTGAATGCCTGGTGCAGTTCCACTTTCAAGTCTTTAATTTCTTTCCCTTGGTGCGTATCGTCAAACTTAACTTGGTAGCTAACCTCTTTGACAACGCCTCCTATAATGAACAAATACCGTTCTAACCATTAAAATTTAGAATAACTGGGGACTTCACCATTATCAGTAATTTGTTTCTTAACTTTTTTTTTTGTTTCTTATTTTTTAAGTTTTCCATTTCAATCCCAAAGTATATTTATCAAAAAAAACTTCTATCAAGCCAACATTAGCCATCCCGGTATTGTTTACAAAAATATATGGAGCTCAAAGATATTCTGTACTCACCTTTGAAACTCTTGCTGTCCCTGCAGGATATGCTGTAACTCTTTTCCTCATCTTGCTCGATGTCGTATCCATCTTGATCCTGATCCGGCCTCATCCTTTTTGCTGGGGGTTGTTCTACCGGATCAGATAGTCCAGATGGTCCCGCTTCTCCTATTAATGGGATTCCATTTATGGTTTCGGGTTCATCTACAATATAAATCCATTATTCTTACACACCCAAAGATTTAAAATCATTTTTTCAGTGGCTTAATCTGACACACTAATCTTTTACTCCATCATGAGGTGAGTTCGAACCCACAACCTCAGGCATGGGAGATCAGCAATTCAAAATCAAGCTTGTTAATCAGAGAGCCTGCATGTAATACGCATAAAGTTTATACTTTTCAAAAATAACAAGAGAAAATGAATTCTATTTTAACAGATAACCATTTTAAAACTAACCACTATAGAAAAGGTTTTCATCGAATGTGTCTACAGCATGTTTCAGATCTTCCGAATTGGGAATGTTTCCATTCTCAAACTCAGCCACAAAGCTATTGTCTGGGGTTGCTGAAAAACATAATTAGGAACACTTTAATGATGGTAAATGTGTTTGAGGTTATATTTTATGAAAATAAAACATTCTTTTTTTTTACAATACAGTAAAAGCTCTATTATCCGAATTTCAATTATCCAGCCTCAAACTCACTCTCCAAAATCATTTTAAGCCTGTTATTTTAGCATTCCTATTATCCAACCTTTCTATTATTTGACCGTATTTGACCGTATTCTTACTCTCCCAAGAGTGTCAGATAATAGAGGTTCTACTGCAGTAGTATGCTATACCATTTATGGGGTTTTGTTCCATATCTTCAACAGCTTCTATCAGTTGGAGGTCGCTATCATTCAGTTGAGAACCCTCCTCAGCCTGTGCCCCATCCAAAGCCTCCAGCAGAATGGGGTCACTCACAGCATCGAACCATGAATCTTCTTCCAAGGCGGTGATCCGTTGGACCACACTTGGATCGAACTCTAGGCCAGCTGACACAGCCCATTGTCTCAACTCATCTCTTGAGGTAAATGAGTTTACTTTTTCTAAAAAGGAAGCCATTCCTAGAAAATAATAAACAATATAATTAATTGAGGACTAAAAAATCTCATCCACAGTCTAAAACTCAAACTTATCCCTGTATTATTATAAAACAGACATTTTCTAAACAGTACACCTACCTCATATGTTCAAAACCAAATTTAAGGAGTGGTTACATAAGGTTTCATCCATGACCAATGTAGCAGAATAGCAAAATAAAGCACAATTACGGTAGTAAAAACGAAAAAAATGCTCATACTAACAGTTAAAAGTTAAAAAATCCACGAACTAGTCATCAAAATTTCAAATTTTGCATCAAAATATATATAAAAATGAGTATTTACTGCAATAAGTTGTAGTAGAATAGCAAAATAATGCACAATTACGGTAGTAAAAACGAAAAAAATGCTCAAACTAATAGTTAAAAGTTAAAAAAACCCACGAACTAGTCATCAAAATTTCAAATTTTGCATCAAAATATATATAAAAAATGAGTATTTACTCCAATAAGTTGTAGTAGAATAGCAAAATAATGCACAATTACGGTAGTAAAAACGAAAAAAAAATGCTCATACTAACAGTTAAAAGTTAAAAAAATCCACGAACTAGTCATCAAAATTTCAAATTTTGCATCAAAATATATATAAAAATGAGTATTTACTGCAATAAATTGAAATAGAATAGCAAAATAATGCTCAAACTAACAGTTAAAATTAAAAAAACCCACGAACTAGTCATCAAAATTTCAAATTTTCCATCAAAATATATATAAAAATGAGTATTTACTGCAATAAATTGAAATAGAATAGCAAAATAATGCACAATTACGGTAGTAAAAACGAAAAAAATGCTCATACTAACAGTTAAAAGTTAAAAAAATCCACGAACTAGTCATCAAAATTTCAAATTTTGCATCAAAATATATATAAAAATGAGTATTTACTGCAATAAATTGAAATAGAATAGCAAAATAATGCACAATTACGGTAGTAAAAACGAGAAAAATGCTCAAACTAACAGTTAAAAGTTAAAAAAATCCACGAACTAGTCATCAAAATTTCAAATTTTGCATCAAAATATATATATAAATGAGTATTTACTGCAATAAATTGAAATAGAATAGCAAAATAATGCACAATTACGGTAGTAAAAACGAAAAAAATGCTCATACTAACAGTTAAAAGTTAAAAAAAACCCACGAACTAGTCATCAAAATTTCAAATTTTCCATCAAAATATATATAAAAATGAGTATTTACTGCAATAAATTGAAATAGAATAGCAAAATAATGCTCAAACTAACAGTTAAAATTAAAAAAACCCACGAACTAGTCATCAAAATTTCAAATTTTCCATCAAAATATATATAAAAATGAGTATTTACTGCAATAAATTGAAATAGAATAGCAAAATAATGCACAATTACGGTAGTAAAAACGAAAAAAATGCTCATACTAACAGTTAAAAGTTAAAAAAATCCACGAACTAGTCATCAAAATTTCAAATTTTGCATCAAAATATATATAAAAATGAGTATTTACTGCAATAAATTGAAATAGAATAGCAAAATAATGCACAATTACGGTAGTAAAAACGAGAAAAATGCTCAAACTAACAGTTAAAAGTTAAAAAAATCCACGAACTAGTCATCAAAATTTCAAATTTTGCATCAAAATATATATAAAAATGAGTATTTACTGCAATAAATTGAAATAGAATAGCAAAATAATGCACAATTACGGTAGTAAAAACGAAAAAAATGCTCATACTAACAGTTAAAAGTTAAAAAAACCCACGAACTAGTCATCAAAATTTCAAATTTTCCATCAAAATATATATAAAAATGAGTATTTACTGCAATAAATTGAAATAGAATAGCAAAATAATGCTCAAACTAACAGTTAAAAGTTAAAAAAACCCACGAACTAGTCATCAAAATTTCAAATTTTCCATCAAAATATATATAAAAATGAGTATTTACTGCAATAAATTGAAATAGAATAGCAAAATAATGCACAATTACGGTAGTAAAAACGAAAAAAATGCTCATACTAACAGTTAAAAGTTAAAAAAACCCACGAACTAGTCATCAAAATTTCAAATTTTGCATCAAAATATATATAAAAATGAGTATTTACATTCAAAATAAATTAAGATGAAAAACTTACTTGCAATTAAGTACACAGGATGTGAAGATATTTAATCTGAAGTTTATATCCAAAGAGATTTGTACTCAAACTGTAACTGTGAAAAAAAATACTGAATATCTGACTTTTATACTTTGGGCTCCCTAGCAAGGACTTCTAGTAACCAATAGAAAGCCTCCAACTGTGATTTTTTAAAATTTAAAAATAATTCATCAATAACTACACTAATGATGGTTTATTTTAAATTTTGAAAGAGGGAGGGGGGGGGGAGGGGAGGGGGTAAAGACATGCAAAATCAATTCACAGGTGTTCAGAAGGGTATACATCATGTATTTCACAAATCAGATTTTGCAGTAAAGCAGTATCTCTCTTTTTATTTTAGAAAGTAAACAAATAAATGTATTAAATATGGAGTTTAAATTTTTATCTTGTATTTTAAAACAGGGTAGTTTAAGAGAATTTAATATGGGGTGTAACATATTGTTCAAAGACCCAAAGATTCTTGAATTCAAAGCACCATGTGGACACTAGAATGTTTTATCTTATATCAATTAGCATTACACATCTTTGCTACTTGAAGTAGAAGAGCAGGAGATAAGTACTTAATGAAAATTATCCTGTTGCATATGTGGCACATATTGAGCAAAAACCAATTATATGGGACTGGTAGGTCAAAGCCCTCTCCCATGCTGTTTCACTGAAATTGTCAAATAGACATGGCCGCATAAGTGGTCATAGAAGTTACTGTAAAAAGTAGCCTGGACAATAAAATCTTTTATATATGTAGTTCTTTTGTGGTAGCAAATATGCACCTATATACATATAGGGTGAGGTATTGGAGTTCCTGCTCACTGCATTTAGTTCCAAAGTTGGAAGTGGATCAGTTTGATTCTTGTTTTTACCAATAGAACAACAACAACAACAACAAAAAACAAAAAAAAAACCCCCAAAAAAACAAAAAAAACCCAAAAATGGCACCAAATAGTTTTATGTTTTTGGATGGTTCAATCACTCAGGGAGGAAATGTAAGTAGTATGATTATTTTTTGAATATAATTTGAGGTTTTGGTTTAGAAAAGTTTTTAATTATTTTTTTTTTGTAGATTATAAAATACCACTGCCTAGTATTTCATGATGTGTTAGTTAAAATTAATATCAGCATGCTTGGTTTACATTTTAAAAGGTATGTAGTACATTGGTGCACAAATTAAAAAAATAGTTGTGATTTTAAGTTACATATTATTATATTATCAGAACGGGGAGGCCACAACACCAACAAATGATGCGGTCCCACCAACCCCACCAACACCACC
Source organism: Sabellastarte sp. h YS-2021 (assembly GCA_964017235.1). Lineage (NCBI taxonomy): Eukaryota > Metazoa > Annelida > Polychaeta > Sabellida > Sabellidae > Sabellastarte > Sabellastarte sp. h YS-2021. The sequence goes on from OZ024937.1 coordinate 78,855,872, forward strand.
ACCCCAAAGAAGAAGAGCTATCTCCCGGATAGATGGGGACATGGAGAGTGTGAGAAGGCAGCTAAACTTCTCCGAATGTAGTGAGGTGAGTGCATACTAATGAATATACTAAATGTGTCTCTGATATTGGGTTCAAACCCAATGTGTGTGTAAAATTAAAAGATTATGGTTCTAACCCAAAGTTCAATACCAGAGATTTTGTTTCCTTGTTCTACCCTTGTGTATATTCCTCAGTGTTTTAGTCTTAGGTTCAAACCCAATGTGTGTGTAAAATTAAAAGATTATGGTTCTGGGTTCTAACCCAAAGTTCAATACCAGAGATTTTGTTTCCTTGTTCTACCCTTGTGTATATTCCTCAGTGTTTTAGCCTTAGGTTCAAACCAATGTGTGTGTAAAATTAAAAGATTATGGTTCTGGGTTCTAACCCAAAGTTCAATACCAGAGATTTTGTTTCCTTGTTCTACCCTTGTGTATATTCCTCAGTGTTTTAGTCTTAGGTTCAAACCCAATGTGTGTGTAAAATTAAAAGATTATGGTTCTGGGTTCTAACCCAAAGTTCAATACCAGAGATTTTGTTTCCTTGATCCTTATTATAGTCTATTTATTTTATAGGACATCATACCATCCCCCAACAATGGGGGAGGTGGGTCCACACCATTGAGGCCACATGAGGACATCCAGGGAAATGTGAGGAGGGTCCTCAACTTTGGGGAGGATGACAACGGAGAATCCCCACCCCAACAATTGGAGTGGAGTCCACTGCAAACACAAGAAATGGACTTTTTGGATATCTTCAAGTTGCCTGGCGACAATGAGTGAAGGTTGGACTCCCTTCATGACACCCTCACCGTTGAGTGAATAATAGGTAGTTTAAACTACCGGGGACCAGGAAAGTCTATAGCTCACATTAAGGTTTTCATTTTAACAATAGAATAGTTTTGAATCTGACAAAAGTTCCACAAAAATCTGTTTATTTAATTTTACAAAACTATGTACAATGTACAGACACATGAACACACAATTATAATAACTTTGCTGTAATAAAACATTCTAAGAGGCTGGTATAAAAGTTACAATGCATAAAAGTTATGTGTATTTCATAAAACTTTAAGTAACTTGTCCATAAAAAATATAATACTTTTGGGAAAACAAAAACATTCTAAGATACTAATTTTAAAGTTGAATATACAGGTAACCTACAGCAGCTACATGAACAGACTATTTCTTCAGATAAGGTATACACGAGATACTAACATTAAGAAACTAACATCTACATTATAACTGAAACATTTACTAATTATAGTCCTGAGTGTAAATATTCAAAAAGAAAATTGTCATTGACACTTTTCATGCACACTAAACAGTTCTATGGAATCACCAGACAGGGTTTCGACATCCTGGTTCCTGGGGAAGTGCATCCTGGGTGTCAGGTAGGTTCGTCTGTTTCGTTTGTTGCACCTTTTACTACACTTCTTGCTACAGTTACGCTCATACCGACAATCGCAGCAGACATGTATACCACACGCAATCACAGTTACTGAGAGTAGAGCACAGGTAGTCGAAACTGCTATTACAATATTCAGCTGATTTTCAGTTGGTTGGGGTAGATCAGATGGTTGTGGTAGATCAGTGGGCAAAGTTGAGTCAAAAACAGTGAGATTCTGAGGTAATCCAGTTGTTATGTTCAGTATGACAGATGTCAGAATCTTAAACTTTGGATAAGGTTTTCGTGTCTTGAACTTCCTCCTGGTTGTAGATACAGTTGTCTCCTCAATGGGGTCAGCACTTTCAGTCCAGTGGTCCTGCTCAGTATATTTATCCATATCCTTAGTAGTGGTTAGTGAAGCGGTTACAATCCTCTGTAAAGTTGTGAGCTTGCAGTCACTTACAACCTTCAGTTTTTGAATTTTAACTTCATTTAGTCTGTGACACAATGCAAATCTCTGATTTTTAACGTTTATTATTTCCAAGTTTTTCAGTCTTTCTACATGCTTCAGATTAATCTTTGTCAAACAGTTCTGCTGTAAGTCCAAGACTTTTACTTTTTCCCAATATTTTTCTGGTATGTCAAGATCAGCTATGTCTTTCAGACAAAGCCTTGTACACATAACCAAACTCATGTCATCTGAACACTGACAAGGGTTTCCTCCCAAGTCGCAATTTTCACCATTGACATTTGCAAAAACCACAAGCATTACAAGACACAACAACTCCATCTTTGAATTTAATTAATATATCCACTTCACCTTATTATATAGTCTTGTATAAGGTTGGAGTAAGATCCTAAGACAGCAGGGGGTTTATTACTAAGAAAAACATGTTGACATGGGTAAGAAAAAAAGTATCACTATATCTTGATTATACCCTTATCTTATTTATCACTAAGTCCCCCCTCTCCCCTTTTTCTCTATGCTCTGCCTTAGATAACATAACCAGGATAAAAAACAGTGGGGGGTAAGTGACAACTCAATAGTGGGCCAGGTGTTGATATGAATACATGTTTATTTAGTACCATTAAAAGGAAAATGTTATGATCATTTATCTACAAATAAAATTACTTCAGTTTAAAATTACACTTTTTTCACAAATTTCAAATAACTTGGGTTTTTTTTCATACATTACCAATTTTACTGTACAGGAATTCTGACTGGTGATAACAAGGTAAATCCCCCCACCCCCTTAGCTGTAAACAAAGCACACAGTAAGTTAAACAAGTGTGTCTTTTATCTGAGTTAAATGCTCAATAATCCTCTCATATTAAATCCCCCCACCCCTTTCTTGATCAAACCTCAATTAATGTGAGAGGCTTTTGAAATTCAAAACTAAAGAGGACACAGGTGTTGAGATTCTGGTGGAAATTTATAGGTTGCAGATCAATAAGTGAGGGTGTTAATCAATTGGGTGGGCTCATAATAATTTCTGTCAATAAGCCAGTCTGGTGTTTCATTTCATGCTTGGAATTCAACCAGTAAGGATGTGCTGTTTTTTTTTCTCAGGAAAAAAAAGTTATTTGGTTGAATCAGTTGAAAAAAGAATAATTAGAATTTTATAACTTATTCTGATAATTATGAAATGACTCAAGAAAGAAAAAGGTTATAAATTGGACAAATAATTAAAAAAAAGAATATCTTGGTTTTCATAAAAATATTCTGATGTTTTATGGTTAAAGCGATAAAATGATTTAAAAGCAGTGAAAACAAGGATTCACAATATGCTTTGGAAATAGATTTTAACCAGAAAAAAATACACAGGGATAATTTCAAATAAAAGGCACAACAAAGTTCAAACCCCCAATGGTGCTCCGCACCATTGTGGGAGGGGGAGCATGTCCTCAGTCTCACAATTTCCTTCTCCTCAATCCCTCAGTCAAAACACATATGCCACCACACTTGCTTCCCCCAAAAACCCCCTCCCCATTTACCTGCAACCTATAAATTATAAAACCCCTTAATCCCATAAACCAATACACGTGTCACCACACTTCAACCCGCAAATCCCCCCTCCCCCATTGATCTGCAACCTATAAATTCACCCCCATTTTACCCCCCCTCAAATATTGATCTGCACCCTATACAGACCCTATAGTAGTTAGGGGTACTTGATTTCTTGGAGAAAATAGTACTCTTTTTCCTTTTTCTTGGAGGATTTATGTCAGGAAGTGGGATTTCATCAGTGAAATCTGTAACATATTGCCATCATTATCATAGACATGTTAAAGTTATAGTTTTGATTGTTGAAATTATAATAATGCACACCATCTATGCTACCCACCATCAAAGGTTTAACAATGTGCATAATTTATATGTATCTTTAAATGGCAAAGAATTTCTTAAAGACATGGCTGAATTATAAGAAAATGGGAGCCTGAAAGGTAAATATGATCCAGATATAAATCTTAAATGTCAAAAATATTTAGTTTCCGAGTGAAATATAACTTCAATGAACAGCCATTACATTAAACTCCTACATAAGCTTGCACAGGCAAACACTTGCAATAATATCCCATATATAATTTTTTTCAACCAATCATAAATGTTAGCTGTGAACAAAAAAGCTTGCAAGTAAAAGTTCTTTTTATTTAATTATAGTAATAGTTATATTCAAACAACATCTAACTGGCCAATGCTTACATGTTTTTAAGTGAGGCAGGTTTTGCAACTGATTAACCTCTTGTAAAAACTGCAGGAACATTAACTTAAATAAAACTCAAAGCCAAAATTCGGAATAAACAGGACAGGCACAAAACTTGTTTCATTTACCACCAAGATGATGTGATGTTTCCTTTGATTTGTGTTGGGTTTTGCATGTGTTGCCTTTTGTACTGTCATGTCGCTTTGACAGATGTCCTGAACCTTGTACATTAAAGAAATATCAAGATGCACTTTGGTTAATGGTATACATATCATTGCAAATTTATAATCATAAACATTAAAAAAAAACATTTATGGAACATCTGTAATTTCACTGAATGTTGTATTATACAGTAATACAATGTTTCTGCATGATATTACAAGCTTTATAGAATGTATGACATCATTAAAGTTCTGAAACGAATTTTTATTTAGTGTAATGTTTCTTTCAACACATTTCATTAAATTTGCACACACACATCTCATGATCCACAGTGAGTTGTATGTGACTTATATAGGGGGATATACAAATTTTGCATTAATATTTCTGAAAGTATGTAACTTATAAATTAACATTATATATTATTTCTAGGTCTACTTGCAGCACTATTGCTCACTTGAAAAGTTTTTGTATTACATAGTTGGTCTGGATTCTTACATGACAAACATTTTATGCTAGGACAGATAACTGGAGAAAGAAAATGTCTGTTGTACATGCACCTGTAATGTGTTGTGATGTAGACCATAAACTTTGTGGCCTATTGGATGAAGATTCCAGCTCTGGTAAAATATTAGGCACACAAATGTCAAACAATGCCTCATCAACAACACCAGTTCGAACTAGAATATTTTGTTGTTTTGCAATGAATGAAAAACATGAGGGACAGGGAGCATCATGTCCACATGGCAAGGTATCTGTTCATTCATTGCTGACAGAAGACACACTTGGTTCAGGTTGATTTATTGCCCAGTGAAGTGCATCTTTTTTCAGTGGAAAGATGCCTGTCAAACAATATATTATCAATGTTTGAAATCCTTCATTTTAAATTTGAAAAAGTAATTTGCACATATGCAGGTTTATAACACTTCCATATTTTCATCCAATTTGCAGGAAAAAGACTTTATATATAATTATATATATATGGGAAACTTATTCATGAGTGAACTGTTCCTTTCCTTCTAACATTGTCCTGCTATATTTATTTGGTTTTTAACATCACTTTCAAGACTGTATAGGTTATATCATGATGGGTAGTTTTATCGGCAGAGGAAACCGAAAACATAAAGTTAAGGTTCTGTACTGTAAACTGCCAACCTTTGTTTATCAACTACCAAATTTCCCACATAATCACTGAAAATAAAGGTCAAAGTTTTTATAATCCACCATGAACCATATTTCACCCGTATAGGGGGATATATGAGTGGGATATATTTTTCATATACACTGGCGCATCGTACTAGGTATAACTAATGTCAACAAGTTAAGGTTTTTCACTGGTATCTTGGAAACTGTACAGTATACAAATATGTTTTATATATCATTACAACGATCGTTTTACACCACTTATGCTTTCTTTGTGTGCATTAAAACCCATGCAGATATGGCTGAGGAATTGCAAGTTAAAATTTCATGCTTTATATTCATTTGTGCATGTATGTTTATGACATTGTTTTTTTTATTTTATAGAAATTAGAAATTGATTTACCTGTCCGTTCAAATGCCTTTTTTACCAAATAGACTGACCAGGCTTTGTCGGTACTTTGTTGTAGGATATAGGGAAACTTTGATTTATTTGTGATTACATCACTTCTCACAAGTTTCAGAGATAATGCAGTCTGGGCAAACACCTCCTTCATATAGCCAAAAATCTGATCTAATGGTTGTGCAATATGTGACATTTTAGACGGGAAACACAAAACTTCTACTTGGTTTGACTTGGCAATTTCTATGAAATCTAGAGAAACATGAGTACTATGTGGGTCAAAAAGTAGCAAAACTGGTCTCTGGGGAGGGATGTTCTTCAAAAAGATATCAGTAAACCACTGGATAAAGAGTTGGCTGGATATGAAGCCACTCTTTGTGAATGAATACTTCCAACCCTTGATTTCATTTCCTACCAAATCTTTGGGGACATTCTTTGAAAAAATAATCATTGGTGGTAAAAAATTACCAGAGGCTGAAATTGCATGAACAGATGTTACATGGTCATTTGAAAAGACTTGTTGGGTAAAGCCTGGTCTGTGTCCAGTTGGCACAATGACAGGAGCCTGAATGTCAGTCTGCTTGCTGAAACCTGTTTCATCCATGTTATAGAGGCAGTCAGGGCTATCACTTATGTTCAGATCTGCCATAGTCTTTTCCAGCAAGTCAAAGTAACTTTCTATGACATCTTTACTGGCTGCATCTTTTCTGCCTTTAGTCATTTGTTTAGCCTTCTTGGAACTTAACTTGTGTCGCTTCATGAAATTTTGGCACCATTTCTTGCATGGAGTAACCGCAGTATCTATCTTGACGTTCCTTTTGGATAAAATTTCCTGAACCATTGCTCTAAAAGTTGACCTAATAAGTGGGAACATCCTCTTTGCCATCCATCTAAGATAATTGGCCAAGGATTTTTCTTCTGTACTTGTGAGCAATTTATTCTTTGGTGACTGGTAACTCAGGGGTCTATTTTTATCTTGTTTGTAGGCAAAAAGTGTACTTCTTGGTATCTTGAATTTCCTTGAGGCTTTTCTTATCGACATTTCATTCCTTCTAACAGCTTTGACTGCTTTGTCTAAGTCCTCATTTGCATATGCCTTATATTTTACCTATAAATCAATAACCTGCATTTACTTCACTTTCTCAAGGCATTTCATAATAATTAAAAGTAATTAATATAATTTCTGTATGCATTTCAAACATAACAATAAAATATATTATTTTCCATTTTTTCTGTTACACCTTCCTGTCATAACCTATCTCACAAAATTTTACTAGAGTGTGTCTTTATGAAATAATGACTGCTCCTTCTCAGGAAGTTTTGAGAGAGAGAGAGAGGAGAGAGAGAGTTGCAGAACAAAATTGCGCCAAATTATAGTCTTAAATATTACATTGGATATACACAGTATGTGACCTTTATTAACAAGTAAGTGTGTTAATAAAAAGTTAAAGTATCATAGCATAAGTTTAAAATATATTTTAATGCAGTAAATATACTTTTAAAATGCATTTAGTGTAAACAATACAAGCTGGTATCAAGGTCACACAATATTAGTAAACATATACATGTGCCTTTATTTACTCTAAATTTCATAAATAACTGATTGTAACCACTATTTCAAAATCAATACATATACTGATATGTGCATATTCACCTTCTTCTTTGAATCCATGTCCTGAATTGTGAATTTTAAAACAAAATAATCATTAAACGGACCGTAACTACAAATATTGCGTACGATATAAAACTGCGATACGCGCTCATGAATATTCATGAGGTGGGCGGGGCTTACGAGGCGTGACGTCACGGTCATGTGACCAATGAAAACAAATGGCCGTATCTCGTCGCCCAGCCGAAACCCTTACCACCGCTGTATAAAACTTTTATAGGCTCATGGCATTTTCTTTTTCTATTTTGATCTTACTAGTTATAGATGGAACATATTTTGTTATTCATCTATATTTGATCATTTTGGCATCAGAGCAAAATCCAAGGTAATAGGATAGTCACATTCATGATATATAGGTACTCGTTTTTAGTTGTCTCTTTAGTAGCTTTATTTATATTTGATCTGTTGTTTTATGCCATGTTCGACAGCCAGGGTCATATTGCGATGGGTAATTTACAGGTGGAGGAAACCAGTGCATACTGCACTATAAACCACCGGGCATCGGCAAGTAATTAGTACCAACTTTCCAACATGAAGTATCCGGCACAAGATTCGAACCAGCGGCCTCAGAGGCTGGAGGCAAGAACTCTAATCACTACACCACCGAGCCCCCCTTCTCTTTAGTGGCTAGTTGGTTCTTTTAATATATTTTCCTAGATATGATAAATGGTATTAAATCATAACATATCCTCCAATATATTAATCTATGATTTAACCACATAACTGGTCATATGGTGTACAATTCCTCTGTTGAAATACATTCACATTGTTAGTCATTGTAAAGGATTCTTTTTAATATTCTAACTTTATTTTGGAAGGAAAAAATCCTCACATATTGTAAATGAAACGATTTCCTTTATAAAAGTACCCAACTTTTGTCAAAACATTGTACTAAAACTCCTGTGATACAACACTTCACGAGAAGTGACGCCCTGGCTATTTTATCTGCACACAATTTATTGTTTTTGCAATAATCAGAGTCAACTAAATTCAATCTAAAAACAACAAATACATATCTTAACCAATCAGATTTCAGGAAATCCAGTAATGTATACATTTAGTGTACAAAAGTGGCAACCAACCGCTTTTGGTATACTTTTAGTACCTCAGGTGGGCTAGTGGTGTTTTTTTGGATAATCAACCTCTGATGAGAACCAATCACTTGGTCGAAAGGTATAATTACACAATATTATTACCCCAAGCATTCTTTTGAAATAACTCAATACCAGTTGTTACACAAATTAAAGGCACATCTTCACAAATTGCTGACAGTCTTTATTTCTAGTTTGCTTTAAGGTACCAAAACCATTTCAGCTTCAGAAAGTTGTGCCACAGTAGTTGCCTCCACAAGCACTGTAACTAAATTAATGACTTTGTAGAACAATGAGAAGAAGCCCTTCTTCACTACCACTTTAAAAGAGGTTGTCCATGTAAGCATTTGCTGACCCATTTCAGAAGGCTTATGAGAAGAAAAAATACAACTAATTACATGCAGAAGGTAAACAGGACAATACTGATGACTATAGATCAACCCCCATCACTCGATACCACTCATTACAGCAAATCTTAAGGACAATTATAAATGAACACTGGACCATTATTGAATATAAAAATTTTATTCCAGTTTCTTCTAGTGGATGACTTGTTCCAATTGAGTGGTATATAGATAAGTCAAAGCAGTTAAGAAAGAATAAAGAAAGTTTCTGTATATGGAAAAAGACAACCATCCAAAACTTTGGAATCAACCTTATGCTTGAAGGCCAACCGCATCCCTCCTCTCTGGTGTCTGAAGGAACTGCTCCTATTTTCTCAATAATTTTTATGTTTAAAAACTAGTTGTCCTTGCCTATCATACCAAGTTATAAAGGAAAGTTCTTTTCCAGAATGAATGTTCTCATTATATGGTTCTATAATTGTAAGTGATTGTGTGTCTTTAATATTATACCAGCCATTAAGTCCTTGAAAAGTGGAACTGTCAATTTAACATGTACTGACCTCATACACTTGTAAATTGTGGTCCAACAAGCAACAATTTATCTAACTTAGGATTTAAGGTCATAGGCCAAGCTTACAAAAGAATAATCAGTACTTACATGTATATTGTAGATTTCAACATTTACTATTATTTGGTACATCTGAGGAAGATTACGTAAAATGGCCACAAGCAATGCAAGGGTCAATTTTCGAACAACTGCCTTTTTACGAAATAAAAAAAACAATTAGGAGACCTGGAAAATATATGTGTAATAAATTTAGCCTTATTGCTCACCCAGCAGTTTTGGGTACGGGACTCATAAACCTCCAAGGAAAAGCAGAAGTCTAGATCTTACACCTGGGAGTAACATGAATATAGGCTGTATCTTGTATTGACTTTGTAACTTTGTAAATCCTCAATATAATCCAATTTATAATTTTTAAATCAATAATGTGAGTTCTGTAGCTAGCTGTATCAGCAGGATTTACTGACAGTGAAACATAAAGAATTTGGGTGTTTGCTATACTTTTGTGTGGAAATGATACTGCTGAGAGGTCCAGCAATGGGAGTACAACAGCCTCACCTGAGTCCAATAAAGCAACAATGTTGTTTTGCAAATTAAGGAGTGCAGTTTCTGTGGAATGCAATCTGGAGCTCCTGTCATCATGCAGACTGGTTGAGATTGGAGAACTCCTCCTTGTTAATGTAACTATTTAACTGTTTAGCCACTGCTTTTGCAATCAATTTGGATATAAAATTGAGATTGAGCAGTGGTCTGTAATTTTTCAGATTTCCATCTAAACTAGGTTTCTTGAGAAGGGGGATGACATATATGGTTTTGAAGCAGTTTGGTGAAACTGAATTCTTTGAGCGAATAAATTATGCTTGTAAGCCAACCGCATCCCTCCTCTCTGGTGTCTGGAGGAACTGCTCCTATTTTCTCAATAATTTTTATGTTTAAAAACTAGTTGTCCTTGCCTATCATACCAAGTTATAAAGGAAAGTTCTTTTCCAGAATGAATGTTCTCATTATATGGTTCTATAATTGTAAGTGATTGTGTGTCTTTAATATTATACCAGCCATTAAGTCCTTGAAAAGTGGAACTGTCAATTTAACATGTACTGACCTCAGACACTTGTAAATTGTGGTCCAACAAGCAACAATTTATCTAACTTAGGATTTAAGGTCATAGGCCAAGCTTACAAAAGAATAATCAGTACTTACATGTATATTGTAGATTTCAACATTTACTATTATTTGGTACATCTGAGGAAGATTACGTAAAATGGCCACAAGCAATGCAAGGGTCAATTTTCGAACAACTGCCTTTTTACGAAATAAAAAAAACAATTAGGAGACCTGGAAAATATATGTGTAATAAATTTAGCCTTATTGCTCACCCAGCAGTTTTGGGTACGGGACTCATAAACCTCCAAGGAAAAGCAGAAGTCTAGATCTTACACCTGGGAGTAACATGAATATAGGCTGTATCTTGTATTGACTTTGTAACTTTGTAAATCCTCAATATAATCCAATTTATAATTTTTAAATCAATAATGTGAGTTCTGTAGCTAGCTGTATCAGCAGGATTTACTGACAGTGAAACATAAAGAATTTGGGTGTTTGCTATACTTTTGTGTGGAAATGATACTGCTGAGAGGTCCAGCAATGGGAGTACAACAGCCTCACCTGAGTCCAATAAAGCAACAATGTTGTTTTGCAAATTAAGGAGTGCAGTTTCTGTGGAATGCAATCTGGAGCTCCTGTCATCATGCAGACTGGTTGAGATTGGAGAACTCCTCCTTGTTAATGTAACTATTTAACTGTTTAGCCACTGCTTTTGCAATCAATTTGGATATAAAATTGAGATTGAGCAGTGGTCTGTAATTTTTCAGATTTCCATCTAAACTAGGTTTCTTGAGAAGGGGGATGACATATATGGTTTTGAAGCAGTTTGGTGAAACTGAATTCTTTGAGCGAATAAATTATGCTTGTAAGCCAACCGCATCCCTCCTCTCTGGTGTCTGGAGGAACTGCTCCTATTTTCTCAATAATTTTTATGTTTAAAAACTAGTTGTCCTTGCCTATCATACCAAGTTATAAAGGAAAGTTCTTTTCCAGAATGAATGTTCTCATTATATGGTTCTATAATTGTAAGTGATTGTGTGTCTTTAATATTATACCAGCCATTAAGTCCTTGAAAAGTGGAACTGTCAATTTAACATGTACTGACCTCAGACACTTGTAAATTGTGGTCCAACAAGCAACAATTTATCTAACTTAGGATTTAAGGTCATAGGCCAAGCTTACAAAAGAATAATCAGTACTTACATGTATATTGTAGATTTCAACATTTACTATTATTTGGTACATCTGAGGAAGATTACGTAAAATGGCCACAAGCAATGCAAGGGTCAATTTTCGAACAACTGCCTTTTTACGAAATAAAAAAAACAATTAGGAGACCTGGAAAATATATGTGTAATAAATTTAGCCTTATTGCTCACCCAGCAGTTTTGGGTACGGGACTCATAAACCTCCAAGGAAAAGCAGAAGTCTAGATCTTACACCTGGGAGTAACATGAATATAGGCTGTATCTTGTATTGACTTTGTAACTTTGTAAATCCTCAATATAATCCAATTTATAATTTTTAAATCAATAATGTGAGTTCTGTAGCTAGCTGTATCAGCAGGATTTACTGACAGTGAAACATAAAGAATTTGGGTGTTTTCTATACTTTTGTGTGGAAATGATACTGCTGAGAGGTCCAGCAATGGGAGTACAACAGCCTCACCTGAGTCCAATAAAGCAACAATGTTGTTTTGCAAATTAAGGAGTGCAGTTTCTGTGGAATGCAATCTGGAGCTCCTGTCATCATGCAGACTGGTTGAGATTGGAGAACTCCTCCTTGTTAATGTAACTATTTAACTGTTTAGCCACTGCTTTTGCAATCAATTTGGATATAAAATTGAGATTGAGCAGTGGTCTGTAATTTTTCAGATTTCCATCTAAACTAGGTTTCTTGAGAAGGGGGATGACATATATGGTTTTGAAGCAGTTTGGTAAAACTGAATTCTTTGAGCGAATAAATTATGCTTGTAAGCCAACCGCATCCCTCCTCTCTGGTGTCTGGAGGAACTGCTCCTATTTTCTCAATAATTTTTATGTTTAAAAACTAGTTGTCTTTGCCTATCATACCAAGTTATAAAGGAAAGTTCTTTTCCAGAATGAATGCTCTCATTATATGGTTCTATAATTGTAAGTGATTGTGTGTCTTTAATATTATACCAGCCATTAAGTCCTTGAAAAGTGGAACTGTCAATTTAACATGTACTGACCTCAGACACTTGTAAATTGTGGTCCAACAAGCAACAATTTATCTAACTTAGGATTTAAGGTCATAGGCCAAGCTTACAAAAGAATAATCAGTACTTACATGTATATTGTAGATTTCAACATTTACTATTATTTGGTACATCTGAGGAAGATTACGTAAAATGGCCACAAGCAATGCAAGGGTCAATTTTCGAACAACTGCCTTTTTACGAAATAAAAAAAACAATTAGGAGACCTGGAAAATATATGTGTAATAAATTTAGCCTTATTGCTCACCCAGCAGTTTTGGGTACGGGACTCATAAACCTCCAAAGAAAAGCAGAAGTCTAGATCTTACACCTGGGAGTAACATGAATATAGGCTGTATCTTGTATTGACTTTGTAACTTTGTAAATCCTCAATATAATCCAATTTATAATTTTTAAATCAATAATGTGAGTTCTGTAGCTAGCTGTATCAGCAGGATTTACTGACAGTGAAACATAAAGAATTTGGGTGTTTTCTATACTTTTGTGTGGAAATGATACTGCTGAGAGGTCCAGCAATGGGAGTACAACAGCCTCACCCGAGTCCAATAAAGCAACAATGTTGTTTTGCAAATTAAGGAGTGCAGTTTCTGTGGAATGCAATCTGGAGCTCCTGTCATCATGCAGACTGGTTGAGATTGGAGAACTCCTCCTTGTTAATGTAACTATTTAACTGTTTAGCCACTGCTTTTGCAATCAATTTGGATATAAAATTGAGATTGAGCAGTGGTCTGTAATTTTTCAGATTTCCATCTAAACTAGGTTTCTTGAGAAGGGGGATGACATATATGGTTTTGAAGCAGTTTGGTGAAACTGAATTCTTTGAGCGAATAAATTATGCTTGTAAGCCAACCGCATCCCTCCTCTCTGGTGTCTGGAGGAACTGCTCCTATTTTCTCAATAATTTTTATGTTTAAAAACTAGTTGTCCTTGCCTATCATACCAAGTTATAAAGGAAAGTTCTTTTCCAGAATGAATATTCTCATTATATGGTTCTATAATTGTAAGTGATTGTGTGTCTTTAATATTATACCAGCCATTAAGTCCTTGAAAAGTGGAACTGTCAATTTAACATGTACTGACCTCAGACACTTGTAAATTGTGGTCCAACAAGCAACAATTTATCTAACTTAGGATTTAAGGTCATAGGCCAAGCTTACAAAAGAATAATCAGTACTTACATGTATATTGTAGATTTCAACATTTACTATTATTTGGTACATCTGAGGAAGATTACGTAAAATGGCCACAAGCAATGCAAGGGTCAATTTTCGAACAACTGCCTTTTTACAAAATAAAAAAAACAATTAGGAGACCTGGAAAATATATGTGTAATAAATTTAGCCTTATTGCTCACACAGCAGTTTTAGGTACGGGACTCATAAACCTCCAAAGAAAAGCAGAAGTCTAGATCTTACACCTGGGAGTAACATGAATATAGGCTGTATCTTGTATTGACTTTGTAACTTTGTAAATCCTCAATATAATCCAATTTATAATTTTTAAATCAATAATGTGAGTTCTGTAGCTAGCTGTATCAGCAGGATTTACTGACAGTGAAACATAAAGAATTTGGGTGTTTGCTATACTTTTGTGTGGAAATGATACTGCTGAGAGGTCCAGCAATGGGAGTACAACAGCCTCACCTGAGTCCAATAAAGCAACAATGTTGTTTTGCAAATTAAGGAGTGCAGTTTCTGTGGAATGCAATCTGGAGCTCCTGTCAGCATGCAGACTGGTTGAGATTGGAGAACTCCTCCTTGTTAATGTAACTATTTAACTGTTTAGCCACTGCTTTTGCAATCAATTTGGATATAAAATTGAGATTGAGCAGTGGTCTGTAATTTTTCAGATTTCCATCTAAACTAGGTTTCTTGAGAAGGGGGATGACATATATGGTTTTGAAGCAGTTTGGTGAAACTGAATTCTTTGAGCGAATAAATTATGCTTGTAAGCCAACCGCATCCCTCCTCTCTGGTGTCTGGAGGAACTGCTCCTATTTTCTCAATAATTTTTATGTTTAAAAACTAGTTGTCCTTGCCTATCATACCAAGTTATAAAGGAAAGTTCTTTTCCAGAATGAATATTCTCATTATATGGTTCTATAATTGTAAGTGATTGTGTGTCTTTAATATTATACCAGCCATTAAGTCCTTGAAAAATGGAACTGTCAATTTAACATGTACTGACCTCAGACACTTGTAAATTGTGGTCCAACAAGCAACAATTTATCTAACTTAGGATTTAAGGTCATAGGCCAAGCTTACAAAAGAATAATCAGTACTTACATGTATATTGTAGATTTCAACATTTACTATTATTTGGTACATCTGAGGAAGATTACGTAAAATGGCCACAAGCAATGCAAGGGTCAATTTTCGAACAACTGCCTTTTTACGAAATAAAAAAAACAATTAGGAGACCTGGAAAATATATGTGTAATAAATTTAGCCTTATTGCTCACCCAGCAGTTTTGGGTACGGGACTCATAAACCTCCAAAGAAAAGCAGAAGTCTAGATCTTACACCTGGGAGTAACATGAATATAGGCTGTATCTTGTATTGACTTTGTAACTTTGTAAATCCTCAATATAATCCAATTTATAATTTTTAAATCAATAATGTGAGTTCTGTAGCTAGCTGTATCAGCAGGATTTACTGACAGTGAAACATAAAGAATTTGGGTGTTTGCTATACTTTTGTGTGGAAATGATACTGCTGAGAGGTCCAGCAATGGGAGTACAACAGCCTCACCTGAGTCCAATAAAGCAACAATGTTGTTTTGCAAATTAAGGAGTGCAGTTTCTGTGGAATGCAATCTGGAGCTCCTGTCATCATGCAGACTGGTTGAGATTGGAGAACTCCTCCTTGTTAATGTAACTATTTAACTGTTTAGCCACTGCTTTTGCAATCAATTTGGATATAAAATTGAGATTGAGCAGTGGTCTGAAAAAATGTTCAAAGGTACTGCCTAAATCAGTGGGACTGATGTCATTAGGTGGGTGATGGTTGAGGATTCATGAAGGATTCTGTTGAAAGTGTTGCACAGAGCCTTGGTATTACCACTGTTTTCAGGGGCCACGGTGGCAGAGTGGTAACACTCTCGCCTCCCACCTCTGCAGCCGGGGTTCGATCCCCGTCATGGCCGTAAGTGGGAAAGCTGGTAGTTGCTTGCCGTTGGTCGGCAGTTTACAGTACAGAACCCTAGCGAACTATATGTACTGGTTTCCTCTGCCCTTCCAACTACCCGTCGTGATATGACCTGTACAGTGTTGAAAGCGACGTAAAACCCCAAATAAAAAAAACCCACTGTTTTCAGCATTGACTGTAGAATGGTGCCTACGTCTTGACTGTTTTGAGTAGAAATTTTAGCAATTAATAGCAGCTCAATATCTATACTATGGATGATTGCGGAATTGTCCTTGTGCCATACTAGCTCACGCTTCCACTTGAGACACTTTGTGACAGGATGTCTGTATTCATTCAGTCTTTGACAGGGTGCAATGGTGCTTCTTTCCTTTTGATTGGAATGTGCTTATTAAGAATGTTGTACAAGGTATTAAAATACTGATGACTTAGTAAACTGGCTGTCTTGTGAGGATGTTTGATTGATCAGAATTCAGTATGTCCTGTCTGAAATCAGTCAAATTTAACTTGTGAATTTTCTGTGTTTTAACCTGCCGGAATTTGCAGGGTGCCTTGATAGGTATAGTAAGGGAGATGGTTATGGCAAGATGGTCAGACAGAGAAGGTGTCTCTCACACATAAAACATCTAAGAGATGGCTGTGTATATAGGTTGGGGACTCTGATGTGTGTAAAACTGCATTGACAGAGGGAGCTATTAAATTTCTGTGACCACATGCAGATTTAAGTCATCCAATATTATATTTTTGCAACATGACAAAGCAGGGTGTGGAAAATAATGTCATGCATTGTCCATGGCAGCTGCACAGATATGCTCTCAAAGGTATTGACACATGGTTGAGGTAGGACCTTGAAGTCAATATCCTCACAGATGAAGAACCCAACACCATCTGTTAATGTCATCTGAATGCAGCCAGATCTCAGTGATTGCAATAACATACAACATCACTTCCAGTTAAAAGGCTAGTTTTAAGGTCTGGAAATATAATGACATCCACTGAGAGGATCAACAACAGCAACACCCATGAGCTGCATGTTTGAAGGGGTGTTTTTCCCTGGGAATATGTGCTTGTATTGCCAAGAAGACGTAATTAACATTGTTGTGACATGAGTGAATGCCGGACTGAAATTGTATGGTGGAAGTAAAAGACAAAGTGAATTTTGAGGCCACAGAAGTCTGAAGACCAGTAAGGATACAGAACAGAATAAAATAAAGCAGATACATGTCAATTAAGAAGTAGATGTACAGATGATCAAAGAGTATGAAAGGTGTATCTGTGTGTAAAACTTGAGTTATAAAAGTAAAGTGTAGAAAATATGAGTAGATTGTGTGTATTTTTGAAAGAATATGATACCCAGGATTGTGTGATAAAACCTGTAGGTTAAAGTATGATAGTAAAAATGTTAGATAGAGAAGGTTAGGGATAAAATTAACACATGATGTGAAATGACATTCATAGTTGAATACTTTCGAATGGATAAATAGGGATTGATATGTAGACTGAAAATCAAAAGTTGGTAGATGGTACTAAGATACATTAGTTAAAACAAATTTTAACTAACACATTAGTTGCTAAAACTAAGAACCCTGTTTGGTCCAGCTAAGTTTGAGTTTGAGCATGCTCTATGCATTGTTTACATTTGGATTTTGGTGCAATTGTTTGAATAAAGGGGTAAGTTTTTTCTTTATATATAACAATATTAGCGTCTACATTTGTTAAAATGATTCAAATTTATTAGTACAACATGTATAGATTAAAATTATATGCAATGCAATCAGTTTTCACATTAAATAAGTTATATAGAGAGGTTTGTCAATTTGAGGTGGATAGAATCTTCTATTATCAACCACTGAAATAAATACTGCTAAATATTCACTTTATTTGATGTACTTCATGGGAAATCCCACAATAACATTAATCCTTTATATGTTATTGTTGTTTTGCTTTGCTTTAAAATGTTTTAACAATACAAAATTAAGTATAATAATAATTTTTATTTTGTTCAACTAATTGTATTTGTTAGAGAAACTAACACATCGGTTTGGTTAACCAGTCTGATTTGTAGGAGCTACAGACTTTGCGTTGGTTAGCCAAACTAAGATGCATTTGTTAGAATTAGTTGTCCCAACTATTCAATGTTGGTTAATTTTTTCAATATGTTATTTTCAGAATTTTATTTTTTTGGCTTTATGTAATAGTTCGGAGTTTTTAGAGTGCAACACACATGACATGAACCTGTGAGGTTGGCAGTTTGAACCCTGGACCAAACCCAATGTGGGAAAGTTGGTTGTTGCTTATGAATGCCCAGAGTTTACACTAAGTAATTTTGGCCAACCAGTATGTTTATGTATATTATCTTTGTTTTTGATGAAATATATTTCAATAAAGCATTTTGAGAGTATGATTGATTTGTTTCTTGTTTATTTTCATGTAAAGCATTATTTTGAAAAGGATGAGGTAATAATTTTATTTGACCATGCAGCCAGATCAGTAATACTTAATCAATTTGATTAATAAAAGTAACTGACTGATCGAGTTTGACAAATCTACTTATAGCACTTACCGATGAAATCAGTTATGTAATGCAACTTACATTGGAATGTCTAACCAATTAAAGTGACTACACTAACCAACCAGCTTTGCTCAAGTAACTAACTCACTCGGTTGAATAAACTAAGTCATCTGGTAATACAAATCAATCACTGGTTGGAGTAACCAGTATGCTTTGTTTGAGGAACCAACTTTCTTTTGTTTTACCGACCAACAAACTTGTTTGATTTAACTAACTTGGTTGGTTAAATTAGACATCTTAGGATCAACCAACTTTTCTTTGTTAGACCCACTACCATTTGTTTTCAGTGTAGGGTTCAAATAAATTTATAAAATAATAGCAAAAAATAAAAATGTTGCTCCAGTTGGTAAACACTAACACGTGAAAAATAATCTTTCTGCTACTTTTTAGTTTACATTTTTTTCACATTTTCTTGCCTTCTCACTTTCTAACCATGTAATATTAAACTAGTCATAAAGATTGGTAGCCCTGCAATTGAAAAGGTACATTAAATTAAAATACCATGATATAACCCACTCATCTAAGATTTTAAGTCCCTATAATTATCGCAGATGAATTTGTTAAAGACATTAAAATTATTCATTTTTGATATTTTATGGGTATAACATTAATCAATTTGTTTTGTCTGAACTTACACTGAAAACCGAAATGACAAATAAGTGACAAAAAAGTTAGCATTACTGTGCCTGAGATGACTACCCTAATGACTAGTGTTTATTTGTTTAAAACTCGTCAAGTATATCTAGTCATAAACTTGTCAGTAAACAACATTTATTAGTCATTAGTTTGTCATATATTAGTCAGAAAAGTCGCCTCTGATTAACTAATGACAAGTTAATGACTAATTAATGACTAACATACCCTTGCTAGTTGTTAGTCAGAGATGCCTATTTTCTGACTAATATATGACAAACATACACTTGTCACTGTGCCAAAGGTAGTCATTTCAGGCACAGTAAAAAGTTTGTCCAAAGATAGTCAAACATATTAATCAATAGTATGTCATATATCAGTCACCACATAGTCACAAAATAGTCATCTCTGACTAACTAATGATCAGTATATTTGACTATTTTATGACAAACTTTTTACTGTGCCTGAAATGACTACCTTTTCCACATTGACAACTGTATGTTTGTCAAATATTAGTCACAAATTAGTCACCTCTGAAAAACTGAAGACAAATATATTTGACAATTTTATGACAACCTTTGTACCGTGCCTGAAACGAGTACCTTTTCCTTATTCACAAATGAATGTTTGTCATACATTAGTCACAAAGTAGTCACATCTGACTGATGTACACTTGTTAGTTTTTTCAGATGTGACTCTTTTATGATTAATATATCACACTCATTTGTCAATAAGTAAAAGGTATAGTCTTTTCAGGCACGGTAACAAGTTTGTCATAAAATTGTCAAATATATTTGCCTTTAGTTAGCCAAAAGTGACTAATGCATGCAAACATAGTTGTCACACAATATATAGGAAAGGTAGTCATTTCAGACAGAGTGAAAAGTTGTCATAAAAGTCAAATATACTGGTCAGTCAGGGGTCAGTATCTGAAAAGTAGTCCATAGGCACAGTAAAAGCTAAAATTGCTAAATATAAAGTTATTTTGTCAGGTGAGTATTTGACGACAAAGTATGTAAATTTCTCACTAATTCACTCGAAATTGCTCCATCTTTTTACTGTTACAGAGATATTTCCAATTTTTTATTTTCAGCTAAAATCCAAGATGGTCACCAAAATTTGCAAAATTTTGTATAGGCTACTTCACTACTACCCTCCAGGTCAAAATTTCACTCGAAATTGCCCTCTTATATATGGTTTCCAAGATATTTTAAATTTTTATTTTCAGCTAAAATCCACGATGGCCGCCAAAATTTATGAAAATTGAAATTTTACCCTTATGTATAGGATACTTTTCCACTACCCTATGGATCTCTATCTCTTACAGTTTCCAAGCAATGGTTCAATTTTTTCTTTTCCAGCAAACTACAAGATGGCCACCAAAAGTGGTGAAAATCACTTTTGAATAGAATACTCATCTAGTACCTTCTGGGTCAAAAATTTTGGAGCGTACCTTAATAGCTCTTACTTGCTTACCCAGAGAGCTAACAGTGCCAAATGCAATACCAAGCAAGCCAAATGTATGCCTAACTTTAGCAAAATAACTTGAATCATTTTCTTTTAAATGCACAGAAACCAACAATAATAAGTTTTGCTATCCTCTTTTGACCTTGATGAAGGGGTCCAAGGTCAAATTCGACAACATCAGAAAATTCACAGGACATGATTTCCTGTAGGTTGGTTTTACATTGCAAACTTCTAGGACCAACAATAAGGGAGTTATAAGCACTTTTAAGTTTCGCTATCCTCGTTTGACCTTGAAGAGGGGGCCCAAGGTCAAATCTGTCCACACCAGAAGATTTCCAGCCCATGATTTCCTAGAGGTTGGTTTACCATCCCAGACCTCAAGGACCAATAATAAGTGAGTTATAAACCCTTATAAGTTTGGCCATCCTCTTTTGACCTTGAAGGAGGGGCCCAAGGTCAAATCTGATCACACCATAAGATTCCGAGCCCGTGATTTCCAAAAGGTTGGTTTACCATCCCAAACCTCTGGGACCAATATGAGCGAGTTATAAGCACTTTTAAGTTTGGCTATCCTCGTTTGACCTTGAAGGAGGGGTCCAAGGTCAAATCTGTCGACACCAAAAGATTTCCAGCCCATGATTGCCTGTAGGTTGGTTTACCACCCCAAACCTCTAGAACCAATAATAAGCAAGTTATAAGCACTTTAAAGTTTGGCTATCCTTGTTTGACCTTGAAGGAGGGGCCCCAGGTCAAATCTGACCACACCATAAGATTCCGAGCCCATGATTTCCCATTGGTTGGTCTACCATCCCAAACCTCTAGGATGAATATAAGCGAGTTATAAGCACTTTTAAGTTTGGCTATCAGAAAATTCGGACATGATTTCCTGTAGGTTGGCTTCATATTACAAACCTCTAGGACCAATAATAAGGGAGTTATAACCATTTTTTAGGTTTGGCTATCCTCATTTGACCTTGAAGGAGGGATCCAAGGTTAAATCTGACCACACCAGAAGATTCCCAGCCCCTGATTTCCTATAAGTTAGTTTACCATCCCAAACCTGTACAACCAATAATAAGGGAGTTATAACCACTTTTAAGTTTGGCTATCCTCATTTGACCTTGAAGGAGGGGCTCAAGGTCAAATCTGACCACACCAAATGATTTCCAGCCCATGATTTCCTATAAGTTAGTTTACCATCCCAAACCTGTACAACCAATAATAAGGGAGTTATAACCACTTTTAAGTTTGGCTATCCTCATTTGACCTTGAAGGAGGGGCTCAAGGTCAAATCTGACCACACCAAATGATTTCCAGCCCATGATTTCCTGTAGGTTGGTTTACCATCCCAAACCTGTACAACCAATAATATGCAAGTTATAAGCACTTTTAAGTTTGGCTATCCTCATTTGACCTTAAAGGAGGGGCCCAAGGTAAAATCCGACCACGCCAGAAGATTCTCAGCCCATGCCTATATGTTGGTTTACCATCCCAAACCTCTAGGATCAATAATAAGCGAGTTATAAGCATCATCCACAGAGTGCCAAAGTACCCCACATACTGGACTTTAAAAATGTCTATATCTCCCATATTATTGGTTGCAGAGGTTTGCAATGTGAAACAAACGGTGAAACCTATAGGAAATCATGTGCTGCGAATCTTCTGATGTGGTCAGATTTGACCTTGGACCCCTCCTTCAAGGTCAAACGAGGATAGCCAACCTAAAAAGTGCTTATAACTCGCGTATTATTGGTCCTAGAGGTTTGGGATGGTAAACCAACATATAGGAAATCATGGTCTGGGAATCTTCTGGTGTGGTCGGATTTGACCTTGGACCTCTCCTTCAAGGTCAAATGAGGATAGCCAAATTTAAAAGTGCTAATAACTTGCTTATCATTGGTCCTAGAGGTTTGGGATGGTAAACCAACCGATAGGAAATCATGGGCTAGGAATCTTTTGGTGTGGTCGGATTTGACCTTGGGCCCCTTAGTCAGGTCAAACAAGGATAGCCAAGCTTAAAAGTGCTTATAACTTGCTTATTACTGGTCCAAGAGGTTTGGGATGGTAAACCAACCTATAGGAAATCATGGGCTGGGAATCTTTAGCTGTGTTCAGCTTTGACCTTGGGCACCTCCCTCAAGGTCAAACAATGGTTCACTGGCTTTGGTGAGTTGTCTTTCTGGTGGATACAAATTTGCATCGGCTCTCCGATGCGTAGGTTTAGTTTTATTTGATTCCAACAGGCATATATTCCTGTATATAAGCTGCATGCACGAATCATGCATTAGTTTGCAAGCAATTGCTGTGTAGACAAGGACAGAAGTTGTTTCCGATGACTTCTTTCAACAAGGACTCATTTTGTGCTTTAATTTATATTTTTAACCCTTAAAATGGTCAAATATGGAAGCAGATAGGGGTTAAATATTTTATTTCGACAGGCCAATGTCCTGTATGGTATATAAGCTACAGCACGAGCCCTTAATTCTTTACAACGTGAACCCAGAAGTGGACTTAAAGTTGTAAAATATGATAAAAATACTCGTCTAATCTGTGAATTGTCACAAAATAAGATTCTATGCTATAAAATAAAGAAACTGATGTAGTTTCAGTATCCAACGACAAGTATATCCACAGAAATAATAATTTTCTTTCCTTGCAATAAAAGGCACGTATTCCATTATTTGCAGCCAACTCAAAAAGAGGAAGTGGATGGCTACATCACTACTGGGGTCACCTGGATTCCAAGGCATCTCGCCACTATTATTGGTCCATTTTTCTTGGACGTTGGCCGAATGCCTGCGGCCTCCCGAGTAAGCATTCAGTTCCACATAGTAAGCTATTGTAGCGCAATAAAATTTACGTTTCTGTGAATGGAAATATTGTTTCTTTTCATCCTGAATTTCTCACAGAGGCAGTTTTCTCGCGAGACCGTGAATTGGCTTATGGCTGATTATAATTTTAAAGCAATAAGCCTTATTAGAGTTCCGAGTGCCCATATGCGGCAACCCTGTTTACAATCGAGAAAGTGGAAAAACAATGGCCACGTGCGAACAAGAATATTCATTAATTACCCGGTTAAATATATAAAAAAGAAATTTTCCTTAAGTTTAACATATTATACATCATTTTGAAGCATACAGTGCACAGATTTTAAATTCCTGTTGTGTTTTATGGGTTTCTGGAAAATTCGTGATTATTTTGATCCTTACTTTTAAGTCACAGAACAAAATATGAATTCTTGTAAATGCATTTGGAAAGTCTCTAATGGAAAATTCTATTTAAAGCCTAGACACATACATATATTTTGAATATGAAGAGTGAAATAATTAGATCAGATTTTATTTTAATATATTTTAATCTATATTTGCGAGTAAACTATTTTAAAAATTGAAAAAGACAAAATAATTATTGTAGAGTTGTCATGTTCATATACCAGCTTTTGAAAGGTCTGGGGTAAAATTAACTAACAAGTCTTATGCTTAACTTTGTTTTACAAGTTTGGCCAAGTTAAGCCTACATGTACAAATTATAATTCTAGACATATACATGTAAATTTTAAAATATCAACAGATGTGCAAAGGTCACAGAGTCATGGGAAAAAAATACATCCACCCTAATTTTACAGAATTATGCTAATAATTTTATGATCTGCAATATTTTGACAGCATTATTTCCCATGTAAAATCGTTTTTAGTCACATTTTCACCAATACATAAGTTTGTAATAAAAAAGGAAGATGAATAAAAGCAAATATTCATAATATTTCCAGTCTTATTCATAGACAAAGTCACAGAAAAAAGGAAACATTGAGACACAATTGTTTAAAAATAGGTATATGTGAAAAAATGGTTTCCTCTCATAAGGCATTCTTTAAGAATGCAGATGAATTCACAGTTTAGTACAAAAAGAATAGTGTAGAATGATTTTCGTCAAAAAAATTTTTCAAATAAAATTAATGGCACTGAATATAATAATGCTCGAGTAAGGTAATCCATTTATCAAGGGAATTATGGACATATTTTATTGAGCTGATATGGCATTGTGACTTCTATTTACAAACACCCAATGGATCACAGTTATTGTTTTCACTGGGGACTATCCTCCCCCACACATTCTTAAAAGGTTATTTATTTTCAGTGATCACTTTCAAAATCAGACAGGGACTAGAAAAAATGTGTGGGCGGATAGTCCCCAGTTATAATTGTCCTCTGAATGGCTAGACATTGCAGTAAACAACATCTAACGTCCTTAATATCTGGTTGCTTGGACAATATACCTCAAAAAAGTTTTCTTCGCCATTTAATCCAAAAATTGGCAAATATACATTCAAACTGCTTCAATTAAGAATTATTAGAAGCAAAAATTTTACCTTTAAAATAATATAATATATCACATTTTATAAAATAGGTTTCACTCTAATCTTGGTAATACATGGGATGTCAACATGGTATCTTTCCAAAATATTCCAAAAATTGCCATTTTATTGGAAAGGGATTTAACAGTGCCTCTATTCGTTTTTGTCTATTAAAATCCAGCCACAATAAAGAAAATATTACATATATGTAACTTTTTTGTGGTTTTATAACATCTTATTTTTTCCTCTGGTGTACGCACCAGTTTATGTAATATTTTATCATATCCACAACTAATTTAATTAAACTAAGAAGAAATCTAAAACTACAATAAAATGCCATCAAAATCGTACACATACCATATTTTTACTTCAATTGTTATGAATGTTTAATGTATGTTATTACCTTGCAAAATTCCTCAACATCTAATTTCTTGTGTTCTCAACAGTTAAAAAATATTTGCCAACATGCTACAGAATTATTAAAATAAAAAGCACCAAAAATTAAAATTATTTCCTTTTAAAAAGTTTAAATAATTTTTTTAATTAAATAAAAAAGTAGAGTAAAAAAGAGATTCATTCAGTTCCAAAAATCCCTATTTTCGCCCACCTTAGAAGACTTAAAACCATAGTTTAGAAGATATTTTCGTATTGAAAAATCACGATTTTGTACATCCATATGTATACTTTTTATAAAAATTAAGCATGATGTGTTTTATGCACAAAAATATGTATATTTTTGCATTTTTATCATGTTTAAATCACTTCCTGGTTTAGATCTACGTAGATTTGTTTATCCACATACATTTTCCACGAACGGAACTCCAATAAGGCTTATAAGTTCAGTGAAATTTGTCAACTGACAAACCTTGCCTAGTATAACGAACATCTGACAAACATTAATTTGACACAGATTGACAATGGCAGGGGAAGGTATAGTCAGTTGACAAAGTTTGGTCTTTTCCGTGACTAAGTTGTGACAACTAAAATTCATGTGGCCTAATCAACTATAACAATTGCCCCAAATTAAACTGACAATTGAAATAAATTATATAAAGAAGATATATATTGTTATCTTACCCATTCTGGGTTAACATTTAGGTAAATTCTGTCAGCAATCAGCAGCAAGTCACTTTATTATGATGGGTGACAATAGAGGATTCTATCCAACTCACATTTACAACTGTCTGTAAATTGCCTATTTCTCAATTTCAGCTTCGAATATTCATTTCAATTCAACCTATACATCAAATAGCAATTAATATTAGCTATTATTTTACTGTATATGCAGATATTTTTTTTAAAACATACCTACTTCATAAACTCCCTTCTTTCCTAATGGTATATAATTGGGAAATACTGTATAAGGAAAAAGATGTAAATAATGCTTACAAAACATTCTTGGAAATTTTTATAGACTTATATAATACAACTTGTCCTTTTAAAACAATAAGAGTTAAACATAACATGTTTAAGCCATAGTTTACAGAAGGGCTGAAGGCAGCCTGTAAAAAAAAGAACTTAATGTATAAAAATATCTTAAAAACAAGTCATGTCTAACAGAGGCTAAATATAAGACCTATAAAAATAAGTTAACCTATATTTTAGGAGCAGCTGAAAAAGAATATTATAACAAAAAGTTAATTGAGAGTAAAAGTGATACAAAAGAATGTGGTCCACTTTGAATAGTGTTATAAAATCTAAATCAGTGAATGCATACCCAGAAGAGTTTGAGCAGGAGGGTAAACTTTTGTCAAATAAAACTGATATTGCAAATGAATTTAATAAATTTTTTGTAAATGTTGGACCAGACCTGGCCAACAAAATCATTGCACCACCAAATATGCATGTATATGATTTTATGAAAGGTAAAAATAAAAAATCCATGTATGTGGAAGAAACACAGATGAAATAGTTAAAATTGTCAATAACTTCAAGAGTAAGATGTCGTGTGATGTTAATGGTATAAATATGAGTATATTGAAAAAGATAATTATTACAATTGTACAACCATTGAAGTATATATGTAACCTATCATTGAACACAGGTGTATTCCCAGATGAAGATTGCAAGGGTTATTCCTCTGTTTAAAGCAGGAAATAACAATGTATTTACAAATTACAGGCCAGTGTCTATATTACCCCAATTTTCAAAAATATTAGAGAAAATATTTAATAATAGACTAGACAATTTTATAGAAAAACATAAAATACTTATAGATAGTCAATATGGCTTCCGCAGAAATAGATCCACATCACTGGCATTAATAGAATTAATAGAAAAAATAACAGAATCATTGGACAGTAAAAAAACAACAGTAGGTGTTTTCATTGATCTGAAAAAAGCTTTTGACACCATTGACCATAAATTATTATTTAAAAAGTTATATTTTTATGGAGTAAGGGGTACAGCATTAAATTGGATTGAGTCTTATTTAACAAATTGTCAACAATATGTACAACTAGGGGATGTTAATTCTGAGTTATTAAAAGTGTTGTGTGGGGTGCCGCAAGGCTCTATCCTTGGCCCCAAGTTGTTTATAATATACATTAATGATATATGTAATGTCTCAAAACTTTTAGATTTAATTTTATTTGCAGATAACACCAACAGTTTTTATACTGGAACAAATTTAGATAATATTAGTGAGGTAATAACAGGTGAACTAGAGAAAATAAATGTTTGGTTTTCACTAAATAAATTATCACTCAATGTGAGTAAAACAAACTATATGATATTCAGTAATAAAAATATAAGGGATGGTGATGCAAGTATAATTTTCAATGGTCAAGAAATTAAGGAGGTACAATATATAAAATTTCTCGGGGTGCTAATTGATAATAGGTTATGTTGGAATAAACACGTAGAGCATGTGACAAGTAAATTGTATAAAAGTATGTCAATAATAAGTAGAGTAAAAAGGATATTTAACAAAGATGTATTGAAAACATTGTATAACACATTATTTTTGCCATACTTAAACTATTGTTGTGAGGTTTGGGGTAGAGCAAACAAATGTTTAACAAAGAAAATAACTAAGATTCAGAAATGGGCATTAAGGGTAATTTGTAACAGCAAATACAGGGAAGACACTACTCCTTTGTTTGCAGAATGTAAATTGTTAAAATTTGAAGATATTGTTGAATTGAAAGTGCTTATCTTAATGTATAATGCTAATAAGCAGGAATTGCCATGTAACATACAAAAACTATTTACAAAGGATAAAAGTGTACATTATAGAACAAGGCAATTGGGTAAATTTAATCATAAATATGCCAGAACGGAGTTAAAAAGAAGGTGTGTGTCAATCTATGGCGTGAAAATTTGGAATGGCTTAAATAAAAAGGTGTCTAAAATATGTTGTTTGTATAAATTTAAGAAGGAGATAAAAAAGTTATTATTACAGAAGTATGACTGAGCAGGAAAATTACAGTAAATTATAGATAATTAGTATAATATATACACAATTTCTCGTATTCTTTCTTTAGAGTCTTGTTTCAACTTAGGGTAAAATATTAAGTTTATTAGTTATCCGGAAGCAGGGAATAGCCTAGAAAAGCTTAGGCTTCAGCTATTTCCTCCCTGACGAGAGTAAATTTATATATGTAATTGATATTGTCAGTAGACATCATTAAAACCATATATCTTGTATATATACAGTAAATTAAATATTATATATTATCTATTTGACTTCTTATTGAAGTCCTTGGTGTTGAATCATACATGTATTATTTATAAATTTATATATATATATACATATTGCTTTGGGAAAATAAATAAATATTATATTATATATTTTTTTTTCTGTAAACTTCTTCAACCATGCCACGTGGGTAATACTAAAAACGAAATAGTGACAAACATTAATCGGTGACAATTCGAGAGACAAATAAATTACAAATGTTAATTCGACCGCGGTTTTCAGTGTATGTTTCTCTGATGTTTTTTTTAAATCGAATTGCCATTTTGTCTCCAGTATTTTTTCTCCAATTTAGCCTTAAACAATTAATGAAAAGCATATACTTGAAAAATATTTCTCACAAAGAAGAAAATCAGCTGACCTTTTTGGCTGACATTTCTCGGTGTCTGCATCAAGTGTCACTAGTTAAATTACAAGGAAGGTGAAACTTGCCAACAGCAGCATATTGTTAAAAATAAGGCTGATGGGCCATTTCTGACAGAGATTTATTCTGCACAGTCACTTTATCTGTCTTTTTCCATTATAAGTGTTGACATTGCTACTTTAACAATAACAAAGTTTCACTATGAACCTGTTATATCATCACTCATCCATTGAGGGAAACACAATAATATGCTTTACACATTCACTTCATTCACTTTTAAAGCTTGACATGTGGCTCTCATGTCTTATATTTTAATAAAACAGAACATACTTTATTTGTCCATAGGTGCTTTAATGCAAGGAAATTTTATTCACAATTTTTGTAAAAACTGTTGCCTATGACCTTTAAAATAAGGTTTCCATTTGCTGTCACTTATTTGCAATCTTTTAGCCCAGGAAATTTTCTTTATATTACGAAAACTGGTAATATTAACTGTATTCTACCATTTTTATTGGCAATGATACTTTGATATTTATCTCTGGGTGGATTTTTATTCCGTAAAAGATTTAGAATGAAAAATATAAAGCATGTTGAGCAGTATATAACATAAGCATTTATAAATATGTTGTGTAATTGGTGCAAAACACCCAGTAAAGTGCTAACATACACGTTTTCAAAAGTTGTATATTACTTGAATAATACACCTAAAACCCTTGTTGTAGATAACAGCAAAAAATACAATTCTGCAAAGCTATAAAATCATACTCTATTATAGTTTGAAGTTTTGGGACAGTGGCTAGAGAAAGTTTGCTGGATCATCTTACAGCAATCAAGCTACTGTTCTGCATGAAATATATATTGGTTTGTAACTTTTAAACCTTTTATAAATATTAACGGTTAATTAAGCAAAGTGAAAATACATTAATGTAAAGAAAAAGTGCTAAAAATACCCCTTCATGACTAATATACCAGATGTAAAAAGAATAGTGCATGCATGTATGACTTAATAATCATTGTATAAGAATATTAATGTGACTTCTTAAAGATTTCCATTTTTCACTGTCTTTTGCATTAGGTGTTTAAGCTAAGGTAAGAATAAGGATAATGCATATGTAACTAGGAATATATATATCAAAGGCCATATATAGGATGAACATATTCTCTGTTTTAATGTAACTATAGGATGAAATTAAGTTTTTATACACACAGCATTTATAAGTATAAGCAAAATATTATTAAGTTAACCGTTTCCATAAAATGCACTATATGCTGGTGAAATGTAATATTACTTATGGAAACATTTTATTTCATAATTTAAGCAATGTGATATTGCACCATTATATAATAGTATAATGACTCATCCATTCTTGACATATACATGTATGTATACACATTACAGAAAAATTGCTGTATGCTTTAAGCAAAGATACAATATCCAACAGGAAATGTTTATTTTTTGTGTGACAGAATCCAAAAAAGTGATAAAATAACTACTATACTGGCTTGGCTAATAGTTGGTTCCCTTATAGCAGACCTGGTAGAGTGTGGGCCTCATAAGTTAGAGGTTGTTGGTTTGCATCCCCTAGAAACCTGGTACTGTGACATATGTTATAGTTTATAATAAATTTATAGGTCATGTCTCTAGGACAAACACAAAAACATTAGTAATCTTTAAAGTCCACAGTGCATGAAAATAAAAGTTTCTTTAAAACTTTGTACGTGTGTGTCAGAGAGTAACACAATCCCAGTAAAGAAAACCAGACATCAATCAGAGCATCACCCACTGAGATACAGCCTCTCAAAGTGGCATATAGAATAACATTTCTGAAAACATGTGTGGAGGTGTTGTGATGAAATAAAAGGTACACAACTGCACATTTGGAATGGTTTCTGTTATAAATGTATTGGGAAGGATAGGATGTAATTGAAAATGTAGCTGATTAAATTGTATTTTGAAGTGATTTTTTTTTTGAAGTTTACCTTTAAATGATTAAGGATAATTTTGTTTGAAAAGTTTTTATAGTTTAACATGATAATTGGAAGTTATTCTTTAATCTGGAAGCTGCCAATCAGACTCCATCTAAATTTGTCAGTGACAGAGAGGAATAGAGTGTGTGAGAGTGAGGATTCTGTAGAGATAACATTTCAAATATTAACCATAAAGAATGTGATTCTAAGAGATGGTTTGGTTACAGTCGTACATATATGAATGTGCATCAATCATTGTTAGTAAATTGTTATTTTTTTTCTTTTGGCTTGGGTTGCAAAACCTTTTATAAAACCTTTCAAGTATAGTCTTCAACTTGGTTATTTCTTGCATACAATTCCAACAAATTACATCAAAATGTTTTATAATCAACAAAGTATGCTACTCTTCTCTATGACTACAAGAATTTCATACATTTAAAAATTCAAACTTTCAGGTACAAATTTACATGATGATTACAATCTGATGCCTAGAGTTATTAAAACAACATGTATGAAAGACACACTGTTGTCAATAAAATGTCAGAATGCGGTTCCGATTTCCTGTGTATTAAACTCGGTATAGGAGCATCTCGTGACCACGGAAGCTCGTGGCTAACAACTCGTACCCACAACTCGTTCCCAAGATTTTTTTTAAATATAGCAGGAAACCCCACTGGCTTATGTCTGTTCATGTTTTTTTTTCAATTTTGCATATTTCATTTAAAAATATTGAAGTAAACTCCACGGACTTCTGTCTTCCCACGTTTTTTTCTAATTTGCATATTTTATTTTATAATAGTTCTAGGAAGCCCTCTGGGAATTCCATGACCTCGCGTTTTCTAATTTGCATATTTTATTTCATAATATTGCTAGGCAACCCCCACGGAAGTACGGGAATTTGAAGTATTTGTAACTGAAGTATCTGTAACTGAACAGAACTTACATAAAATACTCACTCTTCAAGCAACGTTTCTATTTATTGTGTACGAGTTGTTGGTCACGAGACACTGTGTTCACGAGTTGCATGTAAATCTTAAACTCTACATCCTGGTACTGAACCATTTCAGACTGCTTACTTTCAATATTGGCAGTTGTGTAGCCCAATATAATGGCCATATGTTTTTATAAATTGTCACTGTCAGTTCTTAATGGTCAACTAGAGTTAGTAATGAATATTGATCTTTTCATTCAAAAATAATGCAATATACCATGTACTTTTGAACCTTGGGCTAACTTTTGCTGTTCTGATAATAAGGAGTTTGGATAATCATGAATGCCATAAAATTGATCCCACTTTGACAAAATGTGGAAAAGAGCTGGGTGAAGAACATGCTTATCAATACATTTAAAAACTGACACACTATCAGAAGCTGCATTTTTATACTATAAAACTACACACTTATTCACTATTTTACAGTCAAATTGTAGTGTTAATTATTACTTATAAGACTACTATTTGTGTGTGACCAGAATATATTTCAAGTTCATTTGATAGAATCTTTTCACTAAGTGTAGGAAAAAAAATTATTTTTTGGACTGAAGCTGACCCTTTCCACGACAGTTTATAAAATACTAATTTCACTTCATTTTACGCTACTTTGTATTGCAAACATTTAGTGCAGAGTTCTAAATCACCTTGTGTGACTTGGCACAGTTTCAGAGAGGGATCTGTTTGTTTTTCCCAAGTGTCAGATTTAACTGGCTTTTAATGTACTTTGTAGTGGGAATTAGATGGGACTTGGCAGGTCTGTTGTTACACACATAATCTGCACAGGGATGCAAAAAAAAATTCATGCACTGTGGTCTTTAATTAACTTATAAGGATATTTGAAAATATACAGTAGTTTGTGAGTTGTGATGAACTCAGGGCCATACCACCAAAATCATTAATATTCATGAGGAAATATGATGTCATAGACTCAACTGAGCGTAAACATGCATTTGACATCGTACCTCATAGCACCTATGCAAATCCTATAATTATTTGGGTGCATGATGACACTTTCATAGCACCCCTGCAAATCCAAGAAGTGTATGAGTGCATGATGACACTTTTAAGATATGTACTTCTAAAAAAAATCAATATAAACTAATATTTATTACTGCACCACTTGTATTAATTACAATTTTAATTGATAATCATATATTAACTTCAAAGATATCTCAAATTTGTTGTGGTGTTGTAACAGTGTTTTATCATGCAGCCACATATACTCCGATTTGCAGGGGTGCTATCAAAGTGTCATCATGCAACTGAAAATCACATTTTATCTTCAGAAGCCTTTATATTACCCACACATGTATGGTGATCCATGGGGTTTTCATGATATTAAAATGTCCAGGAGCAGTAAACACATGCACCACAGCAAATAAACTTTCAATCTGATTTTTTTATCAGTGAATGGAAATTTGTATGTAATTGTATCCAACACAACAATTTTTTTTTCTTAAATTTTAATTCATATTTTGAAGCCCAAAAGATTTTGAAAACATAGGGCAATCAAAAAACAGTTACTGTGGAGTTTTCATGTCATATACTAATGAAACCGTTGGCAAGTGCTCTGGATTAAATTTTTAAAAATATTTCTCATCAAAATATAACTTTAAGTACATTGAGATATATTGCAAAGCTGTAGTTTCATGGAATAAAAATGAAAGCATAATTTTCTTGTTAAGTTTAAACATACATTTATAACATGAAAATCAACGTGCCAAGCTCCAATCACCTGTAAACTCGATTTTCAGTAATATATTCACTTAGACATCAATTATAAATAAAAAGAAATATTAATCACAGCCAAAATTTAGAATATTACAGTAGGCGTCATTCATTGCGTATTGGTGTTCTGAGTAAAATAAGAGTCACAAATTTGGGATAATTTGTTTATTATTAAAGCATTCAAGCACTGAGAGTCTAGTTGTCATTGGAATATATATCTTTAAATTGTGCCACACGCGGGGAACAAGCCCCAAAACTACTTACACGCCGTTGCCAATGTTTGAAGGACAATTTTTGTGACCTGATCCGTATGTTTTAAATATTGCCAAACTGCGTCCGATGCCCAAGCGCCGTGTGCTCTTATCGCATCCATCGGCATTTGATTCGCAAATGCTAGGGTAACACCCGTTCGCCAGAGCGCATGAAATGAAAGACCGGACTCTGAAAGACCCATTCATGCCAACACTTGTTTCATCCTCAATCTGATAGCTCTTTCAGTCAGAGGAACTCCCCCAGACATGATAAGAGGAGCTCCCGGGTAATTCCCTTGGGAGCGGACACGCTGAAGATAGTTATAATGAGCACACAAAAAGGGGTGCTGGTCTATCCTTGGTACTCGTACAATGTGGAACTGGTCCAACCTTTGCAAATTCTTAGCCCATTTCAGATGCACCGCCAACCCATCATGCTCACACTTAATATCTGCCAACGGCAACTGTTTGTTGGTGTCAAATGTCAATTCCGAAGAGGGAACCAGATTTGATATGTGTAAATAAGCAAACAAACCCAAGGAAAATGCCAGGGCGTAAGGAAAGTAATGTGGGAGAGAGGCATTGATTTTGAAGAAAACGTGTATCTGTGCAATTGTCAGAATATCTTTAGGTATCATCCTGATGGGTTTCCTATATATCAAAGATTTCATAAAAGCCTTAAAAGTACTGTGTTCAAAATTAACAACAGGTTGATTTAATTTGGTAAGGTTAGCTTTCAAGGCAGAGATATAATTTCTAATGGTTCTAAAACTGAGTCCTTGATCAATAAGGTATTGAGTAAAAGCCAGCAAGGAAGCCACCCCAGAGGTGTCCCTCACACAATGTGCTGTGGCGAAGGCCCAATACTGTCTAGTAATCTTGTCCCGAACCCTTGCGGTGCGCCGTGCTGGTAGGTTGAGGGCTGCAGAATACGCTCTTTCAGCCATAAGTCTGGCCTGACCGGCACCTAAAAATACAATGTTATATATCTTCATCCAGTGCAAAAGCTGTTGCTGGGATGGGTTCTAATGTAACCTTCTCCAAAACCCATTCGTGACAAATGGGATCAATCAGCAACCACGACAATGCATCTGCTTTCTTATTTTCTACTCCGGGAATGTGAATGGCATCGATGTGTATACCATAGCACGCCACTGTCATAAGTGCATTTCTCAAACAAGTTGCCAAGAATGTATCCTGCGCACGTAAATTATTTATCGCATGAACGACTGCCATATTGTCGGATTTAATTCTAACCAATTGACCAGGCCAATTGTGAGCCCATGTAGCCAATGCAACCACTATATTATACATCTCGAAGTGTACTATGTTCCTGCCACAACGAATGTGCTCTGGAATCTGGCACGAATACCCTCTTCCCCCCCATAGCACCCCCAAACCTCGTAAGGATGCATCCACAAACACAACGATATGCTCTTGTTCTTGTATAATATGAAATGTAACTGTGTCATTAAAAGTACCAAGCGATTTACGAAACCAAGAAAGATCTTTTTGGAATTCAGTACTCAATGCAACCCATTTATGGTTTCCGGAGTTACGGAGGCATGCCAGCATCCTATTCAGGAAAGCTCTCGCTGGAACGATGATTTTAGATATATATAATAACTTGCCCAATAATGACTGTAGCTGTTGCCTTGAAATGCATCTCTTTTGACCAAAATTAACAACAATCTGCAAGATTTCCTTCAACTTATTGGATGGTATTCAAACGGTTTTGTTATGGGCATCAACTTCTATGCCCATACAAGTCATAACCGTGGTCGGAGGTACTAATTTGTTAACATTTATTGGCAAACCCAATTGTGTGACTAAGTTGTATAAATGTTCGAAGACAAAATCAGCCTGGTCTGCAGACACACAGGCAAATAAATCATCAATATAATTCTAAATCTGTACACCAAAAAATTGCATAATTCTATGAATGGCATCTGAGATTCTTTGAAAAATGGCAGTGCTGTGGGCCGCCCCGAACGCCAACGACTTATCAATATAATAAAGATCATTATATGATACACACAACTTAACAGCGTCAGCCGGATCTACCCGAATGTTGCGGAAAGCTCTTCGATGTCAATCTTAATCAAACGAGGGTTGTTAGTTTTCAAAATATCAGCAAGTAAATAGTCCAATGATGGCAAGGTTAATACATATTCCTTACCATCGTACACTCCTCTAGGGGTGCATCCGTTAACAGAGTCTCCCTCACCGAAGGAGAGATCAACGATGATGCGCCTAACGTCTTCGTCCTTAGGGCGACTCGTCAGAGGAGAAACATGACATCGTTTGAAAGAGAGTTCATTAAACGGACCGCACATGGCACCCAATTCTACTTCCTTCCGTAAAAACTTGCTTACATGAGTTGGATATGTCAATGCTGATGCATGATTCATAATGGTTTTCCTACGGAGGCCACCTCCTTGTACACCGAGGGGGAAACCATAACAAAGGAATTCTACTAGGCGACAATCCCTATGAAGGGGACATCCTCAGCCCAAGCTTGTATGTTAAGGTCCGAATGAATTGGTATGCGAACCCCCATCACAATTGGGTTTTCCCAATTTAATCACCTCTTCAACTGCATCAAAGTAACTCATACACGCTCGATCAGGGACCGTGGCTATATTAGGTACAGCTGCTGAGGTCCTACTACCAG
The DNA here is from genome assembly GCA_964017235.1 of Sabellastarte sp. h YS-2021. Taxonomy (NCBI): domain Eukaryota; kingdom Metazoa; phylum Annelida; class Polychaeta; order Sabellida; family Sabellidae; genus Sabellastarte; species Sabellastarte sp. h YS-2021. The sequence goes on from OZ024937.1 coordinate 78,892,559, forward strand.
TCTGTTGAAATCCTAAGTTATCATTTGGTGGTCTAGCGTGGCAAAGACAATGAGGACGTAATGTCCCCAATTGAAAAACTTGACTAATTGCTTCCAACTTTTTAACATGACACTTATTAACTAAAACGTGCTCATTTAACTGCAACACATCAAAATTACTCAAATCAGAAACTAAATGACATTTACTATTATCACACCTGTTAAGGGTACATTGCACACACTCTGTGTCTTCATGAAACAACGTCTTTCTAAGGTCTTTATTAATGTTATGGTCCTCGTACTTACTCTTAGCAACATGTTCATGATTTAAACTAATATCAGCCGTATCAGGGCCATATAAATTTTGAACAACATTCTTAACTACATAATTGTCAACATGGGCATCGACTCGATGCGAGTTCACGTTGATCAGAATCACAGGATCAATTGAAAACTCTGGATCCACTCAATCCTTCACCAGGTGACTGGCCCCGATCAAACATTGCTTGTGCATTCCCAACAGGTACAAAACATGTCGCGTCCACATTCCATGAAACGTGTTTACTTTTACATGGTATGAATGGTGCAGCGTTAGGATTTAATGTTTGTGTGTTCTGATTATGCGGTCGGCCATCCTTACTACTCCAGATGGGGTGGTCACTTTGCCCATAATGGCTGTTATCGTGATGATCAATGCCCCCCGCATCAAGCCAAGGCTGATGATAAAACTGAGTCTGCACCTGTACATCAACAGTCCGGTTACTTAAACTAAATTGATAAACCTGTTTAACATCATTATGTCCATTAACGTTCCGCTTAGCGACACTAGGGCAGTCGTTCACGTCTTCCTACTTTTTACGCGTAATGTTCTCGTGAAAATATGTGATACCAGTCATGGGGTCGATATGTGCGTCTCCCACCTCCCAGCAAGTGCCTGCTTTGTGGAATTTGCACAGCAACTTTCTCTCAGTGCCTGCTGGCTGTTTTGATGTCGCAACGCGCATGGGCTGCGGGGCAAATGCGGCTGCATGTGTGTGTATCAAACGTTTCTGCATTAGAATTTGGCGATCCGTCCATGAGATATCACCTGATTCAATTTCATGCATCACCCCAATGAATACGCCCTTGGCTACACTTCAAGATGTAGCTTCTATTAGTTGCAAGAACTCATAAAGTTCTGCCATCATGAAACGCCTTGTAAGAGGGTCTATGGTATCATTAACGTTCTTCACAAACCCTAAGATGAACTGTGTCTGGGATAGCTCGTCAAATGTGACTCTCTTCTTAATGGGACCATTATTTGGGACATTCTTCTTATTTGGGACATTTTTATTATATTGTAATATTATAATATTATGTTAATATATATTGATATATATTAATATATTATATTTATGTTGGTTCATCTTAGTTTTTTTATTTTGGATTCACATCTAGAGAAAATTACATTGCACAAATCTAGCTAATCCAAATCTGAATCTGGATTGCACAGATTACGCAGATTTTTATTGGTGATATATGCCTAGTATAATTTAGGTGGAAACGCATAGAAAACACTATGCACAAAAACTCCAATGACACGAAAACACCACAGACGACCATACTATTGACAGTTGATCAGCCACTGCAAACCCATGGCCGTGAGTTCTAAAGAAATTAGTGGATTGAAAAGAAGTGCCCCTTGACACAGCTGTACTTAGTATTAGCTTCTTACAAAATCATTACGACTCCATAAATAATTGGGAAAAATAGCACATGGAGGTCATCAGTCAATTCATTAAAAAAAATAATTGACTAAATAAGTAAATACTGTATAGGTTTAGTGTAGTATAACTTCAGAAAGTTGTTAACATGTTATAATAAATAACATTCACCTAACCCTCTGTAGCAACAGTGATTCTGTAGCACCACAAGTGATCCTGGACTTGGATGAGTGCATAACGAGTCCATAAATGAATTGGGTGCTACTGCTTCCCTGCATAAGTTGGCCGCGGGTTGTAAGTTGGCCGCCACTCATTTAAATGTATCAAACAGACAAATGTGTGGTTGCACAGGTTTTAAAAGTGGTAGTTATAATAAATCTTATTATAATAGACCGTTCAAGAATGATACAGGCCTTTAGATTTATAGAAATTTCAAAATATGATGATGACGGCCAACTTATGCAGGGAAGCAGTATAGCCGCAAATTCTCGATTTTAAAGCATTAGATCGCGGCTTCCATTTCATAAAATATTGTTGGAAGCCCAGGGGAAATCCGTGACCTCATATCTTCTTACGACTCTTAATGACTTGGGTGCTATGGCCGTCAACCCATCGCACCCAACCGCACCTCTCCGATAACACCTCTGGAAGTCCGGGTTTTATAATGGGATGTGAACCCTTTAGGTTTCACCGTTTTGTTTCTACCAGAATTATATATTTCGGCGAGATATAAGGATACTGTAAACAAAACCAAAACTTTGATGAAAACATTTGACATTCAACACAATACAGCAAATTGTTTGCTTTATATGAATATAGCACTGCCAACAAAACAAATGCGCTATGTGTTGTTGTTGATTTTGAGTGGTTGTCGTTAACTTTAATTAGTCATATTTCATGAATTGCGTAATGGTACTGAAAAGCTTGTTTTATCGCCCACATGCATGGCGGCTTTGTAGCAGTATAATTGGCACCAATTTAAGCCACAGAATTCATACAGTACCGGCAATGAGGAGTATTAATAAAGAAGATTACTTTATTTCAACACCAATATTTTATGTAAATTCAGGTAAAGCCAAACATACTACTGCTACCTATAGACGAGTTTCTGTCCCGTCGCCAATTGCTGTTGAAAAACTGATGGACACAATTAATGGCGAGGGACAGAGCTCACATGTTCTTGTTTTCTGTGTAAATTTTGAACGGCATATTTGTACACATATTACCACAAGTATAAAGTGTTATTTGGTTTCTTTAAGGTATGTATATGTGCCGTTCACTAATATTTCATGCCAATCAAACTGGCATGAATATATTTGAACCTGTTTTTATAAATGTAAACAAACCTTCCACGTTACAAAGTTATCTACAAAAGAAGTTCCTGCTTTGCAAAAGCAGTTTAGTTTAACAATACAGTATATGTAGTGGTGGTGGACCAATTCACGCCCAGGTACCAATTCACGCCCACCCCTCAATTTATCCAAAACAATCACAGTTAAACAATAAAATACAAATGTAAATGATCCATTGGATGATTATCTATGATGTGGTTAACATCTTCTCTATGAAAAATTATAAATCTTCAAGAAAATTGAGGGTGGGCCTGAATTGGTACCCGGGCGTGAATTGGTCCACCACCACTACTGCAAACTGGATACAGCTATATTAGACCGAGTTTTCTGTCCCAAAATATGCCTTTTTAAAACTGATGGATGGCATTTTGGGACAGAGTTCCTTGCTACACAAAAAACTTCAATATCTGAAAATTACTGTCCCTTTAAACTTTAAAATATGCACTTATATGTATTAACAGTATAAAGCATTTAGATGCAGGAACACAATTTTCTGTGTTTGCAGTAATATAGACACGTTTTCTGCACTTCCTGTTTGTATAAACAATGATAAAATTGGGCAAGTGAAATAAATTTTGGTAAATATATCCATTAACTATGCAAAAAGTTTATTTCTTTTAATGCGGGGCACATCCTAGTACATGTTTAATGTCAGGATGTGTGCCACTTGTTGCCCTTCAGGACGTTTATGTTTTTTGCATACTAATGCCATCTGTCTGTCGCCAATACATCCATCTTTTAAAAATTGGCTGAGAGACAGATTAATCGGTCGACAGCTATATAGACATAACAAGGACTTTTAAAAGTAACTGCAATGATTTTTCATAATTCGAGATTTACACAGAAAACAGGTACATGGGAACTCTGTCCCTCGCCATTGTGTCCATCAGTATATCAATAGCAATTGGCGATGGGACAGAAATTCGGTCTATGCTACCTATAGACGTGGTTACCTCAGCTCTACTTTACTTGCGTGTAGAGCCGTGGCACGACACAGTAAATACAGCATCTGTATAAAATACATGCTGTTTTACACAACTTTTATAACAAAAGAACATTTTCAAGTTTTTAGAGAAATGGTCAAAAAAATAAAAAAAAAACATTGAAAATGAGGAAATGTCTTTTTAGTTAACTATGTTTGCATGTTGACTGATTGTTGAAGGAAATATAACAAAGTAATCGAGAGAATAGTTGTTTGTACACATTTGTATGGAATTTGTGTTTTATACAAATCTCCAGTTCTATGTGGGATCCTACCACGGCTCTACATGCAAGTAAAGTAGAGCCGAGGTAAGCACGTATAACAGTACAGGCATGGTCATTCCTCGTATTTTCAGCCTAACTTGTATTTTCGGCGTAGTATGAGTATTTTGTTATTCACAAGAGTAAGAATTGTCATTTTTCAACAAATGTCATTCCATCCATCAAAGTTCAGTGACTTTAATTCATTTATTGTAACTAATTAAGTGATTGCATGACTACAACCAATTCCCACTGGTGACATGAATATTTACAAAAAGATCAAAACATGCTGTGGATCTATTCTAAAGACATAAAAATTTGGCAGTAATAGTGACCTGGTGTTCTAATTATGTCCCTTCATTATTTCTTTCTTTGGGTATAGCATATTTACCGATTTTTCATTAATATTTCATAGTGTTGAAGACGGTAAACTGAAAACCTATTTGCCGACCGAAAGACACTGATCCGGTTATGTTTCGTTTTCTTGTAACCAAAACCGGTTTCGCCACATGTAGGCATTATTTGAACTTAAGTTTACCAAAATTTTAAACAACAACAAATGTTTCACATTATTTTATAATATTCCATCAATATATCACCCATTTTGTCCTCAAAAGTCTTCAAAAAGCCCATAGTTGTTCTTATTTATATACGAGTTACGTCTCATGTACGCGTTTGAAAACTTATTTCTTTGCGTTTGATAAATCAAATACACCCGGTTTTTCGCCGAATTTCCGCTTTCGGAAACCAGTTTTGAAATTTGCATTCAACCACAACGCTAATATTTCAGAAACTCATTAACTTGCAAATATTTATATACATCATTAAAAAGCTATTATTACAGAGTTTATGTTTACTTTTATTGCAAAAAAATCCATGTAAAAATGGCAGAGAAAATCACAATATAAAAATAAAGTTTTTATATTTACTGACTGCATGCATGGTGTCTCAATATAGAGCACAGTGGGGAAGTTTTCGTATTAAATTTGCTTCTTAATTGCTTTCTTTTTGTTTTGAAGATAATGTAACTTTGAAAGGTACATATTACTTGAAGATCAAATATAATAAATGTTTGCGGACTATGTTGAATTGTACAAATCATTAATTTTAATGTTAACATGAACATATAAGTAGTAAACCCTCATATACCTAACACGTGAATATTAAAAAGTTATTCTCCTTACCTATTTGAAAGCATGTTTTCCTTGACTCTGTGTGTTACACGCCTGACTTGTAACCCCAAGGTCCTTGGTTTGATTCTCCACCAATCTTTTTTTATTTTTGTACAGTTCCATTTTTGTTAACAAATGTTTTCTTTTGGAAAGTATTTTGTGCAAAGAAATGGGGAAAACTTTTAAATTTATTGCCTGCATCACATCAGAGACGCTTGGGCCACAAAAAAACTGCAAAAACAAGGGATAGGAGAGATGACAGGAGGAGAAAGTTGATAAGTTTAGGCAATATTTGAAATGGTTTGAAAAATTGGTGACAGGAATACTCCAAGGGAAAATTTGGAAATGTTAAAAAGTGTTTCATTTTTCTTCCCGTGGCCCTTCCAGACACCCTAATGACAGAAGGAAATGGTAGAAAAGACAGGATCTAACATTAAACAAAGCTAGGGGAACTTCAGAGAAAAGTTCCTTTCTGTCATCTGTCTTCGTCACAAAACCTCTTTCCAAGTTCCTCTATGTGATGTCACATTTCATGTTTTTGTCATCTTATTTCATTATGTTTGCTCCAGTCACTGACCCTCCCCTCCTGTCTATTTCCATGACATATCTACATGATCAGAAGGGGAGAAAAATTTTCAGACAAAATGACAGAAGGAAGGAGATGAGATAATTGTTTTTTTTTTTTTGGGGGGGGGGGGGGGGGGGTTAGTGGTGGATCTGGGCTGGCGATGGGACAGGCATTGCAGGATGGGGATGTGATGCATGCAGGCATAAACTATGGCATTTTAAATTTTTCTCCAAAAGTGTAACCCATGATGAGATATACAGCTTGTCCAACAGTGGAGGGGACCTGCGATCACAGGCCAGATGTCAACCCAGGTTCAAACCCACCCACCCACCCCACCCCCCCCCCCCAAAAAAAAAATATTGCTCATTTATTTTTTTAAATTTACAATATATGTTATATATTTTATAAGATTATTTTTATATGTCAGATCACATGGGTCGAGCACTTTGCTCTCTTTCAGTGTAGCTAGTTTACAGATGTCTTATCCCTTTGACACAACTGGCCTCAAATTACTCCATGTTTATATTTCGATAAAATTCGCTTCCTGGTAGCGGGTCACTTTGGTTGGGGATGTGTTACAAGAAATTTTTTGGCATCCTGGAAGCAGACTTTTTAGTGGATAATACTACCCCAAATGTCAAAAGATATTGAAATACTTTTACATTCAATGTCCACACAGCCAAATGATGTTCCCACTATTCTAAATATCTTGCTGACATACATTGTAATGTGTAGGATTCAATATCTTGCTGACATACATCCTAATGTGTAGGATGCAAGGTATATATAATTCATTTTAAATATGAGGTGACAGTCTTTACACAGTTTTATCTAGTATGTCTTCTCAGTAGATACAGGTCAATGATAACACTGACAAAACAGTATCTTTAGTCTTATGATGTGGATAACGTATCAATTGTGTTATGGGATGGTCATTTTTATTTGATTATCGAAAATGTCAAAGTGAAATACACAGTATTATGTTTCAGTTCCACACATTGGACATTTGTATACAACTGTAGTTGCCGACGCCCTTGCAAGGTGGCAAAAGTTGCAGGGTAAAAATATCATATTCAGCACAGGCACAGATGAACATGGAATGAAGGTACTAGTATATCAATTGCATCTCATGCATTGATTTGCATCTGCCTAATTTCTTGACTCTCTCACTTGTGATTGACAAGTAATATAAATGAGCCATTTTATGATGTAGTATTTTTAAAAAACAATATTGTTCCAAGTGGGAAAGAGTACCTTTTGCAGTAATTATTCTGCTCCTCAAATAGTTTGTTACTCTGCTCTGCAATGGGTACTTAAGTATTTTAGAGTCTGCCAAACTGAAATATCCAATCTCCACATGATTTGGTTCTAGTTCTACCTATATTCCAATTATACCTACCACATTTTCCTGAAGCTGGGACCTTAGATTTCGTTTGGCTTTAAGATCTAAATTCAATTTACAATGTATCTGTTTAAAACAAAGTTTCTACTTTAACAGTACTGTAAATGACTTATTACTATATTTAGATTCAAAGAGCAGCATTACAACAGGGAATCGAACCAAGAGCTTTCTGTGATATCAATGCAGGACACTTCAAGGTAATGACTCACAGCTAGCATCACCAAGTTTATTTCAGGTGTAAACTATAATTTGACTTGTTTAATTATGGCACATATGTTGATAATACTTACCACTTGCAATACATATTTTGCATGTCTTGCATCAAGATCCATATGCTGGACATTTGTTTACCCCACAGCCCTTAAGGGCTGTCGGGGTATTGTTTTGACCCATGGTGTCTGGATGGGTAGGCAGGCAGCGGGAAAAAGTTTGTCCGGGCTGTATCTCAGAAACCGTAAGGTGTAGGAAGTTGATACTTGGTGGGGACATTGGTCAGGATGTGTAGGTGTGCAACAGCATGGTCTGACGTTGATTTGACCTTGCCGTAGTGACCTCGAGTTGTCCGGGCTATATCTCGGAAACCGTAAGGTGTAGGAAGTTGATACTTGGTAGGGACATTGGTTGGATGTTGTAGGTGTGCAACGTCATGATCTGACCTTGATTTGACCTTTGACCTTGCTGTAGTGACCTTGACCTAAATCTTGTCCGGGCTATATTTCGGAAACCGTAAGATGTAGGAAGTTGATACTTGGTAGGAACATTGGTTAGGGGGTGTAGGTGTGCAACGTCATGGTCTGACCTTGATTTGACCTTTGACCTTGTCGTAGTGACCTTGACCTATAAAATCTTGTCCGGGCTATATCTCGGAAACCGTCAGGTGTAGGAAGTTGATACTTGGTAGGGACATTGGTTGGGGGAAGTAGGTGTGCAACGTCATGGTGTGACCTTGATTTGACCTTTGACCTTGCTGTAGTGATCTTGACCTATAAAATCTTGTCCGGGCTATATCTTGGAAACCGTAAGATGTAGAAAGTTGATCCTTGGTAGGGACATTGGTTAGGGGTTGTAGATGTGCAGCATCATGGTGTGACCTTGATTTGACCTTTGACCTTGTCATAGTGATCTTGGCCTATAAAATCTTATTGCACCTTTGGGTCTGTCTTTTGATGCAGATTAAGCACTGTTAAAGTCATATTAGAATTCATTAAGAATTTTACTTTTACAACTTCCCGTTGTAACAGATGGAATTTCATCAAGTGAGCCACAGATTTTGCTCCAACACGATACATAAGCATTCATTGAATGTATTACCATGTCTGTATGCATGGTAATATTCAAAACATCGAAACCATAATTCGGTCATGCCAGATGTAGATAAAGTACATGCATTATCTTTCTCTTAGACATTATTTTCTCTATTTAAACATTGTTTGGACCTTTATATAACTGACAGTTCTGTGAAAGTATCCTGAACTTTGTACTGATACAGTAATTCTATATCTCATGATGTTAAAAATATTTCCCTAGGTTGTGGGGTATGGGCATCTCTGATGCTATTTTCTTTTATACCGCTTGATGTTGATTGTGACTACTCTATGTATATTGCCAGAACTTTTTGGATCATGGGGCATTAAAAGTTTGTTGAGCATTGCATTTTTTTTGCAGAGTGATATTTCAGTAGTGATCGAAATGCAATGTCATATTAGAGTTTGATGTCAGTGTGTGAAATTGGAGTTCAATCCCTGTAGTCTGTATAGTGCAATATGATATATTAATAATTTAATATCAATCAGTATGTTAAGTCAAATGGGAGTTTGGTAACAATATGAAATTTTATTGTATTAATATATCTACCTAAGAGACATATGCCTTAGCTCAAGACAAGCCAGTCCTGCCAGATGTCAGAAAAAGATGTCCTGAGCTGTGCTCTGGCTGGACCGGTAGTGTCCTAACTACTCGCTAGGTTCAATGGTGGAGCATAGTTCAGTCCTCTTTTTCTGATGTTTGGCAGGCCTGGCTTGTGCCACACTAAGGCATATGTCTGTTGGGTAGATATATTAATGCTGAACTAAGGCGTGTGTTTGTTAAGTAGATAGACAATGTAAAATGTTTTACTTCGGTCCCTGCAATCTGTGGTAAGCAATGTATTGGTACCTTTGTAACAACACTAGGTTTGCTTGTGTTTCAGAGGCTGTTTGATGCAGTGGATATTGGCTATACTGACTTTATCAGAACCACAGATGATAGACACATCAGATCCGTACATGCTTTCTGGGTTTGTGACTTTATGATACAATATATAAAATCACCCTGTCACCAGACTAAAATATGCTCACACCAATTTTAGTAAACCTGTTTAAATTAGAAATCTCCTTTGAGAAAACCACATGGCATTTGTTCCTTTAACACTGACCGAGTTATCTGGAAAACTTTTCAATTCTGATGTTGCTTCTCAGAAAATGTTTTTTAATTGATAATAATTTGACAGATTTGGTTGCAATTTGAGTTTTTATAAGACAAACACAAGCCATTTGTAAGTCCATGGCAGGTTATTAGGTTTGTAAAAAATTACCTGAAATTGCGGATAAATAAAGTAGGGAAGTTGGTAACAGAAAACTACGAAAATATATTGTAATACAATAAATTACTTGGGTAAGAATTAGTTTTCAGTCAAATTTCAACAACTAAATCACAGTTACTCCAAATGCGGATTGGATCTTGCCAAATAGACACCCAGTCTCGTTTTATTCCCTGAGTCACAGCCTTACTACCCTTTAATGACAACACTTAACAGTAGTGCTGGTATTGTTTATCGATATTGAAATATTTATCGATCCATGCTAAATATACTGATATCGATAATGTAGGGTACAATATCAATATCGGAACATACTACTAAATGGGTGCAATTAAGCTGTTTTCCATGTAAATAAAATATAAAAGTTAAGAAATATATTGGTTTTCCTATCATTTTTTGTCAAATTTCACTTACCGCTAAACCGGAAGCGCCATATTTGTTTTCGTTTCGGGAAACTTCTAAAACTCGTGAAAGGGTTTGGAAGCTCTTTCTCGGAAAACACCCATGACCCGATATTTCAATATCGATCGATACAGAAGCAAAAATATGGTTTGATATCGATATACTTATTATTATTCGATACCAACACTACTTTACAGCTATAAAAGCAAAATTAAATGTGCCCTTTTTCCAGGTTAAGAAGCTAAAGTTTGTGCAGTTTGTGATTTTATAATGTAAATATTTTCAAAACTGTTACTGTTCAATGGGAAAAAAGAATATTCTTTTCATAATGATGTAAATCACACAAATAACCTGAACTTTAGGGAAACGTCACGTCTAGACAGAAAGGAAGTACAAGGTGCCACTTGGCCAGTACATGCTACGACCGGGTCATGCCGGTGCATTGTACAAGACATCTTTTTCTGTCATTATCGGGCCTGGTCATGTCGACCGGTATAGCTAATTGTCCATTGGGTAAGGTTTTAACTTATAAAACTTTAATTTACTTATTACATTTGCAAATTTGACAGAAAACACTAGAAGAGCGAGGTTACATTTATAAAGGACAGTATGAGGGATGGTACTGCACGCCGGATGAGGCTTTTCTCAGTCACCTTGACATTGAGGATATTGTGATGTCAGATGGATCGATTGTCAAGGTATGATCACAGGGATTTTTTCTGTATCTATATCTAAAAATAGATTAATCTCTATGTATGAATGACAAGCATTAGTCGAAATTGGATGTGAAATGTCCTGGTGTAAACTTAATACAATTAACCTCCCGAGAAAAAAACTCCCTCATGATTAAATAATATATTTCTTTGTTTATCTATATAGTTTTCTGCTAAAATTGTCATCTTGCCTGAGGCATAGTAATTACGCTAGTCTTTCTGTGTGGAATGCTCTTCTGTGTGTCCCCTCTCTTTTTCACAAAGACATACCTCTAGCTCTAACTCCAAAGCATACCATCCTTAGTTTTTCAATGTCTCCTTGGTATTCTCCGTGGTGCTTCATATTTTCTCTGTCCCTTGACATATGGCTATCTTTGTCCTGTTGTGCCTTGTCCTTGACAATATAGATTCGATTAGGTCTGTCCATGTAGATAATTACAAAAATTATTTGTTGTATCAGGCTCATATTTTCATGTCTCAGGTTGCTTGTTTACTTAGATACTGGTGCTGCAGTGATGCTTGAAGAAGTTTCATAGTTCATTCATTTACTACCCTGATTTCAGAGTTTGTTTCTTGCATCTGAAATTCGGACTTTGAGAAAGTTTAGAAATCACCAACATCACACCACATCCAAACGGATTTTATTTTCACCCATCTATAAAACCTGTTTTTTTATTGAATATATGGCATAAGTTATTCCAAACATACATGTATTTTATATTTTTACTACATTTTCAACAAAGTGATAAGGTTTTATGTGAGATTTTAACTGAAAATGTTATTTCGAATATTGAACTAGACCAAAGTTCGTTGGTTTTTGCAGATACCAAACATCGAACCACTGTGGCCTAGCGGGTAACACACTTGTCTAGGAACTCAGAAGACGTGGGTTCAAACCCAGGTACAGGCAGATACATAGTGGCTCGGATGACCACTTAAAATGGCGGTCCTCTGTCATTGAGTCCTATCCCTAGTGGCAGGCTAAAGAATCTCAAGGACGTTGATAAATGGTCATCCTTGAGCCTCCATCTTCCAGTTAGGGGAATGTGAGTTACTTGTGAGTTGTGGCTGTACTTGTGCAGTCGGATGGTTAAATAGCGCTTTGAGTCCTGTAGTATATGGAGATATTGCGCTGAGTATAAATACACAATACAATACAATACAATATTCGAAGCGATTTCACAGCACTATTAGAAACCATTTTCCACTTATGTTAACAGGCCTAATTGATAGTGCTGTGATGAGTAAAGAGTGTTGTGTTACTGGTTATTGAAGAGTGCAAACAACAGGATTTTTTTAGTTAAAAGCCCGGGAACCAGTTTTAACATTTTGCTATCTGTTTGGCCACTACTATTTTCATTTGCAAAACACAAAATAACATAAGAAATGTTTGGTATCCTAGAATGGAAATGACTTAGGATAAGTGGGAAACCAATATGGAAAATATGCTACCATCCAATACTAAATAATAAATCTACCAAGTATGTCTTGTCTAAATTCCAAGATTTTCTTATACACAGGTTTCCAAAGAAAGTGGGCACCCAGTTGAATGGCTGAAGGAAGAGAATTACATGTTTCGTCTCTCAGAATTTCAAGTTCCTTTGTTGAAGTGGCTGGACCAGAAAGGTATGGTGAAAACTTTTGATGATGGTCATATGACGTATGAATAGGATCTTTGGCCTGGCCGTTCAGTGTGTGACTTTGGAGATCAAGGTTTTTCATTCCATCACAGACTGGATCATTGTAACTTAAAACTTTTCATTTAGCAAAGATTGTTCATCTTATTTCCTTTGATAATTTTATTAGCATCTGCTGTTTGAATGTTTGAACATAAACAAATAATTTATTGTTACTAAAGTTGGCAGTTTGATGCTTTGGAACATTTGGGAATGTACAAAACATAAAATAATGTAACTGGCAGTAATACTAGTCTTAGAAAGAGAAAATTACTTTTGAATGTGTGTACCCTTTCACCATTACCCTATTCAAAGAGTACTTTGTTCATTAAATAGTACTTGTACCATTACTGTACTTATTTAAGAGTATTTGTCTCATAATTCTACTTATTAAAGTGTGCTCTTTATTGTAAAACCTAAAATATGCATTATTCTTAATATTTACATAATTGCTGAAATGAACTACAAAAGGTAACAAATAGTTCATTCCCTATTAGGTAATGAGTATTTGTGTACCTCTGTGTAATACCTGCTCTCCAAACTCTCAAAGATTATATTGCTATCTTTACTTGATCTAAACTCACTTATTTTGCAGTTATCAAGCCCAGACATCCATATGAGCCTGTGGTGCGAGACATACTGTCACATGATTTTAGAGATCTCTCAGTATCCAGACAAAGAGATCGGCTAAGCTGGGGCATTCCAGTGCCTGGAGATGACTCTCAAACTGTGAGTTGTTGGCAATAAGTGTGAATTGTCTAAAGTGTTTGCTTATAATATTCAAACTTTGGAAAATATAGTGCAAAACTGTTTAATCAGTTTGTACTTTGTCTCATAACATAGCTTCCGCTCATTTCGAGTTCCTATTTACATGATCACAACAATCATGATCACAATAATAGTTACAATGCTCAGGCCAGGTAGTGCCTACCTCATTGTTAATCTCCTATTATTACCCCACAGCAGTTAAGGGCTGTGCGTGTGTTGTTTTTACCCATGGCATCTGGATGAGCAGCGGGGAAAAGTTTGTCCTGGTTGTATCTCAGAAGCCATGAGATGTCAGATGTTGATGCCTAACTGGTAGTGACATTGGTTGGGGAGTGTAGGTGTGCAGCATCATGGTGTGACGTTGATTTGACCTTAAAATCTTGTGTGGGCTATATCTCAGAAACCGTAAAATATAGGAACTTGAAACTTGGTAGGAACATTGGTTTGGGGTTGTAGGTGTGCAACATCATATGTGACCTGGATTTGACTTTTGACCTTGCCGCTTAAAATCTTGTCCAGGCCATATGACCTTGCGGTTTAAATATCTCAGTAACCATAAGATAAAGGAAGTTGATACTTGAGAGGGATATTAGTTGTGGGTTGTGGGTGTGCAGTGTCATTATGTGACCTTGTTTTGACCTTTGACCTTGCTGTAGTGACCTTCACCTCTACAATCTTGTCTGGGCTATATCTCAGAAACCATAAGTTCAATTTTCCATTTATCAACAGTATACTCATCTACATTGACCCTTTGCCTCCCCAGGTATTCACATGTCACATTTCTTTAAAATTAATGGATGATTGAAGCCCCTTGTTTTTAATGGTCAAACAAAAGAGGCAGATATTTTAAATATATCTTTATTGTTAAGTGTAAGTCTTTACTTGAACATGTACATGGAAATGCATAATAGGGACATTATTCATCATATATGCCCAACCATTGATTATAAATGCCTTTTATCCTCATTGTGGTCTCTTGTTAAGCGTCCCGCAAGGGACGCTTGTTTGTGTATGGGAGAGCTTCAGGCTCCGCCGGCTCCGGCGGCTCCGGCGGCTCCGCAGGCTCCGCATTTTGTTTTCCTTATAACTCTGTAACCGTTAGGCGGATTCTTTTCAAATTTGGCAGGTTTAGGCAGTAGCCTTGGGGAATTTTTTTGAATATGCTGCAGTGACATTTCAACCAATCAGAGAGGTCACATGACCAAAAATGTCTTTTTTCGATGGGGAAGCTTGTCCGGATGATAACTTGAAAGGAATTTTATCAATTCACCTGAAACTTGGCAAATACATTCATTCTATTAAAATCTGGAAATCATTAGATTTTGGCATTGATTGGTCAAGAAATGGCCGAGTAATTAATGATTAATTAATCATTACGAATTTTCCAAATAAGGAAAACACAAAAATGCTTATATCTCGAAAACCGTGCTAGATAGAGCGATTTCGACGAAATTTTTGACCCACAGGGTATCTCTGCGGAGTAGTTTTCCCAATTTTCAAAAAAATTTTTGTCTCGCCCAAAATGGCGGCCATTTTGAATTTTCGAAATTTTCGCAAAAATTGCAAAACACAAAAATGCTTATATCTCAAAAACCGTGCTAGATAGAGCAATTTCGACAAAATTTTTGAGCCGCAGGATATCTCTGCGGAGTACTTTTCCCAATTTTCAAAAAATTTTTGTCTCGCCAAAAATGGCGGCCATTTTGAATTTTCGAAATTTTCGCAAAAATTGCAAAACACAAAAATGCTTATATCTCGAAAACCGTGCTAGATAGAGCGATTTCGACGAAATTTTTGACCCGCAGGGTATCTCTGCAGAGTAGTTCTCCCAATTTTGAAAAAAATTTTGTCTCGCCAAAAATGGCGGCCATTTTGAATTTTCGAATTTTTCGCAAAAATTGCAAAACACAAAAATGCTTATATCTCAAAAACCGTGCTAGATAGAGCAATTTCGACAAAATTTTTGAGCTGCAGGATATCTCTGCGGAGTACTTTTCCCAATTTTCAAAAAATTTTTGTCTCGCCAAAAATGGCGGCCATTTTGAATTTTCGAAATTTTCGCAAAAATTGCAAAACACAAAAATGCTTATATCTCGAAAACCGTGCTAGATAGAGCGATTTCGACGAAATTTTTGACCCGCAGGGTATCTCTGCAGAGTAGTTATCTCAATTTTGAAAAAATTTTTGTCTCGCCAAAAATGGCGGCCATTTTGAATTTTCGAATTTTTTGCAAAAATTGCAAAACATAAAAATGCTTATATCTCGAAAACCCTGCTAGATAGAGCGATTTCGACGAAATTTTTGACCCACATGGTATCTCTGCAGAGTAGCCATGCCAATTTTCAAACAAAAAATTTCTCGCAAAAAATGGCGGCCATTTTGAATTTTCGAATTTTTCGCAAAATTGCAAAACACAAAAATGCTTATATCTCGAAAACCGTGCTAGATAGAGCGATTTCGACGAAATTTTTGACCCACAGGGTATCTATGCAGAGTAGCCATGCCAATTTTCAAAAAAATTTTGTCTTGCCAAAAATGGGGGCCATTTTGAATTTTCGAATTTTTCGCAAAAATTGCAAAACATAAAAATGCTTATATCTCAAAAACCCTGCTAGATAGAGCGATTTCGACGAAATTTTTGACCCACAGGGTATCTCTGCAGAGTAGCCATGCCAATTTTCAAAAAAATGTTATCTTGCCAAAAATGGCGGCCATTTTGAATTTTCGAATTTTTGCGCAAAAATTGCAAAACACAAAAATGCTTATATTTCGAAAACCGTGCTACATAGAGCGATTTCGACGAAATTTTTTATCTTCAGGGTATCTCTGCAGAGCAGCTATCCCAAAGAGCTTTCACTTGGTGAAGTTTCAGACCCATAGCTAATTGCTCACCTACTCAAAAAGAGTAAATGCGAATTACCTCTAAAAGTATTGCAGATGGCCAATTTTTCTCAAATAACTCATTCACCTACTTTTGGAAGAGCTTTCACATGGTGAAGTTTCAGACCCATAGCCAATTACTCACCTACTCAAAATGAGTAAATGCGAATTATCTCTAAAAGTATTGCAGATAGCCAATTTTTCTCAAATAACTCATTCACCTACTTTTGGGAGAGCTTTCACATGGTGAAGTTTCAGACCCATAGCTAATTATTTACCTACTCAAAATGAGTAAATGCTAATTATCTGTAAAAGTATTGCGGATACCCAATTTTTATCAAATAACTCATTCATCTACTTGTGGGAGAGCTTTCACATGGTGAAGTTTCAGACCCATAGCTAATTACTCACCTACTCAAAATGAGTAAATGCGAATTATCTCTAAAAGTATTGCAGATAGCCAATTTTTCTCAAATAACTCATTCACCTACTTTTGGGAGAGCTTTCGCTTGGTGAAGTTTCAGACCCATAGCTAATTACTCACCTACTCAAAATGAGTAAATGCGAATTATCTCTAAAAGTATTGCAGATAGCCAATTTTTCTCAAATAACTCATTCACCTACTTTTGGGAGAGCTTTCACTTGGTGAAGTTTCACACCCATAGCTAATTACTCACCTACTCAAAATGAGTAAATGCGAATTATCTCTAAAAGTGTTGCAGATAGCCAATTTTTGTCAAATTAATCATTCACCTACTTTTGGGAGAGCTTTCACTTGGTGAAGTTTCAGACCCATAGCTAATTACTCACCTACTCAATATGAGTAAATGCGAATTATCTCTAAAAGTATTGCAGATACCCAATTTTTATCAAATAACTCATTCATCTACTTGTGGGAGAGCTTTCACATGGTGAAGTTTCAGACCCATAGCTAATTACTCACCTACTCAAAATGAGTAAATGCGAATTATCTCTAAAAGTATTGCAGATAGCCAATTTTTCTCAAATAACTCATTCACCTACTTTTGGGAGAGCTTTCGCTTGGTGAAGTTTCAGACCCATAGCTAATTACTCACCTACTCAAAATGAGTAAATGCGAATTATCTCTAAAAGTATTGCAGATAGCCAATTTTTCTCAAATAACTTATTCACCTACTTTTGGGAGAGCTTTCACTCTGTGAAGTTTCAGACCCATACCTAATTACTCACCTACTCAAAATGAGTAAATGCGAATTATCTCGAAAAGTATTGCAGATAGCCAATTTTTCTCAAATAACTCATTCACCTACTTTTGGCAGAGCTTTCACTTGGTGAAGTTTCAGACCCATAGCTAATTACTCACCTACTGAAAATGAGTAAATGTGAATTATCTCTAAAAGTATTGCAGATAGCCAATTTTTCTCAAATAACTCATTCACCTACTTTTGGGAGAGCTTTCACTCTGTGAAGTTTCAGACCCATAGCTAATTACTCACCTACTCAAAATGAGTAAATGCGAATTATCTCTAAAAGTATTGCAGATAGCCAATTTTTGTCAAATTAATCATTCACCTAATTTTGGGAGAGCTTTCACTTGGTGAAGTTTCAGACCCATAGCTAATTACTCACCTACTCAAAATGAGTAAATGCGAATTATCTGTAAAAGTATTGCAGATAGCCAATTTTTCTCAAATAACTGATTCACCTACTTTTGGGAGAGCTTTCACTTGGTGAAGTTTCAGACCCATAGCTAATTACTCACCTACTCAAAATGAGTAAATGCGAATTATCTCTAAAAGTATTGCAGATAGCCAATTTTTCTCAAATTAATCATTCACCTACTTTTGGGAGAGCTTTCACTTGGTGAAGTTTCAGACCCATAGCTAATTACTCGTCTACTCAAAATGAGTAAATGCAAATTATCTCTAAAAGTATTGCAGATAGCCAATTTTTCTCAAATAACTCATTCACCTACTTTTGGGAGAGCATTCACTTGGTGAAGTTTCAGACCCATAGCTAATTACTCACCTACTCAAAATGAGTAAATGCGAATTATCTCTAAAAGTGTTGCAGATAGCCAATTTTTCTCAAATAAATCATTCACCTACTTTTGGCAGAACTTTCACTTGGTGAAGTTTCAGACCCATAGCTAATTATTCACCTACTCAAAATGAGTAAATGCGAATTATCTCTAAAAGTATTGCAGATAGCCAATTTTTCTCAAATAACTCATTCACCTACTTTTGGGAGAGCTTTCACTCTGTGAAGTTTCAGACCCATAGCTATTTATTCACCTACTCAAAATGAGTAAATGCTAATTATCTGTAAAAGTATTGCGGATACCCAATTTTTATCAAATACTCATTCATCTACTTGTGGGAGAGCTTTCACTTGGTGAAGTTTCAGACCCATAGCTAATTACTCACCTACTCAAAATGAGTAAATGCGAATTATCTCTAAAAGTATTGCAGATAGCCAATTTTTCTCAAATAACTCATTCACCTACTTTTGGGAGAGCTTTCACTCTGTGAAGTTTCAGACCCATAGCTAATTACTCACCTACTCAAAATGAGTAAATGCGAATTATCTCTAAAAGTATTGCAGATAGCCAATTTTTGTCAAATTAATCATTCACCTAATTTTGGGAGAGCTTTCACTTGGTGAAGTTTCAGACCCATAGCTAATTACTCACCTACTCAAAATGAGTAAATGCGAATTATCTGTAAAAGTATTGCAGATAGCCAATTTTTCTCAAATAACTGATTCACCTACTTTTGGGAGAGCTTTCACTTGGTGAAGTTTCAGACCCATAGCTAATTACTCACCTACTCAAAATGAGTAAATGCGAATTATCTCTAAAAGTATTGCAGATAGCCAATTTTTCTCAAATTAATCATTCACCTACTTTTGGGAGAGCTTTCACTTGGTGAAGTTTCAGACCCATAGCTAATTACTCGTCTACTCAAAATGAGTAAATGCAAATTATCTCTAAAAGTATTGCAGATAGCCAATTTTTCTCAAATAACTCATTCACCTACTTTTGGGAGAGCTTTCACTTGGTGAAGTTTCAGACCCATAGCTAATTACTCACCTACTCAAAATGAGTAAATGCGAATTATCTCTAAAAGTGTTGCAGATAGCCAATTTTTCTCAAATAAATCATTCACCTACTTTTGGCAGAGCTTTCACTTGGTGAAGTTTCAGACCCATAGCTAATTATTCACCTACTCAAAATGAGTAAATGCGAATTATCTCTAAAAGTATTGCAGATAGCCAATTTTTCTCAAATAACTCATTCACCTACTTTTGGGAGAGCTTTCACTCTGTGAAGTTTCAGACCCATAGCTATTTATTCACCTACTCAAAATGAGTAAATGCTAATTATCTGTAAAAGTATTGCGGATACCCAATTTTTATCAAATACTCATTCATCTACTTGTGGGAGAGCTTTCACTTGGTGAAGTTTCAGACCCATAGCTAATTACTCACCTACTCAAAATGAGTAAATGCGAATTATCTCTAAAAGTATTGCAGATAGCCAATTTTTCTCAAATAACTCATTCACCTACTTTTGGGAGAGCTTTCACTTGGTGAAGTTTCAGACCCATAGATAATTATTCACCTACTCAAAATGAGTAAATGTGAATTATCTCTTAATAGTATTGCAGATAGCCAATTTTTCTCAAATAACTCATTCACCTACTTTTGGGAGAGCTTTCACTTGGTGAAGTTTCAGACCCATAGATAATTATTCACCTACTGAAAATGAGTAAATGTGAATTATCTCTTAATAGTATTGCAGATAGCCAATTTTTCTCAAATAACTCATTCACCTACTTTTGGAAGACCTTTCACACACGAAAATGAAAAATTGTGAATATCTTGGAAAAGCTATTTCTTCTGCTTTAATGCTTGGCGGGAGATACACACCACGGCAGTGGTCTTGACAAAAATTTTTGTCTCCCCAAAAATGGTGGCCATTTTGAATTTTCAAAGTTTTTGCAAAACACAAAAATGCTTATATCTCGAAAACCGTGCTATATGGAGCGAACTCAACAAAATTTTGGACCTGCTGGGTATCTCTGCAGAGTAGCCATGCCAATTTTCAAAATATTTTTGTCTCGCCAAATATAGCGCACATTTTTAATTTTTTTATTTTTTGCAAAACACAAAAATGCTTATATCTTGAAAACCGTGCTAGATAGAGCAGACTGCGCTGACTTTGGTTGCCACAACAGTATAAGGCTAGAAACGAAGCATTTTCTTAATACTTTAGCACTCACCTTTATATCCTTTTCGGGACGCTTTGTTTTTGCTATGCAAAAACATTATCTTTTTTTTTTGCGAGCGATCCTCTAGTTTTGAGTTTTGTTTTATCCCTGGGAATGATTTTAGTGATCTTTGGTCACAACTGGGGAGTGGTCACTATACAGGGTGTATTTTATCTAAATTTCCTTTGGCGAATAACAGCGGTCACAACTTACAAGTGTTCACTATCTGAGGGTGGTCACATGTACTGGTTTTACTGTATGTTGAACATCATTATCGAGAGTTAATCCAGACTTTATTTAAAATTTCACTATCAGTTTTTATAAAAACTTTATTTTGGCATCTTCCCTTCACTAACTTATAGTTTAAACAGGCTATGACTGTAATTTCCAGATGTTTAGTCCAAAACCATGAAGTCAGTGGTACATACAAAGCAGGAGAAAATGAAATTTAAGATTGACATTTTTTCCAGATCTACGTATGGTTAGATGCTCTCACTAACTACCTCACTGTGGCTGGTTATCCCGGCAACACTTCAATATGGCCAGCAAACTGCCACCTAGTGGGGAAAGATATCATCAAGTAAGTCAAGTAATAATGAACTTAGCCGTCAGTACAGGAGGCATAAGCTGGAATTTGAAATGTTTTTGCAAGATAGTTTACACATAAAGTATTGAAATGTGAAATATTGTACGAAATTTATTGATGGTTATTGCTTTCTTCTGGAAATATCAGCCATTGTATAGCTAATATTATTTTTTTCTGATATCTGGTTCCTTCACTTGTTGTGATTGTGCTTCACTATTTCTGCAAAAGAAAAAACAACAACAAAAAAACAAAACACGTTTACTCTTCACAATACTGAGATGTGTGTAGTCGGTCACTGATTACTTGTTTTTTATACTCTAGGTTTCATGCTGTGTACTGGCCTGCATTCCTCATGGCTGCAGACCTAGAACCTCCAAAAGCAGTTTACTGTCATGCACACTGGCTTCAGGAACATAAAAAGGTGAGGGGGCCAGGTTGAAAGCTGTATATTGTACATGTTACAAAGTGTTTAAACAGTACTACCAAAAGAACTTAGAGATACAAGATATTACCTTTGATAAATAACTTCAGTTGTGAGACCTTATGTGTATAAGTGGTGGACCGTAAGAAATAGCAAGAATAAATGAGAGTAAAATTTGCACAGAGAGTTAAATAATTGACACTGTGGTGAATTATGGCTTAGAATTCATAAACTAACAACTTGTGATGAGTAACATTTATCAGGTGGTTATTACAGCCGGCATCTGGATTGTCAACACATATACTTGAAGGAAAACTGAAAGAAGTAGACACAAACCCTCAATCTGAAGAAAATATGAAGTTTTATCCTCTATTTTTGTGAATTTGAAGATATTTTTGTGATTTTGTTGAGCAGAACTTCCGTGTTTTGGTTTCACGAGTTTCACGTCCTGTGGGTAAGGCCTATGCAAATGGGGATGTTGTAAAACTAATTTTTTGTCAGAATCCCTGAATCAGAACAGTTTTACATTGGTGACCTCCAGGTCTATAAATTTTTTATATAATTTATACAGATCCTTCCCAAGTGATGAATTACTTGCTTCCAAGTTCTCAAGATACTATAGAAAACCTTCCTTCCTTTTTAGCTGATTTTTGGCTCAAGTTGAGCTGATATTTGGCTCAAGTTTAGCTAAAAATGGATCAGGATCAAGTTAGTATTCACAAAGAAGTTGAGCTAATTTTGGCCTTTTTTCTTTATAAATACGGGCCCAGGTATTTAGGTCAAATAGAGCTGATGGTGGAAAATAAAATTGTACTTTATTATGACATACTTAAATTTAGCTAGACTTTCTTCTCAAATGCAATTTTGTTCCAGTATTTTTTTTCCAGCGTATGAAAAGTTAAAACAATTCTGATAATACTGATATACAAGTTGATTTTTTATGGGATTGCTGTTTGATTTAAGCAGTGGAGTTCACTCTGCCAATGAGACATTTATCTTTGTTGGATTGTGTCTTTTTTTTGTTTCCACAGATGTCTAAGAGTATAGGTAATGTGGTGGATCCATTCCAGTGTATTTCACAGTATGGCGAGAGCGCGGTCAGATACTATCTACTCAGAGAGGGAGTACCTCATTCAGACGGAAGTATGTGTCACTAGAACCTTAGTGTTTATTAGTACTATGAAATCGTTTAGAATTTTGGGTTCGATGTTTGTTGTAAAAATATGAAATCCATAGATATTTTAGATAAATGTTGCCATATTGTCAATACAATGCATGTAATTAAGCGTCCCGCAAGGGACGTTTGTTTGTGTATGGGAGAGCTTCCGGCTCCGCCGGCTCTGCCGGCTCCGCATTTTGTTTTCCTTATAACTCTGTAACCGTTAGGCGGATTCTTTTCAAATTTGGCAGGTTTAGGCAGTAGCCCTGGGGAATTTTTTTGAATCTGCTGCAGTGACATTTCAACCAATCAGAGAGGTCACATGACCAAAAATGTCTTTTTTCGATGGGGAAGCTTGTCCGCATGATAACTTGAAAGGAATTTTATCAATTCACCTGAAACTTGGCAAATACATTCATTCTATTAAAATCTGGAAATCATTAGATTTTGGCATTGATTGGTCAAGAAATGGCCGAGTAATTAATGATTAATTAATCATTACGAATTTTCCAAATAAGGAAAACACAAAAATGCTTATATCTCGAAAACCGTGCTAGATAGAGCGATTTCGACGAAATTTTTGACCCACAGGGTATCTCTGCGTAGTAGTTTTCTCAATTTTCAAAAAATTTTTGTCTCGCCCAAAATGGCGGCCATTTTGAATTTTCGAAATTTTCGCAAAAATTGCAAAACACAAAAATGCTTATATCTCAAAAACCGTGCTAGATAGAGCAATTTCGACAAAATTTTTGACCCGCAGGATATCTCTGCGGAGTACTTTTCCCAATTTTCAAAAAATTTTTGTCTCGCCAAAAATGGCGGCCATTTTGAATTTTCGAAATTTTCGCAAAAATTGCAAAACACAAAAATGCTTATATCTCGAAAACCGTGCTAGATAGAGCGATTTCGACGAAATTTTTGACCCTCAGGGTATCTCTGCAGAGTAGTTATCCCAATTTTGAAAAAATTTTTGTCTCGCCAAAAATGGCGGCCATTTTGAATTTTCGAATTTTTCGCAAAAATTGCAAAACATAAAAATGGTTATATCTCGAAAACCCTGCTAGATAGAGCGATTTCGACGAAATTTTTTACCCACAGGGTATATCTGCAGAGTAGCCATGCCAATTTTCAAAGAAATTTTGTCTCGCCAAAAATGGCGGCCATTTTGAATTTTCGAATTTTTCGCAAAAATTGCAAAACATAAAAATGCTTATATCTCAAAAACCCTGCTAGATAGAGCGATTTCGACGAAATTTTTGACCCGCAGGGTATCTCTGCAGAGTAGCCATGCCAATTTTCAAACAAAAAATTTCTCGCAAAAAATGGCGGCCATTTTGAATTTTCGAATTTTTCGCAAAAATTGCAAAACATAAAAATGCTTATATCTCAAAAACCCTGCTAGATAGAGCGATTTCGACGAAATTTTTGACCCGCAGGGTATCTCTGCAGAGTAGCCATGCCAATTTTCAAAAAAATTTTGTCTTGCCAAAAATGGCGGCCATTTTGAATTTTCGAATTTTTGCGCAAAAATTGCAAAACACAAAAATGCTTATATTTCGAAAACCGTGCTACATAGAGCGATTTCGACGAAATTTTTTATCTTCAGGGTATCTCTGCAGAGCAGCTATCCCAAAGAGCTTTCACTTGGTGAAGTTTCAGACCCATAGCTAATTGCTCACCTACTCAAAAAGAGTAAATGCGAATTACCTCTAAAAGTATTGCAGATGGCCAATTTTTCTCAAATAACTCATTCACCTACTTTTGGAAGAGCTTTCACATGGTGAAGTTTCAGACCCATAGCCAATTATTCACCTACTCAAAATGAGTAAATGCGAATTATTTCTAAAAGTATTGCAGATAGCCAATTTTTCTCAAATAACTCATTCACCTACTTTTGGGAGAGCTTTCACATGGTGAAGTTTCAGACCCATAGCTAATTATTTACCTACTCAAAATGAGTAAATGCTAATTATCTGTAAAAGTATTGCGGATACCCAATTTTTATCAAATAACTCATTCATCTACTTGTGGGAGAGCTTTCACATGGTGAAGTTTCAGATCCATAGCTAATTACTCACCTACTCAAAATGAGTAAATGCGAATTATCTCTAAAAGTATTGCAGATAGCCAATTTTTCTCAAATAACTCATTCACCTACTTTTGGGAGAGCTTTCACTTGGTGAAGTTTCAGACCCATAGCTAATTACTCACCTACTCAAATGAGTAAATGCGAATTATCTCTAAAAGTATTGCAGATAGCCAATTTTTCTCAAATAACTCATTCACCTACTTTTGGGAGAGCTTTCACTTGGTGAAGTTTCAGACCCATAGCTAATTACTCACCTACTCAAAATGAGTCAATGCGAATTATCTCTAAAAGTATTGCAGATAGCCAATTTTTCTCAAATAACTCATTCACCTACTTTTGGGAGAGCTTTCACTTGGTGAAGTTTCAGACCCATAGCTAATTACTCACCTACTCAAAATGAGTAAATGCGAATTATCTCTAAAAGTATTGCAGATAGCCAATTTTTCTCAAATAACTCATTCACCTACTTTTGGGAGAGCTTTCACTTGGTGAAGTTTCAGACCCATAGCTAATTACTCCCCTACTCAAAATGAGTAAATGCGAATTATCTCATAAAGTATTGCAGATAGCCAATTTTTGTCAAATTAATCATTCACCTACTTTTGGGAGAGCTTTCACTTGGTGAAGTTTCAGACCCATAGCTAATTACTCACCTACTCAAAATGAGTAAATGCGAATTATCTCTAAAAGTATTGCAGATAGCCAATTTTTCTCAAATAACTCATTCACCTACTTTTGGGAGAGCTTTCACTCTGTGAAGTTTCAGACCCATAGCTAATTACTCACCTACTCAAAATGAGTAAATGCGAATTATCTCTAAAAGTATTGCAGATAGCCAATTTTTCTCAAATTAATCATTCACCTACTTTTGGGAGAGCTTTCACTTGGTGAAGTTTCAGACCCATAGCTAATTACTTGTCTACTCAAAATGAGTAAATGCGAATTATCTCTAAAAGTATTGCAGATAGCCAATTTTTCTCAAATAACTCATTCACCTACTTTTGGGAGAGCTTTCACTTGGTGAAGTTTCAGACCCATAGCTAATTACTCACCTACTCAAAATGAGTAAATGCGAATTATCTCTAAAAGTATTGCAGATAGCCAATTTTTCTCAAATAACTCATTCACCTACTTTTGGGAGAGCTTTCACTTGGTGAAGTTTCAGACCCATAGCTAATTATTCACCTACTCAAAATGAGTAAATGTGAATTATCTCTAAAAGTATTGCAGATAGCCAATTTTTCTCAAATAACTCATTCACCTACTTTTGGGAGAGCTTTCACTCTGTGAAGTTTCAGACCCATAGCTATTTATTCACCTACTCAAAATGAGTAAATGCTAATTATCTGTAAAAGTATTGCGGATACCCAATTTTTATCAAATACTCATTCATCTACTTGTGGGAGAGCTTTCACATGGTGAAGTTTCAGACCCATAGCTAATTACTCACCTACTCAAAATGAGTAAATGCGAATTATCTCTAAAAGTATTGCAGATAGCCAATTTTTCTCAAATAACTCATTCACCTACTTTTGGGAGAGCTTTCACTTGGTGAAGTTTCAGACCCATAGATAATTATTCACCTACTCAAAATGAGTAAATGTGAATTATCTCTTAATAGTATTGCAGATAGCCAATTTTTCTCAAATAACTCATTCACCTACTTTTGGAAGACCTTTCACACACGAAAATGAAAATTTGTGAATATCTCGGAAAAGCTATTTCTTCTGCTTTAATGCTCGGCGGGAGATACACACCACGGCAGTGGTCTTGACAAAAATTTTTGTCTCCCCAAAAATGGTGGCCATTTTGAATTTTCAAAGTTTTTGCAAAACACAAAAATGCTTATATCTCGAAAACTGTGCTATATGGAGCGAACTCAACAAAATTTTGGACCTGCTGGGTATCTCTGCAGAGTAGCCATGCCAATTTTCAAAATATTTTTGTCTCGCCAAATATAGCGGACATTTTTAATTTTTTTATTTTTTGCAAAACGCAAAAATGCTTATATCGTGAAAACCGTGCTAGATAGAGCACACTACGCTGACTTTGGTTGCCACAACAGTATAAGGCTAGAAACGAAGCATTTTCTTAATACTTTAGCACTCACCTTTATATCCTTTTCGGGACGCTTTGTTTTTGCTATGCAAAAACATTATCTTTTTTTTTTGCGAGCGATCCTCTAGTTTGGGTGGGGCGAGAACATGATCCTTTGGGATGTGGTGTGATATTGGTGATTTCTAAAGGTTTTATAGTTTTCCTCTATGAGATTGAAAGCTTTAAACATGTGACACATCCACACCTGAATCCATATTCCTGGGTCACCAATGAATTTATTCTTACTATTCTCTATTGAAAGATTTTCCAGCTGTGATTTGTGATCTTTTCTCAGATCTGCAAATTTTGGTCACTGCTTAGTTGCTATTTTTTGCAATTATAAAGACTGGAAGTGTGCAGACTATACAAAACAATGCAGTGTGCATATCTCTGCGTACATTTATCTGAGTCAATAAATGGACGATCACTGATAATAGAGAAACAAATGACACAGACAAAATATAGTGTGACAAGTAGGTTTGTATAGAAACATATTTACAATAATATTTATGGATTAATAAATGAAACCGGTCTTTATTATAATAGAAATAAAGTCCACGCTCGTCCATTATCCGCCGGAAGTACCGTCCTTTTATAGAGGTCATAAAGTACTCGCCCTCAGACTTTATTTCTACAACATATTTACTTTAGGGTACGCTAATTGTAAGATTTTTTTTGAAAACAGGGACTTTCAGTGAACTTATTCTGTACATAAAAAAACCTTGCGATAATAAGACTATTTCAAATGTCATTGTCATTACAAAGTATTTGACATTGGATATTTCCCTAAATAATATTCTTGTACTTGTTAAGAGGTGAAATAAATTGCTCAATTGTGCAAAGGGGACTCAAGTGGATGAAATGTTAAATCTTTAAATACTAATCCTTTAATGGAGCTGTCAGCTGGTAGTTGATAGCAAGGTGTATTCATCTGTGGCATCTCTGTCAGTCTGTCAGCTAGCAGTTCACGCACCTGTATTGTTTTTTATTCTCTCCTTCAGCAGTATAATTTAAACTCTTGGCATTTCAGAATGTGTTGTTTAAAGTATTTTGCATGAGGGCATTATGGATGGCCATGAACCCTTGTGGTGTGCGTTTTAACACTGCAAACTGTTTGCAGCCTAAGACTAGGACAGTGTGAAAAATGTGTAGGTCAGGAATTGGAGCTAATGAAATTAAAGCATGGCAATTTCCTCTCATTGAAATCACAATAGAAATATGAGACAAAATTGTGCAATTTTTTGTAAAATGGGTATAGTAAAATGCTGTGAATATCAGGATACTGAGGCCATCCCTACTGCAAACTGGGCTACCTTTGCTTTGGTAAATTTGAAATACTGCATGCTCCATTAGGTTGATAAAAATAGTAAAGAGTGTAAATAATGTTCTTCAAAGATCTCTTACAATGCCAAAAGTTCTTCAAACCTTACAACTCATTTAAAGTATGTGAAGGTATGTAGTTAAAAACATATTAACTTGTCAAAACATTTGGTACATCAACGTTGCAACAGTTGTTAAAGATCAGAAAGTGTATTCTTTACCTCAACATAATTAATTTTGTAATATCTTCATGTATTTTTTATGTAAAAGCCTTAAGTTTAAATCAAGATCTGTGACTTCTATTTTCTAAATCCACGCTCATCCCATCCATGAATTCTTTCCTCCACATTCTGGTTGCACAAACACATTTGGTGTTTGACTCTTTTTTTTCATCCATAGTGTTATTAGTTTACCCTTGTGTTCTAATGTAGATTTGAATATCTTGTATTGTAATATTAAGAGCTTTTAAACTTTGTTATAATAATAAAAAAAATAATAATAAAAAGTCAACAAGAGACTGAAGCGTAAAACCTGAGACAAAGTTATTGTCACCAAGTTGAATGAATGTGGGCCCAGGACTCCAGGAATTAGAGTAAGAAATCTAAAATTCGCCCCATATCTGAAATTCGCCACATGTTGAAATACTAATAAAATAAATTAATTGAGGTGAGATATGTTGAATATACAGTAAATAAAGGCTTTTTGAACTGAAAAATATCAATTGTAAGACAAAATATCATTTTCCGTATAAAATTAACTAAGGTTTCAGAGGTGGCGAATTTTGGATTCCTGGCGAATTTTAGATTTCTAACTCTATGTTCTCGTAGTGCAAATTAATATCACAAAAACTCAAGTAGGCATAAACGATAATGCTCCTCTGTTTTCAGACTTTGATGAAACCAACCTAGTGAGTTACTTCAATGTAGAATTGGTCAATGTCCTTGCCAACCTCCTGAGTCGTTGCCGGGGCAAGAAAATCAACCCTGATGGAATCATACCTGGTTTTCATGAGCAGGAATTCAATGACAAGGCGACTGAAAGTGATAAAGAGATGTGGAGAAATCTGGACCACTTACCAGGTAACAGTGATTGGTATAACTTTGCTTAATGGAAGCAGGGAATGAAATCTTATAGGCTAATAGATACTACAAATTATATTTCTACTTTTACTTATTGTTTGTCTCATGAAGGGCAAATTTTGAGCTTTAGCTTAATCCTTCTTTATCTTCTTTATCAAATTTTGAGAATCTGTGGACTTTTCTGCTTATAATTACCTGTTTTGGTTGGTACTGTACCATAGTTTTAGCCAGTACTGGATGTGTTTGTGGGACCTTGCACTCAGTCAAATACCTAAATCCATATACCTCCATTCATCAGATAAGTTACAATCCAATCTGGCTAGAGTAGAACCTTTATTAACTGAATATGTTGGGTGAGGGAGACTTTTGTCTTGAACATTAAAAATAAAAATTTGTCATGAATAATAAAAATACACCTTTTTATGAAAACAGATTCTCTGTCTTAAAACCAAAGGAAAACAAAGTCAACAGAGTTTCGAAATGTTTCACTGATAGGGAACATTCTATGAGCGACACGCATTTATCCATACAGGAATAGTGTTCCCGAAAGTTATAATTGCATAGTTTGGGTGTAATATTTCCTGATTATCATCCAGGATCATATTACAGACTCCTCAGCATTATTAGATGTGGGCGTCGAACCCACACAGACATGACAGCCTTAGATTAGATGCTAAGATTGAAAAATGTTAAAATGTTATGCTGACATGATCTTGTCTGACCTTTGGTGATGGGGTTGTCCTATGGGATCTTTGGTGAAGGTATTTTCCTTAGAGCATTTTTGGTATGGGATTCTTGTTCTTGTGGAATCTTTGTTGAAGGGATTTTGTCTTGGTAGGAACCTTTGTGATGGGATATTGTCCCTGGATCTAGTCCTGGTATTCCTATATAGATATATACATATTATATACATATTTACCCCTTCTTATGTTTTTTTTTCAGACCAAGTTTCACAGCATTTTGAAGACTACGAAATTCACAAAGCCATTGTGGCCATCATGTCACAGCTGAGAGACACAAACCAGTTTTTTTCACAACACGAACCATGGTTTTTAGTGAAAAATCCAAGTCAAAAACATTGGCTAGAAAACATATTGCATATTTGCTTGACGACTGCTCGAATCTCCGCAATTTTATTACAGCCAATAGTTCCTGGGTTGAGTAGTACGTTTTTGGATAGCATGTGTGTAAATACAAATGAAAGAATGTGGAAACATGCAGTGAAAGATGGAGGAAGCGAGAGTAGTAGATCTGTGGGAAAACATGAAGTAGTCATCGAAAGATTGATGGATAAAAGATGACAGTTGAATATGAAGTTAGTCTGTCAGAGAGTAATAAAGTACTTTCTGAAAAGTAGTGGGTTATTTGAAGTAGGATTAAGAAAACTTTTAAATATTAAAAATCTTTAAATATTTACTTTTCAGGCCCACCAGACCTGCAACTCAAAATGTTACAGGTATGTTTATAAAGAGACTACTAGTATGTAATTATATAGATGCACTATTGAGCTTCAAAACTGACCAAGTTGCAAGTGCTAAAGAGTAAATTCTTTAATGTCATTTTCTATAATGGTAAGAATGTAAACCATAAATATGTCATCAATTTTGCTAATTTAAAAAAAAACTAAACAAATTTCTTAAGTCACACAATATCTGGACCTGTAAACTCAAGAAAGATACATGACTGTGACAATAGTTCCTAGTTGGTACTTCAACATTTTAATGGCATATAAATTTAAAAAAAAAAAAAAAAAATTATACATTTACAATTTATCATTGATTAAGTAAAACTGTTTTATAGATTTCTGTTTTAAGTGGAAGCATTTGCAACTATGAGGTTGCAAATGTGATCTTTTGTTGCTTTATTAAATGGCTGTTTATATGGCTGAAGGCATTCAGTTATTATCAAAGAAAGTTTGAAGGGGATACAAGAAAAGTCATTTAATATCCACCACAAGCCGTGTAATACCTGTACAGGGGACATGCGGAGTGTGATATTTAAGCGTCCCGCAAAGGACGCTCGCTTGTTTGTGTATGGGAGACCTTCAGGCTCCGGCGGCTCCGCCGGCTCCGCATTTTGTTTTCCTTATAACTCTGTAACCGTTAAGCGGATTCTTTTCAAATTTGGCAGGTTTAGGCAGTAGCCTTGGGGAATTTTTTTGAATATGCTGCAGTGACATTTCAACCAATCAGAGAGGTCACATGACCAAAAATGTCTTTTTTCGATGGGGAAGCTTGTCCGGATGATAAGTTGAAAGGAATTTTATCAATTCACCTGAAATTTGGCAAATACATTCATTCTATTAAAATCTGGAAATCATTAGATTTTGGCATTGATTGGTTAAGAATGGCCGAGTAACTAATGATTAATTAATCATTATGAAGTTTCCAAATAAGGAAAACACAAAAATGCTTATATCTCGAAAACCGTGCTAGATAGAGCGATTTCGACGAAATTTTGGCCCCACAGGGTATCTCTGCAGAGTAGCCATGCCAATTTTCAAAATATTTTTGTCTCGCCAAATATAGCGGACATTTTGAATTTTCGAATTTTTTGCAAAACACAAAAATGCTTATATCTTGAAAACTGTGCTAGATAGAGCAGACTGCGCTGACTTTGGTTGCCACAACAGTATATGGCTAGAAACGAAGCATTTTCTTAATACTTTAGCACTCACCTTTATATCCTTTTCGGGACGCTTTGTTTTTGCTATGCAAAAACATTATCTTATTTTTTTGCGAGCGATCCTCTAGTTATTTTTGGATGCAATAACCCCTCAGTACCATGGATAAAAAGCGTCAATAACTTTGGGTTTTTCTTGCTTCAGTTTTGGCGCTAAGTTCTAAATTATTGTCACATCTAGAGAAGCTTATTTTTGACTTTGTTTGGAACAATAAACAACAACTAGTCTCAAACAGCACCTTAAATCAAGCCTGTTGAGCTTCGTGGCGTAAAAATAATCTCAATTTGGGATTTTGCTAAGACTACTCAAATTATGTTAAAAAGAGACTGTGTAATCATGTAGATTCAAAATGAAAATATCTTTCTGAGCATTTAGTGGGTAGAAACATAAAACACTTAAAGTGGAAACAATTGTTTAAAAACATAAAGAATTTACCAAAGACAAAATTTTATAGAGACCTGTTATCAATATGGTGTAATTTTACAACTACAAAACTGAAATCATTTTCAGATTTTCTAGGTGAACCTCTATTTCACAGTGATCTTGTAACTATAGACAGAAAAAGTATTGCTTCAGACTATTCTACTTTGATTGAAAAAGGAATATCAATTGTCAGTAATATCTTTTCAGAAAATTCGGAAGCACTGCCTAATGATTGATTGGCTTTTATATCACTTGTCATAAAATTTACCATTCTTGAAGTTCTGCTATGTTATATTCATTGTGACGAATCTCTTTTTCATTGTGTCAATTATATTGTACTTATGGCTTTGTCAGTGCATCAAGGGATGGAAAAAAGTTTTTTTCTTGCATTTTTAAAAAGTAAATTAAAAACAGAGCAAGAAATATTCACTAGCAATCAACTGCAATTTTTTTAATAAAAGATTTTGGTATATTTTTTCAAAACTGGTTATTTACACCACGGCTGTGTACATAAGGGTATTTCAGTTCTTTATGTACACCACGGCTGTCTAGTAATGCAATAATACACTACAATAATATAAAGTAAAACAAAAGCTGTTTTATCAGTGTTAGTTTGAAAATAAATGCAATTTCTCTCTTTTACAAGAATATATTTGATTAATGCTTATAAAGTTGAAACAGAAAGGCCAAAAACAAGTTGACATTGTCCTGTTCACTCTCCATGGATATGTATTTAGTGAGAAATATAGAATCTTAAAAAGAATGTTTTTCTTTTTGTATTTTTGCTATATATCACTTTTTTGTAAGGTGTGTAGATGGCCATGTGTAGAGGCTTTCATGCCATTAGAACCTGGTACATTTGTAATGTATGTTACTTGTATGATTCTTGTTCCATGTGTATAATGAATAAATAATGAAACAATAAAAAATCACATCTTCACTGTCTTTGTCATCTAAGTGTCATCCAACCCAAGTTAAGCCACAACTATTCGACCTGTGGGGATCAAAAGGCTAATTATGTAACAAATTTTACCTGGCTGGGTACACAACAAGGTGTGTATAAGAAATTTAATTTAGTTTCCACAGTACAATAGTGGGGAAGACTAATCATCCCATTTCTAGGGGGACTGACATAGCATGCACAATAAGGTGGTGTAGAAGACCATGTACATTAGCTTACCTACATTTTAGTGGTACACAAAATATCCCAAATATCTTGCATATGTACACAAGATATTCAATCTAGCTTACATAAACAGCGGTGGTGTACATAAGGGACATTATCTGGCTAATATACACAACGGTGGTGTACATAAGAGACATTATCTGGCTAATATACACAACGGTGGTGTACATAAGAGACATTATCTGGCTAATATACACAACGGTGGTGTACATAAGGAACCATATGTAGCTTATGTACACAGCGGTGGTGTACATAAGACGACTTTTCGGCATTGCGTACACAGCGGTGGTGTAAATATCCCTGTAACATTGTGCTAACAATTATGTGTTGTGTATGTCATAAAAAAGCTTCCGGTTTTCACTAATATCTCAGAAACTATGTAATCCACAAATATGTATAAAATATCATTAGAAACAGGACTTTTTACAACATGTCTTCTTGTTTTGTTGCATGAAAATCCAATGAGAACTGACTGAGATATTGAAAGTTAAAGATTGAAGTTTTTATATTCACTGCTGCCCACTGCTTTTTGACAGCCTTTTTCACATTCTGTCATTAAATATTGATATATTTCACTCATAAATCATATAAAATGGTGGATAATAAAAGTAAAACATAGCTTATGAGACATATACAGAAAAAATATATGAACTGGTATAATATTGTTATCTTTATTCATGATATATTTCTTCTGTATATGTCATTTGAGATGTTTTCGGATCTCCAATCCATTGAAAGACAGAAAAGAATAGGAGCATTTGTGTAGCACAAAATTGATGTAAATCATCTGATGTGCCTAAGTTCAAAAATGGAGAGACTTGAACCAAGCAGAGGAAACCACTTTACAGATTTTCTCACCAAATCTGCGAGTTATGTTTATCCCAAGAGAAAGTGGAGTGGATTACGCTTTGGGCAATAGCATGGCAACCCCTTTTTCAATATGTTAAGCCCACAGCCTTAAGGGCTTTAAGTTTGTCCAGGCTGTATCTCAGAAACCATAAGGTGTAGGAAGTTGGAATATGATAGGGACTTTAGTTCTTGGGTGTAGGTGTCCAATTTCATATAGTGTGACCTTATTTTTTGACCTTTGAACTTGCTGTAGTGACCTTGAGTTTGAATATGTTGGTTGGGCTATATCTCAGAAACCATAAGATGTAGGAACTTAAAATTTCGTAGGGTCATTGGTTGTGGGGTGTAGATGTGCAACATCATGGTGTGACATTGATTTGATGTTTGACCTTGCTGTAGTGACCTTGACCTTTAAAATCTTGGCCAGGCTATATCTCTGAAACCATAAGCTATAGGAAGTTGATACTTGCTAGGGACAATAGGTAGGGGATGTAGGTGTGCAACATCATGGTGTGACATTGATTTGACCTTTGACCTTGCTATAGTGACCTTGACCTTTAAAATCGTGCCCGGGCTATATCTCAGAAACCGTAAGGTGTAGGAAGTTGAAATTTGGTAGGGACATTGATTGGGCGGCATAAGTGGTGTCATGGTGTGACCTTGATTTGACCTTGTCATAGTGACCTTGACCTTTAAAATCTCATCCGGTCTGTATCTCAGAAACCATAAGGTGTAGGAAGTTGATTGTAGGGACATTGGTTAGGGGTGTAGATATATCTCAGAAACCATGAGGTGTAGGAAGTTAATACTTGTTAGGGATATTGGGTAGAGGGCGTAGGTGTGCAATGCCGTGGTGTGACCTTGATTTGACTTTTGACCTTGCTGTAGAGATCTTGAGCTTTAAAGTGTATATTCATAATTTAAAAGTGCTCTAATTTTATTTTTCCTGCATTGATAAGTCTACATAATAGATCTATGAGAGAAGAGTTGGGAGTGAAAAAGCTTGTTAACACATAAAAAACAGGGGCCATCCAAATGCACCAAAGTAGTGAGGAATAATAACTGGGCGGAGAGGGAGAAACAGTTATCATAGAACAATGCACTGAAAATTCCAGTGTTATTCATGGAATCATTAGTTCCTCTGTGTCTGTAGTGGCTGATTGAAAGATCCACCTTGATCTGAAACTTTATCCATCAAAGTATAGGGATCAAATTAATCCAAAATTTTATCAGAAAATCAAATGTTTCATGAATACCAGTCTTAGTTGATCCAAAAATCTTATCATAAATTGATTATTTCTACTCAAATTTGATCTGATCTTCACTGATATTTGTAAGTGAATACTGCCCCAGATGTTATATTTCATTTTCCCCAGATTTGGGCCAATAAATGGTGATGGTGCTTGTGAGGTTTTGTATATTTTATCAAAAAACAGGACAGAAGTCATGACGTCATTTCTCACTGACAGGTTAAGTTCATCACAAGATTTGGCTTAGGATTACGGGACCGGTGTTCTCTTTTTTTTTCAAAAGAAAAGAAGAAAAAACATAAAAATCTCAAAACTAGGAATCAACATAGGTGTCTTTTGAAGAGTGGATTCTGTGATGACAAATGACTTGTTGCTCTGCCAGTACCTATTACCTAGTATAATTGTCGTGACTGTCGCCGATCGCGCAAGTGTGATCGCACCTTTAGGTTCGAGGAAGTGGAGCCGCGCCTTAAGCAGACAGTGAGTCAATCGGCGGTCGTGACTTGTGTCTGCAGATTCCTGCACCTGTCAGCACTTGAAGTCTAGATCCCAAACAGTTCACATCAAAGTAAGTTTAGTATATATTGTGTTTGTGTTAATTAACTTGTATGTATAAAGTGTCATATTCAAAAATACTATAACTGGTACCAAAAACTTGTTGATTTGGTGTTGTTTTGTGCTGAACTTAATAAGGCAAAGAGGGAACTATATGCACGTGTAGTGATATAGAGGTGTGGTGAAAGGGCACCTTGTGCATCCATTTGTCTTGGTAAGAGAAGATGTGGTTTTGTGCTAAGTATCTTTTGTTAATTTAATCCGGTGTAATGACGGTTTCCTGTGACTAAATATTGCTGCTAAATGATAAACTAGTGTATGTAGAGTGATATAAACTAATTTTTATGAGGTGACATTCTGTAGAAGTGATAGAAAAACTGTGTAATTTTGGCCCAGTTTTGTACACATGGCTTGGGAGCAGCCATGTTGTATTGTTTATGATCAAAACAGTATTTGAATGTCCTTGTCCTTGATGAATATTTGCATAACTAAAAACGGACTCTGAGTACTGAACATTGATTCCTGTTTACACTATTACTGATAAGATCTCTCCCTGATGAAATGTACCAACCGGACCGGACCGTATCATGCTTTTGAACACTGCTATTGATTAGTTGTACTAGTGTGTAAACATACTGGAAGTTTGCCAGTGTAAATTCTTATGCAGCAATATTGAGTGCACATGAAGTATACTGCCAGCCACTATAAATAGAATGAAGTAACTGATACCGGTACTTCAAATAGCCCACACTGTAAGCATGTTGCTACAGTAAAATACAGAAATTCTGCTCCAATTGTCATTTTGGCCAGGAAATTGAAAATAATCACCAAATAGATTTATTTCTGCATTGAAAATTAGTACAGAGAAAAAAAAACTTTTCACACCTTGGGAAAAAAAAAAAAAAAAAAAAAAAATGTGTGAAATATTGCATGTGTGAAATGGATTGTGAATTTAAAAATCTGTACTATTTTCTTCTGTCTGTCTGAACAGACAGTGCAAATACTGAAATGCTGATTTTACTCAATTTAACCCACATGCATTATGTGAATCAATACCGTATTCCGTGAAATAAACGCCCACCTGAGCTTTTATTTGAATACTGCTCTGTGAATGATTGAAACATCTGAACATTGGAAAAAAAAAAAAATTTTTTTTTGTGCCAGTGTGGTACATATTGGAAATTACATTGAAGAAATTGTGGACATAGTATATCTTGAATGAACATTTGATTTGTGTGGAAAAAAAAACTAAACTGTAAAATTATATAGTTGTGCAGAAAGACATTGAATAAATTGGGAAAACTGTTTACTGACATATTATCTGAAGGAAATTGAATTAGCAATAAGTTAGAATTCTTGGAAACATTTAAAAAAAAAAAAAAAGACTACCGTAAATTACATAATAGAAGCTCAGTGAATGGTTATTGCCGGAACTTGAGCATTGACATTACTGCTGTCATCGAATAAAAATATTGATGTGTTTAAATTAGAACTTTGAAAGTAACTGTTAAATCAAAGTACCGTAAAACTTATAATAAAAGCTCAAGCATCTATTGTTTTAAAAAGTGAACTTTGATTACTTGGATAACAATTAGTGAACATTTAATATAGTTTGTGTGATTTAATAGTGAAATTAATATTTGATATGGATACTTGATAGTATTTTGATATACATTTGATACTTTTTGATATACATTTGATACATTTTGATATACATTTTATTTGATATACATTTCATAGTATTGATACATGTCTACTAACATTTGATGTTGTGACCCCAAACTGGATGTTGTGAATAATTAAGTGTTAGAAAGTTAATAAACAATGGCAGTGTCACTGAATAAACGATTTCCGGTGGAAACGGTTACAATTGAAGAATTGATTAGTCTAGGTGGACCGTTTGAAAAAGAGAAGGTTGCGGAACAATTTGTCACCGAACGTGACAAAGTCTGTGGTCGATTGACAGAATCCCAATTTTGGGATACAAAATTACCAAAAAATATTTAACAGGAAGTATTTCGCTTGCAAAAGATAGAGTTTTTTGGTCAAAAATATGGCGAGGACGTGATCAGAACAGGTGTACAAAAGTTAACCGTCTCAGCAGAAAAACAGCAAAAGCTATTGGAAAAAGTAGTTGAGAACACTACTCAAACTACAAAAGTACTTGAAAAACTTTCAAAACAAACTGATGAATCGATTGACATAGCTAAACAGAGTTTAGCAGTTCAGACAAAAATGGTTGAAAAATTGGATCAGAACGATGAGAAATTCTATTCTCTGTTGAAACAGATAGAACAAAATCGTGAGGCGGATAAGGAAAAAACTGAACGATATTTTGAGGAGTCAAATATCAAATTTGACAGAGTAATGACTAGATTGGAAAGGCAAGGTGAGGAAAATCTGAGAAAAATTGAGTTAATGGAAAAAAAGTTCGAGAACGAAAAATTGGTTAGATTTCGGGAGAGCACTGAAAATGAAACTCGCATTGATGCTGTTCAGTCACAAATCACTCAACAGCAGTCGGACACCAGAAATACTCATACTCGAGTTACTGAACTGTCAGATTCCGTAATGAACTTTCGTCAGACGGAACATGAACATTTTGATGTGTTACGAGATAAACTGGACGAGTGCGATAATGCTCTGTTTCATTCAGCGGAACGTCAGAGAGTTGTTCGCTCAGCGGTTACTGAACTAATAGATAAAAGTGACACTTGCTTGTCGTTCATTGAGGAGTGTTCAGGGGTGGTGAAGGATGTTCACTCAGTTACTGTAGAAACAAAA
Organism: Sabellastarte sp. h YS-2021; assembly: GCA_964017235.1. Taxonomy (NCBI): domain Eukaryota; kingdom Metazoa; phylum Annelida; class Polychaeta; order Sabellida; family Sabellidae; genus Sabellastarte; species Sabellastarte sp. h YS-2021. Next base: position 78,931,725 of record OZ024937.1, read on the forward strand.
AGTGATATGAAAGCAATATATCGAAACTTGCAAAGTGTGTCAGGTACTTTGGGTAAGCAAATACACAAGGTACAAGGTACTGTGCATCAAGGTACGTACGAGGTTAAGTTAAACCAAGGACAGATCATGGAAGAACTTGGTAAGGTGTCAGACAAAATAGACTTCAAAACCGAGGTTAACATTCAGGCAGTGGAAGATAGTGAGAAAACGATTGTTAAACAATTTCAGGAAGTAACTGAAAACTTGGCTCAAACTAACAATGAGTTGAGGAAATCACTTCATAGGGAGGTAAGTGTCCAAGTGGATACTCAACTTGATAACAAACCAGGTATAGAAAGTAGACCCGATGGGAGACCCAAACAATACAAAGGTATTGAGTCTGTTGGTCCAGACTCTTCTTATTTAGAGCTTGACACAACAGAGTGCCAAAGTATTAGGCCTACCCCTGCAACTACTAGGATAAAAACTGTTGATTTATCTAGGCCACCTCCACAATTGGATATTCCGGTTGATAAAAGTCAGTTCAATGTTGCTTTCACTCAACCAGCGGTTGATGACTTAGTGAGTTATCCTAATCAACCAAGTCAGGGTAGGGTTTCATTGTCACAAAACTTGTATCAATCACAATAGGTGAGTCAATCAAGTCAACCAATACCTCAACTAAGGCAACCAGTACCTCAAGCATTTCAGGTGTCTGGTACTGAGCAGACACAGGGGTTTTCTGGTTTTTCAAGAGGTGTGCAACCACAAGGTATAAGACCAATTGACAATGTAAACTTTCCTTGTGAACCAGTTACTCAATACTCAGGTCGTGTAGCCAATACCCAACCAACACTAGTGACTGATGACAAAACTGTGAACAGGTTAGTGAATACTCGAGGTAATGCCCCATTACCGAAGGCACCAACTTTTGATGGAACAGGTTGGAAGGGATTTATTCACCAGTTTGAATTATGGTGTTCTGCTTATGGCTTACCTGAGGGAGATAAGGTGGGAAGGTTCCTCTTAGCTTTGACAGGTAAAGCAAATGACTTTGTGTTAGAAGTCCCAGAACAAACAAAGCAAAATTATGCAGAGTTGAAACAAAGGTTTGCTGCAAAGTTTGACAAACCTATGGAACCGAGTACTGCTAGGTCGATCATGCATAACCTAAAACAAGAACCGTCTGAGGATTTAGAAACATTTGCTGAAAGACTTTTAAAAATAGCAGATTTTGCTTATCCTATGATTCAACCCAGAGAAAGGGAAGGGCTCGCGGTCGAACAATTTCTGAAGGGTTGTAGGGAGATACAACAGGCATATATGATTTCAATGCATAGGCCAATAACTCTTCAAGATGCAATCGACAAAATGAAAATGGCGTTGAGCAACAAAACATTGATTCTAGGTAAACCTTCTGGAGTGTCAGATAGGCAAAATGAGTATGACAAAAACATTAGTAGACTTGGGCGAGACATTCGACAAGGTACACCCCAAAGTTCCCCTGATAGTAGGGATGGTAAACAGCCAAATGTGGGAGGTAAAATGATTTCACCAGATCGTAGAGATGATCAATGTTACAATTGTAGTGGTTTTGGACATTATAGTAGGGATTGTCCTTCACGTATGTCCCCGAGGAATATTAGGTGTTTCAACTGCGGTGAACTTGGACATATCCAACGTAGGTGCCCCCTACCAAGGAAAAATAGGTTTCGTGGATCACCAAACAATTCACCTCAAAATAGGCGAAAAAAAATTCAAAACTTCGTCGCCAAACGGGGATAGCGATCGAAACAATTCAAGAAGGGGTTCGCCCACGTATCGCAGATTTACTCCGCCTAGGTTCCAAAACAGAAATAGGTCTGTTTCACCAGCAGATCTAGACAAAAATTGGAGAGATAGGAGTAGCGATAAAGACTATGAGTACCAGCAACCACCGGAAGTAATCCGAAGAAATGTTTCATTCTCCGGTGCTAATTTAAATGGGAAAAGGGGAAGTCCGAGGGTCGGGACACCTCCCCAAAAACAGTAGATACTGACCCCAAAACTGACAAACAGTTGAAAGAACTTGAACTTTCATGTAAAAATGTAAATAATTTTGTTATTGTTGATGTAAAGTTAGCAGATTATCCTATTGAAGCAATTGTAGATACCGCCGCACAGGTGACGGTAGTTAATGTGGATGTGTTTACAAACTTATTTGGTGAGGACATAGCTCCTACAGAAACAATTAGGCTCAAATGTGCCGGAGCTAATCAGTATTTGTTAGCCAAACTGTATATGAACATACCAATTACAGTTGGTTCAGTAACTGTTTTACAGGATATGTATGTGGCAAATATAGCTGATAACATGTTGTTGGGACTTGACTTCCTACTGAAACATAAAGTGGTTATTGATTTAAGTGAATGTTATTTGAAAGTGTTGGACTGCTTGATTCCATTTGTTTTTATGAGGAATGCTGCCAACGAAAAGTATTGTGTCAGTAAGGTGAGTTTAAGTGAGAAAATACATATTCCACCTGAAACAGTGAAAAGTGTGAAAGTAATCCTACAGACTGAACCAAACAAGGTAATGGCGTTACAACCACGAATTGATACTAAAGTACTAATACCAAATTGCATTTTTAATTCTGATAAACCAATTGTGCAAATTGTAAATGATAGTGACATTGAAGTTAATTTGCAATCAGACTATATAATTGGTAGTGCAATTGAAGTTGACACAGTTCTGAGTGATTACAGACTATCAAATGCTTCTGCTAGTCAAGAGAAATGCAGTGTTATGCCAGAAACAAAGTCGGTTGATCTAAAGTGTTTAAAATTCGGTCAATCTGAAATAATGCAAGTATCAAAAGAGACTAACTCGGAAAAATCCGAAGTACCCATTCATTTGCAAGTCTTATATGACAAGTCTTCGGAAAAGTTATCTGAAAATGAGAGAAAAGTACTTCAGTCTGTTTTAACAGACTATGAGGACGTTTTTGCAAAACATGACTTAGACATTGGTTGTTTTGAGCATTTTGATCATGAAATTGATACCAAAGATTCAAAACCAATCAAACAACAAATGCGTCGAATTCCTTTGCAATTTGAGGATGAGGAGGAAGCTTGTATTCAAAAAATGTTGGACGCAGGAGTAATACAGGAGTCCAATTCAGATTGGGCTTCACCGCCTGTATTCATTAGAAAGAAAGATGGTACAATTCGCTATGCAATAGACTATAGACGCCTTAATGCTTGTACTGTCAAATCTTCATTCAGTTTACCGGATATTAAACATTGTATTTCGGCTTTGAATGGAAGTGTATATTTCAGTACATTGGACATGGCTTCGGGCTATTATCAAGTTAAAATTGCAGAATCGGACAGGCATAAGACTGCTTTTCAAACTCGCTTTGGCTTGTTTGAACATGTTAGAATGGGTTTTGGGTTGTGTAATGCGCCGTCGACATTTCAAAGAATCATACAATTGGTACTAAGAGGCCTTACATGGAAGACAGTTTTGGCCTACTTAGATGATGTTGTAATTCTAGGGAACTGCTTTTCAGATCATATTCAAAATCTGAAGGAAACTCTGGACAGAGTTAGAACTTACAACCTTAAGCTCAAACCTAAGAAATGTCTTTTATTCCAAAAGGAAGTTAAATTTCTTGGAAAGATTGTGAGTGCCCAAGGCATTAGACCAAATCCTGAAAGTATCCAAAAGATTTTAGACTGGCCTGTTCCTCGTAACAGGAAGGAGTTACAGCAATTTTTGGGTTTAGCTAACTATCACAGAGATCACATTGACAAATTTGCTGAAACAGCTGTTCCACTGTACAAATTGACAGGTTCTAAAGTTAGGCAAAGTAATTTTCAGTGGTCAAATGAACATGAGTCAGCTTTCAAAACTTTGAAGCAAAAACTAACTGAAGCTCCCTTGTTAGTGTACCCAAATAGGACTGATTTATTTATTTTGGATACAGACACATCTAAGACAGCTATAGGAGCTGAACTTTTGCAGGTGCAAAATGGTGTAGAATGAGTTGTATCTTATGGTAGTTGCGTACTAACTCCTGCTCAACAACGATATTGCGCGACTCGCAGAGAACTACTTGCAATTGTGTGTTTCACTCGACAGTATCGTCACTTTTTGCTAGGACGTAAATTCATGATCCGGACTGACCACAACAGTCTAGCATGGTTGATGAGATTTCGGGGGATTCAAGGTCAACTAGCTAGATGGATAGAAGAGTTGTCGTAGTTCGACATGCGGATCTTGCATCGCCAGGGTAGGAAACACAGCAACGCAGATGCTCTTTCCAGAATCCCGGATCTACTGGAACCGTGTGACTGTTACCGAGCTGGAACCGATCTAAAAAATCTCAAGTGTGGAGGTTGTCCATATTGCCCCAGAGCGCATCACCAATGGTCAAGATTTGATGAAGAAGTGGACGACGTAGTCCCGTTATCTTTTAGGACTCCTACAGTCGCCATACAGATGTTGCAGCTGGATCATTGGTTGCCTGCTGGTTATACAGTTGACCAGATTGTCACAGCTCAAAGAGACGATGCCAATCTTGAACTTCTACTTGAATTTCTTGAATCTGGAGAGGAGGCAACTGACTATTTTTTGATGCTCGCTAGTGCTGAAACCAAGGCTTATTGGTTGAACAAAGAACAGTTTATACTGAGGGATGGAGTTTTACTCTACAGATATGTTTCTGATGATCCATTTGAACCCGAGACCTACAACTTGGTAGTTCCAGAAAGTCTGCGACAAGACATACTTGAATTGGCCCATGATGTTCCAACTTCTGGACACTTAGGTATAACCAAAACTTTGGCAAAACTCAAACGCAACTTTTTCTGGTACAAAATGTGATCAGATATAGAGACATTTGTAAAGTCGTGCCGAAAATGTAGCATTAACAAGAAACCTCACAGAAAGGCCAAGGCCAAACTTGGAACTTTTCATGCTGGCGTGCCCATGGAGAGAGTCCATTTAGACATTTTAGGCCCGTTTCCCAAAAGCCATAGTGGTAACGTTTATATCCTGATGTTGGTGGATCAGTTCACCAAATGGTTGGAGTGTTACCCCCTACCTGATCAGAATGCGGAGACAATAGCCAAGGCCATGGTAGAAGGATTTATTGCCAGATTCGGTTGCCCGCTACAGATCCATACGGATCAAGGTCGAAACTTTACTGGAAATTTGTTCACCCAAGTGTGCCAACTTCTACAAATTGTGAAGACTAGAACAACTCCGTACCATCCGGCGTCAAACGTGCAGGTGGAGAGGTTCAACAAGACGTTACTTCAAATCATTCGTGCTTACCTGAAAGGAAACCAGAGGACCTGGGACGAGAATCTTCAGTTACTTGCTGGAGCCATTCGTGCATCAGTCAACAGAACTACAGGTTTTACTGCAAATCGAATGATGTTAGGTCGTGAAGTTTTGGAGCCAATTGATTTGATGCTAGGGACTGTTGATCAGCACTTACGACAGGAAACTCCTGTGGAGTATGTCAAAAAACTTGAAGAACGGCTTAAACGTGTCCATAAACAAGCTAGAGATACTCTTCTGTCTGCTCAGCGTAGACAAAAGAAAGACTAGGATCTCAAAGTACTTGAAAGAAAGTACAATGTTGGAGATTTAGTATATCTTATAAACTCCAGTTCGAAAGTAGGTCAAAGTAACAAACTGAAACCCATTTGGAATGGCCCGTATCTCGTGATCAAAGTGATCTCTCCTGTGTTATTCAGGATCAAAGGTCGTAAAAGGGAGGTTGTTGTGCATCATGACAGGCTCAAGCCTTGTTTGGACAGGTCAATTCCTATGTGGATGCGCCGCCTCAGACACCGTGTTTTGGATTTGGATGAAACATTGCTGTATGAGGAGGATGACGACGAGTTAGGGTTAACCACTTTATTTGAACCACCTCAGCCTCAACAGGACAATGTACAAGCTCAAAATAGTTCTCAAGTCTCTGCTAATCAGGAGACTTCTGTTGCTAATTTGTCTCAAAATGCAGAAACAGTTCTTACTGACTTATTTGAGTCAAACTCAGAACCCCTATTTTCAAATCAGGAAATTGTAGAGGTACCCATTCAATCTGAGTCTCAACCTGTTAGAACTGCTAGGATTAGGAAAAAACCTGCACATTTGAAAGATTATTTGATTTGATTGTAGTTAATGCATAGTTAAGTAAATGCTTACTACTAATACAAAATTATGGAAAAAAAAGTATTTGGAGCTGTGCATAAACTTAAAGATTTCTTTGTTTCCTTTTTCAGTATGCACACGCTTGTCAAGTTCGCCTTGTTCAAGTTCCTTTGAGTCCTAGTAATTCAAGCTATCCAGCGATAAAGTTTCAGTTCTACTATCTCTTCACTTGAGTGATCAGTCTTGATAAAAGTAATTCAACATGGAATTACCAGTAGCTGAAGAGCAACAAGTGTTTGCTATGCTTAAGGCAGGCCATCCTCATATCTCTACAGCGGAGATATTTAGGGTAATGGCGGATCCTGTGAACCGGATTTCACCCTTGACACAGCAAAGTTTGTTGGTAAATTGCATGAATCAATTGCAAAGAGTTGAGAAGAATCGTCCTGCTGTTGCTACGGAAACTCTTGTTTTTACCGAGTCTCTGATTGTGGAGACTCCAGTTCAAGTGCCGCACCCTCGTACTTCAACTCCTCTAGATTTCCCTACTGTGGAAGGTGCCATGAAAGTTTCTAGTGGATCTTTAATGATCTTGGATTGCCCTGTACCAGCATCTCTAGAGCAAGTAGCCGTCCTGGAAGCTGAAAAACCAAAGGATTCTGAGCTGATAAGACGAATGCTAACCCCTGAAACAGGAGTGGATTTCATTAAGCGTCCCGCAAGGGACGCTTGTTTGTGTATGGGAGAGCTTCAGGCTCCGCCGGCTCCGCCGGCTCCGCATTTTGTTTTCCTTATAACTCTGTAACCGTTAGGCGGATTCTTTTCAAATTTGGCAGGTTTAGGCAGTAGCCTTGGGGAATTTTTTTGAATATGCTGCAGTGACATTTCAACCAATCAGAGAGGTCACATGACCAAAAATGTCTTTTTTCGATGGGGAAGCTTGTCCGGATGATAACTTGAAAGGAATTTTATCAATTCACCTGAAACTTGGCAAATACATTCATTCTATTAAAATCTGGAAATCATTAGATTTTGGCATTGATTGGTCAAGAAATGGCCGAGTAATTAATGATTAATTAATCATTACGAATTTTCCAAATAAGGAAAACACAAAAATGTTTATATCTCGAAAACCGTGCTAGATAGAGCGATTTCGGCGAAATTTTTGACCCGCAGGGTATCTCTGCGGAGTAGTTTTCCCAATTTTCAAAAAATTTTTGTCTCGCCCAAAATGGCGGCCATTTTGAATTTTCGAAATTTTCGCAAAAATTGCAAAAGACAAAAATGCTTATATCTCAAAAACCGTGCTAGATAGAGCAATTTCGACAAAATTTTTGACCCGCAGGATATCTCTGCGGAGTACTTTTCCCAATTTTCAAAAAATTTTGGTCTCGCCAAAAATGGCGGCCATTTTGAATTTTCGAAATTTTCGAAAAAATTGCAAAACACAAAAATGCTTATATCTCGAAAACCCTGCTAGATAGAGCGATTTCGACGAAATTTTTGACCCAAAGGGTATCTCTGCAGAGTAGTTATCCCAATTTTGAAAAAAATTTTGTCTCGCCAAAAATGGCGGCCATTTTGAATTTTCGAATTTTTCGCAAAAATTGCAAAACACAAAAATGCTTATATCTCGAAAACCGTGCTAGATAGAGTGATTTCGACGAAATTTTTGACCCACAGGGTATCTCTGCAGAGTAGCCATGCCAATTTTGAAAAAAATTTTGTCTCGCCAAAAATGGCGGCCATTTTGAATTTTCGAATTTTTCGCAAAAATTGCAAAACATAAAAATGCTTATATCTCGAAAACCGTGCTAGATAGAGCGATTTCGACGAAATTTTTGACCCACAGGGTATCTCTGCAGAGTAGCCATGCCAATTTTCAAAAAAATTTTGTCTCGCCAAAAATGGCGGCCATTTTGAATTTTCGAATTTTTCGCAAAATTGCAAAACACAAAAATGCTTATATCTCGAAAACCGTGCTAGATAGAGCGATTTCGACGAAATTTTTGACCCAAAGGGTATCTCTGCAGAGTAGTTATCCCAATTTTGAAAAAAATTTTGTCTCGCCAAAAATGGCGGCCATTTTAAATTTTCGAATTTTTCGCAAAAATTGCAAAACACAAAAATGCTTATATCTCGAAAACCGTGCTAGATAGAGCGATTTCGACGAAATTTTTGACCCACAGGGTATCTCTGCAGAGTAGCCATGCCAATTTTGAAAAAAATTTTGTCTCGCCAAAAATGGCGGCCATTTTGAATTTTCGAATTTTTCGCAAAAATTGCAAAACATAAAAATGCTTATATCTCGAAAACCGTGCTACATAGAGCGATTTCCACGAAATTTTTTATCTTCAGGGTATCTCTGCAGAGCAGCTATCCCAAAGAGCTTTCACTTGGTGAAGTTTCAGACCCATAGCTAATTACTCACCTACTCAAAATGAGTAAATGCGAATTATCTCTAAAAGTATTGCAGATAGCCAATTTTTCTCAAATAACTCATTCACCTACTTTTGGCAGAGCTTTCACTTGGTGAAGTTTCAGACCCATAGCTAATTACTCACCTACTGAAAATGAGTAAATGCGAATTATCTCTAAAAGTATTGCAGATAGCCAATTTTTCTCAAATAACTCATTCACCTACTTTTGGGAGAGCTTTCACTCTGTGAAGTTTCAGACCCATAGCTAATTACTCACCTACTCAAAATGAGTAAATGCGAATTATCTCTAAAAGTATTGCAGATAGCCAATTTTTGTCAAATTAATCATTCACCTACTTTTGGGAGAGCTTTCACTTGGTGAAGTTTCAGACCCATAGCTAATTACTCACCTACTCAAAATGAGTAAATGCGTATTATCTCTAAAAGTATTGCAGATAGCCAATTTTTCTCAAATAACTCATTCACCTACTTTTGGGAGAGCTTTCACTTGGTGAAGTTTCAGACCCATAGCTAATTACTCACCTACTCAAAATGAGTAAATGCGAATTATCTCTAAAAGTATTGCAGATAGCCAATTTTTCTCAAATTAATCATTCACCTACTTTTGGGAGAGCTTTCACTTGGTGAAGTTTCAGACCCATAGCTAATTACTCACCTACTCAAAATGAGTAAATGCGAATTATCTCTAAAAGTATTGCAGATAGCCAATTTTTCTCAAATAACTCATTCACCTACTTTTGGGAGAGCTTTCACTCTGTGAAGTTTCAGACCCATAGCTAATTACTCACCTACTCAAAATGAGTAAATGCGAATTATCTCTAAAAGTATTGCAGATAGCCAATTTTTCTCAAATAACTCATTCACCTACTTTTGTGAGAGCTTTCACTTGGTGAAGTTTCAGACCCATAGCTAATTACTCACCTACTCAAAATGAGTAAATGCGAATTATCTCTAAAAGTATTGCAGATAGCCAATTTTTCTCAAATTAATCATTCACCTACTTTTGGGAGAGCTTTCACTTGGTGAAGTTTCAGACCCATAGCTAATTACTCACCTACTCAAAATGAGTAAATGCGAATTATCTCTAAAAGTATTGCAGATAGCCAATTTTTCTCAAATTAATCATTCACCTACTTTTGGGAGAGCTTTCACTTGGTGAAGTTTCAGACCCATAGCTAATTACTCACCTACTCAAAATGAGTAAATGCGAATTATCTCTAAAAGTATTGCAGATAGCCAATTTTTCTCAAATAACTCATTCACCTACTTTTGGGAGAGCTTTCACTCTGTGAAGTTTCAGACCCATAGCTAATTACTCACCTACTCAAAATGAGTAAATGCGAATTATCTCTAAAAGTATTGCAGATAGCCAATTTTTCTCAAATAACTCATTCACCTACTTTTGTGAGAGCTTTCACTTGGTGAAGTTTCAGACCCATAGCTAATTACTCACCTACTCAAAATGAGTAAATGCGAATTATCTCTAAAAGTATTGCAGATAGCCAGTTTTTCTCAAATTAATCATTCACCTACTTTTGGGAGAGCTTTCACTTGAAGTTTCAGACCCATAGCTAATTACTCACCTACTCAAAATGAGTAAATGCGAATTATCTCTAAAAGTATTGCAGATAGCCAATTTTTCTCAAATAACTCATTCACCTACTTTTGGGAGAGCTTTCACTCTGTGAAGTTTCAGACCCATAGCTAATTACTCACCTACTCAAAATGAGTAAATGCGAATTATCTCTAAAAGTATTGCAGATAGCCAATTTTTCTCAAATAACTCATTCACCTACTTTTGGGAGAGCTTTCACTTGTTGAAGTTTCAGACCCATAGCTAATTACTCACCTACTGAAAATGAGTAAATGTGAATTATCTCTAAAAGTATTGCAGATAGCCAATTTTTCTCAAATAACTCATTCACCTACTTTTGGGAGAGCTTTCACTTGGTGAAGTTTCAGACCCATAGCTAATTACTCACCTACTCAAAATGAGTAAATGCGAATTATCTCTAAAAGTATTGCAGATACCCAATTTTTCTCAAATAACTCATTCACCTACTTTTGGGAGAGCTTTCACTTGAAGTTTCAGACCCATAGCTAATTATTCACCTCAAAATGAGTAAATGTGAATTATCTCTTAATAGTATTGCAGATAGCCAATTTTTCTCAAATAACTCATTCACCTACTTTTGGCAGAGCTTTCACACACGAAAATGAAAAATTGTGAATATCTCGGAAAAGCTATTTCTTTTGCTTTAATGCTCGGCGGGAGATACATACCGCGGCAGTGGTTTTGACAAAAATTTTTGTCTCCCCAAAAATGGTGGCCATTTTGAATTTTCAAAGTTTTTGCAAAACACAAAAATGCTTATATCTTGAGAACTGTGCTATATGGAGCGAACTCAACAAAATTTTAGACCTGCTGGGTATCTCTGCAGAGTAGCCATGCCAATTTTCAAAATATTTTTGTCTCGCCAAATATAGCGGACATTTTTAATTTTTTTATTTTTTGCAAAACACAAAAATGCTTATATCTTGAAAACCGTGCTAGATAGAGCAGACTGCGCTTACTTTGGTTGCCACAACAGTATAAGGCTAGAAACGAAGCATTTTCTTAATACTTTAGCACTCACCTTTATATCCTTTTCGGGACGCTTTGTTTTTGCTATGCAAAAACATTATCTTTTTTTTTTGCGAGCGATCCTCTAGTTAACGGTTCTAAGCCACCCATGTTTGTGGAGCCAGTTTTGAAAGCACTGGAAAAACAGCCAACGGGTTTGGAAGTGGAAGAGTTGGGAGCGGCTGCCCCTGAGAGACAGGAGGTCCATATTGTGCCTAGGGATGATACCTGGAGCGTGCATGAGCAATTTTCTGGGAAATCTCAAATCAAGTCTGCCGAAGAGGAGACTTGGACAGAAACTGACATGTCAACAATTTCGTATGACAAGTGGATCAGGGAAGTGGAACGCGATGAGCCAATTCCTCCTTTGGTATACCCGGTTTTGACGAAAAATATGACGTCAAGGAAGCGTTGCATTTTTGAAGCCTGTACGGTAACCACAAAGAAGCTTCGCGAACATGTGGAAAGGACGCATATTCCATGGAGTGTAAGCCGTCAGTGCTTGGATCTGGAGAAGGCCAAACAGTTTTTGAAGTTGCTAGGAAGAGAGTTGGGAGCGCATTCATTCCGGGAACTTTTGAGAATTATCGTGGAACAGAAATTGTACCCCGCCGCCGAGTCGACCAAAGCTTTGTCAGCAGCAGATCAGGAGAACATGCAGCTTTTTGAACGACATATAAATGGGAGAAGAGCCAATTTTCTTCTGACGGTATCACCCCCAAACTCAGTAGGTAGTCTCATTCACTGGAGACTAGTTGCAGGCCTTATGAATTATCTGGGTCATCAGGATACCACAGCCCTTACTCCTACTGAACAACAGGTTCCGTTATCCGGCATCTTGTATGGGGACGTAGTTGATGCACATTGTCATTTGCAGTTTTTGCAGGGCAAAAGAGGTGTGGAAATACATGGTTTGAAAAAGACAATCTATAACTATGGTCCAAGGGCTCAGCAAAATGTGAACATTGCAGCATTGGTTTCATCCTACTGTTTCCCGGACGAAGTTCCGTATCCCGATGCGGCAACTAGAGCCACGTGGAAGATGGAAGAGATTCCTGTTTATTGCTGTTTGGGGCTGCACCCCAAGGTGTGTAATGAGCCAAGGGACGATCTGTTGGATCAACTTGATCAGCAACTTATGTCGCCAGATGTCGTCGCTGTGGGTGAAGTTGGACTGGATTATTCTGGATTCCGTGTGAACCGAAATTGCCAGAAAAACATGCTGAAACAGCTGGCCCGTATGGCAGAGTTTGGTGGTTTTCCGATAGTCATTCACTGCCGTGACAACCCAGGATCTTCAACAGCGTATTTTGATTGCTTGAAAGTACTTGAGTCGGAGCTGTTACCGACTCATCCAGTGTACCTGCATTGCTTTACAGCTGGGATGCAAGTTTTTGAGGCCTGGCAGAAGGTATTTCCAGGAATGTACTTTGGATTTTCACCCAAGATTGTATGGGGTACTCATCATGTGGAGTGTCTAGACGTTGTGAAAAGGATTTCACTTTCAAACATTCTGCTGGAATCGGATTGTCCACTTTTACCCAATAGAGCTGTGGGAGAGCCACAGAACACTCCATGGTCCATTGTGAACGTTGCTGAAAAAATATCCGAAGTTGTGGGACAAAATACTTTGACAATTATGAAATACACAGCGCGAAATGCTAAAGACTTTTACAATATATAATCTCTATTTAGGAGATTAGTGAACATTGGTTGTGTTTTGTTGTGTTTTGGTTGGAATGTGTGCATGGCTTAGTCTCTGTTCGGGAGACTAAATTTAGTTTACTAGTTAAATATGAATGATTAGTAGTCTCTGTTTCGGAGACTAAGATGGTGATTGGAAGTTGCTATATGGAAATCTTGGTAAAGGGTTAATCAAGGGTCCGTTGACACTTATAGCATTGGTAACAGAATATCATGTGGTTATATATATATATATGGGAAAAAGAGAGAAAAACCTGTTTTTTTTAAATTTTCTACAGATTGAGGCCCAAGCAAGTGGGTGCACCCGGCCTGCGTCGGAGGGGTGATGGAGGCCGTAATTCCATTTTTTATTTTTTTTCTCTTCTTCTTCCTTTCATCAATTATTTAATGACTGTCCAGCTGCTTCATATCAATCATGTTTAGTACTGTTCCGAGTACTATTCTTCTTCTCGTCACTTTAAGTATACTTCCATTGGAGTTTCGTCGGTTCCATTTTCCTATTGGACTTACCAGAATGACGATCCATCTGTTTCATATTCACCATCGTTAGCACTCTTCTGAGTGTTATTCTCCTCTTCGTCTCTTCAAGTTTCTGGTAGCTTATCTGAGTGCATCTTCAGTTTCTTGCCAATAGTGACTGCTTCATACTCTGCACTGTGATATAGTGCACTTGTCCTACGACAATGAAGAAGTTATTGAAATAATAGGAAGGTAAAAGGAAGCTATTATTAAACCTGTCAAGGTGACGAGGCTGCCATATTAAAGAGACAGTTGATGTGTTATAAGAAAAGGGAATTATTGTTGGTTAAACACGGCAAGCTATCAGGACTGCTGTGATAAAAAGACAGTCAATGTGTTATAAGAGAGGAAAGGAAAAGAATGAATGTGGTGTGGTGCTGAAGCAGCAGATTTGATGAATTAGTGAGTACAGTTGTCGATGTGTTAAGAAGTGACATGGATTTTAGTCAATTTTGTAGTTAAATTCATCCAGGCTGAAGGTGTTTTTGTGTTAAATGGGATTTTATTGGATTTATTTTATTTTGGTGCTCAGTTGATTAAGTTACTAAGAGCAGATTTTATTTCAATATCCACTAGACATTAGAATATGGAGTTACTGTGGTGGAATGGGAAAGGAAAAGGAAAAAGTAACTGAAAAGTCTTCTCTCAGGAGACTTAAGTGACTGAATCATTGTGTAAAGATGGTGAAGTTTCACTATCTGGAAGCCTGCAGTAATTGACTAGTCTCTGTCTAGGAGACTTTGTAATTGCCAGTGGGATACCTAAATGTATTATGGATGTGAACAAATTTTGTGGGCCTAGAGTGCCATAGACTGTGAAAATTCAAGTTGGTGTTTTAATGAAAAGCGAAAATTCAAGTTGGTGTTTTAATGAAAAGCGAAAATTCAAGTTGGTGTTTTAATGAAAAGCGAAAATTCAAGTTGGTGTTTTAGTGAAATGTGGAAATTCAAGTTGGTGTTTTAGTAAAAAGTTACAGGCAGACGACTCCAGATCAACAAAGGAAGCACCCATGTGGACATCACAGGTGGAGGGCCATTTCTTTCAAGAAGAAGATAGGGAGTAGTGTCGTGACTGTCGCCGATCGCGCAAGTGTGATCGCACCTTTAGGTTCGAGGAAGTGGAGCCGCGCCTTAAGCAGACAGTGAGTCAATCAGCGGTCGTGACTTGTGTCTGCAGATTCCTGCGCCTGTCAGCACTTGAAGTCTAGATCCCAAACAGTTCACATCAAAGTAAGTTTAGTATATATTGTGTTTGTGTTAATTAACTTGTATGTATAAAGTGTCATATTCAAAAATACTATATAATGACAAAACTATAACCTAGTTCAAATGCATTCACCTCAACTTCCACCCCCCCTGGAATCATGTACAGTGAACGTCAATAACATAAAAAGACATTTTGTAACTGCCTATCAACAGACCTGTGTAGTCTTATGTATACTGCTAAAAACTGTTTTGTCTGGACTTTGGAACACTTGTTTTTAAAATATATGGATCCCAACTCTTTGTAAGATATAAAGTTAGCCTTTTAAAAAGACACATGGACAGAGAATATATTTATACAAGTTTAAATGTACCACAGAACTCATAAGCTAGCCTTTGCTTACTGGAAAATTTTCACAAAGAGCCCACAAATAACTTAATCTTTAGCAAATATTCACTGCAGGAATTCTGGCAACTCTGTGTAAACCTTCATCAATATAAATTATGTAAGATTAGAGCTAAAACTAAAGGCACATCATTGTGTTATATTTTTGCATAAATAAAAAGGGAGACTTGCACATAATGGCCACAAAAACACACAAAACATGTTAGTAAATAAAAAAAACACTGCGATGTTGATATGTAAAAGTAAATTTTATCAGGACTACATGTATTACACTTTAAAGATTAATAAAAAATATCATATTTTTGGGTAAATGGCCTTGTGACAAGGTTGGCAAAAGACATTCAGGGAAAAAGGAGTGGGGGGGGGGGGGGATAGCTTGGCTGGGATTCAAGAACAAGCAAAGCAGTCCCAGTACTTATTTGATCACTGTAACATACTGTACACGGACACATTTTAAGCATGTCTATTACTGAGAAGTCGGGGTGGGGGGGGGGTGGGTGAGCGGGGCACGGTGGCAGAGTGGTAACACTCCGCCTCCCACCTCTGAGGCCGGGGATCGATCCCCGTCATGGCCTTAAGTAGGAAAGCTGGTAGTTGCTTGCCGTTGGTCGGCAGTTTACAGTACACAACTATATGTACTGGTTTCCTCTGCCCTTCCAACTACCTGTCGTGATATAACCTGTACAGTGTTGAAAGCGACATAAAACCCCAAATAAATAAATACTGAGAAGTCGGGAGGTTTTTGTCTACAAGTTCTCCCCCAACAGTCCTACACAGGCACAGCCCGAAATCTCCCTCTCTCCTTGGTGCTACAAAATGTGTTTTTTCAGCCTTAGCTTGATTCCAGAAACAACAAAAGCACATGAACTTGAAATCTGTGTTCAACTTAAACTAGTTATGGTGATGGGGCATGTTGAAAAAACACAGATCAAGTAGGGTCCCTTGTATAAACAAAGGCAGTATCATTTACTGCTGTGCACACATTGTCCATGTTAACAGTGAAGAGTGTAAATTATTTATAGACTCTCTGGAAGACTGTAATAATATTACAAGAGGACTCAGAGAGTGCATACCTCTGCCAAGGCTCATAATAAGTAGAAATTGTATTATTTTGATGCAGTGTATTCCTGGTTGCTATATGGTGAAGTACAATGAAACTATTGCAGCAGTATTGGGAGATGTAAGATCCAAGCATTGTTTTATTCTGTTAACAAACAGATAGAGAAATGGACAGATAAACATAGAGACAAAGTCATGAAAATAATAACTCCTTGGCGGTAGTAAATTAAATGCATAAATTAGAAGGTACAATTTTTTTTAAAGGCTCACTGATAAGTAAATGGGAAAAATCATGCAGGCCAAATCTCAATTCCTTAAAGCAAAAATTCAGGATAATCGCCATAATCCACAAGAATTATATACCCTGTCCTTGTTGAATATTCTTGTCACCATTTGCCAACATAATTGTTCTATTTAGTGATTCCCTCCTGGGAAGCTTCTCTGCTTGAATGGAATAATACTTTTGGGGTGAAGTATAAACTTAGTGAAACCCGTTTCTAGCAGGCAATTCACATCAGTTTGCATAATTTTAGCTCTGACATACCAGCCATCCTTTTGTGCAGGCATTTGTGACCCTATGTTAAAATGTGCTGAAGTATGGGTCTCTAGCTTAAAGGCTCTTTGGAACCAACTCCTAGGGATGCCTTGTACTTGTCACAATCTATCATAAAATGTCCTGTTAAGCCACAATAAACACAGGTAAATGAAGATTTGTCCTTTGCTGGCCAAAATTTCCAACAATTGGACATTGTATGACCCTGTTTATCACAATAGTCACACCTATCATTTCTCAGTTTAGAGTCTTTTTTACCAGACTTCCTCAAAGGAAGTTTGCCTTAAAGTGCCCTGACTCTCCACAAAGAAAACACTTTGTGTCCTTAGTTTTAGTTTCAACTGTTGGACATTCTGTTGATTTTACCCTATTTGACTTCACCTGTTCGCAAACCTACAAATTCAAATTCTGTTTGAGAAAATCTTTTTGATAACTCTCCTCAAATGTATTCTTTTCACTTGGTGCATACTCTCTTAGATCCAGTAATTTCCTTTGTCTTGTTGCCTGAAATTTCTCAAACTCAATAGCTACATTCACTGTTTGCTGTAGGGACTTTGGACGACTCTGAAATATAGCTATTTATACCTCTCTGTCGTTTAGAGACTCCATAAAAATCTTTTCTATAGCTTCCCTGAGTTCAGATGGGAGCTCAATGTTAACACCTTGCGCTAATTCTGGCATTGACTCTCCATCTTTCCTAATCCTATCCATTAACTGTACCTTGTTACAGTTGAGTTTGATCCTCTGGGTCAAAACGATTACTGAGAGTTAGTGTACTAGTGTATGATAGTAAGTTCTATTACAATGTGGTAATACATTTAATACACTTACAGCTGAACCTCTAAGACATGTCTCTAACTCTAATGCCATTGTCTGCGTGTCCCATTCTGCTAATTGTGCAATCTTTGAAACTAGTCCCACCATTGACTCATATTTGATCCCTCTGTCTAATTGATAACCAGGTATGAAAGTAACAGGCTTTTCAAACCCTCTAGGATTCCTAGCATAGAAATCTCTTGGCACATACCCTGGTTCCCTATCTCTGTTTCTAGGGGTATTTTCATAGTCCCAATAGCTATCCTCGAATCTTTCAATGTTGTATATTTCAGGGCATAATCATGCGAGACTCTTAAACCAGGTCCTCTGTATTCAACTAAACTTCTAGAGTGTAACAAAGCTGTGTGACAAAGCCTAAGTAACAAAGCAAATAATATTTGTCAATATGAGATCATATCCTGGTCCATTGAGTCTAATTTCAGGACAAGTATATATAATTCATGTGTTTCATAGGAAAACTTTCTGAGTGTGTAGCGTGAATAGTGTTAATCTTTCTGGGGGATGATTTTTGTGTATGTCTAATGAGGGGTTATTAAGCGTCCCGCAAGGGACGCTTGTTTGTGTATGGGAGACCTTCAGGCTCCGCCAGCTCCGCATTTTGTTTTCCTTATAACTCTGTAACCGTTAGGTGGATTCTTTTCAAATTTGGCAGGTTTAGGCAGTAGCCTTGGGGAATTTTTTTGAATATGCTGCAGTGACATGTCAACCAATCAGAGAGGTCACATGACCAAAAATGTCTTTTTTTGATGGGGAAGCTTGTCCGGATGATAACTTGAAAGGAATTTTATCAATTCACCTGAAACTTGACAAATACATTCATTCTATTAAAATCTGGAAATCATTAGATTTTGGCATTGATTGGTTAAGAAATGGCCGAGTAATTAATGATTAATTAATCATTATGAATTTTCCAAATAAGGAAAACACAAAAATGCTTATATCTCGAAAACCGTACTAGATAGAGCAATTTCGACGAAATTTTTGACCCGCAGGTGATCTCTGCGGAGTAGCTATGCCTATTTTAAAAAAAAATTTGTCTCGCCAAAAATGGCGGCCATTTTGAATTTTCGAATTTTTCGCAAAAATTGCAAAACATAAAAATGCTTATATCTCGAAAACCCTGCTAGATAGAGCGATTTCAATGAAATTTTTGACCCACAGGGTATCCCTGGAGAGCAGCCATGCCAATTTTCAAAAAAAATTTTCTCACAAAAAATGGCGGCCATTTTGAATTTTCGAATTTTTTGCAAAATTGCAAAACATAAAAATGCTTATATCTCGAAAACCGTGCTAGATAGAGCGATTTCGACGAAATTTTTGACCCACAGCTTATCTCTACAGAGTAGCTTTCCCAAAGAGCTTTCACTCGGTGAAGTTTCAGACCCATAGCTAATTATTCACCTACTCAAAATGAGTAAATACTAATTTTCTCTAAAACTATTGCGGATACCCAATTTTTATCAAATAACTCATTCATCTACTTTTGGGAGAGCTTTCCTATGATGAAGTTTCAGACCCGTAGATAATTACTCACCTACTCAAAATGAGTAAATGCAAATTATCTCTTAAAAGTATTGCAGACAGCCAATTTTTCTCAAATAACTCATTCACCTACTTTTGGAAGAGCTTTCACATGGTGAAGTTTCAGACCCATAGGTAATTACTCACCTACTCAAAATGAGTAAATGCAAATTATCTCTAAAAGTATTGCAGATAGCCATTTTTTCTCAAATAACTCATTCACCTACTTTTGGGAGAGCTTTTACTCGGTGAAGTTTCAGACCTGTAGGTAATTACTCACCTACTCAAAATGAGTAAATGCTAATTATCTCAAAAACTATTGCGGATACCCAATTTTTATCAAATAACTCATTCATGTACTTTTGGGAGAGCTTTCACATGGTGAAGTTTCAGATCCATAGATAATTACTCACTTACTCAAAATGAGTAAATGCGAATTATCTCTTAAAAGTATTGCAGATAGCCAATTTTTCTCAAATAACTCATTCACCTACTTTTGGGAGAGCTTTCACTCTGTGAAGTTTCAGACCCATAGGTAATTATTCACCTACTCAAAATGAGTAAATGCTAATTATCTCTAAAAGTATTGCGGATACCCAATTTTTATCAAATAACTCATTCATCTACTTGTGGGAGAGCTTTCACATGGTAAAGTTTCAGACCCATAGCTAATTACTCAGCTACTCAAAATGAGTAAATGCGAATTATCTCTAAAAGTATTGCAAATAGCTAATTTTTATCAAATCAATCATTCACCTACTTTTGGGAGAGCTTTCACTTGAAGTTTCAGACCCATAGCTAATTACTCACCTACTCAAAATGAGTAAATGCGAATTATCTCTAAAAGTATTGCAGATAGCCAATTTTTCTCAAATAAGTCATTCACCTACTTTTGGGAGAGCTTTCACTTGATGAAGTTTCAGACCCATAGCTAATTATTCACCTACTCAAAATGAGTAAATGCGAATTATCTCTAAAAGTATTGCGGATACCCAATTTTTTATCAAATAACTCATTCATCTACTTTTGGGAGAACTTTCACTTGGTGAAGTTCCAGACCCATAGGTAATTACTCACACACTCAAAAGGAGTAAATGTGAATTATCTCTTAATAGTATTGCAGATAGCCAATTTTTCTTAAATAACTCATTCACCTACTTTTGGAAGAGCTTTCACACAAGAAAATGAAAAATTGTAAATATCTCGGAAAAGCTATTTCTTCTCCTTTAATGCTCGGTGGGAGATACACATCACGCCAGTGGTCTTGTCAAAATTTTTTGTCTCCCCAAAAATGGTGGCCATTTTGAATTTTCAGAGTTTTTGCAAAACACAAAAATGCTTATATCTCGAAAACCATGCTAGATGGAGCGAATTCAACAAAATTTTTGACCTGCTGGGTATCTCTGCAGAGTAGCCATGCCAATTTTCAAAATATTTTTGTCTCACCAAATATAGCGGACATTTTGAATTTTCGATTATAAAAAATGGTTATATCTTGACAACCGTGCTAGATAGAGCAGACTGCGCTGACTTTGGTTGCCACAACAGTATAAGGCTAGAAACGAAGCATTTTCTTAATACTTTAGCACTCACCTTTATATCCTTTTTGGGACGCTTTGTTTTTGCTATGCAAAAACATTATCTTTTTTTTTGCAAGCGATCCTCTAGTTTTGATTTCATTATGTACCATTTTATATGAATCATGAGTAAAATATTTTCATATAATGAAGAAAAAATGCAAAAATACTGTCATATGAATGAGGGGCACCATTGAATAAGAACTTCAATTTGTCATTTGAGTTTTCCCCGCCATTTCTGCATACATTTTAATGCAATAAAATAAGCACAAAACTAATTAAACTACACTAAGTTTTATACTTGACAATAACTATAAACAAATGTCCTATACTTTAATAACATATTTATATTAATATAGACAATGCTTGTCAATAGCTGTCAACAAATACACATCTATTACTATATCTAGCATATTAGTACGTTGCATAATTCCCAAAATATTGAAGAAAAATTGTCAATGTCTTGAAAAATTCTTAACGCTAATTCTCCATGATTAGTGGAGCCAGGTGTGCAAAGAATGTTTTTTTGTCTGCATGTTGCATTATTTAAGACAATTATGGCACATAGATAATCATAACTTGTATTTAAATAGTAACTTGTATTTACTTTTTAACAACTTCATAACTCATAAATGTGAGTTAATGAAATATATATCAGAGTTGGTTACTGAAATATACTAAAGCATATAAAGGTCCAGAGCGTCAGCAGCTTTGACAATTCATTACATTAAGATTAAGAGCATTCAGAAATGACAGCAGACCAAAGATACGGTTTCCATCTTTAAAATTGTCACTTCTGTTTGAATGATAAGGAAACTGCATATTTTGTCCAATTAGCTGAGTGAAGAAATAATTTTGATAATTATCATGTGTAATTCCTTTATGTTAAAAAAATTCAATCTTGAACTTCCTAGTTATTCTTAAATACCATTAACAATGTATGACTCTTGTGTAAGAGTTAAATGGCTAAGTTTTGTGTTGGCAACATAAACACAATGTTTTGAATTGTTATAACAAAGTATTTCATAAGGCTTATAACTTATTCAAAGGTGACTTTAAACATGATAAATCATCTTAGTTCATTGAAATGACCCGATATGGGAAAGTATTGGTTAAAAATAATGTAGCTTTTCCTTGTCACAAGTATATTTGAATAGACTATGGGGGATAATATATGTATTATATACACAAACATCTAGTAACTTATCTATTTTTTATGTACAGTTGCCTAATTAAGACATATCTAGCGATACTCTAAAATTCTAATAACGTTATAACATAAGTTTAGATGCAAGCATTTATTCTACTGTTCATGATTCTTTTACTGTTAAAAATTTAAAGTATTTAATTATTGGTACACTTGGTATGTGGTGTTAAACTAAGCAGTTTTTACAGCAAAGTCTAAGCAATAGCAAAGTCTCGGGATTACAGTTAAGTCTGTCTAAAAGTGAGCTTACCTTATGCAAACAATGACTTAAATATGGCCAACACCAATTTTTTATCAACTTCAAAATTTAAAATAGCTAAAAATAAATAAAAAATACATAAAACACTTCCCTGTGTAGCCTTTGGAAGTTTTAAGTGTGGTCTTTAGGTTTCCCATTGCAAGACAGACCATTTTTCACAAGATGTAAAAAGTGTCTAACAAATGGTATTTCTCATCAGTTTTTTTTATATTTTAACTAGAAAAGGGGTCAGACGACACAGTAAACCACTGTGGTTATTTCATGAATTCCTCTAAGCATAGTCTTGGCTAAGTCCCCCTTTTGTAAAATCCACATCAGTCAGAAACTTACTCTAGTCAAGAGTCTAATATTTAACACTCAAGCCTTAGTTAAGTCAGACCTTTTTGTGAAATTGGCCCCGATAAACAATTACATTTCAACAGTAATTTCTCTTTCGAGACCATTATTGTGTCCTACATGTCCTATCCCATTCTAATGATGTAACCAGAGGTGAAAGGAAAAGATTTTCTTTGCAAGGATTTCCAAAGGATCAACTTTATACAACAAAATGATAATTGTTATGGACACATTTAGGATGTGATGTTAAGTAATTATTAAGTGTATACCTGCACATGCATTTTTAGATATTTCAAAATTATACACCAATGTTCCTGCACAAACATTTCTGGTAGTTAGAGAGATTATGAGAGCACTATATGGATCAAATTTTCATAGTAGCAGGACCTTGTTCTAACAAAGAACTGGTTTAATTTGGGCATTAATTTACAATTCTAGAACCAGGATTTTTAAAAGTATTTTTTTCATTGTATAGATGGAATTTGTAAACGAAGAGCTGACATTCAGTCTATTGTTCTATTTATAAAACAGGCAATGTCATCTATAGTCACATCATTCCTGTTGCCCCACAGTTAATAATGCAATTGTTGTTTTTGAATATAGGAATATAGCATGAAAAAAACGTCTAAATGCAGAATTTTAGACGGGTTGACGTGGTATGAGCACGAAGGCGAAGTCTGAGTGCTTAGCCCACATCAACCCGTCTAAAATTCTGCATTTAGACGTTTTTTGAATGCTATATTCCTATTCTAACATGACTGTTTAAAATAAAATACCTAAAACACTTGTAAGATTAACAAAAATTATCCAAGTGACCACAATAGGGCACCGCCATGTTGGCTGTTCCATCAATTGAACAGGGATGATTTTTATTTTCTTCTAAGATATACAGTAAAATTTTTCTGTTCATTTTCTTTTACATTTTGAAAGAATTGTTTCTTTTAAAAGAAATTATCCTTTTTACAAACATTTTGCACCGTAACTAATGTAAATAACAAAACCGGAAACATTTTCTTCTGTTTATTTGAAATGCATTAGGAAGATGATGCAACAGCCTACATGTTGATTCAGAATTTTAGACTTTTCAGGAATCGCTCTCAACCAATCAGAATGACGGACACATCCGTGTCATGTTAGAATATGACTTTATAGCATAAGTGAGATGTGATTGCTCAAAGGAGTAATGCAGGTGTAGGTGGACCTTGGCGAAGATATGCACTCTCTCAGTGCTATTTTCCAGATGTAATGAAACTGATATTTTAACATAATAATAATAATTTTATCCAGAATGTTTAGCAACAATAATCAATAATATAATCAAGGTTTCTTGCATGATGAAATATACAATGAATTGTGAAATTATTCTCCATATAGAAATACTATTTAAGTGGTTTTCACCAAAATGAAAAACATCCTTCTCCTGCAATAAATTTGAAAACGTAAACTCTCAGAAAGGAAAAAAAATATAAAAACAATGTAGAAACAATTTTCCACTGTTTTATAGCTGCATAGATATGAAGTACAAAACAGAGTAGAACTAGACAAAATGTGCTGATGTAATGTGGTGTGTCCACCTAAGCTTATAGTATTGTTAGTGCCTACTTGAGGAAAAACCAGGAACACCAGATAACTTTTGATTAAAAAATTAAATGGGAAGGATGTGGGATGTTGTTTTTGTGTGCTTGTTGTGGCTTCTTGGGAAGTGCTTCATGAGGGTGTGTAAAAGTACTTGTGGTTTGGCTTTTAACACATCCATATCTCAAGGGTAACTTACAAGAGACTTGTGCACGTACATTGTCCTTGCTGGTGTTGCAAGATCTCCCCATTCACTTGCAGGGTTTGCACGTGTTGTATAATACATTCACGTGTACCTTACATCCATATGAACCCACTGTGGGGCCTGTAGCTAGTCACAGACTATTCTTTGATTTTCAAGTGTAGCCGCTCTTACTGGGAAAATATATCTTGTTTGTAGATCTCTGCTACCCCACTACCAGGCTACGCTCATATTTTTCAACAATATTGGCAGCACACTAACGTGTGTATACACGTAAAATGGGATGTAAGAGAAGCTTAACATCCCATCGTACGTGTACCTATGTCCTGGTTAGAAAAATTGGCTAATTTGCAAGGGACACTGAAGCTACACATGCGAGTTTGTAACAGAATATTAAGGTCGAAGAGAACCTTCAATGAAAATTTGTGTGCATGTTAATCTCTGTGTGCATGCAGTATGGCTACAAATGCATGTATCATGGGAAATTTACAAGAGACTTGGCCACGTACTCCTTACTACTGTTGTAGGTTCTATCCATTTACATAAGAGTTTGCCCATGCCGTATCATACACTCACACGTACCTTAAGCTTCTCTTACATCCCGTCATACGTGTATAGACACGTAAGTGTGCTGCAAATATTGTTGAAAAATATGAACGCAACCTGATAGTGAGGTAGCAGAGATTTGCCATGCAAACAGGGTGTATTCTCCCAACAAAAGTGTCACAACTTGAAGATCAAAGAACAGACTGCGACTGTCGTACAGTGGGTTTATATACCTGCAAGGTACACGTCAGTGTATCTCACAGTATGTCTATACAATGTACATAATTGGGGAGAACCTACAACACTTGCAAGGAGAATGCACATGCCTAAGTCTCTCGTAAGTTATCATTGAGGCATGAATGCGTTTGTAGACATCCTGCGTGCACGCACAGAAAATGTGCATGTCAATTTTAATTGCAGAGTCTATACATGTATATAAACCCACTGAGTGGTCTGTAGCTAGTCGCAGTCTGTTCTTCGATATTCAAGCTGTGGCACTCTTGTTGCGGCAATTCGTCTTATTTGCACACGCAAATCTGTAACTACACCATTACCAGGCCACGTTCATATTTTTCCACAATATTTATAGCACACTTACGTTTGTATATACATACGATGGAATGTAACAGAAGCCTTACATCCCATCCTACGTACACGTGGATTAGAGAAACCGTGACTCACCCCAGAACAATGTTAGAAAAACAAGACACAGTAAGCAACCTGGAAATGTACAAATAGAAAGTATTCAGAAAATCTTCTCAAAGTGAAAAAAGCAAAATAAAGGCAACATGATTAATATAAAAGCTGCACCATTTATTGATCACAGAATTCTAACAAGTACATATGGCCACTGGCAGTGACAGTTAATTAATAAATAATTACACTGACATTAGACATCTTATGTGTGAAAACAAGTGCTCCTTGGATTAATAACATTGCAAAACGTAGATAAACACTAGTTTACAAGTGCATTGGGACTACAAAAATTATTCACCACAAAATTGCAATCACAAGTATTGGGCCTCTACAGACCACCATATTTCGAAGAAACACAGATAACTCTGTTTCTTGATCAATTCCTTTAAGTGTTGCCCGACCTGACAGGCTGCTCATTCTTAATGACCTCATTGTGCACTGGAATGACTCAGACAAACATATCATAGGCACCCAGAAGGGGTGCACAACCTTACTACCTTATGTCAAAGAGTACACTCACAAAGACAATAACACTCTTGAGGTAATCATTAGAAGTGTTGATGCAGTAAGAACGTAACTGTGTGGTTATAGACTCTTTTTTATAGACTCTTACAGAGTTCAAAAATTAATGCAAGTAACACCCAGTTTGTGTGTATTTTCTTCTTTTAAGGTAGAACAAAGAGACTTCAAAAAACAAGGCCATCAAAAACAAGGCTGAAAGGGTTTTTGGTCTATAAGCACGAGCTGAAAACCGTCAGAGGCATGAGTAGTGCACTGAAGCGGTCACCCATCGCAGTGCCAACATAGCCCATTGCTGCTTTACTTCAGTGAATGGACTGGTACTCGTGACGTTAGGCCACAATTCAGGAAAGTATGGAGACACCCATATGAAAACAAAACGGAGAAAAGTGATCTCTAGAAGTGCAAGTCTTGCTATAGCTCACACTTAAAAAAAGAAAACAGAATGATCTCTCTAGCTGCAAAACCATCAGTAGGACACTCACATCAGAGCTTGGAAACAATTCCAAACACAAGCAGTGAAGACTGGAATCACAAATTCATAGAAAAGTACAGTGACAAAAAAGTGTGATCTCTAGAAGAGCAAGCCTTGCTAGGGCTCACATTTTAAACAAGTGATCTTCAAGCAGTGGGAGTCTTGCTAGAGCTCATCCTTAAAAACTTTTTCGTGGTACTGTTAAAACAAACCAAAAGCCCATCTCCAACATAATATCTAGCAAAAGTTGTTCAAAGAGCAGCTCTTCAGCAAATTGCTTAGCAATGTGAGAGTAATGGATTCCTCGAGTCTGGAATGAAGTACCATACACCACTAAAAGTGTCAGAAATTATGAAACATTAATACCAGCAAACCTATTCACAGAATATTTCCAGTTTGCAAGTTTGCAAAGCATAGGTAGATGTTTATATAATCTGTGCTATATTTAAGAAGTTAATAAATTTGGCTGGGGTAGAGGGCGTGGGTGGGGATGGGTGAGTGTAGTTCCAAGTCTAGACACAAAGAATGAAGGCACAGGTAGATCCCACCTTCAGTAAAAATATAACTGATCAATATTTTTGATTTATACATGCATAAGCTTCCGTACCAGTGATGCATGGAAGCAGGTTGCTGCAGAATTTTCTTCCAGATGGAATTTCCATCACACCCTGGGGGCTATAGATGGCAAGCATGTGGCAATCAGGTGCAAGAATGGTGGCTCACTCTATTTCAACTACAAGGGCTTCCATTCCATAATACTTCTGGCTCTGGTGGATGCCAAGTACAAGTTCCTTTGGGTGGATGTTGGCACCAATGGATCCAGTTCTGATGCACAGATCTTCAATGACTGCGATTTGCGCTCAGGCATTATTGATGGCACCTTGGATGTACCTGATGCAGAGCCATTGCCTGGTGATGACCGTGATATGCCATATTTTCTCATTGGGGATGATGCCTTCTCTCTGAGGACCTGGTTGATGAAGCCGTTTAGTGCCAGAGGACTTCCTGATGAGGAGAGGATCTATAACTACAGACTGTCTCGTGCCAGAAGGGTGGTGGAAAATGCGTTTGGCATCATGGCCAACAGATTTGGTTGTCTCCTCACCACCATGAGTCAGAATCCAGAGACTGTTACCTCTATTGTATTGGCCTGTTGCACATTGCACAACATCATGACACTGAGGTATCCAGGTATCCACCAGGGACTGGGTGATGAGGAGGATGACAACCACAGAGTTATCCCAGGACAGTGGAGGCAAGGTGCTTGTTTGCAGGACATTGAGGATGTGGCTGGTGGCAACAGGGACACACAGGTTGCCAAGAGACAGAGACTGTATTTGAAGCATTATTATAATGCTCCAGTAGGGGCCACGGCGTGGCAAAGAGACATGATTTGAGACTTTCACATATGCCAAGGACATTTCTTAGTAGTGACTGTATTGTGTTAATTATTGTTATGATTCAGTGCTGCATCATTATCTGTGTTATATTTTGTATTGGGCGTGATATACTTGTTGAAATAAGGTTGCAATGTTCTTGTATTGCAATAAAGTTATTGTCCTATTGCACTTCATATATGTATTATGTGTATAATAGGGTCAAAGAGGTTAAGTCTGAAACCAAATCAGGTCAAACATGTAACAGGTCACACAAACCAGTTCACAACCTTGCCACCACAGGGGCCAGAAGGTCACAAAGGTCAAAAATCAATCAAGGCCATAACTGAAGGAAAGTTAAGAAATCTAACCAGCTGCAAGGTGGAAACTCTGCAACCAAACGCCGATTGCTTTGGAATCAGAGCATAATAAAATCCAGAAATGGAAGATAAACAAATTTTAACATTGGCCACCTGTTAAAATTTGTTTATCTTCCGTTTCTGCATTTCATGCGAAACAGTGAAACTTCCACAGTGAACCACTCACATTGGGTCATAACAGGTCCTGGTAACCACTGGGCCACTTTTTTGGATCCTTCATGTTAAGATGTGACACCATCCAAGTATTATGCCAATGTTTTTGAAACATGAGAAAAACAAGCAATCACATAAACAATTTATTATTCCAACAAGGTCAAAAAGGACAAATCACAATAACATAGTAAGTGTACTTTTTAATAAAGAAATGCAGACACATTAGTTCACAGCTAAGGTTAACATACAACTGACAAGAACAGCTGTCAAAGTGAAACTGGTTACATATACTATTAGTAACAGCTAAGGTTAACAAACTACCCACAAGAACAGCTGTCAAAGTGAAACTGGTTACATATACTATTAGTAACAGCTAAGGTTAACAAACTACCCACAAGAACAGCTGTCAAAGTGAAACTGGTTACATATACTATTAGTAACAGCTAAGGTTAACAAACTACCCACAAGAACAGCTGTCAAAGTGAAACCTGGTTTATAATAGTAATAATCATAGTAATACTTGAGCCAGACATAGCAAAAATACACAAATAAATTACTTTACACCTGTTTGATAATTACTTCTTACATCTCACCTAAACTACTTCTTAAGTGTCTATAGACAAAGGACAAAGTTATTTCTAAACCTAAGAACCTTGAGAATCATCCTGATTAAGTAATGCCATAGGTCTCATGGGTGTTGAAGGCACACTAGGAATACCTGCAAATGACGCATTTAAATCTGACAAATTCAGGTCTGACAGTCCTATTGTCCTTCCCTCAGTGTCTTTGATAACAAACTTGGTGGATGAAGTGCTGGATGATGAACCCACTGACTGTCCAGAGGTACTGGCCCCCGATGGGGTCTGGAAAATAACAGTTGTCTGGCTCTGGGTGTCTGACCCTTGAGGCAAAGGGGTAGAGGAGGCTAGAGCTGCGGGCCCAGGTGCGGGTGGCGGAGGCATTTGTGTGATGGTGTACTGTTGCTGTGGCTGCGGCTGCTAGAAAATAAGTTGCTGCTGCAGCTGCTGTTGCTGCACCTTCATCTGCTGCTGCATACTGTCCAGCTGCTTCTGCCTGTCATTCAGCTGCTTCTGCCTATCATCCAGCTGCTTCTGCCTATGAAGCTCCTGCCTCTGGATGTCCCTCTCCGAAAGCAGCTTGGACTCCTTGATGGTCTGGTTGAGGAGGTCCATACTGCGCATCTGATATGTGGGCCAGAGATCCTCGTGGATGTTCAACATGGCACATGACATCCAGCCAGCCCAAGCAGTCCTGTCATTGGTCTGTGCCTCCATAGATGTTAAGAGTCTGTCCAGCCTGTCAGAGATCTGGGCACTGTTGTCGCTCTGCTCGCACATCTTGTCCAGGAGCTCTGACTCAGTGCTGGCACTTCTCCTTGTGGCTCTCCTGCCACTAGTCCCAGAGAGGGTGATACCTGGAGGAGGAGTGCTGCACACTCTTGGTTCACCCAGTGATCCTGACTTCACGGGCTCATCTGCAGGATCCAAGTCAGTGGATAGGTGTGAAGGCATGGTGGCAGTTGCAGAAGCAGCAGAGGCCGATGAGGTGATGACAGAGGCAGTGGTGGTAGCAGATGAGCAGGTAGCAGAGGCTGAGGTGGCTGCGGCAGAGGCAGTTGTGGTGGAAGCTGGTTTCAACTGAAAGTACAGTAGAACAAAGACACATGGTAAGCATATAGTATACATGTTCAACAAACAGTTTAGGTAGGTACTGTGAAGTAACAAGTATGAACTCCTGTGTCACTACAGAAAACTTTACAGATTTTTGCCAAACATTAGTGTTACAGCTACAAACTTGTATCCATAGGTAGTCACTGTTTACAAGTCAAGAATACACAATGCAGCAAAAACATCAGGATATCCAGGTGAGTCAGACTGTGAGAATGTACTTACATTGCAGGACTGCCTGGAGGGGACTCTGGAGATGTGGTCATCCAGGAAGCTGAAAGACCTCAGGATCCAGGTGTCCCTGTCTGTGTGTTCCTTTGCCCCGTCACCAGACTTCTTGCAGGTAAGCTTGCCATACCTTGTCCTCATCCCTTTGAACCAGATCGTCAGGTCGATGGCTGAAAAAGGAAGAGGAGACACGGACACATTAGGTAGGTTATCAAAGTAACAATGGGTTACATTAAGTTTTAAACTGCTTTACATCTGTGGTGTCATCTGCAAATGGGTGAAGCCTAATACATCACACGATGACAGAGTACAATTCAAAATAACATAAATTAACAGAATAAGTAAACATTCAACATAAGTCCATTTACACATTACTGTACACGTAGTACCTCCATCACAATTTAAATTATTACCTGAAACTATGAAAAGGTTAAATCATAATGGTTAGTCTAACTCACCTTCCAGGCCCATGGCCCTGGCCTGGCTGGCCTAAGCAGCCTCCTTCCTGTCCGTGTCCCTGTACTCCTTCTTGGCCTTGTTGTACATTTCCGGATGGTTCTTGAGCCACTCAGCCATCTCATCCTCTTGCCCATCTGTCATCCTCACCAGCCTCTTCTTCTTGAACCTCCCCTGGGACTGGCTGTCTTGGGTTGCCTCTTCCAAGTCATCTGTGTCTTCCGGCTGGGTGGCCTGAGTGGCTGTATCCCCTGGGTCTGATGATGAAGCTTGAGTGGCAGGCAGTTCATCTGGCTGTTCAGGCTCCTCAGATGCTTCAACAGGAGGCAGAGTGACCCTCTTCCTCTTTCCAAGTCCAGGTCTCTTCACCATATTTCTTGTATGAAATATATCCAAAAATTTATCCAAAGTTCGTCGATGTGTACGCATTGAAGAAACATTCGCAAGTGATGACAATTGTTCTCGGTGCCCTGCTTTTATAGTCTCCAGCCAGTTCGCCGCAACCTACGAAGGTCGTAGCTGATTGGTAGCCAGTTCTTCGCATGTGTAGTCAGTTCGCCAATCACCGACGAACTACTGTGACATTCGCTTCTCATTGGCTGAGAGGAGTGACGAATATCTCCGGGGCCTCGTAGCATATTCTTCAGGGGCGACAATGCATGACTTCCCTGCTGCGAATATCGTTGTTTGTTCTTCGTCCTTCAGCCGACAATCTTCAAAGGAAAGTTGGCGAACAATGAAAAACAATGAAGAAGCCTGCTATGAAGTGGTAAATTGGGGTACGAGGGTGCTACGAAGTTGACGAATCCACCACCATCTGTGAAGAATTGCAAAGAAATGGACGGAGCGTGGCGATAGTTTTGAACAGTTTGAAACTGTCGTAGCCAGATGACGATCCATGGAGAATGTTGGAGAACAGTGACGATGGACCAAGAATATGCTACCAACAAGGACGAATTGCATGATCGCGCATATTCGCCACTAAACATTGCCACAGTGTGACCTGGGCATTAACAAGAGACAAATGTGCACAAAATCCTCTATGCTCCCTTTTCTGATGGTGATAGTAAAGATATTCACTGATGTACTTGCACACACTAAATAACTCACTAATTAGCCTTTCAATTTGTTTTTTATAAAGATGATAATACATTTTCAGGATATGCAGGTTATAAGTTATTGCTTTCACATCAGCCATACCCTGATTGCCTGCAGGGGACGATTTCATTTTGACTTTGAAAATTTTGTACCAATTTAAGCTGTGTAGCAAATTGCCAAGCCAATTTATGTCCACCAGCAAGATAAGTGGTTTCCTATTTCAGTTATTTTGATTAGTTTAAGTGAGGAAACTGCCTGAATGACATACTAACAGAATATATATTGGCACTTAGATGGCATCAGCATGCTCTTTTGCATACCAAGTCGAAATGATGACAGAGATAATTTAAATAAATTTAGTAACTTTCCCCCAAAATTTGGAAATTGTGCCAAATTTCTGTTTCTGTTTATTTTTATCCCCGAAAAATCACTGCAAAAAGTTTTTTTTTCATTTTGGAGTTTTATGTTAGTATGACTTGCGCTTGTGTCAATGCATAGTTTAATCATAGAATAAGCCACAAAAAAACAAAGGCCCAGTAAACATTAAAAACGTTTCACAAATGGTATAAGTATTTACAAAACGTTTTTAAAGCCTATTTAAACCATATCGTTTACATTGTAATGTAAAAAAAGTTTAAGAAACATTCCCTATACAAACGTTTTTGGTAATATATTTATGAATTGTTCATAAAATAATTCAAGAAACTAGTTTTGACTGAAAAAAAAAACCCATTTTTGAGACATTTATAAAATAACCGAAGTTATGAAAGTTATTCTGAAAATGTTTTTGAAAGATTCATCATGAAATGATTTATAAACAGGATGCCTAAACTGTTCAAACAACATTTATTGACAATTTAAATGTTTACTCTGAAAATGTTTAACAAACGTTTAATAGCAACAGAGTCCTCTTGTGTGACAGGATCACTAGGTCCAAGAACCAAGGCATGTTCAACCACCTTGGAGCTATGAGGATCACTAATAGGGACACCGAAGGAAGTGCATACAGATTACTGTGTTCTAAAGATAGTGTCAATGTGTTCACTGCCAAGTCCTCCTGACCTGGGATTAGGGAAACGAACACTGCTAGTTTGTTGTTGAATCTGGTAGCAAAAAGTCTGTCTGGGGACGGGCCACTGGTTGCAGAATTTGTTCAATACCTCCTGTAGAATGAGGTCATTCTGAATAATCTATGCCTGTTGGGATGTTGTCTGTCCAGATAGAATACATGTCAAGATGTCTTGTTCTGGCATTTATTCGGACCAGCATGTGCGGGGCTAATGGTGATTTTCCACTGGAGCCGACCCTACGGACTCAAGGGTCAGTTAGCTGAGTCAGGGATCAGCCACAAAAATCACAAAGAAAGTGTGAAAAAATATGGGTCATTGTCAACTCCTCACCTCAAAAGGATGGATTACATCCTGACCTGTACAACAGGTGAGCTCATTGCAATAAGCAGTAGTGACAACCCAATAATATTTGAGGAGTGTCTATGTGATCTTTAATGTATGTTTTACCATTACACCCTTAATCAAATTCTCAGCCTTTTTCAACAAAGTAAGTTTAGGTGATGAGATCCAAATGCTATGTTGATTGTCTTTCAGCTAACTTAATCGATTTTTGTGATTGGTCAACACTTTATCTTTTTTCCCCCAGAAACTGCTATGTTGGAAAAGCCTGACAAAGTCCGTGACAAAATAACTACTTCTTCCGGTTTCTGAATGTTTACATCATACCTGATACGGTGTGAAGTGACAAGGGCTAGCCTGTTTGGTGGTAGGATAAGACATAAAGCAACAACGATAAGACTTAAAGTGACTACAATAAGACGTAAAGTTACTAAAATAAGATCTGAGGTGGTTAGGACAAGCCGGTTTCATCGTATGTGGAGCTGGGACCAGGAAGGAAAGTTGTGGCGGGTTGATGAAATACCAAACATGTTTGATATTTAATAGACCAACTGAGTAAAGCGGGAACCCCGAACCGGCAATGTAAACAATGCAAATTGATCCTAGAGTTGAGAAGGGTCAGCTTCAGTCAACACCCCAGAAAGGCCGCATGTTCGTTCGGCCAGATATTAACTTAGAAAAAAATTAATTTACAGTTCAAATTTTCTATTGTGATGATGTATGGTATATTTGTAACTTACAGGATTTTTGAATTGCTAACCAAAATTATCATTTGATGATAAATTTGTGATGCTACGTATCCATAATAAGTGGTGCTGGTGTGTACAATACATATATCCCTGTCTGTATGTCCTGTTATTTAGGACAATATTAGTAACTTGTACAAACAACTTACTAACTCATAAATGTGACGTGACATGTTGCAAAAAATGAATTGTTATACTAAAGATGTGCGAGTATTGCTGTAACAAAACACATCCTGGAGTGGTATTCACAAAAGGTCTCAGCCAAGTCTTAGGCTTAACTTTTGTATAAAAATATCATCAATTTAAGCCTAATACGTGGCTAAGACCTTTTGTGAATACCACCCCAGGTTTGGAAAAAAATAAGGATAATCTTCACTTTTTTAGGCATCAGTATTGATAACTATTACACGGGTGGTCACTGAGATAAACGGTCATAGAGATAAACTGTCTTCAGAAATTATAACACAAAATTAGTTAAAAGGTTTAAACAACAATATAACACAAAACAAATGTTATGGTAGGCATTGTTTAAGGATATGTTGTCATTTAGTTTGTGCAGGTTTGATATTTACACTATTTAAATTTGAAAGATTTAAAGACCTTTGATCTCTATGACCATTTTATCTTTGTGACCACCCGTGTACTCTAAAACCGTTGGTGATTCATTGTTTTACCCCATTATGCTGTGGTTGTTCTTATTGTCTGGGCTGAATACAATAACTTTTAAAATAAAAAATGCTCACATTTTCTGTTTCAAAATGGCCCCTGGCCTTGACTTAATTAGAAATACAGTCGTTTGATTGGTTGATGCTATTGTAGTAAACAGGATATATGCTGATTTGCGGTATTTTGATTGACAGAGTGGAAAAGTCCACTGGTATATTTGAAGAGCTTACGGACTCTCAATAAGTAATTACTTTAACACAATATCATTCATTAAAATGAACATTATGATGTATTGATAAGATTAAGAAAACAAATCTTAATGGTGGCTTCCTTCTTTGAAATTGTCACTTCTTATTTGATGACAACAAGGAAACGTGACATATTTTGTCCAATTGTCTGAGTGAAGAAGTAATTTCTATAATTAGATTCTACCAATCATGTGTAATTCTGCAATGCTAAAATAAACTAGTCATGAGTTTCCTTGTTAATGGTTAGAAGTTTAAACTAGAACAATGTGTGGCTTATGTATAACGGTTAAATGTTTACAGATAATTAAGCTATATATTTACAAAATATAAACATGTTACTCCAGTTATATGACACATTTCCTTAGGATTATACAAAATTTAAAGATCACTTGAAATATTGTCTTCTTTGCTAAGTCAAAAGACAATGTGAGGAATTTTAAAAATTATATGTCTCATTTTCCTTGTCACGAATATACCTGAAATAGACCATGTTTCAACTTCCAAGGGTGTGTACTTATTGTGAGTTTAAGCATGTGCAATAGACGTGAACATAAGCACTGAATCATGTAGCCAGTAAACCAATAGACATGAGCTTAAGTACTTTTTCATGTAAATACACTAGGCAGATCCGGATTGAGGAACGATTGTGTAGGATAACACTTAGGTTGTTCAACATTAGTTGATCCCACCCAAATTTCCTTTATACAGATATTTTTTCTTCTTCTTCGTTCAGGATTAGTTTCAGTAGAGGTAAGAGATTCCTGTCTATTATTTAAAGAGTAGTAATGCACATTTCTTGTATCCTATGTTTGTGAGACATTTCAGTTCAATTAAACACAGTTAGTAATTCTATCAGTGACGATCTGCATCTGAGAAATTGCAGTTAAGATATGTGCAAAACTTCAGAAAAACGAGTGTTCCAGAATTTGAGTTTGAAGTGAACTTGAGTATCCAGTAAGTTGATAATGTTTTCTGAATCTTCCTGGTCAAAGCAGAGTAAAAGTCCACTATTCTTTCAAAAATCACCCCTATGACCTTCCTAAACACTCTGAATTGATCCTATGATGCTGGGTGATAATCCACAGTAGTTCAGTATTTGGTTCTCTTTGAAAAAAAAAACAACACCATTGACAAAAGACATTAAGAGTCTTTGCCAGTTCAAAATTTTCACACATCTGATCACAAATCAGTCTAACATTGTTTCCATCAGTATTTTTTTTTGCTTTTTATGCACCCAAAATCTGGAGGGATCTGCCTGATAACATAAGTAATTCTAACTCTGTTTTCTCCTTCAGAAAAGAAGTTTAAAACTTACCTGCTGGCAAAAAGCCTACCCGCCTTTGCCAGCCCACCTTTTGTAAAATTACCTGGATATATAAATGAACTAACTCCTACTGCATAGGTTTATGGTTGCTCCTTAGAATCTCTCAATTGATGGGGTTAAGCGCTGTAAAAAGTTCTTATTAGATTAAATTGATAACAAAGACTGATGAAGTTTGGCTTACAAAATGTGTGACACACTTCATGAACGTTTCTGATCAAAATAGGAATGTAAGATGAGTTACAACTAAAATTGTGATTTTCAGGTTTGATCCACTAGAGGAGCAAATGCCTTTGGGACCCCTAAATTTACATGATTGTATTGAATGTATTACACAACTCTCCACAAAAGTCGATGAAACCTTTTTATTTTTTGACATAAGTATATTCAAAATACCAATCACACAAGGGGAACAGGATATTCAAGTTAACAATAACACTAAGGAAACTTTCTTATCCAAACTGAGGTTTGTATACTGTTATTTGTAACATGATTCGGCTCAGTGATTCACATGTGCTTTGGGTTTAAATCTTATTCCACCTATTGAATGTGGATGTATAAGCGGAGTAATTCCGTTTTTATTTCCTCAAAAGAAAAACCAAGTTATTTCTGTCAATAGTTTTCTGAGCAATTTAAGAAATAAACTGTTAAACTCTCAACCAATGCGATTTGTCTAGCTCATGAATTATAGATTCCAGACAAACAGTTAAATTTCAATAAAATCAAAATAGTACTGTCCCAGTATACGGTTTGACCATCAAGAAGATTCCATTTAGCAGAAGTTCTAATTAAAAGTTTTGAGATTAATACATTATTGCAAGAATGGTCAGCATCAAATCAGTTTTGAGAATTTACCCAATATCTATATTTTACAAGCTGGTATACATACAAAGTCATATTCAACAAAAATCTCAAATAAACTTAGTCAAAATGTAATCCATTTGTAAATAGAAACATATATTTTGTAACTGTTGTATTGGGAAATTATCTTTGCTAAGCCTAGCAGCGGATGCTATGTGATTACTGGATTCTGTTTGTTTTCTTGTTTATTTATATTTTATCAAGACTTTAAATAAAAAAATAACAAAACAACTGCACAAATTTAAATCAAATTTTCAGAATAAGTGGATCTTGGTGTAGCATAGAACTAATTTATTCTTGATCTAGAACCATCCGCAATCAATTCTCCATTCAGAAGCAAATATTTATTTACCTTCTGGACTATATCTTTGTATGTTATTTGAATAGTTAAATAATATGCTAAAATTAAATATTCACACAAATGAACTAAATTTTAGATTTCCAAAGTTAATAATAAGTGTGCACTTTATAGAGTAAAACAAATGTTAAATGAAGGTTTTCTGAATTGACATACCTTTCTACATACAAAAAGGCTAGCTGGCTCAGATAATACTTGCTACTGCAGTGTATATTTTCATCATGAAACATTTACCAGAAACTAATCTCATTTCACATCTTATAGTTGATAAAAGAAGGGAGTGTTATAAATATACACTGTTCACAGCAAAGAATAGAAACAGTTCTTGTTCTCAGTATTAGTGTCGGCAGTTCACCCTGAAAGTGGATCCTGTTATATCTATCTTTTGTTCTATATACTCACACATTTTGTAAGTTTTATTGGCTCAACTACAGCTAGAACAGTGTTACTTTTACTATGTCCATGAAATGCTCCATTTTATAACAGATAATGTAATGTAAAAACCAATATATAACAGAACAGTTCTAAGCTAAACCAAGGCAAGTGAGCACAAATGACGTCGCCCACACATGTTTATTTATTTCATGTGCTCTCGGCAATTTTCAGGAGGGAACATGTGACTGCCCAAATAAGGCAGTGCTTCTGTAGTTTTAAATGCAAATTACAGCAGATATAGGCAGCTTTGACACATAAAAGTTTGTCAGTACATTTATAAAAAATAAAGCTTGAATTTACACTTAAAATAGGTATGTAAAAAACGCTGATGTCATCCTATGTGGCAAAGAACTAATTTATTCTTGATCTAGAACCATGCACAATCAATTCTCCATTCAGGAGTTTCTTGATTGCTTTGTTATCATAGTGAGATCAGATATTGGCAAAGGATAAGCTGATGTAGACACTCCATTGTTTTAAATATAGAAATCATTCAATCACTCCGATAACCCAAGCATTTATGTTGGCAGGGCTGACAATATCTCTAAATGTCATAATATAGAACTGATGCATGTCCCCCGTGGATACATATATATATGTAGCTCTAAAGTTAATATGGAGACTGGACAAACCTTTATTCTAGCAAAAGTCAAGAGTCAGTGCTTGTATATATTTAGGTCCAAATGAAAATGGTTGAATGATTGTTAATCTCAGATGTTAAGATGTCGAGGTGTTAACATTCACAGTAAATGACTTAGAATTGCCAGTGCGGTGCCCCTTCATGCTGACTGTCCTTTACAGACCTGATACATGTGGACTGAAAAGCGCCACATAATAAGGTTTGGCTTAGGAAAAGGAGGACCATCAAGACTGATTGGTGAGTAAAACAAATAATTGGATGTAGATTTCTATGTGTATGAAGTGACTGTGTATGGAGGTTTTCCCCATTTTTATACTTTTTGCTAAATGTTATTGTGACAACAGTTTCACAGATAAAATAACTATGCTATTTATACTTCTTCTGTCAATATTTACCCGTGTAATGAACGTAAATAGTGGTTTTTAAATTTTAACACAAAAAACTTAACTATACACTATTATATTGTGTATGTATGGTGACCTTACATGTGCACAAATATTAGCGAAAATTTCATTTTGTGGTTAATAGTCACTCGCGAATATAGTGAAACTTACTAATGTCTGTTGATGCTTGTCACAACTTCTAAGTCCACTGGGTGTAAGTTGTTTTCCAGTGTAAATGAACAAAGATCACATGTCAAAGCATTTATTTGCTAAAATGTCAAGTTTATATACTAAACAACATAGGCGTAGGAACTGGGGGGGGGGGGGCAGCGGGGGCGGCCGCCCCCGCAGCCATAAAGTTGGGGGGGGCGGGGATATCTTTTCGCCCCCCCCCAACTGTTTGCAACAGAACTAAACTCCAATTTTGAAGTTATGTAAATTTTTACAGGCAACTCAGTAATATGTGGTCAAATTACACTTTTACCCTATTCACTGCTCATATGTACCATTGTGTAAGCTACCATTTGAACTATAAAATATTTATTTTTATGATTTGTAAAAGGAACATTTTCAGTTAACCTATCATGGGATTTGCAAAATTCTTTGAAACATTTCACCTATGCAGACCAGACCAAAATCATACATACGGTAATCTTCTACATTTAATTTACCGTATTGCTAATTATTTAGAACTTAGACATGTAGTTTCAAATTCACACAGAGAAACAGTTTAGCACAACAATTTGTCAGCTGATGAGAGTTTTCCAGAAAACTCTTCTTTCTTTACTGTGTGTTTATTGGACCAAGCCAGTCCAATGATTATACATCCCTCTCAGTTTGGGTATTAACCTTGCTCAAAATAGATCTTGCTTCAGCTCGGCACTTGAAGGACAGGTCACAAGTTCTGGAAACATGTAGTCAAGATATTAGAAATACCTTTCAAATGCAGAGGTGACTATATGTATTTCTCTACCAGGACAAGCTCGGGGAAACTTAGGATTAATGTTAGTCACACTGTTGTCACAAAGATTTCCTTTGGTAAAGGAACTTTACCAAATAACATCCTAACAAAAGACTAAATCTGGTAATTAATAATTGTGAATCACACCAAATGGATGCTACAAAAATACCCAGTGAATGCCTATAGCATGAAAGATGGCCTGTCTGGGGATACAGGTGTCGAGTCGGTAAAATCTAGTTCCTCGCCCCCCCCCCAATCCAAAATTGCTTCCTACGCCCCTGAACAACATTACACACCTTGCCTTAATGAAAACCTGCCACTTCTCCCTACCTTTTTGCTCCAGAATTTCTTCCCTTGTAATTGACTTGTGTGTGAATTAAACCGTTTTGGAATCAGGTCTCCATGTGTGTCTGTAAGTACAATCCCATTTATCACAGCTTGGGTATTTTACTGTTTTAGTTTTTATTTTAAACCTTTCAAACTGTATACTAAATAGACTTGTTTGGGACTTACCAGCCTGCATTGGCAAAATGTGCACGCTGTGGAATCAAACATCCCAGACGTGTAGCTGTTAGATGTTCAAAGACTTCAACAGATACAGTGATGAGAGCACATTGTCAGAGGTTGAACATGCCTTACCAGCCAGATCAGATGCTCAGTCCCAGGTAGATTCGAAGTTAAATCTCATTCTCAAGAAAAGGCAAAATTTAGAAGATAAGAATCAAAGACTTGAAGAAAGATTTTTGCAGCAAGAAGCTGGGGTGGCCACCTCTCGTGTATCTCATAGTTCACCCAAAAGATCACATACATGCACAAACGTATGTGGGGTCAAAAGGCCTAAGAAAACAAGCTCACAGTGGGAAGTTCAACTACTTTTTTCAGACAACTCACACTTAGAGGATCTCAGTGTTACACTTCCTGGATGTGCAAATGAGCAATGAGCAAATGCAACATCAGGTCCAAAAACAGCTGGAATGACTCCAAGATGATCCTCAGACAATGTTGTTAAGGTAGCGATACCATGGCCACACCATCCTGTTTTCCTAGCCAAGGAGGTAACTTACCAGAATATAAAAACCTGTGGCCAGTCCAATTTATGGTTGGCTTCCTGGGATGCAATCAAGAATGAGCATGCTGTAATACAGTAGGCATTTATTTCAAGATGCTATCAAGACAAATTGGGTAACTGCTCGCCATGCTCAGCTAGTCCTACTTCAGGACATCAAACCAGGTAAATGCTCTTGTAGGCGTCCTGATGCTATTGAGAATATCAAAATCCGCAAAGTTATCTCCCCCAAAGGTAGTGTGAACGTCGCCACAGGTGTCCAGTCTTCAGGCAAAGGAAGAATTTGTCAAGAATTTAACAGTAATTCCTGCAAATTATATTCAGACCACTCTGTGGATGGCTACATCTTTCGTGTGCCTTATGCTTCAAGGAGGTAGGAAAGTTTTTTGCACATACGATGGTGGACTGTTGTAGAAAAAAAGCTGGGGACACAGGGAACAAAGCAACAAAGACCGATTGAAGGCACAAAATGCAGCCTAGACATTTTAATTCCAATAGACTTATTAATTCAAACCTGTATTGAAATATTAACATTAACTGTTCTTGCCACAGCTCTGGTATTCAAGATACTTTTGATATTAATATGGATGCACTCAGTATGTTCAGGAATGTTGTCAATGCTTATAGTTATGACATTTTGACTTGTAATTGTTTTATTTCTGAGAGTAGTGTCAGTGATAGGGGCTTTAACAGTAATGACTCACCGTATGATTTGTCAAGTACCTTAGGTACTGATGTTCACATTGTGTCTTCTGCAAGTAGTGTTTCCTTAGAATATATAGAAGTTTATCACAATATGGCATTGTCAGAATCCACCTTGCTAAATCAATTATGTAATTGTCAGAACATTCACTGGTGTTTCATACATAACACAACTGATGCAAATTATCACAACTCTGTAGACAGAAGTCACACCTTTGGGTTCATTAATCACACCATTATCCTGGTACCTTTCCACCCTCTAATGCCATTGAATCTGATGATTTAATTGATTGGGCTTTAAGGCTCATATGGCTACTTTTGCTATTAACAGTCCCAATTACAAACAGGCTCGCATTAAGGTGCCAACTGAATTAAACATTGAAAACTGGAGAGCTCTGTGTGGTAACTATTCTGATCAGTTACTTTTAGATTACCTTGAACATGGTTTTCCTTTGTGTGTGAATAGGTCAATCTTACCCTTTACTACTGATGTGTTTGACCAACCCTCAGCTGAACAGTTTCCTATGGACATTGATATATGTTTATAAAGGAAACCAGCCACAAGGCTATTGCCGGATCATGTAATCACATTCTCTTTGATGTTCTGTTTTCTCCACTACTTTCAAGACCCAAGCCAGACAATAGTCGTAGAGTCATTGTACATTTAACTTCACCTTCTGGTAATTCAGTCAATCACTGTATTGACAATGATGTTTATTATGATGTAGAGCAATACTCCCTGGAGTATCCTTCAATTGGAAACATTGTAGATACTATAGAGGTATTAAGCTGTGACGTCATGCTCTCTTAGGACAACATAAGTTGTGCTTTCTGGAATCTTACAGTGGATCCAAGATACTTTGATCTCCTTACTCTAAAACAGAAAAATCACTCTTATCTCGGCATTAGTGTGCCCATGTTCATGGAAAGTGGCATCAGTTTATGTCAACGCACAACTGATATAACATGTCACATTATGGCATTAAAAATATCCGGGTATTTAATTATATTGATGATGATATTTGCTTTCTAGATGCTCTGACACACAGAATTTGACATCTTATACTCCCCATGGCTTCCATTGAATTCCAAGAAGATTGTGCCCCCTATCATGTCACTTATGTGTATGGAGATTGACGTAGACATTGACTCCCAATGCTTCTCTATCCCACATATAAAATACTTGAAATCATGGATTTGTGTAGATCTTATTTGTCCAGAACCCACATTACAAAGAAACAGCTTCAAAGCTTGTTAGGTAAACTATTGTATCTTAATAGATGCATATCCCCTGCAAGGGTTTTTGTTAACAAACTTTTGAACACACTTAGAACTGCTACTGGTAGAATTAAGCTTTGTTAAGACATGAAGAAAGATCTTCAGTGGTTGTCATGTTTTTATATAGCAACATGTTTATCTGATTGCAGATGTCTGATCTGCTGCCCTAGTGAAGCATGCATACCAAAGGCTCCACACTGCCCTTAGACCTCCTAAGGCAGCAACGTATCTTGCCAAATTAGCTTATTTGTTAAGTACGGGGATCGGTTACCTCTTCAGTGCACTACCCGTGTCTCTGATTGCTTTGCACTCGCGCTAGGGGACCAAAACCCCTTTCAGCCTTGTTACCTTTGTGGCTTGGCATCAGTATGAATATGAACAAGTGGACAGTATACCAGCTTTTCTTGAGTTCTTAAACCAAAATGGCTGATTGGCTCAATCTCTGACTAGTTATGTTTCAGCACTTCGCCAGTTTTTTTCAAATTGTATGATTTAGATGATACATAAAATCTTTCTCTTTCTCCATCATTGCACCCTACACTCCCAGGTATAAAGTAAATATCACCATCCTCATTCTTCTGAAGCCTGTCAACACTTGTAATAAACTCACTTATGGATATTTTAAAAATCTATCTTCCTGTTGGCCTATTTTGAGTTCCTCAGGCTTTCCAATATGGCACCCTACCCGTCATGTTCTCAGGGGTGATGTTATTTTTGTCCCCCTCCCCTTCCGGTGATCAAGTAATTATAGAGTGGGCCAAAAGTGATGCAGTGTGCCACTAAACACCAAGTCATTCAAATCCCATCACTTTCCCGTTTTCTTTGTGCCAAGTTACAGCTCTTAAAGTTGTTTTGTCCTCCTCTCCTGCCCCCTTCATCTCCTCTCTTCACACTGCCCTTTAGGTCCTCCTCTTCCCCTATCTCTACCCCCATGATTAGTGTTACCATTTTTCATCTCTTGTCCTTCATGGGTATTAAAACCTTCATATTATGGGTTCCATCTTTTAGGTCAAAAGTTGCTCGACTGCTGACCATGATATCCTCTTCAAAATTTAATTACTTACTACTTAATTGGGTTTGGGCCTTTTATGTCATTTTATGTAGTAATTTTAACACATTAACCATTGTGGCTCTTTGTGGTCCATTGTTGCCTTTAGCTGCCACTGTGGCCTAGCGGGTAGCACACTTGTCTACGAACTCAGAGTACGTGGGCTCAAACCCAGGTACAGGCAGATACATACTTGCTCGTATGACCACTTAAAATGGCAGTCCTCTGTCATTGGGTCCTATCCCCAGTGGCAAGCTAAAGAACATCAAGGACGTTCATCCTTGAGCCTCTATCTTCCAGTTAGGGGAATGGTAGTTACTTGAGAGCTTGGGTTGTACCTGTGTAGTCAGATGGCTTTAATAGTGCTGTGAGTCCTGTAGTATATGGAGATATTGCGCTTAGTATAAATACACAATACACATACACAATTGTAGATTTAGAATTGTCTGTGTAAAATAAAAGGCTTGTTCCCAATCCCCCTTTTGTTCTTACTTCATTAACTTCCAGTAACTTATTACCTGACCTGGTAGACTGAAACCACTTATACAGTAGTGTAATTGATTTCAATAAAGCTGTCAAACATTGAAGCATAAATAA
The DNA here is from genome assembly GCA_964017235.1 of Sabellastarte sp. h YS-2021. Lineage (NCBI taxonomy): Eukaryota > Metazoa > Annelida > Polychaeta > Sabellida > Sabellidae > Sabellastarte > Sabellastarte sp. h YS-2021. The sequence goes on from OZ024937.1 coordinate 78,976,206, forward strand.
AGATAATGTAGCTTTTGAGGTTTCTTTGAAAATCCCTCAAATTATTATTACTTTCTGTTCCCAACACATATCTGTCTCCAAACATGAACTTTCAAACCATAACGTTAAGAGAAAAAATGTACAAATTAATACACTGCGTTATCACTGAAGGTACTAGCTCAGCTGACCTAACGTGTGAAATTACTAGTGAAGTCAAGAATAATGTGGTATATATGCACAGCTGTGGGATAATGTTTTTCATGTTTACAGAGAATATACCAAGTGTTTTGGTTTAGCATATAAAAGTACTTCCTTTAGCCTTTTCAAATTACATCATAACTCACAGAAAAACTGTGAATTGAAAACTGTACAAAAATAGGATCATTACTCATTAGGTTAGATGTATATATATGTCTATATATATAGAACGTTGTTCTCAGGCTGAGAGCAATTTCAAACTAAATACCATACAACTTAAATTCACCGTCCCCTCAAATAGTATATTAGTGATGCTCAATCGATATAGAGTTGCACAAGAAACATGTACAAGTTGCAATTTGTAGAATCTCCTTGGATAAGTTGGAACTTGTTAAAACTGCTTATACCAGTTGCAAAAAACTGCTTGCCAATCCTCAGATTACAAATGCCAATTATTTGCTGACGCAGAAAAACTCACAATGAGTCATGGATAATCCCCAACATAACAATCACCAAATGCCAGTGCATTATTCTTTATCATATGCTAAAATTTTGATATTATTAATAATGTAACAATGTATTAAGGAGGTTAGAGGAATGTTTTTATTTGATAAATACTCTGTAGACATCAAGTGCAAAAAGTGTTTACATTACATTACAGGCTCACTCCACACTTTAACACTTCCGTTGTGATATGACCTGTACAGTGTTGAAAGCAATGTACAACAACAAATAAAAAAATAAATAAATTAGCACTTTCATGTAGGCTCTCAAATATCTGTTTATGAAAAAATAAATAACATCAATTATGGAGAGGTTCTGTTCTGGGATATCTGTTCTATACACAAAAGACATCACGTAAAAATGTCTTCTAATTGTAATTCTTATGCTGATATTCTCCATCGGTACAGACCAAACTTTATAACAAATCATTACTTCCACCCAGGGGTTCTGATTCGGGGAAGAGGGTGGGGGGGATTGTTTTCTTTGTCAGTTTATGTTCGCAATTGAAGTCTTGGTGAAGTTGTTATGGGGTTCAGCCTTATCAAAAGAAGAAGTGAATAAATTTTGGGAAAGATCCAGACTATACTCCCATTTTCACCGAGTGCTTGGGGAGTTACAATGTGTGGATACTTTGTTGCATTGGCAGAGGTTTGCACTCAAAGAGTACCTTTTAGTCATGTAGTCACTGTTTCTTGTGTTTGAGCAGCATAGATGTCAGTTCGGCATAACTCAGCAACTGATTTTATGATGGAAATTAAAGATTTCAACAAATTGATTGCAAGATTGCAAATATTGCTATGATTTACACAGAGATGAAATTTGACGATTGTGACTTTGTGAAACACATATAGTGTTGTAATTTCTTAAAATGAATAATATCTTACAAAGAACAAGTAAAACTAAGGTAATTTTTCTTTTGGGGATTTTAGAATTGGAGAACTTTAATTTGCAAAGAGTTAGGTTTTTTTTATTTCAACCCATATCATATATGACATTTGTAATACTAAAAACATAAATTTCAGATACCTTCTTACAACACAAATATAGGGACTTTCAGCTTTTGTGACTCATTTAACACTAATAGTGACAAATTTATTTGTAAGTGGTGACACCATATAAACCCACAGAAAAGTTATGAATCATTAATTATTTTGACAGGAACACTTCCTAGACGGCGTTAATAAAAGCAGTTGACAGTGTACAAGAGGTTCTGTTGGTTTGGAAAACACCTTAAGTGTGCATGGTCCAAAAATTAATTGCTCAAGACACTTGACTTTATATTTATCTTGTTCACTGTTCACCATAATCTTGACACTGGCAAACATTACATATTACATCTAAGATCGATATTCACACTTGAGGACAATAAAAATAGAAGTTCATGTTTAACAGTAGAGCTGAATCGGTTGTTAACAAATTCAGCTAGCTTTGGCTTTATTGGAAGTGTCATTTGTTCCTTGCCTGTAAGACCAGCAGTTATGGAGTCAAACAGCCCCTCCCCCCTTCATGTTTATCAGATGGCACTGACTCCATCGGGTTGAGGGGGTCTCATCAGGGAGGCCATCTCTGCTTCAGGATCCAAAATATCATCAAGACAATTACTGTCAACACTATCCCCTTTCATGGCTATACGTCCCCACATCATGTCAGCCATTTGAGAATACTTTCAGCCATTTTAACCATGTGAGCCTCTAATTGGCTTCATATCTTACTGGTGGATTGATCCCCAGATACGTGGGTGGATTGCTCCCCCAATAGATTGTCAGCATCCTCATCAGCATGAGGACGCTCGTCAACATGCAGCTTAGTCAACAGTTTATGAGCCATAATTGTGTAGAAATAATTGGACAACAGATATTGTATAATCCCACAGTAAAACTACATTAAAGATAAACATACATGTTTTATATCCAAAAAAACATGAAAGTTCTTTACCCAAAAAACAAAACACATAAAAGTTCTATATTAAAAACACATCACACTGACAAACACTACAGTTTTTATGTTCTTATCAAAGTTTTATAATGTTATCTCATGAAATTCCAGAGTGACGTTAGAACAGTATTCCTGTGATACATCTAGCAAGTTTTTCCCCTACTCTTTTATCATAAGGCCTGTTTACACTGTTCTGCGAGGTCATAACTCATTTTAAAATTTTGCTTCAAGACCTTGTTGGGGCTACTGTGGCAGGGTGGCAGCACTCTCGCATCCCACCTCTGAGATCAGAGTTTGATTCCTGGCTCTACCTCAAGTGGGAAAGCTGGTAGTGGCTTGCTGCTGGTTGGCAGTTTACAGTACATAACCTTGACCAACTGTATGTACTGGTTTCCTATACCCATAAAACTATCCGTCGTGATATGACCTATACAATGTGTTGAAAGCAATGTTAGAAACCAAATAGATAAAAATCAGGACCTTGTTCATATATGACTGAGAAAATAGATCTCATATCTTAGTAGTTCACGTAATATAGTGAACCACCTCATAGAGCTAGTCTGCTTATCCCTTAAAATCCAGCATGTACATTTCAGTGTAACATATGAGAGCTCGTGACAGGTCTTTCAAACATTTGCAAAATTCTACCATTTGTCGAAAATTCTGTCAGTGTATTGTCAAACATGGCCTTCTTAAATATGAATCCCGGTTGGGCTAGGGGTTAGGGTTAGGGGTTGGGTCAGTGACTTACCTTTATTAATTGTGATGAATGTATACAAAGAGAACATGAAATATGTCTAAGTAGAATCAGATAGTGTCAAGAAATTAAAGTTGCTATTTAAACGTATTAACAAAGTATTATTGTCAAATCTCACTTAATATGATGACAAAATAATGACAAGGTCAACACTGGACCATGAAGATAGTTTGAAAGATTCATTAGACAGTAAACGCAAATTACAAACTTAGAGAAAATTCAGTACATTTATAGAACCTGCCAAATATCTTAAATGTGACTTACATAGGTCTGACAGGTCACTTATGGCACAGCTTGGGTGTGGAAGTTTGCAACTAAGGGTTGAAACGGATAGATTTTGTAACCTTGAGCCAGATTGAAAAAATTGTCAAATGTGTGATATTGTAATTGGTGATGTATTTGTCCTGATTACAGTATTTAAGAGAAGACCTGTACTAATCATAGCCTGCTGTATGCAAAAGACAAACTTTTGCAAATGACGTATACAAAAATATATCACAAAGTAAAATTACATTATCATATGAGAGAGTAGCATGGGTATTATATTTGCAATACTATATTTTTTACAGTTCACCATGTCATGAATTCCACATCCCTTTGTATATAATATCCCACTTTTCTAAGAAATATGACTGCTCTGAAAAATAGATTTGACAGCAAAGCTTTGTTACCACTGTTAATCCCCAAGCAGGCAGAGCCTGCATACAAGAGAATAACATATTGGGCAGTCTATCACCAAATGAAAGCAAAGGTGTTCCACAGAAGCTCTGAGCTCTGGACCTGAGCACATGCTTCCATAGGACTTTACATTTGGCCTTCTGTCTGTTAAAACATCAGAATTATTAATTAAGTGTGACTTAGTGGGAGGGGGCAGATTTTGAACTATTTTTTTGTGGTGAAGTTTGACAAAGTTATAAAACTAAATATCTATTTCTCACTCCACAAAGTTACACTCTGTAGCTCTTTGGGGCAAATCATGGTGGTGATACCACACAGTCTTCTAGGCTTAGTCTATGATTGATCTTCAGTCAGGGGCATGTGATAATATCTAGGTCACACCTTTCTAAGCTAGGGTTATATTCTAGGTAGGTTTAGCAGGCTGCAAATAAACAGGCTGGTGTTGTTTCAACTGTGTTTGCAATCAAACTTTTAAAATTAAATGTAAGGCACCAACGTTAAAGGAAAAAATGGTACATATATAATATCTAAGTATGATATACAATAAGGGATAAGATTCATTGCCGATAACAATGGGAGACCATAACACATGTACAAAATAGTCTTAAGTACCTACCTGTTTATCATTATTTGCCAACCAAGATACACCTTTCACACTAGCTCCCAGTCTAACTGTCCTCTTATCTGACACCTTATCTAATTTAAATCTAGTATTTTTGTGAAACAAAATAACAGTTGGCAGTTACTATACAGCACTCTAACCATCTACTGCCAAGAGGGGTATTTATCGATCTTTCCAAAGGCATATCCTGAGACTTACTTGGACTGGTGTCTGGAGCCACTAGTGCTACTCCATGTTCTGCTGCATATCTCTGGGCTCCTGCCTTGGTCACAAAGTTCTGCTCAGAACAAGTCAACCCTGGGGCATAGCAAAGGTAAAGCACTGAATTAATACATTTTATGTTATATATCAATAAGCAGTGAGCAGTACTCATATTGAAAGGACTCTAATCAATATTTCAATATTGATCAGTATAGCTTCTTATACCATGGTCACATCTTTCTGTGCTTGGGTTATGAGCTATAAGTGAAAGGCTTCTGTACTTTCAGTTACAGATCTTTGTGGTATGGTTCGCTTTATTTCCTGATAGGCCAGCTTCAGTGCAATTTGGTGGGATTAACATTGGGTAGGGAATCCATTAGATGAACATGGTTTTCATTCAGAATGGCTTTTGTAAAAGGTTTGAAATATCCAAGACATCCTCTTTTGAACTTTGTTACACTTTGGTGGTGGTGGGAGTGGTTGTTTCAGACATCACTTTTTACATGCATAACTGCATATAAACCTGATTCTTATCCACATCCACACACAGATTCCTGAAACAATACACACTTAATGTTAGCTTGTGGAATTTTTCAAAATAGTGTCTAATACCAGGAAAATATCTTCCTGGAGATATTCAATGTGTGTTTTTTACGCAACACCAAAAAGTCTCTGCTAAGTATGAACTTCCTGTACCTTATATATTTCCAGAATATTGTCAAGACAAGATTATAAAGGGCTTAGAAATGTCACGGTCACACCATCATATTGCACAGCTACACCCTCAAACTTTTTCCCTCCAGGTACAAACTTCTATGACTTACGGTTCCAGAGATACAGTGTATGGAAGATTTCAAAGGGGAGGGTCTTTCCTAAAGAGTAGGAATATACTACACCTGACAGTTTGCAGTGGTTTACAACTTTATGGTAACACCATAATTTCATTGATAAAGTTCACTGATGAAACTTTCCTGTTGTGGTATATAATTGCAGTTGAGCTTTAACTTCGTCCTCAGCTGCTAATATGATTGTAATATATGTGGTTTTATCAGGATGTTGTATCACTTTTATACGATTTTGTGTTGTATTTAAAATAATGATTGAGTCTCTTAAAAGTTTAAATTACTAGTTTACTGGAAGTTGTGGTTTCCAAATTTCCAGTTCCCTGTGTGTCAGAATAATACAAATGGGAACTGCTGTGAAAGTAAAGGGAGGTAGCCCACCCTCACCCTTACACATTTGTGAATATATTTGTGAAAATTGAGATATAAACAGTTTATTGTGATTTATTAGGTCAATTAAGGTAATATTTAAACATAGCCACTCCAAGGTTAAGATATTTTCTTTGTCATTTTTACACATTTGTGTGTTTCTCCAGCTGTATGCCACTTATGACTTTGACAGTTTAACTATTATGTTCAACCCTTTTGTGATTGTAGATCTTTACCTTCCCACAGGTCAGATTTTGATTATGTTTGTTACAGCAATGTACACATGGTACAGTTTTCTGAGTTAGTTTTGAGGCAGTAAGAAGTGTTTTCAGCCATAGAGCTAGATTTTCAGCCATAGAGCTAGATATATGTAAAAATATATTATTTAGGCAGACCTAAGTAATTTTATCGGAACAGTTTTGTAATTCTTTAAGAAGTAATAATTAGGCAGACCTAAATAATTACTATAGAATATATGTATCAGGATTATTAATGTAATTTCACTGTAAATAAAAGTAGAACTAGCAAATTGGAATTTTATCAGTGATTACCAGGCAACTGCACATCTGTGTGACACAACAATAATGTCATCGGCATACAGAAATATCCCTATTGTTTCTGTTATTAATTGAATTGCCAACTTTTCCTTTTCACATATCAGGAGAATTTGGTCATTGGGAAATACTGGGAATAATGCCGGTACTGGGAAAAACCTACCTGCACAGCCACCTAGGGCTGTTGGATAACAATAAGCACATGATTTTAGCAAAAAAATTAAGCAATATGTACATAATACTTAGAAATGAGTTGTATAAACACGAAATAACCTCTGCATCATATTTCTAGCTAATCTACAGAAACAAACAGAAAAATAACAATAAAAACGTCAACAGCAGGTTCAAAACAAAACAATTGATGATAGCTGACAAAATAACAAGTCATGTTTTTTATCCTTTTTGCTGGCAATGCCTGCAATTTTTGTTTGTAGAAGAAAAGAACAACACAAACAACAACAAACAAACCTCAAAAATAAGATAAACAAATCTCTGACTGGAGAATGGCTAAAGTGTGGAAATACAATGGATAAACCATGTTACTTTCGAGCAATTGCTTACACATAGAAGTTTCATTTTGTATTGTATCTCATACACACACTATGCAACAAAGCAATTAGAGTAAAAAATCTAAAATTCGCCACATATCTGAAATTCGCCACATGTGAAAATACTAATAAAAATAATGAATTGAGGTGGAATTTGTTGACTGTACAGTAAATTAAGGCTTTTGGACTGAAATATATCAAGTTTAAGTCAAAGTATCATTTTCTTCATAGAATTCACTAAGGTTTTATAGGTGGCGAATTTTAGATTTCTGGCGAATTTTAGATGCAGGCCTGCTTATCACTCAGTTCAAGGAATGCTGTTGCTTAGTGTAGGGGTTATGTTTTATATCTAGTGTGTATGTGGTTTTGTGTTTTAAAAGAGACGATTGTTTTGTTCTAGTGTTGATTTCCAGGAATTTAGATAAACAAGGGTATTGTACTAAACTCATTTCACCAAGAATTGGACAAAATTAACTGAAGTTATTCTTTCATCTGAAAGTCTGATACAGTACAAATAAAGTATTACAAATAAAGTACAAAAACTGTGGAGTCTAGTGACATCAAAGGACAATCAAAAAGGCCAAGTGTAGGATGTGACACTCAGTCTGTCGAGCAAGCATCCAATGACAGTGCTATGACACTGCCAGGAACCTCAGGCAATGTGTCAAAATACAGCCACCTAGTGGGTTAGCAGGATTGAGATCTTACCACAAGCTTAGAGATAATACTGCGGATCCTGGCTGTTCTTAACACCAACTTTGAACTTTATTGAACAAGAAAGTTCTGACATTTTCTTTTATTGAATAAACTACTGTTTACATAATTTTAACTTGTAAGTGAAAGTTCTGATTTGCAAATACAAATTACATTACAACAAACTTGAAGGTTGTTATTAAATGACAATTTCATATACTTGTGTTGCATGATTTAAAAACTAAAGATTTTTATTTTTTTTTTTGAAATTTGTTATCCACCATGCGATGTATTTGCCCTAAATACTGGGAAATACAGACCGGAATGCATTTTTTGTACACACCGGCACCCTGGTACTATGGATAATGACTGTGAATAACTTTTATTTTTTTTTCAACAATATCTCGGAAAGTATGTAACTTAAAAATGTGTATACTATCTTTAAAAAGGTCTTTCTATAGCTCGTCTGTTTATATGTTTGTTTTCTTGCATAAAAATCCATGCAGAAATGACGGAGATATTGCAAGTTAAAAATTGAAGTTTCTATACTAACTGTTGCCCATGCTTTTTGACAGCCTTTTTCACGTTCTCTCATGAAATATTCATATTATTTAACCCATAATTCATGCAAAATGATGAGTAATAAAAGTAAAACATCCCTCATTAGACATATACAGAAAAATATATATATCACCCATGAAGACTAACAATATAATACTCATGCTACGCATTTGTATAATGTTGTTATCTCCATTCGTAATATATTTTTTCTGTGTCATCCCGGAAGTTTTCATATTGTATAACACTGCAGTATTTTGATAATTACAAAGAGAGACAACAGACTGCATCCAAGGTGCATCTATTGGACCTTTTTAAACTAGATCATTGATTTTCATACAAGCAAAAATACAACTAGCTTTCTTGTCACCAGCTATGAAAATAATTCAAAATACCAGCAATTTTCATCAAATGCTCAATTGAAATATTAAAAAAAAACAAAATTATCACAGAGGCTAAAATCAGTACATAAAGTAATATACATATAACTCAATACGGAAGGTACACAAAAACCTATAGTTCAATAATCCCTCCAACTTGCCAAGTTGTAATATTGTATTCCTATGTGATATTGATATTGAGATTGTAAAGTGTAAATTGTTTTAACATGTGAACTCATTTTATAAGCATTAATATTGGATATAGAATGTAATTGCTCAAAACACATTATTGAAGTTAAATTTTGTAATTTTGGTAATCTGGCAGTTGCTTGTCTTTGGTGGTTTAAAGTACAGACTCTTGACTGACTACTATGCACTGTCTTTTTCAACACTTACAACTGCCTTACCTTAGAATATAAAGCTCATGTTATGCAAGGGAAGGAGACAGAATTACATTATGAAATGTCAGTAGTACATTGGATTATGACGGACTATTTTGACTGAAAACTGCTCAACACAAGGACTGTCACAAGCAGTGGTAAGAAATACATTTTGTATCTTTTGAAATTGTAGAAAATTTGTGGGAAATTGCTAGCCTTGCTGAAGGCTCATGTTTTTTTGCAATTAGGGCTAATTTTCCTTAGGGATAATGAAGTTTCAATTTATATAATGTACTTATACATGTACTTGCTTTTACGTTAGCAGATAGTTATGTCTCTGTTGGATAAGGTTATATCTCATAACATGTATGAGTGCTTTATGTATACTGGACATATGTGTGCATATTTGAAAAAGATGTCATGCAAATTTGAGCCTTCAGCAAGGCTAGAAAATTGCTTGTGATGATTCTTACAAATTCTTTTCAGAACTATTCCCCATATTCTATCTTGTATTCAATAACTGAGCTGCAGTGAGGCGTCAGTTTACAACAATAATAGTTTTCAGCAGTTATTAATTATAGATAGTGTGGCAATTTAATTGCTATTTTATGAAATAATTCCATGATGAATTTATATTTTATGAACACAAATAGAAACAAAAGAAAAATTTAAAATAAATACTATTCTACACTGTATAACTGAGGACACGAAACTTCGGATATATGTAGGTTTATGGCCAGGTAAGAGGCTAATATTCCAAATATTCCAAAAAGTTGTTTAACATTTTTTCTTTTCATTCGTATTATTTCTGATGTGTATTGTGAGGGGGGGGGGGGGGGGGGGGGGGGTGTCTTATGATCATTTAAGTTAAAATAAATTTAGGTGGGTTTCTTTGGAATTTGTGTAAAAACGTCTTCTGCATATATATTCAAAATCAGTGGAACAACTACCTATTAGTGGAAAACATTTGACACTTTTAACAAAGACAAAACTTTGAGGTGCAATTCATTTAAAATTATCTGTCACTGCAAGCCAAAAATGCTTGAGAATGGGTTTGTTGAAAATTTGAGATTTTTTTTCTGCATCTAACATATGACCAGGTATGTAGAATATCACCAGATGTAATTACTTGTTATTTTGGTTAAGCTCTTCCCACACAGCATACACAAAGGTGTGTGCTTTGGTTTTAAAGTTATCATTAAGACACACAGACCGATAGATAAAAGTACATAACCTCCTTTACAGGGGGTGATAATCTACACCAAATATAAATGTTAAAATACCAGTTTGGTGTCAATAAACTGTTAGACCTCAATAACTAATCAATTCCATTCAATATGTACTTTTAAGTTATACTTTTTCAATGTAACATTTTCATACCTATATGTATAGCTGGAGAAATTTATAGATATGTTACATCTAATCTGCGAAATTGTTCATTGGTTAAATGGCCTAAAAATGACCTTTTTCTGAAATGGGCAAAGTGACACATTTCATGAAATGATAAAAATGTCCATTTCATGAAAAAACAAGCAATTCAATAAAATGCTCAATTCAATAAAATAAACAAACTCTCGGATTGAGTGTAATAAACCAAATGGGAAAGTGTGTGGAAGGAAATTTTGCATGCGTTTGTGTTTGAATAAAATTAGAATATCAAACAAATTTTACTTTCCTTTTGCTTATATTTTATATTTTTGTTTGTCAATGTTTCACACAGTATCAGTGTGTACTTATATTATCCCTAAATAGAATGGACTGGGGTTTGTATGAATAATGTATGGGTCTTTGTGAGTTATGTCAGTTACATCCTGAAAACGAAATACATACTAGTAGAGCTCATGTAGCACACCGTCCAAGGATCCATGACGTGATGTAGGAGCAGAAGAGCACCAGCCTGGTAGCAGATACTTATAACAATGTGGATACATAGATACTAGACTTGCTCCAAGTCTTTGTATTTCTCATTCCAGCAAATCTGACATACATGAAATCATTATGAACCCACTTGATGAGTAAATAAAGCTTCTGTCTAGAGAAATGTGAGCCCCACATTCTAGTAGAAAAGTCATACAGTCCTCATATAAGACAAAAGGACTTGAAGAAAGTCTACATAGATACCAAAGATTCCAGGAATTTTATGAATCTTGGAGTTCCTAATGGTGTGAAGACCAGAATTTCCAAGCACAACATATGTGAAATCACAAACTTACTGAAATTCATTAACCATGACATTCTGCATTTATGTAACAAAAGGTGCTGTGGCAATGTCGAATCTCCACCAGTTCACACAGTTCACAAGAACAGGGTCGCTGAAGATAATTTGTGATACAAACTCCATACAGTTGCTGATGCATCCTGTCTGTCTGCATTGCAAAACCTCTTTCTAAGTTCCTCTGTGTGATGTTACATATCATGTCTTTTTTAAACCATCAGAACAATGCCTTTAATTAGTAATAACATAGAACACAGAAAGGAGAAGGTGTGCGAGCTAATTAGACATCTAGAATAAATTTTAAACACAGAATTGAGATTCATAACATTAGTACATTGGTAGTAAGACATATTAACACCCTGTATTTTGATATGGACAGTAGAGATGTACAATTCAGATCTATCACACTTTGCCTCCATATTTTAGGAACACATTTTGTGTGGATTTTGCATTTTCATCATCGGGTTAGATTTTCTTTGTTGTAACAAATTTATCTGACACACTCAATTTACATTGCAGTTTTGTTGAACACATTTTATCGACTTCACTGACTCTTTCATACAATCCAATTTTTCATACACTTTTACTTTTCCACTCAATTCATATCTTATGTACAAAATTATATTATTATATTGCCAGTTTTCTTTCACACCATTTATTAGCCAATCCTTCACACCATTTATTAGCCAATCTTTATCAGATATCCATAAATAGAAAAAAAGCCTACACATAGCTAGGGGTTTCCATTTCGATAATGATTATATCTTTCAAAGAAATATTAAGGTTAAATATATGACCAATCAAATTCCAAACTGTGGTAGCCTTTGTACAAAAAACAACAAATGGGGAATATCATGGGTAACATTGCAAATTTTGCAAAAAAACCATTGTCACTTTTGCCCCATTTCTGCAAGTTAAGACCACAGGTAAGTACAAGACGCAACACTTGGAAATTAAATTCTGCTGGCTTTCTATCAGCCGTACGTGTCAATTTTATGTAAATACATATTTGCAAAGTCAATTGTGTGAACATCTAGTGTTCTCTCCAATGCTTTTTCTTGGAATACTAGAGTCATTTATTACATATGATGCGTCTGTACAGAAGCTTACTTGTGAGACTTTCAGTCAAAGTATTAGAATTTAGTTCATTTTGATCCATAGAATTGCTTTGAAACTCATGGGAACACTATATAAGCATATATATATATATATATATAGGGTATCAGGGCTTTCTTTACAGTAAGTATTTCATAATATATTTCTCTTGTCAATGACTTTATCATATATATTTGTATGTTTCATCGAGAACACTATCTGCAAATCTGAGAGACTTTACAAAAACAAGCCCTGCTTTGATCCAGTTTTTGAAAAATACATCACAGACTGTCATCTCTGTGTAGGTTCCACTCCCCAAACACTGGAAACACTGAACAGCTGTACTGATATGATCCTAGCTGTTGAATGGGATGAGAAACCAATATTTTGACCGTTGTCCTTTCTTGAATAAAAGGTCTCAGTTTTAGCCAGTGTAGCAGTTTATTTGGCATACTCCATCATACATGGTGAAAATGAAACTGTCTAAAAGATAGAGCCTATGTAAAACTTCACAGATTTTATGACAGTAAAATGTTTGAAATTGAAGCTTGAAATTCCCCAGTCACACCACAGCCTACATTTATAGCCACTCTTTACAAAATGTGTCATTCCTCAGAGTGGTAGAAGACTTCCATTAGTCAAGCCTGAATATGGTTATTCTCTGCTTACTGTGGCCATTCAGAAGAAAAAATGGAAAGTGTTCAAAATTCACTTCATATTCTACACTGTATGAATATCACCCTCCATGACCAGCCATAAATGCAGGCTGCCCTGCATCCTTTGTTCAGCCTTTTCTGCTACATTTCCTCCCCATTCTGTGTATGTTCTGTTTCTTTCTGAGTCTCCCGTGAATTTAAATGCCTGCTTTTATGTAACAGTATCCTTTTTCTGCTGTAAAAAACATTATCAGAACTGTGTAGCAGGGTTTTACAGGCTGCGAAACATTCCCTCTTGCTTTTTCCTAGTATCTAGGATTGTATGAATCAATAACAGTATTTGCATTTCCCTCTACATGTATTTGAATTACTACAAATGTGTCATTCTTTTTCATACGAGACATTGTGATAAACCTAATCTACTTTACATGGTTCACTGTTCAACTTGTCAATAATTAATTGTATTGTCAACACAGATATAATGGTTTATTCCGCTTTGTTCAGACATTACGTGATGTCATATACTTAGTTCGTATTTTGCTTTCAGATATTTGAACATATGTTCACCTGTCAGATAATGTTTCTGTACGGATACTGCAAATGAAATATCAGGCGTTAGGTAAGACAACACATATCTACTTTTTGGCACTGTTAAAACGATTTTTTATTGAAATGTTATGCACTACCTATTTGTAAAAAGTAACAATCCATAATTTCAGCCTAACTCCAGCCAGAGGAATGAACACGATAGTCCTGAAATGATAGATGGATAGTATTACAAAAGAAACAACCATATTGAGCACTGTCAATCTGGTTAACCATCTTCATGCTGCTATACAAAGCAATACATCACAGGACACTAGACCACTCGGACAACTAATTGTTTGAGTAGGGGAGGGAGGGCTTGAACTCTTTTAACTGTAAACATAAGGTCCGGGGTTTGCAACGCCAACCTCAGAGGTGGGAGGCAAGTGTGTTACCACTGTGCCACCATGGTCCTTTACCATTGCTAGTAATACTGGGCCTTTCATTAATTGCTATAATATACAACAGGGTTGTTGATTGTGTTGAGATAGTACTGAGAGTAAGAACTATGTCGAGTTATTGCCACCAGGCCATAATTGCCAGAATAACATATCATCAGGCTTGATGCATTATGTGAAAAATAGATACAACCATTTATCTGCAGTTCACATTTAAACTTTGCATGCTGTTACTATGTGTACATCTTGTCTATGATTCTTATCTAATGTATATCATGTGCAAATCTAGTGCAATGCAGAACTAGATCCTGGATATCACATTTAACTTCTGTGTAAAAGCTAATGTTTTAGTCTCTTGCATGGCTTCACAAAATTGGAAGGTTTTGAGACATTGAACTGTACATTTGTGTTATGGTATACGAATCATATAACGGTATACGAATGTATAACGGCCTCAGGGTTTGGTTTTCTAGTTAGGCATGGCCTTTTATTTGTTGTCCTGAATGAAATATTTCTTGCCCTTGTTGGGCCACTGTTCCTTATGTTCTTTGAGGCAAAAGGGTTTTTTCATCATTTGAACGACAGCCTCTCTGTTAAGATTTGCTCTAGGTCACACACCATTTTCTATTTCAGGTCATTCCAAATAACTTTGAATAACAGGAATCCTAGGAAACACTATTTTAAAGTCATCTGCGTATTTGTAGTGGTAATGGCTGTAATAGCTCATTGGCATTAGCCTAATTTACAGTGTTCTTTCTCTAGAAACAGCTTAGCCATTAGCAAATCTAATCATTGCATCATAGTACAAGATTACCACAATTCTCAGGCCTGAGACATGCTACCTGTTTTTCAATCATTTTGGTTTGGTTTAATGATGTTCAAAATGGACAGCAAATCTGTATCTAGTTTGAATTTAACTGTAAGCCAATGGCATAAATGGTGCCAAAACTGTCACTCGTACCATTTAATGTGTCATCCTAATTATGTGAAAGTCACTACACCAAACCTGCTTTCAGTTATGTTCTGCCAAGCCTTTTCTAAGGCACCAATGACAATATAATGTGATATCTGTGATTCATGAAGGATAAACAGAGCAATACTCTGCAAACATGTGCCGTACAAACTGTAAAATATGACAGTATAAATGTTACAACTGCATTATAGTTAAAAAGCAATAATTTAGTTTCTCTAAACAACCTCTTTATACAACAATACAAATGCCACCAATGCATTACAGCTAATGATAAAACAGATCAGTACTTTCTCCCCTCGGCACAACTGCATTATGGTTAAAGGGTGCATACCTCCTCAGAAGTTATCCACTTACTGCCGTCACAGGTAAACCAAGCCAAACTACCATTTTACCATTTTAAAAGTTTAAACCAAGCCAAACTACCACTTTACCATTTTAAAAGTCTTAACCAAGCCAAACTACCATTTCATAAGTTTAATAACCTATCACTACTCAGAAAATATGTGCTCAAATAACACTGTGCGACATTATAAATATTTATTGAAATGATAATTTAAATTAGACCAAAACAGGTTGCATATGTTCTTCATTCACAACCACAATGCGTTATAGTCCCGACAGAATTGATGAAGGCATCGTAGGTATCTGTAGGTTACACCTTAGTTGTCTTTTGAGTCGGTTTATTTATTTATTTGGGGTTTTATGTCGCTTTCAACACTGTACAGGTCATGTCACGACGGGTAGTTGGAAGGGCAGAGGAAACCAGTACATACAGTTCTTCAGGATTCTGTACTGTAAACTGCCAAACAATGGTAAGCAACTACCAGCTTTCCCACTTGAGGCTGTGCCGGGAATCGAACCCCGGCCTGAGAGGTGGGAGGCGAGAGTGTTACCACTATGCCTCCGTGGCCCCATCTTTTGAGTCGGGGTAATGGACATTTTACCACTGTCTCAAAAGGTCGCATACAAATCTTGGATGGTAGTTGAAGGGCACGGGCTTTTCTCTAAAAGTCTATAACCACAAATTATACTAGTGTGATAGAAAGACCAAATCTCAAAAGGTATGAGGCATCCTTGTAGGCGGTTCGACCGCTGAGTAAAGTCTATAACCGTGGGATGTACCATCTGTAGTTTGAACGTTGCATAAGTCCCTTTTATGTTTGTTAAATGTTATTAATTATTATGGGTAATATTGTTTCAGTCTAGACAGGGTTTAAAAGATCTTTCATTGACTCAATTTCAGTATTGCTTAAAAGAGAAACTTACAATTGAGGATTTAGCATTAGCATTAGGTACACGTAATCACTTACTTTTTCAGGAGAGGTATGGATTTCTACTGGAAAGGCCATAGGTTACTTCATAGTCCTTGATAGAATGTATCAGTAGTTTTACTTTTATGAAATACTTATTTAGCTATAGTTTTCACACCCTATATAGTTTTGTTATTTCTGGAGAGATTTTGATATAATGTTTCAGAAGTATTGTTATAAGGAAATGGTCTTATTAAATGCTTGTGTAACTGTATATTTAACTTTCTGTTACACCATTGTATCCTAGTCAAAATTAAATACAATAAAGAAAGAGTTTATTGTGATGTTCTGATTTAAAATGTACTCATATGTTGTATTACAATAATTTGGTTTCTACAATGTTCTCATTTAAGATTTGTCATTCATCTGAATTTGTCTAAAATGTATTATCTGTGTACTTCAAAATGAGGCTCATAAATATGTAATGAAGAGTTTGGTATAAATATATACTACACAAGAATAAAGAGTCAGAGTCCTGTATGACAGCCAAGGGTTAATAAATAAATTAGAATATATGTTAAACTAAGTTTGTTTTGATGAATACAAGCACAAACATTATATTTATGATATTTATTATGAATGTTTTATGCATTTAGATATGCACATATTCAGAATGTGCATAGCCATTCATAATCATTGCATAAAAGTATGCTTTTCATTTCAACAGGGTAGCCACAGATCAGAAGACATTTCTGCATGGATACTGGGAATAAAATATTAACGTTGAGGTAAGTAAAAACATGTTTACTTTTTTCCATATTTGTTAAAATTGATTTTAATAGACACACTTAGCAGTACTTTCTAGTAAAATAATATGAGAATATACACCATACCACTATACTTGAGTGAAAAATCTGTTAAAATACCATAGAATAAAAAACGATAACCCTGCAATTAAGTAAGTGATCATTGAAAGGTACAGTAAATAATTGTTATGTTTATCTGACATTTGGGCTTGGTGCTTTGAAAAGTCTTTTTAACCTACACTTGTATTTTACCTATTACTAACATATAAATAAAATTGGAATTCTTTCTCTCCATAATGACCTTTGACCTTCATTTGACCTTGAACACTATTCCTACCTCTGAGGTCACGTGAATCTCAGACCTGATGCTTTGTGTCAAGCAGACTCATATATACACTCACTATGAACAGGAATGACATTCCCAAATACAACATCATTTGACCTTGAACCTAAATTTCACCTTTTGGAAACTGATATAAAGTGACCTAAGGTAGGTATAAAATGCCACACGATAAAGGAACAGTGAAAATTTTATGAAGATGTACACATCAAACAACGTCATTGAAAGGTAAAAAAGTATCGTGGAAATGTACAACCCTAAATGAAATGTATAGTGAAAATACTCTGCAAATGAATACCTCCTTGATGCAGCAAAGGAATGGAGAAAATGAATTAGAAATGTAGAGCTCTTAAATGGTGTGAATGAAGAGAGTAAAAATAATCTGAAAATGAAATGACTGAACAGTGCAACTACTACTGAAATGTACAAAGCAATAATGATAATGACAAAAACATTGTGACAATAATATGGTAATGTACTAATTTGGAGGACTACAAAATGGCAATTATCATAAATTTAAATCTATAAGTTTAACAACGTCATAAAATCCATTGTTCCTTGACACAGACTAGAATGTAAGATTACTTCGCTTAAACAAGAGCATATATAATGAGGTTGGATCATCGTTAATTTGTCAATATTAAGTAGTTTTATCACAAACTGTAAGAATTCTAAAGTACAGACATATTGTCTTTCTTCCACTGTTTTTCAGATGTAAAATGATGTAATCTACTTTGCACATTAAATCATTTCTTATTATGTCATCAGGCTTTTCAACATATAAGTATTGTTTAGACTACGTTTCTGTATTGACACTGATACCGAAAAAAAGTGCAAAAACACGTGTGGACTTTTCCCCTTATTAAAGACATGTTGAAATAGACATATTGCACACAACTGATGCAATTATATTGACCACTATATTGTAACCTATTTGTCCGGAATTATTATTTTTTTATTTACAAAAGCATTGTAAGAATAATGATCTCTCACAAGAGACAAAATGATGAAAATTCAGAACAACGACACTGATCTGAACAACTACAAGATCATTTAAAATTGCTGGTCACCAGCCTTGCTGACCTAAAAGCTGGTGGCAAATGGTTAAACGACAGGCTTCATATGGGGACATCATGCCTGTCAACTTTCAAAAGCTGACTTTTGTAGTCATGACTGTAAGGGCAATCAATCCACTGGATTGCTGAGCAAGTCTCAGAAATATGAAACATGTAAGTATAACCCAGCGAGCTCTAATTGACCTTGTGCTGACTGGCCTTGTAGGAAGGGGTCAAAGGTCAAATGTAACACGTTTTACAGTGCTTTTTAAGTGGCGATATTATAATTCCTACAAGAAATCAGTCTTTACTAAGTCTTGACTTTATGATTATATGTTTTTGAGACACTGAATGGGTGCATTTTATACCAGTCTGGATTTGGCACTCTACTCTGTGAGTTATAGTGCACTAAGCAAGGGCCTTTTGCCAGTTCTGTCATAATGTACAAGCACTGTGATGTTACTTATTTGTGTGAGATCACTTTTATCAGTATATAACATAACCATCTGCTCTATTGAGTAGGTTTTAGCAGGAACAATTAAACACAAAGCCTTTTCTATTGTTAAGAAGGATTTAAAATTATTTAATGAAACTCCCCAAATTTACCAAACAGTCATCACATAATATCAACATATAAAAATAAATAATATCAAAATATATCAAATAAGTTATCTTGTTTCAACAATCAAGTTTGTTTGATAACTCCGTCATGTGATGGCTTTTTATCATGTGTACTTATATAAATGACCAGTACTTCCTTTAGTTTTGTTAATGGGTACATATTGTTTCTTTCAGATACCATTGTTGTCAATGCATTCTTTTTGTCATCACAAAGACACCTTCATTCAACAATCAAACAACAGTTTTCTAGCAAGCTGTCACGACCTCTTGATGTTGATATCATGGAATAAATAACACAAACTGTATCGGACCTGATATCACAAACCAATTTTTAAAGTTGCTACACATTTCAAGAAAATTAAACATCCTTAAACGGAGTGAGTTGGTCTGAAGGTATTTCGCAATACTGGACAAACTGGAGTTTTACGTCCTGTTCAATAGCCAGTGTCATATTGGAACAGGCCCTGAGTATTTTTCACTTGTGGGAGTTGAACCCGCACACAGAGGTGACAGGTTGTGATTACTTGTCAAATCTGCTAACCAACCACTGAGAACCTCTTTCTAAATACCAGGATGAATACTGCATTGATGCAGATATCTGACAATAGACCTCCAAACCCTTATGGAAGTGAAGGAAAAAGGATATCTTCATACAGTACTCATATTAGTAGATTTGAGAATTATTCCATCTCTGCATTTGTCAAGGATGGATTTTTTAACACTCAAAGAGGTTGTGAAATACAGTGTTACAGCTGTGGTTACCGGCATAATCTTGATACCGAAACAGGTGACCCAATAGCCAATCACAGAAGGCGCGTTCCTTTATGTGACCATCTTAAACAGCAAAGTAATAGCAATGGATTTAGTTCAAGAAGCAATGCTCAGCACCATCAAAGCCAGCGGTTCCTATCAAGACTACACCCTGCACAAAATCAAAGATCCATGCTAGATGACATAGATCAACATCAGTCACTTCAAAACACAGGCTTTAATAGCTTAAGTTATACTGAAGGAAACAGAGATATTGATGTATTATCCAGTGCACTCAGAAGTCAAAGGATTCGTGACAGATCCAGATCACCTGACTCAAGATTAAGGTCACACCTGCAAACATTGAACAATGGGAACGCAAGAACAGAGCAGTTAAGGCACAGCACTAGTGCAAGTAGAGGATCTCCAGCTACTTTTGCCAGTGCTGAAAATTTAGTACCTTTTGTGGACTATCGTCTGGAACGTTGCCGTTTACAGTCATTTAAAAACTGGCCCAACAATGCTGCTGCAACCCCAGCAGATTTGGCCAATGCAGGTTTTCGCTACCTGGGAACTGATGACAGGGTTGAATGTGTATTTTGTAAAGGTATGTAATAACCTTATGTTTCTTAATATGCTGGTTCTTCATTTTTCTTTCTTTCTCTTTGTACATTTACTGTATATATTTATTTAATTTCATTATTATACCTTTGTGTATGAATAATTAATAAGTAATACTAAATTAATTGTTAATTAATTTGTAGCCAAATTACCATATGATTTACTTGCATGTTATATATTTAGAAATGGGTTTGTTTTCAGATTTGTTTTTGTATCCAGAATATGATTCGGATCTTTCTGAAAACATAATCACTTCTTATTTTGGTCAGACCTTAGTTACATAAAAATTTAATGAAAACACTTTGAAATGAATTCCCAATAATGGTTTGATGTATTGTGGGTTTATTTTGTAGGTATTTTAAGGTGCTGGGAACCTGAAGACCGAGCACTGGCAGAACACATGAGACACTTTCCACATTGTCCATTTTTGGAAGACCCAGTGGCTGTGGGAAATGTACCATTAGGAGAAGAGACAGAAGGCATGATGGCAACAGTTCAGATGAGGAATAATGCTGGTGATGTAAGTGTCTGACTGAGTGAATTACTATCAGCCTTGTAACACTTTGTTCCCACTTCCTCTAATCTGTCATCTCTGATCTTATTCTCAAACAGTTTAAAATGGCATTCAATGGCAGGGACCTTAATAACAAGAAAGCATTAATTCAAAGATCAGCCTAAATATAGAGCCTTTCATACTTTACTTGGGCTTCAACATTTGCTCTTCTTTTAGTGATCTTTTTAATGAATACAACCCTAGGACCTAATTGTGGAAAATCATTTTCTTAGCAAAGCTATCTTAATATTTAGAAAGAATATTTTCTCTCTTAAGTCAATCCTTGCAATCATATAGCCTTTGTAAGGTTTGTAACCCATTTGGAAGGATGCAGGAATCTGTAGGAATGAGCTCTAGAACCGAATCAGATTGATCAAGAAACAGTCACAATGTTTTCCAGAACCAATCAAGAGATTTCAAGAACCAGTAACAACATTGCTGGGAAAGCTATATTAAAAACCACTCCTTATTCAGAAGCAATAGTCTTCAACCACTAATTTTCTCAATCAGGGAGGAGGTTTACAATTGGAGCAAAGTGGAACAGCTTCCGAAGTGATTTGACCTAAGTGAAAACAAAGGCTAGGATACATCTAGCATATTAGAATATATAGGTTTCTGCAGTCATATTTTTCCAAACTCTTTGGGCTTTTGTATATTTTGAAATGCTTCTTTTAATCAAAGTTTATAAACCTGATCTGATATTGGCTAATGCCTGATTCAATCCAATTTTTAATTTCACTGGGAATTAAGTTTTAATATTTTAGGGTATCAGCTTAAATTGGCTATATAAAAATCCAATTAAATTTTATTTCATAATCATATCTAGAATGTATGTGTTGTATGTACAAAAGTTTACATTAATACCTCAAACCATTCTTTTCTTAAACTCCATAATCAGGTCTCACACTTGTCTGGTGTTATGATGGACAGACCTGTAAATCCAAGGTTTGCCAATGTTGCGGAGAGACTTTCATCTTTTGATAATTACCCATCAAACACTTTTCAAGAACCGAGTCAGTTGGCACATTCTGGGTTCTTTTATACAGGTAAGAAAATACCATTCTTATGTATAAAGTAGAGTCTCCATAGGAAATTGTGATAAGGCCACCAGTGTATTGCATATTTGAGCTTTGAACAGGATTGAATCAAACATGAATGAATTTGTCGGGACACAACTTTTAAGAGAAGGGAATTTCGCTTGGCAAGACACAATATGTATATAAAACACAGGAAATATTTTTAAAAAGGTTTTTGGTGATATATTACATGAATCTTTATTTTGTGCTCACTTTTGACAGCAAGATGGTGGAGTATCACTACATATGAGTGAGATCACCAATGTACATGCGTGAATTGTACGGCAAATCACTTGAAGTAAATCTTTATTTTTTTGTCATTTCCTTGCTTTGTTTTGGAAAACATATCCCAAAGTAAAGCAGAAGTGGGAACAGTAAACAGAATCACAAATATCCTGGAAACTTGGACAAGAGAATCCCAGTTCAGCTAGCTTATGTGTGACTCCACTGAGCATGCTATGCATTGTACTCTGCACCAGAAAGCAAGAAGAAGAACACTCACAGATGTTTATTTGAATTTTCAAAATCCGCCCTCAAGAATAAATGCTACTTCTTAGAACAATTCTGCTTGTGATGACATAAAGTCATCAATAACTTAATCTTTGCAGTCAGATAATAAGTCTGAGAAAGAATCTCTTGATGGCCTTGCCAGTTGATCACATAATATCAGTAGAGAAAATACATCTTTGGTATAGTTTGAAAGATTGATAAATTTGAAGAAAATGGATGGAGCCTCATTTGTGGAGTGTACTATCACAATCAACGGGTAGGTTGTATAAAAATCAAATTTGCTGACTCAATACATACATGGGTGAAAGTAACTCACTGAGTATTACTATATATGGATTTGCCCTGCATCTAACTCTAGAAGCACTTCTATGGTGCTTAATCATCATCAAAAGACAATTTCTAACTAAGCAGTCTGATTCATATTACATAGAAAAATAGGAATAAAAATAACAGTAGTTCAGTGGGATTTCATCCCAGGACTCTTGGATCACAAATGCAACACTCTACAGACAGAGCTACAGTGGAAACTATATGTTTTCGGATGTTTAAATGATATATATTGAATATGAATATGAAAATTTCATTTTTTAACTTGCGATTTCTCTATCATTTCTGCATCGATTTTACCACAATAAAAACTAGCAGAAACGCTATACTAATACCTTTCTAATGATATAAATAAATGATTTATAGTTTCTGCGTAGGAGATATAATGAGAAAGTGTTGATTTGTGAATCAGAAAATAGGAATACACACTTTCGAGTGGTTTCTACGGTTTAAAACAATAAAAAGCCATGAAAAACCAAAGTTTGCATATATTTGGTCTAAATCTCTAACTACATTGAATGTGGTGACCTGAACATTGAATAAAAAGTGTTGATTCTGAAAATATTCAATTGACTTAATTAAATATTTTTATTCTGCTAATAAATTTGTTTTTAGCATTTATAGTGTCAAATTTGCATCTTACACCATTGTCCAGTGATTGTAAATGACAAAGCCTATTTATTATACAATATATATCAAAATAACAGCTCTTAAAGGTTGAAAAGATTTGGAGAAAAAAATAAATTAAGGAAACAGACCATGCACAGTGATGTGAAAAGGTAGGGTGTTTCACTTTTCGCTAGTTTTCTTCATTACATTTTATGATGTTCTTTGTACATTTTATTAAATATTACATTAAATGTAAAAATTGTTAATATAAATGTTTACATTTAAATTATTGACTGTCCTATAAAATGACAAAACAAAATTCTGTACCGGTTTCTTAGAACAAAAACATCATCATCAAATACTGTTCCCTAAATTTTGCTTTTTATTGATTTTGCATCAAATTATATTTCATTGTATTTTTCTCCAAAATTATTTTCAGACTTGGTGGATTTCATGCACTGCTTCACTTTGGATGGAGGATTTTCCCACTGAATATTTACATGATATCATCTCAATTCAGATACACCTACATCAATATGGAAATAATTTTAAATGGATATGGGTCACACATGGTGTTTATTTACAAAATGTTTGGCATTATTGGATAAAGAAAAATTGTACTTCAGTCATTCATGATACCCTAAGAAGCTTGTTCACCAATGTAATGCTCCATGTTACATTTGGATATTTTTCTCATAGGATACTTGTACAACTGCCACTTGTAGCACATCACCAGATACACCAGGGATTGTAAACTCACTCAAAAATGTTGAAAGTGATTTTTGTTCCAAATATTAAGATTGTTTGTTTCAGAGTCAGTATGAAGTTTCAAATATTTTCTTTTGTGAAATGATAATAATTTTATACAATTTGAAGTGCTTCAGTTTTATGTATTTTTGTACTACTGTTGTTGATATATGTAAATTGTTAAAATGATGGCTCATAAAACACACTTCTTAAAACAAGCGACATTGACATCTTCTGGCTATGTTTGCCTGATTACATTTAAATCAGGGCCATTAAATTCAACAATTTAAGTGATGTCATAATGATGCAACTGGTTACATAAGCTGAAGAGACTGGATACCAACACCCTGTAACATAATCTCTAGTCTGTGCACCAAACTATGACAGTACCAACTGTGAGAAGAAAACCTGACCCGGGTGGGGAACTGACACCCGGGTTGCCCAAACAACCCAAGTGAAAAGCCCCTGTTCTACCAAAGGATTAATCCCTGATTGGTCCTGGGACCTTTAATTCTTGAGAGTCTGTGAAAAAATCTGAAAAAATGGGAGGGAAAATGGAATCTTGATCCAGGTGTGAGATCAAGCACAAATTGTCCTCAAGAAGCCTCAGACGTCCTCAGACAAGTCACAATCGTTTTCTCCGACTATGAGGTGATTAAGCTGCGTTTGTGATCGGTTTCAAACCCAGTAAGTCAGGGATATACCGACTGGGTCTCAGCGTCAGACCTCCTGGTACTAATAACAGAATTCCTAAGACAGCAGTGGGCGATTTTTCTTGAGGTCTGGGACTAAGTCCAGGCCTCCTGGGACTAAAAGTCCTGTGCTTAAGAGTCGCAGGACGACTCAGACAACATAGGATTGTGTAAATGTCAGCCTGGGGAGGCCTGAGACTTGGAAATTTGTGGGTAGTGGATTGTGGATTGGTTATGCCCCTGTTCCACCGAAGGATTAAGCCCCGATCCTGTTGGCGACCCTTAATCGTAGACAGTCGGTGAAAAAAAAGCAATTATGGGCAGGAAAACTGGATCGGTGTCAAAGTCTGGGATTAAGAACAGATCGGTCTCAGGAAGCCTGAGGAGGCTTTTTCTGGTCGGTTTGAACCACGATCCTGTCGTAGACAAACCGACTGGGTCCCAGGACGCCTCAGGCCTCCTGGGACTAAGCCCCGACTAATCCACGATTAAGTCCCGACCCTCCCAGGTGTCCTGAGGCGTCCCCAGGCTTCCCCAGACCGAGATGGCCGATTCTTGTTTTGCAATGGGACTAAGGGTCGCAGGAGGCCTGGGACTAAGGCACTAAGGGTCTGGGACTAAGGGTCGGGGACTAAGGGTCGCAGGCGACCTGGGACAACATAGGACTGTGTAAATTTGGTCTGAGGAGGCCTGGGGAAGCTTGGGACTGGACATTTTGTTTATGGCGGGAAAAAATAATCGGTTGGGGTCGGGAGAAATATCAAACATGTTTGATTTTTCACACGGCTCCAACCGACCCTTGCAAGATGCCTGCGACTAAGCAAATTTTTGAAACCGACCCTCAAAAACCCTTAATCGGGAGCCTTAGTTGTGTTGTGGAACACCCACATTACAGTCGTGAAAAATATCAAACATGTTTGATACTTATACTGACTACAATAGATCCAAACAGACTCAAACAGACTGTCTAGGATCCCCGAAAACCCTTAATCGATAAACTTAGTCTTGTGATGGAACATGGGCATAAAATATTGCAGGACAAAACAAATTTGCAACAGAATGAAGTGACATTAAGTAGCATGTCTGAATATGGATCACGACAGATGGACTATCATTAATTTACAGTTTCTGATTTTTTTGTGATTGTATTTTCTACTTTTTCTTTGAGATTTTGTTAATGTTTAACTACTAGAAATTTTGTAGCGGAGTGAATGTATTACATATGATATTACTTAGCCTTATGAAATATATGTGGTTTAAATAATCTTATTAAAATGTTACTTTTATCATACTTTTCATCGACTTTCCTGCAAAGGGTACAATATAAATCAAACAAGTTATTTGGAGGAAATGTAGTCTGATGGAAGTACAGGGTAAGAGAGTGACATTTTGTTTGCCTAGTAGAAAGCTCATCAATTTTGTTTTGGGGAACATCACAAACACATCCAGTTGTTATTTCTGTAATGAAATAGATAATGTAGAGCATTATTTTTTTTACTGTATAGAAACTAATTTTGGAAAAGGTTAAGAGGCCTACATTTGCTTTTAAGCCTATACTTTACAGTTTTAGAAATATTAAAAATATAGATTTGGTCTTTTAATGAGTTTACGTTAATCAAAAAGACGTTTGGCTTAAAGTCAATAACTGATTAATTTGACTGTACATCATTACAGCTATATGTTTTCTGTATTAAAGTTTCTCACATTTTTATTTTTCTGTATAAATCAAATCTGTTCATGCCTTTCTTTTGTTACATCTGCACTAAAAGAGAAACAACTAAAAGATAAAAAATGCATTAAATAATAAGGCATCAAATACAAAGGAATACAGAATACAATTTGAGAGAGTAGGAATGAGTTCATAATATTGAATATTTGGATAATAGTAATATTTGGATAATATAATAGTCCGAAAATAGAGGTAACACTGTAATATATTACTATTGAAATCACACAAAATTTATATACCACAGTGGAAATATTATATTTGGCAATAAATTTGGTTTTATATGGTGTGTGTTTCATTGATTAATTCTTTGCATGTATTCCTGTAATGTACAAGGCCAAACAGGAACATATATAGGTCAAATTGTGTACGTGTGATGCTATTCACTCATAGTCACTTTTAGATAGAGTAAGAAAATGGAAATGATTTAGTCTGCTGCTGAAGGGGGGGGGGGGGGTGTGTGTGCTAGCAATATATTTGGGGATCAGCTGTCTCCTACCTCGCAGGTCCGTAGTCCTATTATCAGCCTTGGAAACTAGAAAGTTGGTAGTTGTTTGCAAGTAACCTAATGCTTTTTAATACCAACTAGTATGCACAACTTTCCAACATCCCGTCAACAATCCATCACAATGTGACAGACACTTTGTATTGAAAGCAACATAAGTCCACATCAGTCATGCAGTCAACTGATCTGCTGTCGTAATGAATTTTTTTTTTATTCAGTGAATGGACAGTTCATAATAACTGGCCATGACACAAGGGCAGATCTCTCTTTGTGATTGCTTTACTACCTGAGTTTATACATAATGACAAATTCTATTAAAATCATTTCGAAAAAAAATTGAAGTTAGAGCAACAAAGAGCAAGTCATTCATTTGACAGACATTTTCTGAGCTGCAGTGACCTAGGCATTGTTGAATTAGACAAATGCTTGGCTTGTACCTGTGTGCTCATTGGTTTCGATGTGCTCATAATAGGGTGTGGAAAATATTGGACGGCATATCAACATATGATCCAAGCTGTTGCAAGGCTGGTAAAAACCCAGCCTTTGTCTTGAAGGAAATTTCTAGCATAAGATTCCGTTTGCTTTAGGTATCCACTCACATTTATCATTTTGAATACTTTACAATCTGAAAATGTGAGAAAAGGAATATCACTATGCAAGATCTACTCAATTTTTACCTTTTGTCTTGCTAATGCAAAGGTATCAACAATTATCTATTTTTCAGTTTTCACAAATTTTTTATTCCATGTTTTCAATACCATTATATCATCAAACTTACATTATAATTACATCAGTGTTTTCTCAAATATATCACATGATACAACAGGGGCGGATCCAGCCTTTAAGTAAGGTGGGGGTTCACATCAGACATATTATAACTAAGGGGGTCGGGGGGCATGCCCCCCCGGAAAAAAATTAATTTTTGGTAAAAATATAGTGCATTTCCTGTAAATTTAACACCACTCTCAAGAAATAATTTTGTACTTTGAGTTGAACCCCTTTACATTATTTTTCAAGGGGGGGGGGGGGGGGGGTTCGAACCCCCTGAACCCCCCCCCCCTGGATCCGCTAGTGTACAATATCGTATAGGTTTAGATAACATTAACATGGTTGGTAGCTACAGTAAAAATTGCATTGTCATTTTCCAACAGGTCACCTTGATACTGTAAAGTGCTTCTTTTGCAACACTGTCTTACAAAACTGGCAAGAACATCACGATCCGTGGGTACAGCATGCAAAATCCTCCAGCAAATGTGGATTTGTACTCCTTAATAAAGGTGAAGAGTATGTCAAAAGAGCACTGCAAAGCAAGGACAACAAAATAAAACATGTGAGTATAAATAAAAGCATCTTACTCTGTATCAAATCTGTGAATCTGATCAGCCAAAATATGATTGCTTGGCACCTTAGGAAATACAAGCAATCTGGTGGACAATAACAGGTAGGACGTAACCGTTTGGCATATAATGACCCTTAATTATTACTGTTCTCAATTGAGAAAGTAAATGAATACCTGTATGATGTATAGAGTATGAGTATGATAAGAATGTTTTAAACATTTAGTTTCTACACAAATCTATGGCTACCTGTGTAAATTATTTGCAGTTGGAACTTACTGTTTGTTGTTAAAATTCTATTATGGCATTCAGACTATTTTTTTAAAAAAAATTGCTTGGAAAGATTTTAAGCTTTAATGATAAAAAATTGTAAAATAAACAGAATATAAGATATTTCATATGGTCGTGCTATGATTTACAACTCATGGGCAGACCTATATAAAATGCAAGAATAGATCCGCTTTGGAGCTTTAAGTCTTGGTATGGCCTTCTCATCCATATTATTTTTCTGTGAAGAAATAACTCACTATCTGTGGTAGCAGTGTGTATATTAATCTTCTGGCCTATTGCCTTAACACATTGACCTTAGGGTAATTAAGGTTGTGGAATGATGATTTGGCTCTCATTTCTGCACTCATGGGTTTGAATCCAGCTTGTGGTAATCTGTGAGGTATACTGGTGGCACTTTCAATTTCTCCTTAGCTTTTGAGAGAATGTAAATACATTCTTAGTATTCATAAAAGCCTGAACTATAATACATATACAAAACTGTGTAGTACTTGTGTTTGGCCAATATTGGAGAGTGAGAAAATTCATAACAGAGCAAATATGTCTTTTCTAGGGTTATATCCAAATGCTCCTGTGATTGCACACCAAACTGACATAATATGAGAACTACCAAAATACAGATACTAACATCAATGATAAGGGTTTGGAATAATATTTGTAAGCTGGATGGGTATAACTTAACAAAAAGATGTTTGAATGGAGTTTTCAAAACTCTACACCGCATACACGGGAATTTAACATACATACAGTGCTAGAGACCATTAATCTTACTAATCATTTTGACAATTGTGATGTACATGTAATTGATATAACTAGGAACAACAAAGATCACAAGATTTAATGGACTAAAAATGGAGTGCTAAAATTCAATCTAAAGCAAGATTACAGTCATGTTCTTTTTCCGAGCATAGTATACTTGCTGAACCATATGTTACCTAACAACTACAAAAAGGTAAACAGTTTGGTAAGTCAGTTGAGAGGAATTTTAGCCCTTGAGATCGAGTCAGGTTGGTATACAAGGGAAAAGTTAGCAGAAAGGTTGTGTAGATTGTGTCACTGCATTGTAGAAGATGTAATACATTTCCTATGTTCATGTCCAACCTTGAGTAACACCAAATCATATCATTTTTCTAAATTGAACATGGATGTTGGTAAAGTTATATGGAGCATTTTATTGAAGTTTTCATGTATCTATGAAATATGAAATCCAAGAAATAACTTGATTTTTTTTAAAAATAGGTGGTGAAAGGTTACATTTCCAACACTTGTTAAACATATGTGTTTATAGTGACTAATAAGCCAACAGGGATTGGTATATTATTATTATTATTATTGATATTATACTTGTCGCATAAATAGATAAATAAATAATTTCCTTGGACGTACAAAAAATCCCTTTAATATGCAGATGAAGGATGTATTTGTACATTGTAAAGTCAAAGTTGGGGTTTTACATCCCGTGCAACTTGTGGGACTCGAACCCACGGAGGTGACAGCCCATGATTAGATGCCAAACTTGCTAATCACTAGGTCACCGAGGACCTCATTTGCATATTGTAAGTTACAAATAGAAGGCTTAGTGGTAAAGAAAAAAACGTACCAGTCTCGCATGTCTAAGATTTTGTGTTTTTCTAACATTTTATTTCAATATTATGAATTAAACTTAGACTTGTAATCCAGTATGACAAGGTGATAGAAAGAGCATGTCATGTGTTTGTATTTACTGCTGTTTAACACAATGTCAGTAAAGTATAAATTTATCTAATTAGTCAGTATGAATTTGTTGTTAGAAAGAGTATATCACATATTTGTATTTACTGTTGTTTTACAGAAAGTCAGCAAATTTATCTAACTAGTCCGTATAAAGAGGGTATTAGATAGAGTATATCATATATTTGTAATTTACTGCTGTTTAACACTATGTCACTAAAGTGTAAAGTTATCTAATTAGTCAGTATGAACTGGGTATACATTTATTTATCTCTGTATCTAAGTGCAGAATCATGACCAAACAGTATACACTGCTTCCCTCCATCTCTAAAATCACACATGGGCTGGTATTCATGTATATAAACTAAAATCAGATCAAGATCAGATGATAACTGAGAAAATAAAGAAGGAGTGATCAGGCAGATCAAATAGCTAGCATAGAACATGGTTCACTTAAGGGGAAAATAAAATACTTGATCTGTTCTTTTTATCAGTCATAGGCAAGAATTTTATTCATTGCTCAGGATATGCAAAGGGAAATAGATTCTGCCTCTATAGTGACTGATTAAAGCATCCATCTTTTTCCCGAGACATCTTTTGTCAGGCCTTTCTTTATCCATCTTGGTCCAACAGTTACTCAAAAAGTGCATGACTCAAAACTAATCCAAAATCTATTCGGGATATGATCACTTGTTTTGTGGATGCAAACAGAAACTGATCCAATAAATGTAATGCAGAGTTTATATATTTTACTGAAATTTGATATAGTCTCTAATTATCCTTGTTAATGAAAACTGACCCTGGCGACACCAGAATTTAAATGAAACCATTTTCCTATATGTGGCAAACTGATGTTCACTAAGATGAGGATGATGTACATATGAATAATCATATTTTACACAGGAAATATTGAAAACATGGAGGTTTTGATTACAGGTGATGCAACCAAATTCTGATTCTGATTCAATATACTATTAAGATAACATAAGTTTATCACACAAGAGGAGACATCAAAACAGAGCAAGTCAGAAAGTGATAGAATCTATAAATATATATCAGGGGATTGCTTCACTTTTGTTATTCAACATTAAGCATAATATCTGTACCACCATAGTGTGTTAAATATTTATGATAATTCAGCACTTTGAAAAGTCAGCCATTGGTTACATGTGGACATAAGTACCTATTTATTTGTTTTGAAAAACTTCAAAAATAGAAATTTCAATTTAAATTTGTGACTTGTTTCTTGGATGGTTTTTATTGCAATAAAAGGCCAAAATGGCTTTGAAGGTGTTCAAGAGATATATGAAATGACTTTAATTTGTCACCCAAAACATAAAAATATCCCATAAGTAATATGTTTCAATCTCTCATTAACTTGAAAAGAACATAACCTGATTTGATTAATTATTGTTTTCATGTAGAAACATCCCACAAAGACGAAAGTTAAGAAAGGTAAGTAAAAAATGGCTTCAAAACATTTTTGTACATTTAATGCTTTGTTTGTTTAACTTTCATTTAATGATGTGTATTGTCTGACATTATCAATGAGTTTATAACAAACCTAACGGATATGCATTCTAAAAGACATTTTCTCTTCTAAAAATGATTATCCTCAACCCTAGGTTTAATTTGATTTAAATTTATAAAGCAATAAACTGATGCGAACATACACTAAGGCACTAATTATCCATTAAAGTTTTCTTTAAATATATTAAAAATGAAGTTAACAGAAAAAACAGTAACCACCTGGGAGACTTATAATGTGATGGAAATGGGCCCGAAAGGTTTCATTTTTTAAAAAAAAATCAGTAAATTATGTTTGACCTGAATTTGATCTGAGGTTATATCACGATGGGTAGTTGGAACAAAATTATTAGTATTATTGTTCTCTGTCATTGTGAAACGGCTTATTTTATTTATTTGGGGTTTTACGTCGCTTTCAATACTGTACAGGTCATATCACGATGGGTAGTTGGAAGGGCAGAGGAAACCAGTACATACAGTTCATCAGGGTTCTGTATTGTAAACTGCCGACCAATGACAAGCAACTACCAGCTTTCCCATTTGAGGCCGTGCCGGGAACCTAACCCCAGCCTCAGAGGTGGGAGGCGAGAGTGTTACCACTCTGCCACTTTGGCCCTCGACTTGCATTGATTTACAATATAACAACATTGATGGTGTGTCATGTAACATTGTGCAGTACACCTGAACTGATGCTCCCAGTTCCACTTAGTGATCTGTCATAAGACCTAGCTAATTTAAAGTCGGGACCTGCTCCAAATGATCCTGGAAAAAGTAGTAAATAATGAGCTACCAATTAAACTCTTATTGCATTGTGACTTCTAATTAATTTGTAAATTCTACATCCTCCTCCCGACAGTCAAGGTTTAAGAAGAAATTTTGTAAAACACCAAGTCATGGCCACTTTTGGAAAGCAGGGAAATATTAATCAATAAGCTCATAAGACATCTTCAGGTGGGATAAGATAGATTAACAGGAAGTCTAGAAATAACATTAAAAGGAAAGAATTAGATAGCCCATGCTGCCACAAACATATATTGCTGAACAATCTAATGAGCTGTTAAGCAATTATGACAAACAAGATATAGACCAGTAACAAGGAGTGAAAACCTTACTTGCCAACATTCGGGAACTTGTTTGAAAATTAAAATAGCCCTCTCCAAAATATCCTTCCTGTGGGAGGTAAGACATCACATTAACAGATAACAGTGTCGTCAGATGTCGCCTATTTCACAGGTATTAAACACAAAGTGAGTAAAGATAAACTTGATCAACTCATGGCCTCATCTATGGTGAAATCAGTGCTGGAGATTGGCAGTTATGAAGAGGAATTAGTGCGAGCAGTTATCCAGAACAGGTTGGAAGAATTAGGTAAGTGTATTTAATACCTATATCTCATTTTATCACGTCTTGTGGTTAGGCTATTAGACTGTTGGGTTCAATGGTGGGAAGTCTGGGTTTAAATTCTTTAGTGGGTCACGAAGATTGTACCCTTGGACAAGGAACTATACATTTTCCCTCTTCACCTAGGGCTAAAACTCAGTAATGACACTTCAAAAGCAGTATGGGTTAGTTAATTATGAAAAACATATTGTATATGCGCAGGAGTTTGTAAAACCCTTTATTTCTTCAATTATATATGTTTACATTGCCTTTAAAGTGATTTTGGCATGAAATAGATAAATTGTGAATGTAACAAATATGCTGTTCGGGTAAAACAAATCCAAGTCATTCTGTACCACCTCATTTTATATTATCATCAGAGTGTACAGACAAGGCAAGTCCTTTTAGTTTCACCCTTATTGTCAGATATGTGTGTATCAGATTGTCACTATTGCATAGGGTATATAAAAGTCCATTGTCTGTAGGCGAACAGTTTCCAAATGCTGAAGCACTTGGAGATGGAATTACAGACCACCTTGAATACATAGAGAATAATGATGAAGGTGACAGTGATGAAATGGCAGGTTGGTACCCTATACTAACATGACAGTGACCCCTATTTTAAAACCTCAAATAAATGGAAACTGGCTGAAAAATCTTTGATAAATTATTTCAAAGTTTTATTGACTAGTTTGAATTTAATTCAACTTTTACTACACTGTATAGGTTATACCACATCTAATCCTTCAGGGGCTGAAGGAACACAATACACACCAGTTGGTTAAAATTCTGGACTGAAATCCATCAGGCACTAGCAAGTTACTACCTACTTTCCAACTACAGGTCTGGCCAGGAAATGAAACCAGAACCTGATAGGTGGGAATTGGTGTCTGCTAACAACTATACTACCATGCAGTTTAATGTTTGCTTATATTGGTAGTGTGAAAGATAAACCTGTATACCACATTAAGTTTTGTTTTGGTAGAAATGATAAAAAACGAATATTTAAGTTTTAATTATCGCAGATGTCATTGTTTCCATACTAGTTAATACTTTGTCAATACAATAAAACATATAAATCTGAGGGAATATCTCACAATTTTACTTTATATTCTGTGTAAGTTTATAAACTTCAAAATATCTGGTGAAGACAATTCCTGTTATAAATTATGGCTCATGTACATTTGTGTTAATTTTAACCATATGATTGATTTTGTTCAATTTTGAAGCACTGGAAACAGGGTCAGATTTTCAGAACTGGTCTGACCTCTAGCTGATGTCCACCCAAATAATCCAATTTAGTGTATTAGTCCAAGCCTATATTAAATATAATGCAAGGAAAATTGCATAACAATTGTTTCATTTTGATTGAAATAAACCTCTGAATCATGAATATGATATTTTGAAAACAAAAACAGATTTATCTTTTTTCCGTTGCAGAATTTGTTTTCTATTTAATGCTGTGATATGTTAACTTGAGCACTATTCTTCTAGATATTTCACTGGATGGTGCAGTAGCTCCCAAACCAAACACTACTAGGACAACATCACCAGGTAACATTTTATATTATGTTTTTTAATGAAAATTACACATATCTATGTAAAAGTCAAGTCAAAGGAAATCAACATGCAATTTTGGGACAGTTTTTTGAAAGGAAGAAAGATTTCCATGGTTTGTGATGCTGTTCCACATTCATTAGATTTTTCAAGGTCATGAAGGTTTTAAATCTGGGCCTTTCTACAAGTAATCCTTTTCAAAACAAGTGGGAAAAAGTGAGTTACAAGTTAAACTCTCATTCATAATGATGAAACAGAAAACTCTTATAACCGGCTGCCAACTCCCTCAGTTTAAGATCACTTTTAACACTTTGTAGTTATCCTTCTTGGAAAGATTGATCGAAGGACATATTGTCTTGTGTGGACAAAATCATTCGGTTCTATTTTAATAGGAAGATTAGTCATATTGTGAGGAGTTGACTAAACAGGCCATATGGCAAAAAATAGGTTTCTGTCAACAAAATGATCAGTCGTAAAGCAATAATTGCTCCGGGAAAATTAGGTGTAAGTAACAAAGAGAGGATGACTCACTTGTTGCAGAAGTAACCAGAATGAAAAAAACATAGCTTGCACAGCCACAAAGATTATGTATTGACTAGATTTAGATGTAATTTTGATAAAATTTAAAAGGTGTGTCACTTGCTTTATTTTCCTAATTATAATAAGTACTGGAAATGCACATCAAACACTGATACCCCTTTGACACTACTAACAGGCGGTATCACAGTAGTAGGCCACGTATGGAGACATGTCCCTGTTCTTGTATGGCTGTCTGACGTCTGTAAACGACCTTGCAAGTCAGTGGCAAATGACAGATTACCTCGCAAGTCCTATGGTAATTTTAAACTGTTTAAAATTTCCGACTCTGATTTTGGTACCATGAGTATGCACAGACGATTTCAGGCATACACCTTTCTGACTACGGCAGCCGAAGGTGTGGTCCATGGTGTATATAAGGTTGTGATTCAGTCGTATTTCCATCTAATACGGTAACACAAGGTGAGTTTTGGTAGTCGTCATTTCATTCAACGGCTACAGAAGGGGAGTTAAGGTTGGTTCTGGGCGACCATTGTTTGTAGCACTGTCATTCTACAGTTACTGATGGTTAAACACTGTGTCCAATTGGTGGCCACCTGCCTGTAGTGTGAACAACTCGGATGAAATGGGGCGACCTGGGGGCAGTTACGCTGCTGAGAAAAGCTTCTAGCTTTGGGACAACAGCCTGTAGTGTGAAAAGGGAAAAAAGCAGTCAGTTAACGTTTAACATGTGTCTACTAGACAGTTAGGAGAAGTAGGAGGTATATCTTTCATAGTGTTTTATATCCGCAAAATGCAGATTATAAACTGCAAGAAATTATCAAGCACGACTGTAAAAAATCATACATCTGGGGACATGGAGATGATCAGCAATCACTTAGACACCAACTTGGAACAGACACTAAGGTAGATATGCATAATGGTGAGCAGGTAGGATTAATTTTTGATCTGAAGGATGCAGGAGGGGATGCTAATCCATACACCATGAGAACCCTGATGACTTTCGATCTGCCACCTCTCCGACATCCAAGATATTCTGAAAGACTTTTGATGGCAAGGACTGGGCAACAAGTTATCATTGTTTTTATTAACACAATGATGGTATTCACTTACATGTCATTTGCTGACTATGTATCCACTCGTACTACTGTCAGACATTCCCGATAAGATGTCCCTATGGTATGACTCACACTTCTCATATTAGTTACTTGAACACAGAGTTTCTAAATAAACAATTTGTAGCAACTCTTTATTATTACTACTGATTCATATTAATGCCTGACTTAAAATAACATCTGGTGCAAATGTCTTGCTGAAATTAATATATGGCTCAAACTAATGCCAAAGTTAAAGGAACTCCCAGTTTGAACTAATATCTTGCTGTCTTGGCTAAAATTAAGGCCTGACTAAAATAACTATAAGCATTAAATTAATGCGTACTTTAAATACACATAAGTTTCAGATAAATGCCTGGTCTGCTTGGTTTCTGAAAATGTATCATTGCCCAGGCCATATTTTGAAAACTACATGTTTCGCAAAAGTCAGGGCCCAGTTTCACAAAGGCCAACCAAATATAGAAGATAGTATGCTATTAAATCTAGATATTAGTGGGCCCCATAGTTGACAGTACTAAAGTGCTCCACTGAGCTGATACTAAAGAATTACTGGGGTCCTGACATAGCTGGACTTCTGGCGAGGACAGCCATACAATTACCATAGTAAACACCAGCTCAGTGAAACATATAGTTTAGAATTAGTAAGTAAATAGTAGGCCTTTGAAAACTAGGCCCAGAATTATTATAACAACCAGTTTTCTTTTTTTACAGTTCCTGATCCAACAGGCATATTTGAATCCTGCAAAGACACTTTTGTGTGTAAAGTGTGCCTGGACAAAATGACAAGTATTGTCTTTCTGAAATGTGGACATCTGGTGTGCTGTAATTCTTGTGCACCTGAACTCACCAAATGTCCAATCTGCCGAGAGAATATTCTGGGCACCATATGTGTGGATATGGAGGGTAACTAACAACAGTGTACTTTGGTTCTTTCTATTCTCTTTTTAGTGCAAGCGATGATCAGTTGATGGGTCTAATTTTGGTTATTTTTTAACCTGAATAACACATCCAGTATTTTATATATTTTAATGATATTACCTCAAATAATAGGAGGATTATCCCTTTACCATTGTGCCAGATATTATCCACCTAGTATTAATACAAATATAAAAAAATATCAATTTTTGTGCCCCTAATTACAAATTTCTCAATTTGACAAACAGTAGTGTCCCAGCATTTACAGGAATAAGGTGTGTAACAAAAAACTTACAAATATAGGCAAGAACACCTGGGGCCGATTTCACAAAGGGACTTAAGTCCAGATTTAGGCTTAAATCTAAGACTTTGGTGAGAAAAGTCCTTTTGTCAGGGCTGACTGTTTCTTCAAAAGTCATACAGTACTCATATATTTCACAACAGACAAAAGGACTTGGTGAAAGTCTACCTTTCACAATGAAGCAAGTTGAAGTGTAATAATTGTTGATGTAAGATCTGAGAAAAAGGGTCTTTCCTTGTGGGTGGTATGTATATCTGTTCTATTAATACCTGGACTTCCAGGGACTCCCTTTAACTCAACTGGTTAAACAACTAGACTTATGCTCATTTCTGTGTGTAATGCAAAGCAGTGATATCGAGTCCCACCAATAATTTCTCAGAACAGACTGTGTCATTAGATTCCAGTGGAAATATCCACCAAAGCTCTTGGCCTGAATATGAGCTCAAATTTTGTAGACAAATATAACCAACTTCGCCAAGTTTTGGCTCAGACCTCTGGTAAATATGACCCAAAGTAATCTCTGTTAAGTCCAAAAATATCTAATCTTAGGCTTTTCACTTTTGCATAAAAATAAAGCAAATGATAGGGGTAACAGCTATCCAAGGCCTAGATAACAAATTGCCGAGGTTTTACCTATATTGTATTAGAAAATTTGTTTCAGCGTTGAACATATGTTAGTGTCTAAAAAGTGAAATGGCTGGGTAAATTTCAAGCAATTCACTTGTTATACAGTAATGTTGAAACAACTATTCATTCTTTTATCAAATGTAGTTACCCGGACACAGTTAAACAGAGTATTTACAGATCAGATTAATATCCCTTGGAATTATGATGTATTTCAACGTCATTTAATGTATGATACTGTGGATCATAAGAACAATTCATTCACATTCATGTTCTGCAGAAATATAGATACCCAGCAGTAAAACACTTTGTCTGGCTTCAGTCTTGCAAAACTTTAATCTAATAGACACAGTTTTCTGATAGGTTATATCTTACAAGAAACCTGAGAAGACATCATATTACATAGGTCAGTAGTCCACTTTAACAACAGAGGGTCAGGTGTCTCCAACACTGACCTTCACCTTGTCTGGTTTTCACACAACATTTTTCATGTTACTTATCTATTGGTTTTGTTGTCGATCATACAAATTCATGATTTAATTTTAAATAACTAAATTCTTAATATCAATTTTATGTGTTCAAATTAGTTTTACAATATGCAACAGGAATCATGAAATGAAATATTGTTAATAACAAAGTAATATTTGCTTAAACAGTTTATTGGAAAGAAAAAGTTGTAATCAGAGATATACAGCACTAAAACTGATGCACATTCTTTACTTAGTTATTAAGTGATAAGATAATACAGTAAAATGTGGCATAGTATCAAAGTGTGCACCATATGTGTTGACAAAAGAAAAATAATTTTTAATCTTTTTTTCTACCATAGGTAAATGTAGGTATGAACACTAATTGTCTAAAATGGTGGTTGATAACAGACCCTTGCTTGATTAGATAAATATAATGGTCTGGGAAACAGAGTATCTTAATATTAACTTTAAGTCAACACCAGATAGCCTTGGTATGTAGTTGTAATCTGCTTATACAATTGTAAACTGACTGAGAGGTTCAGTTGCTTGTTCATTATGGTTTTAAATTATATTTTACGTTTTTTTAATATTTATCGTTCTTGTTACATTATTTTTACAATCATTTTACAATCGTCACTTGTACCATCATTGTATATATGAGGCATTTTATATATTTGTGTACACTAGGTA
This sequence comes from Sabellastarte sp. h YS-2021, assembly GCA_964017235.1. Lineage (NCBI taxonomy): Eukaryota > Metazoa > Annelida > Polychaeta > Sabellida > Sabellidae > Sabellastarte > Sabellastarte sp. h YS-2021. The sequence goes on from OZ024937.1 coordinate 79,015,965, forward strand.
AATATCCATCTGATATAATGGTTATAACTAAATTAAATCATTTTCCACCCAGTTCCAGTGACCATTGTATGGTCATATTGCTATTGTTGTAAATTATTTTTGTTATCCCTGTTAATGCCAGCAAGTATTTTGATTACACCATGGTCACACTCTTCTGTACTCAGGTCGCAAGACGTGACCGAATGGACTCATCCACCTACAGTTGTGGTTTGTTGCATTATGGTCTGCTTTATGTCTTGGAAGGATGCATTCAGTGTAATTCAATAGGATTCATATTTGTGCACGATGTATTCAACACATAAAGCAACTTGTGTTCAGGACTACATATTTTCAATGTTTAAAAACCCTGTCATGACCTCTCATAGCTGTCTTAAACTTTATGAACAGGAGGGGTGAAGGATAGGGGAATGGATAAATATACAGGATGGCTAATTACGCAACATCTACTACCAATATACCAAAAGACTTTTTAAAGAACCTTATGGATAAGGTTGGGAAGTGGAAATAGAATACCTGCAGAAACAACCACAAGGAAGGTGTCACCTCAGCAATAAATTCCTTATGTTATCCTGTGTACAATTGTCAAATATAAGGTTGTTGTAATAATGGTATATCCTTGACTGTAGACTCGCTGGTATCTTTTTACTACAGTTACAGTTTTAATGTTAGATGATTTTATATTTTACTTATGTATATTTACTTACTTATTTTACTTGCATTTTGTTGTTTTATTCTTTAAGGTACATAGTGATATACAATGAACATTGTTAGAGTATTTTATGAAATGTAGAAAAAAGTGTTGTATCAGTTCTTCTATTATGCTCATATATCATGGACATCAAAATATATCTGGGGTCGATTTCACAAGGGGACTTAAGTCCAGATTTAGACTTAAGTCTAAGACTTTAGTCTTGAATTTTGTCAAAAGAATGTTAAGTCTGTGGTCTTAGACTTAGCGGATTTCACAGAGCAGCTAAGTCCATGAAATTGCTGAGTCAGTGGACTTAACTTTAAGTCTGGAAGGTAGTGGGCTTAAATTTTGTAAAGAGGACTTAAATATGGCTGCCATAAACTTTTCTCCACTTCATAATTTGAAATGACTGTAAATAAATTATAATTATACAGAACACCTCACTAAAGAAGTGTTTGGGAAGTTTTTATGTGGTAACAAGGTTTTCTATTTTAAAACAGCACTTATCCTTAGATAAAATACATCAAATGAAGAATATGTGGCAACAATATTATATTTTGAATAGATACAAAATGTCACATGACACAGAAAACCACTGTGGTTATTTGATAAGCTTGGACTTAGCTAAGTCACCTTTGTGAAATCAATTTTAAGTCCCAGACCTAGCTAAGACCAAAGTCTTAGATTTAAGTCCAAGACTTAGCCAATAAAGGGACTTAGTTTAAGCCCTTTAGTGAAATTGGCCCCTGATGGTGAGAAAATTAGATTGGCCATATATCCAAGCTCTGATTGCAGTGCCATACTGGTGGCTTTGCAGCGTGTGCCTGAAGACTGAAATACTTTTCGGCCTTGTTTATGTGCCTACTTGGTGTAGTTAGTGTCGGCCTTGTTTATGTATATAAACTTTTTATAAAAAGACGTATTATTTGTTCAAACTGTGTCAAAGGTTTTTATGTATTACTATTGATGTTATACTATTGTAATGTGAATAATTGTATTAGAAATTTGATCACAAATGAAAAGAGACCTCAAGCTCAAACTGAGTGTATTAATTAAATGAATGGTATTTTTTACGATTTAAGTAGCTTTTATCCAACATGCAAACTAAGATGACATTAACTGTTAACAAGGTCAAGTAACCTTAATGTCAACCTGATTAATATATTACAGCATCATATGAAGCTTTAACCTGTGCGTATTCTTTAATGAGGTGGAAGCAATAACCCATTTATGGGTCTAATTGTGGTGAATATTAGACTTTAAACCTCAATTACACAATCAGTATTTCATACCTTTTTAACATTTAAGGCTCAACCAATAGCTATGTTCATATGTCACATGCATCATTTTAAAGGTATTTATGAAAGCAATTATATTTGAGAAGCTGGAATAATGATTGATTTATTGTGTTTGATAAATGTACTTGTTGTGTATGATTGGCATAGGGAGTTGAGTGGGTTATATTTAGACATGGCCATTTATCATAGTATATTTACATTATATACATTTGTTATTACTGCAACATCTCAATAAATTGTTCAATGGTATATTTAAAATTTTATTGCATTTATATTATTTTATTGCATTATTGCATTAAATACTAACCAAATTCTATTTCATTTTTTATTTGAGTGACCATCATGGATAATTTCGATTTTCCAGGGTATTTTTGGTTGTTGAATAATTTGCAAATATCTCAGATGCAGTATAGAATACAATGATTGTGTGATCATTGGGGATATTCGTAAGTCCTATGCATACAAGCAAACATTTACAGCTGTTTTCAGAAAGCACCCCATTGCTACATATTTGTGTTTTATGTAAAATTTTTACTGCTGATTTTAATGCATTTAGAATGTATTTTATGTGTAACACATTTACAGAACATATATTTTTATTTATATAATATATGATATGGACTGTGCATTAGTGTTGAATATACAATGTTTCAGAAGGGTATACTGTCAAACAGCTGAACTTAAGCACAAACTAGGAGATAGGGCATGTATCACCAGTTGGTTGTTATCAGCAAAAACTAGTGCACTCTCATATGCTAATCAAGGAAGCCTAAGGGAAAACAGTACTTCAGTAAATATCTCCGGGACTTTCCATATGCAAATTATGCCAAGTTGATATTAAGTAATTATTTTATATTCGGCCCTAAAAAGCACAGTAAAAGGTTTATTGGTTAGACTTTTAGCAATTAAAGTCTATGTATATAGCTTGCACATATTTAAATCAATTAAAAGCCAAGGTATTAAATAGAAAAACAGCCACAAGGTTAGCCATACAGTCCCTGGGCTCTGAATACTGGCTCTGGGCCAGAAGGCTATATGTATTGGGCAACTAGGCATAACCCATAACTACATTATCTTTAAAATATTGAAAGGTTTTCATTGTTTGAACTTATGTTGATAATCTTACTACTAAGTCTTGTGGCATAATATGTGATGTTATTTCCAAATTTTTAATATGTCTTGTTTTATCACTGTATCCCGTTTTTTTCAGTCAGTGGTTCTGTGGTTATTTTTTATAAGTTCTCTGTTTATTAAAAGGACACCATGTGTTATATCAAAATGTAATACTTTTATTCCAACATAAGTAACAGTGTATGTTAATGCAATTTCTATTGTACTGCTGAAATTATGCTGCAGAATATGCCAAGTTGACAGTCTATCCTGAAAAATGGTGCATTTCTCTATTTTGAGTATATCCCAGATACTTTTATTTTGGTGTATAGTAGATGTTCACAAAAGATTATTACATTCTTTTTATAACACTGTATTCTTACTGTACATCAGGCTGTAAATATTCTTACTTAGTAGTGTGTGTGTAGGATGGATTCAACACTTGCTGAAACATGTGTGACCAGTGTGTGGAGGCGCTAACAAAGAAAAATTTGTTAGTCTTAGTAAATATGCATCCAAATTTCCTTTTGGTGATCTCATCTGTACCAAGTCAACTGATTCTCTACTCATTCTGGGCAAACTGACACTACATGATGCCTCTATTAGTTCAGCGTTTATTCCGTGTGTGTGTTTTTCTATGTTGTCTCAATTAATCCAGTGTCTATTTCGTGTTAATATTGCATTTTGTAATCATTGAACTAAAACGAATACCACTGTGTTTAAAACACAACAGAGGCTGGCGTTAAGATTTTAAGGGCCAGATCCATGAAATGGATCTCAAGTAAGATTTAGCTGCTTTTTGTTGTTATGATTGTTACACAAATCAGATTATTGAGTTTCTTCGACATTGTAAAGTCTCATGAATTGTAATTAACACCTCACTATTATCCCATTCAGAGTTTTCTAATGAATCCACTTTCCGCATCTGGTGTTATATGTTCCATCGTTCAAATAAAGCATAGAATATTTTAAATTTTTCAAACTATCCATGGCTGGGTGGTTGGGCTGAGAGAGGGTATGGAAAAGGGGCACAGTCCTGAAACATAATGACTTTGGGACATTACACACAGTTCACAAATACACAAAAACGTGTGTGCTGATGTTTTACATCTCTGCTTCCTTTTTTCTCACTTAAACTTTGTTGTGATAAATTCTATCATATTCAATGCATTTAGTTCTATTTGCATAAAATGTTATTGACATCTCCACCAACAGCCACCCACTTATGTGGGCCATTTGTCTCTTATTTCTGCCAGAGATTCTTTTCTCAGAGTTGATCAGTTCATCCGGAGAAGTGTGAACAGGGAGTAAGCAATAAACTAATTACAATAACTTTAGCATCAAATAGCATTTAGAATTTGTAAATGTATAATATATTATTCTACAAAATGCTTGACAGTGTGAATAAAAATTCAATTAGAAAATGACTTACTTTCTATTTATGAGTCAAAAAGATTTGATTTCAGCCACGTTTGTATCTATTTATCACAGTAAGGGACAGTAATTATTCCATGGTGGGGTTTTTATGTTTGGCATCTTGCAGTGGAAATCATATAATCAAATTATCATATAATCATATAATCCTGCAGTGACTAAGACCTAGGCCAGGTGATTCAACTGGTAATTGATTACAATTTGGGAGTTCGCCCTGAAGAGCTAAGGTCATATTGAATTTGTTTTTTGGGGGGTTAATAAATCATCAGTTAGCTTGGAAAAAATACAGGACACACCCACAATTTTGTTTTTGAAATTACTAAGTTTGTTCCTGATCATAGAAAAAATTTTGAATACTGGGAACGAGAAACTCATTACATTTATAATGACAGGGGTTGAAAATCCATTCTTCAAATGTGCCTATGAATCTAGGTAAGCATGCTTCCCTAACTGTTGAGCCATTCTTTTCCGTTGCAAATTGCATAATCACATAATTTGGGCGAATGTGCAACATTAGTTCTTCAGTTTCCAGCCAAATTTGATTATTTGATAACATTGAAAACAAAGGTCAAGCAAAGAATAATTCTATTCATCAAAATTTTAAAGCTACACTGGTCATACCTGCAATCTAACATATTTTTATCAATAACAAATATGCATATGGTCACCTTAGCTTGAAGCACCGTTACACAGACTTAACTTACTTTTTACTAGCAAATGAAATGGTTTGTGAAAAATTACAGAAGAGTGCATAACGTGAAGGTTTGTCCAAAACATATTGTATTATAGAGTACTTTATATATGGTAACCGGATGACTTTACCATTGTGACAGGTGATTTGCTCACCCAAGCCCCAGAGTATAAAATGTTTAGTTTACATATACACCACCTCTGTCTATTTTATAAGGCTACATAATTATTCAGGCAAAAGTTGTAAGAATCAAATTAAAATGTCTTCTTACTGAGGTATCAGTCAAAGGGGCCACCCCTCATCCATTATTAATATTAAATCAAAGGGTGGAAAGGAAGATTTATCAACCTGATTTCATTATTTCCTTGCATAGTCGTTGACCATTTTAAGAATTAAATAATTTTCTCTGGCTTAAAAGTATCATCAACCCCCTGCTGGCTGTCTATGGGGTAAAAATAATGTACTGAATTTGGCACCGGGTTAAACATACACAGAAAGGATCAAAATAAGCAATTACACAGAAAGGATCAAAAATAAGTAATTACAAAATAGTTACAAAAACTTGACCCATGTTCAACTATAAGTGGAATGTATAGAATTCAACAGTTAATAGCCTATGTAATGATACAGCTTTCTGATGATACATCAGCAAGCAAGCAATATGTAGCCAAAATATATTAATTGTGGTTTTAACATCTGATAAATAATTAGCCATTTGAGAATACTCAACTCAATTATAGTGATTGCACTCTAAAACATAGCAGGTTAAATAGAGTCACGTGATGTTTGTCCCAGAACATGAAGGCTACAAAGCTCAGGAAGGTTAGTACGGTTCCAAATAAGGTAGCATAATCCCTTTTTGTCAACTCAGAGAAGGTATTGGGCATTCTTGAAGTGGCTAGCTGGATCAGATGAATGTCCAGTGGGTTTGCATCTGAGAATAAAACAGAACAAATCAGCTAAATAGATTAATCAATGTGCAATAATTCATAAATATTGACCCAGGTTAATGAACGAAACGTGTTATACAGTCTCTGAGTCATAAGAGTGTGCATTCGTTTTATAAAATTGTTGCATACTGAACACTTGTCCGGCTACTAAAGTGTGCCTTTTCTACTGATATCCTTGTGCGACTACTGGTACAAGTTTCCTGGATTATTTCAAGTTTATCAGGAGGAATTAGCATTGAAAATTTTCAGTGTTAACTAATATACTCAGGCATAACACATGGGTACAGGAAAGCACCAATTTTTAATGGTATTGGTCAGACCGAGCTGTGCGAGTAACACATGCAATCTGTCTATGAAACTTTTTAACACACAAACAAAATAGTCCATATTTGAAACTATTATTGCTGTCCCGCTTTACTTTGAAGTGTACTGCATCAGATAAGCATGGAAAATGGAGGACCTGTGCATAATCCAAAAGGTAATGAAAATTCAACGAATA